>CM053027.1:27741546-28436333 GCA_028564925.1 Lithobates sylvaticus
CCTGCAAACTATTGTTTAAAAAATATCATCTCGCGTCAGTATACTCCTTAATGTACCCAATCCTGGGGAATCCCGCGTTTCCTCCAGGATGTCTAGACGTAGTCTTCCAAGCAATAAGACAAAACGGCCATTTTCAGTTATCCCATTTTAAGCTAAACAATAACTGGTGTTCTATGCAAGAACTTATGGACAGAACAAGTATTTTTGGGCTAGATTATTGGAGAGCCCTCCAATTAACTAATTTTTTTCGATCCCTACCAGCATTGGATAGTCTTAGCACAAATCTTACCAGATATGAGACTCTCTGTTCAGAAGAGGGAACAATGCGACATGTATTATCGGCAGTATATAAAATACTGATTAGCCCACCGGAGGATTATCAGATACAATGTCTCACAGATTGGGAGGTAGATCTGGGATATAAGTTCACAGAGCAAGAGCGGCAAAATATAATAAGTTGTATACACGGAACAGCTATAAGCACCAATATACAAGAAACAAATTATAAAGTGGCGACCAGATGGTATCGAACTCCCGTAAAATTACATAAAATATACCCATTAATGACAGATCAATGTTGGAGATGCCAAGAGAGGGGTACAATCCTTCACGTATTTTGGTCATGTCCAAAATTAGACGACTATTGGAAGAGGATATATCAAATTGCTCAAAACCTTACGGAAATATCGATACCATATGATCCGGCACTTTTTTTGCTTCACGTAACTAACATACCAAGGAAAATATATAAAAAATTTGTTCTATGCCACCTCCTCAATGCTGCCAAAGCATGCATCCCCATATGCTGGAAATCCACACAGGCACCTACCATAGCTATGTGGGTTAAAAAAGTAGAAGAAATTAAGAAGATGGAGGAATTAATCCTTACGAAACGCCACCAAAAGGAACAATATACCAAAACATGGACACCCTGGAATATATTTCTCTTTTCGGATGAAGGACGGATACTGCTTGAGGGCGATGTGACAGAATGAAAAAGGAGATTGGGAATAGTTTGAGGAGGGTGCCCTCGCCGTCCTCTGTCCCCCAGACACCCCCCTCTCGCTTCATGAGGAGGAGAGAGGGAGTGGAGGTAGTCCTCCCCCCCCCCCCCCCCTTCTTTTTTTTTTTTTTTTTTTTTTTTTTTGGGCACGAGATAGAATTTTTAATGGAGAGGAGAATAAAATGATGGGAGGAAAATCCGAGACAGGAAGGGAACGGGATACAACCCGAGGAAGATTAGTTGATCGTTGGAATTAGAACATAGGGGTTGGATGAAAGAGAGGAATCTGATCTCGGGTGAAAGTTTGATAATATGATTTATAATTGATATACCCGAAGAAGATGTTCTTTTGTGTCTTCATGTTCTTTTGTTTTTCTTGTCTTGTGAAATAAATAAAAGATTTAAAAAAAAAAAAAAAAAAAAAAAAAGAGCTAACCAACTCATAATAATTAAAGCAACGTTAAAAAGGAAAACCTAATAGATACTAATCCTACATATTTCATTTTACTAAAGCTATTGCCAAAAATACAGGTTCATAGTAGAGTTAACAATTGCTGGTCCATAGGGAGTATACAGGTATGAGAGCTGGATTTGCTAAGTAATGATGAATTCAAAATCATGTAATACTGTATATCCACAGAGAGATGTTTTTTTTTTATTTTATTTTTTTTTGGCAACAACACATGCGGGCCCCGCCTGACGTCATGTACCGGGGCCCATAAATCAAGCGGCAGCTGTGAATCATCCCTAAAATAAGATTAATTCCTCCTTTTTCTCTGCCCGTTACACTTTTCAAGCCAGACCACCTCTCTCCTCCGTCCCGGGGACTCGCATGATGCCCCCGCCGCTAATTGCCAGCCGCTCCCCGCGGCAGGCCTGCCCTCTAAACAGATTACACGCCGATGTTTGCCTCTCGGCCCATCTGCTCCAGCAGAAAAAAAAGAATAGGCCGGCTGATGTTTAATTGATTTAATCTCGGCCCCAGCTGCATTGTACAGCGTTCAATCAATGACAAGGAAGACTGGCGATGGGCTCTGGATTCAGTCGGAGAGAAATTAATGTGACACGGCTGACTGGATCGGTGATATTTTAATATCTGCTGCGTCAAGCTAGCGGTAAGGAGACGGGGGGGGGGGGGTGGCGGAGCACCGGAGGAAGAAAAACAAACAAATCCGGCCAATCGGCAGCTTAATGAGTGATTTCCTTCGCATATTAAAGGCCAATTGAACTTTCAGTTTAAATCGGCTAAATACATTCCAGATGTATCAAAACACAAAAAGTATGCATTGACTTACAATGATTTTTTTTAGAAAGTGTTAAAAAGCCTGTTCCCTGCCAGCATGCTGCAGAGATAGACCCTTACTTTCTGTGTGTAAGCAGCAGTCTCTCTGCAGAGATCTGACATGCCCTCTGCTGAGTCTGTGTGTGAAAGCAGTGGTCTATTTGCGGAGGTCCAACAAGCCCCCTACTGAGCCAGACCTTTACCTCTACATTTAGTAAAATGTAAGCTCCCTGATGAACAGAGAGCTCCAGCTCTGGCTCTGTAGGGGGTGTTTCAGACTTCTGCAGAGAGACCACTGCTTCCCCACAGAGAGCAAGCAATTCTCTCTGCAGCATGTTCCTCTTTTGCAACCAATATTACTCTGCACCTCTATGCACTGCAGTCGTCCCTCTTTTGTTCCGGCCTTCCCTTCAGTCTTGCACAGTTGTACCGGCTCTTCTCTGTACTGAAATGGCTTACTCTGATTTCACTGCACACTGTGAGCTTCTCACAATGTGCATTAGAATCAGCAAGTCAGCTAGAGCCCGCTTCATTTCCTGAATGAAGAACATTCTCCATTTCCTCCCCGGACTGACTTTCCCTGGCCCATCCCTTTCATTTATTGGATTTCTGTTCTTTTAATCATGGAGGTTCAGCATCACATGTGGGCGTTACCTAGGTTGCCATCCATGCAAATACAACCTGTCTGGGAACGCCTATTCCTCCAGGCTGACATCCACCAATGCAGTTTACCATGCTTCAGTGATGAATGGACACAGGAGCGATCGGTACCAATTGCTCACTGTGTTCATTCAGGAAGGGGCTGACATGACATGTTTACCAGCCCCTCCCCTACTCTCCGTCCTGAACTCTGCGCCGATCCCCTGCCCCAGCAGAAACTGCAGTTACCAGTAGGGGGAGGTGGGGAAGATGGATGGCAGCGATGCAGGGAGGGGGCTTGGTGGAGGGAAATTGGTGGAGGGTGGCACAGTACACGGGGGGGGGGGGGGTCAGAGCAGCAGGGTGGATCAACAGGTAAATCCTGCTATGGCTCCCTTACAGCACTCAAAGCTGTCAGTAGGGTAGAGGAAGAGAAGCCGGGGGAGCGGAGAGGAAGAGAATCTGTAAGGAGGGTAGAGGAAGATTAACTGGCAAGGGGGGGGGGGGGGAGTAGAGAAGCTAGCAGGAGGGCATAGAAAGAGAAGTTTTTAGGAGGGGAGAGTAAGAGAACCCGGAGGAGGGGAGAGGAAGAGAAGCCGGAAGGAGGGGAGAGGAAGAGAAGCCGGAAGGAGGGGAGAGGAAGAGAAGCCAGAGGAGGGGAGAGGAAGAGAAGCCGGAGGAGGAGAGAGGAAGAGAAGCCAGAGGAGGGGAGAGGAAGAGAAGCCGGAGGAGGAGAGAGGAAGAGAAGCCAGAGGAGGGGAGAGGAAGAGAAGCCGGAGGAGGAGAGAGGAAGAGAATCTGGCAGGAAGGGAGAGGAAGAGAAGTTAGCAGGAGGGGAGAGGAAGATAAGCCGGAAGGAAGGGAGAGGAAGAGAAGCCGGAAGGAAGGGAGAGGAAGAGAAGCAGGAGGGGAGAAGAATAGAAGCCACAGGAGGAGAGAGGAAGAGACGCTGGCAGGTCGGGAGGGGAAGAGTAGCTGGCAGGAGGGGAGAGGAATAGAAGCCGGAAGGAGGGGAGAGGAATAGAAGCCGGAAGGAGGGGAGAGGAAAAGAAGCCGGATGGAGGGGAGAGGAAGAGAACCTGGAAGGAGGGGAGAGGAAGAGAACCTGGACAGAGAGGAGAGGAAGAGAAGCCGGACGGAGGGGAGAGGAAGAGAAGCCGGAAGGAGGGGAGAGGAAGAGAAGCCGGAAGGAGGGGAGAGGAAGAGAGGCTGGACGGAGGGGAGAGGAAGAGAAGCCGGAAGGAGGGGAGAGGAAGAGAAGCCGGAAGGAGGGGAGAGGAAGAGAAGCCGGAAGGAGGGGAGAGGAAAAGAAAGAGAGAGAATAAAGAAAAAAAGAAGAGAAAGAAGAAAAAGAAAAGGAAGAGAAAAAAAAGAGAAAAAAAAAGGAGGGGAGAGGAAGAGAGGCTGGACGGAGGGGAGAGGAAGAGAAGCTAGACGGAGGGGAGAGGAAGAGAAGCCGGAAGGAGGGGAGAGGAAGGGGAGAGGAAGAGAAGCCGGAAGGAGGGGAGAGGAAGAGAAGCCAGAGGAGGGGAGAGGAAGAGAAGCCGGAGGAGGAGAGAGGAAGAGAAGCCAGAGGAGGGGAGAGGAAGAGAAGCCGGAGGAGGAGAGAGGAAGAGAAGCCAGAGGAGGGGAGAGGAAGAGAAGCCGGAGGAGGAGAGAGGAAGAGAATCTGGCAGGAAGGGAGAGGAAGAGAAGTTAGCAGGAGGGGAGAGGAAGATAAGCCGGAAGGAAGGGAGAGGAAGAGAAGCCGGAAGGAAGGGAGAGGAAGAGAAGCAGGAGGGGAGAAGAATAGAAGCCACAGGAGGAGAGAGGAAGAGACGCTGGCAGGTCGGGAGGGGAAGAGTAGCTGGCAGGAGGGGAGAGGAATAGAAGCCGGAAGGAGGGGAGAGGAATAGAAGCCGGAAGGAGGGGAGAGGAAAAGAAGCCGGATGGAGGGGAGAGGAAGAGAACCTGGAAGGAGGGGAGAGGAAGAGAACCTGGACAGAGAGGAGAGGAAGAGAAGCCGGACGGAGGGGAGAGGAAGAGAAGCCGGAAGGAGGGGAGAGGAAGAGAAGCCGGAAGGAGGGGAGAGGAAGAGAGGCTGGACGGAGGGGAGAGGAAGAGAAGCCGGAAGGAGGGGAGAGGAAGAGAAGCCGGAAGGAGGGGAGAGGAAGAGAAGCCGGAAGGAGGGGAGAGGAAGAGAGGCTGGACGGAGGGGAGAGGAAGAGAAGCTAGACGGAGGGGAGAGGAAGAGAAGCCGGAAGGAGGGGAGAGGAAGAGAAGCCGGAAGGAGGGGAGAGGAAGAGAAGCCGGAAGGAGGGGAGAGGAAGAGAAGCCGGAAGGAGGGGAGAGGAAGAGAAGCCACAGGAGGGGAGAGGAAGCGAAGCCACAGGAGGGGAGAGGAAGAAACGCCACAGGAGGGGAGAGGAAGAGACGCTGGCAGGTCGGGAGGAGAAGAGTAGCTGGCAGGAGGGGAGAGGAATAGAAGTCGGAAGGAGGGGAGAGGAAGAGAAGCCGGAAGGAGGGGAGAGGAAGAGAAGCCGGAGGAGAGGAAGAGAAGCCACAGGAGAGGAAGAGAAGCCACAGGAGGGGAAAGGAAGAGAAGCCACAGGAGGGGAAAGGAAGAGAATTTGGCAGGAGGGGAGAAGAGAAGCTGGCTGGAGGGGAGAAGAAGGGAATCTGGTAGGAGGGGAGAGGAAGAGAAGCTGGTAGGAGGGGAGAGGAAGAGAAGCCAGAAGCTGCAGGGGAGCCACAGAGGATCAGTGCGACCGGGGGCACTTAAGAGTGGGGGGGGCATTTTGGAGCACAGGTAGAGTGGAGGCAGCACCTCCATGTGTGCAAGGTGTGTCAGTTGCATAGTGGGCCCCCCCCCCCGTTCCTTAGGGCCCGTGTGCACCAAACACATTGCTTACATGATACACCATTGCTTTTGTTGCTTTGGATTGTGTAGAAGGAGTAGGCCATCTCAGCACTGCAGCTGTTGTGGAACCACAAGTCGCATTACGCAATGCAGGACTCTGACAGCCAAAAACATGAGTCCCAGAGGCATGATAGATTTTGTAGTTCCACCACAACTGGAGCACAGAGGAACCCTTGGTGTAGGGGAAGGGTTAGAACCTCTGTCTGGTTTTAAGTTGCGGTCAGTGTCCCCTTGCTTCTTGTAAGGGCAACATTTGAATAGAAAGGAGGACACAGACAAAATCACCTATGTAGTAGAGGAAAGGGTTACAGCTTAGGCATTCCTGGTGAGAACTGCCTCCTCTATTTCTCTATAGGTGTCACAGGGACAGGAAGTGAGGAAAAATCTTGCCAAATGGGGTCACAAATAGAAAAAAAAACATAAATTATAGAAACTTTAACTCTTTCGCATTCTATTCAAGACTAAAAACTAAAAAAAAGAGTTGGCTCTGCAATTCTATAGGCAGATAACCCCTGGCTGTCTGCAGAGAATTATATATAATTACTGCGGTCTGGAGACTGTAGACGCCATTGGCTCCCATGGCTGCCTTCCCCGTGTCACCCAGGAATACAGAAGGTCCCCTTTCAGCAGGGCCGTCCTCAGAACAGTGCCATTTTCAGCGTTTTCGCTGGAAGCAAAAATTCATCCCACAATATCATAAGGCGAAGACAAAGAGCTTCTCATAACCCCTCTGATCGGGGCACAAGTTCCTCTCCGAGGCATTCTTACAGTGGAAAGAAGAAAAGTTCCCAACTGCCAAGCTATGAAAGAAGTGACTATCACGGGGCTGAACTGCGAGGAATTTTTATGTCCCCATTTAGCGGAGTCTCACAATGGCCAGTTCATAGCCGATTGTTCCGAGAAACTAAATTGGGCCCCGATGACGGCCTCTGCCTTGCGGAGAAAAGGCGGGAGACAGGATGGTGGATAAGATAAGACATAGTGCCCTGGAGGAAGGCGAACATCTAATGTCCATATATTTCATGTTTACAGCTAAAATGAAAAGGGTCAGTCCACCAAAAGCTGTTATTTCCGCTCATGGCAGAGGGTTAGAGGAACTTAACTCGTCTTTTACAAATACTGTAGCTGCCGACTTTTAAGAAAGACATACTTACCAGCCAATTAGGTCCAGCGCTGGCTTACTAGCATTTTAAGTCTTCCCTGCTTGTTGGGTTCCCACGCCACCATCTCGGATTTGGGAGCCAGCTGTCACTTCTTGATGATTTACAGCTGCGCCTGTGCTTCAGCTATTTGGGGTTGACTGGTCCTGTAGCCTCCTGGGATGTGTGACTTTACCCTATGGGTAGGTCCGAGTACAATGTTGTCCTTGTCTGTGGAGTGAAGGCACGCTTTAACTCTCATAATTGTATCAAAGCTCTGGACGTATGCCCAGGGTACCCAGATGAAGTTCCAGCAATAGCGGTACAGTATGGCCTGGTGTCCCTAATATATGAACTATGCAGAAGGTACCCAGATGAAGCTCCAACAACAGTGGTACAAGCTGACCTGGGGCCCCCAATATATGAGCTATGCTGAAGGTACCCAGATGAAGCTCCAACAACAGTGGTACAAGCTGACCTGGGGCCCCCAATATATGAGCTATGCTGAAGGTACCTAGATGAAGTTCCAACAACAGTGGTACAAGCTGACCTGGGGCCCCCAATATATGAGCTATGCTGAAGGTACCTAGATGAAGCTCCAACAACAGTGGTACAAGCTGACCTGGGGCCCCCAATATATGAGCTATGCTGAAGGTACCCAGATGAAACTCCAACAACAGTGGTACAAGCTGACCTGGGGCCCCCAATATATGAGCTATGCTGAAGGTACCCAGATGAAACTCCAACAACAGTGGTACAAGCCGACCAGGGGCCCCCAATATATGAGCTATGCTGAAGGTACCCAGATGAAGCTCCAACAACAGTGGTATAAGCCGACCTGGGGCCCCCAATATATAACTTATGCTGAAGGTACCTAGATGAAGTTCCAACAACAGTGGTACAAGCAAGCTTGGGGTCCATAATATTATGAGCTATGCCCAAGGTACCTAGATGAAGCTCAGCAGCAGTTATACAAGCAAGCCTGGGGTCCCCAAAATATGAGCTATGCCGAAGGTACCTAGATGAAGTTCCAGCAACAGTGGTATGACCAGGCCTGGTGTTCCTAATATAAGAGCTATGCCCTAAGTACCTAAATGAAGTTCCAGCATGAGCAATACAAGCAAGCTAGGGTCCCTAAAATATGAGCCTTGCCCAAGGTACCAAGATGAAATTTGAGTGAGAGCAGTATAAGGAAGGCTGGGTCACTAATATATGAGCTATGCCCAAGCAAGGTACCTAGGTGAAGTTCCGGCAACATTGGCATGCCCAGGCTGGGGGTTCCCTAATATTGGAGCTATGCCCAAAGTATCTAGAGTAGGTTTGGCAGCAGTTATACAAGCAGGCCTGGTGTCCCCAATATAAGAGCTGCATCTAGACACCTTGGGCATAAGTCACATATTAGGGACCACAGGGCCAGGCCTGCTTGTATAACAGATGCTGAAGTTCATCTAGGGGCATTGGGTATAGCTCCTATATTATGGACCCAAGGCCTGCTAATGCCACTGAGGCATTACCAAGGTACCTTTGGCATAGCTCATATTATGGGCTCCAAGCTTCCCTGTACTGCTCCTGCTGGAAATTCAGCGTGATACCTTGGGCGTAGTTCATTCTAAGGACCCCAAGCTTGCTGGTACTACAAATGCTGGAACTTCATCCAGGTACCTTTGAAGGTACCTAGACGAAACTCCAGCAACAGTGGTAGAAGCAGGCCTGGGGTTCCCAAGAGCAGTACAAAGACGCCTGGGGTGCCTAATATATGACCTATACCCAAGGTACCCAGGTAAAGTTCCAGCAACAGTGGTATGAGCAGGCCTGGGGTCCCTAATATAGGAGCTATGCCCAATGCACCCAGATTAGGTTCAGCAGCATTTATACAAGCAGGCCTGTTGTTCCTAATATTATGAGATATGCCCAAGGTATCTAGATGAAGTTCTGCGGCGGTCATACAAGCAGGTTTGTGGTTGCTAATACGTGAGCTATGTCCAAGGTACCTAGGTGAAGTTCCAGCCGCAGTGGCATGAGCAGGCCTGGGGTCTATAATATAGGAGCTATGGCCAAGGTACCTAGATTAAGTTCAGCAGTATTTATACAAGCAGGCCTGGTGTCCCCAATATATGAACTATGCTGAAGGTACCTAGAGGAAGTTCCAGCAACAGTGGTACAAGCAAGCTTGGGGTCCCTAACATTATGAGCTATGCCTATGATACCATTCCAGAACATTTATACATGCAGGCCTGTGATCCCCAATAGGTGAGCTATGCCCAAGGAACCTTGGTGAAGTTCCAGCAACAGTGGTATGAGCAGGCCTGGCGTTCCTAATATAGGAGCAATGGCCAAGGTATCTAGATGAAGTTCAGCAGCAGTTATATACAAGCAAGCCTGGTGTTCTCAAAATATGAGCTATGCCGAAAGTACCTAGATGATCTCCCAGAAACAGCGGTATGAGCAGCCTTGGGGTCACTAATATATGAGCTATACCCAAGTTACCTAGGTGAAGTTTCAGCAACAGTGGCATAAGTACGCCTGAGGACCCCAATATAGAAGCCACTGCCAAGGAACCTAGGTGAAGTTCAGCAGCAGTTATACATGGTGGCCCTGCGATACCCAATATGTGACCTATGCCCAGGGTGCCTAGAGGAGGTTTCAGCAACAGTGGTATGATCAGGTCTGGTGTTCCTAATATAAGAGCTATGCCCTAAGTACCTAAATAAAGTTCCAGCAAGATCGGTCCAAGCAGGCTTGGGGTCTTAGAATATGAGCTATGCCCAAAGTACCTAGGCAAAGTACCAGCAACAGTGGCATGAGCAGGCCTGGGTCCCTAATGTAGGAGCTATGCCCAAGGCACCTGGATGAAGTTCAGCAACAATTATAGTTCTCTGAGCTTCTATCTCAGTCCAGAACGTAGATGTGGCCCTGGAAGATTCCTGAACAAGAGTCCCTCTATCCTTCTGGAGAGATAATCAGAGGAAGGGGGTAAGTGGTAATAAATACCTGGAAGTGTTACACTGTAATTACATGTTACACCGACATATCACTTAATGTCGAAAAACATATGACCCCCAGGGCCCTTTTAACCCTTAGCTGCCCAAATATAGCCAGTAAAGTTGCATTGTTGACCAAAACTGGATAGTGCAAGCATGGGCGTCCGCAGGTAGGGGCAAGGGGGGGTCAAGTGCCCCCCCCTGGAATCAGGGATCGGATCTTAAATTCAGCACAGTTGTGTCTCTATCGAGGTGCCGCACCCGGGTGCCACCATTAAGGTGCTGTCAAGTGTAGTGTGACTTTAGGCTCTTTTCCCTGCTCAGTCCAGCAGAGAACTTGGCGGTGCTGTGACGGAAGAATGGTGAGCTGCAGGCTATCAGAGGTTTCCCCCGCTCGCCCCACCCATTCTCCTGTCAGGGAGAAGAGACGGCGGCTCTCACCAGGTTCCCCACCCAGCTTCTTGCCCTGCTCTGTTCCTTCCCTATTGGCCATAACTGAGGGCCAATCAAAGGCGACTAGGAGGCAAGCTTCATGGGACAGGTAGTTCCAAAAGATTGGCGGCTCCATTTTCCACAGGGAGGAGGCTACAGCTCGATCAAGAGAGAGATTGAGAGACTGCAGCCTGGAAAAGAGCTGACGGAGAGAGTGCTACAGGACGAGGAGTGTGCTGGGCGGAAGCCAGAGAGAGAGCCTGCCAGGGCCACAAAAGAGAGTCATGCTGTCCAGCACCACCAGAGAGAGAGCCACACTGGCCAGCACCACCAGAGAGAGAAAGACTGAGCCACTACCAGGGTACAGACATGCTACACTACTGACCAGTGTCGCCCCCCGGGGAACCCAGAGTGAACGATCGTCCAGCCGGAGTGATCACTGCTGTAGTTTCGCTGGGTCTGGTAAGAGAGCCTGTTGGCCATTACCCATTACTTATCCTAGGGACTGTAATATGTCTGCAGACTCTGACCATAATAATGTGATGATGACATTGTCGAAAAGGGGCGGTGCATGGGTGACCCTAAAATTATGCCCCCCCCTGAAAAAAGTTCTGCGGACGCCCATGAGTGCAAGCCAGACCTACAATGGAGCTTTCAGAAGATTGCAGACGGTCTAGCAGAGCATCTTATAACAGAGTTTATTTTGGGTGCTGTGCGCGTCTCTCTGCTGTGCTCAAAGCCCCACCTGCAGATGTTCTAGAGCAGTCATTCTCATCCAGGGTGCCAGGAAACCCCAGGGTTCCTTCAGAGGTGGCTGGGGGTTCCTTGAGCTGTGGTTGATTGACTTTCCATGTGATGGGACAATGTCACTTAGCAAAACCAGCTGCATGAACCCATTGGATGCCTGCATGAGGTGCATTGTGACCAACCACTAATGTAAGGAACATTCTTCCCACTGATCACCAATGTAAGGATCATTCTTCTCACTGATCACCAATGTAAGGAACATTCTTCCCACTGATCACCAATGTAAGGGACATTCTTTCCACTGATCACCAATGTAAGGAACATTCTTCTCACTGATCACCAATGTAAGGAACATTCTTCCCACTGATCACCAATCTAAGGAACATTCTTCCCACTGATCACCAATGTAAGGAACATTCTTCCCACTGACCACCAATGTAAGGAACATTCTTCTCACTGATCACCAATGTAAGGAACATTCTTCTCACTGATCACCAATGTAAGGATCATTCTTCTCACTGATCACCAATCTAAGGAACATTCTTTCCACTGATCACCAATGTAAGGAACATTCTTCTCACTGATCACCAATGTAAGGAACATTCTTCCCACTGATCACCAATCTAAGGAACATTCTTCCCACTGATCACCAATGTAAGGAACATTCTTCCCACTGACCACCAATGTAAGGAACATTCTTCTCACTGATCACCAATGTAAGGAACATTCTTCTCACTGATCACCAATGTAAGGAACATTCTTCCCACTGATCACCAATCTAAGGAACATTCTTCCCACTGATCACCAATGTAAGGAACATTCTTCCCACTGATCACCAATGTAAGGAACATTCTTCCCACTGATCACCAATGTAAGGAACATTCTTCCCACTGATCACCAATGTAAGGAACATTCTTCCCACTGATCACCAATGTAAGGAACATTCTTCCCACTGATCACCAATGTAAGGAACATTCTTCTCACTGATCACCAATGTAAGGAACATTCCTCCCACTGATCACCAATGTAAGGAACATTCTTCTCACTGATCACCAATGTAAGGAACATTCTTCTCACTGACCACCAATGTAAGGAACATTCTTCTCACTGATCACCAATGTAAGGAACATTCTTCTCACTGATCAACCAATGTAAGGAACATTCTTCCCACTGATCACCAATGTAAGGAACATTCTTCTCACTGATCACCAATGTAGGGAACATTCTTCCCACTGATCACCAATGTAAGGAACATTCTTCTCACTGATCACTAATGTAAGGAACATTCTTCCCACTGACCACCAGTGTAAGGAACATTCTTCCCACTGATCACCAATGTAAGGAACATTCTTCCCACTGATCACCAATGTAGGGAACATTCTTCCCACTGACCACCAATGTAAGGAACATTCTTCCCACTGACCACCAATGTAAGGAACATTCTTCCCACTGACCACCAATGTAAGGAACATTCTTCCCACTGACCACCAATGTAAGGAACATTCTTCACACTGATCACCAATGTAAGGAACATTCTTCCCACTGATCACCAATGTAGGGAACATTCTTCCCACTGACCACCAATGTAAGGAACATTCTTCCCACTGATCACCAACGTAAGGAACATTCTTCCCACTGATCACCAATGTAAGGAACATTCTTCCCACTAATCACCAATGTAAGGAACATTCTTCCCACTGACCACCAATGTAAGGAACATTCTTCCCACTGATCACCAACGTAAGGAACATTCTTCTCACTGATCACCAATGTAAGGAACATTCTTCCCATTATTCACCAATGTAAGGAACATTCTTCCCACTGACCACCAATGTAAGGAGCATTCTTCCCATTAATCACCAATGTAAGGAACATTCTTCCCACTGATCACCAATGTAAGGAACATTCTCCCACTGATCACCAATGTAAGGAACATTCTTCTCACTGATCACCAATGTAGGGAACATTCTTCCCACTGACCACCAATGTAAGGAACATTCTTCCCACTGACCACCAATGTAAGGAACATTCTTCCCACTGACCACCAATGTAAGGAACATTCTTCCCACTGACCACCAATGTAAGGAACATTCTTCACACTGATCACCAATGTAAGGAACATTCTTCCCACTGATCACCAATGTAGGGAACATTCTTCCCACTGACCACCAATGTAAGGAACATTCTTCCCACTGATCACCAACGTAAGGAACATTCTTCCCACTGATCACCAATGTAAGGAACATTCTTCCCACTAATCACCAATGTAAGGAACATTCTTCCCACTGACCACCAATGTAAGGAACATTCTTCCCACTGATCACCAACGTAAGGAACATTCTTCTCACTGATCACCAATGTAAGGAACATTCTTCCCATTATTCACCAATGTAAGGAACATTCTTCCCACTGACCACCAATGTAAGGAGCATTCTTCCCATTAATCACCAATGTAAGGAACATTCTTCCCACTGATCACCAATGTAAGGAACATTCTCCCACTGATCACCAATGTAAGGAACATTCTTCTCACTGATCACCAATGTAGGGAACATTCTTCTCACTGATCACTAATGTAAGGAACATTCTTCCCACTGACCACCAATGTAAGGAACATTCTTCCCACTGACCACCAATGTAAGGAACATTCTTCTCACTGATCACCAATGTAAGGAACATTCTTCCCATTAATCACCAATGTAAGGAACATTCTTCCCACTGATCACCAATGTAAGGAACATTCTTCCCACTGATCACCAATGTAGGGAACATTCTTCCCACTGACCACCAATGTAAGGAACATTCTTCCCACTGATCACCAACGTAAGGAACATTCTTCCCACTGATCACCAATGTAAGGAACATTCTTCCCACTGATCACCAATGTAAGGGACATTCTTCCCACTGACCACCAATCTAAGGAACATTCTGACCACCAATCTAAGGAACATTCTGACCACCAATGTAAGGAACGTTCTTCCCACTGACCACCAATGTAAGGAGCATTCTTCCCACTGATCACCAATGTAAGGAACATTCTTCCCACTGATCACCAATGTAAGGAACATTCTTCCCATTGATCACCAATGTAAGGAACATTCTTCTCATTGACCACCAATGTATTGGTTTTAGTAGAAAACTATTTGAAGGGTTCCTCTGGGGTGAAGGTTGCTCCAGAGGCCCAGTTTTTTACAGTCTGCCAACACAAAGGGACATTTTCCATGCAGGGCACAATCCTGCTCTCACTTTGTATTCACAGCGGCAGAACTCGGTCACACGAATTATCAGCAGAATCCCTCTCCTTATATAGAGCACCCAGACAAATGTTATTATGGGATGTACAGATCTAAAATAAGATCTATCTTCCCCTGCAATGAAACTTTTTACTGCCGGATCATGTGATACTTTGTGGTCTTTGTACAGAGTTGATATAATATTGCCGGGACATACTGTAGAACGCGGGGGATGCAGGAGGACGATGTGGAAACACGGGAGGAAGGTCCTACAGACAGAGGGACACCACCAGGGACAATTAAGGCTTTGGAATCTTTGAATACATTACATATAATATTACCTATCGCCAATGTCCAAAGCCTGCAATGAATGTAGCAGTGGCTTGGCTTAGTGGTTAGCACTTCTGCCTTGCAGCGCCGGGGTCATCAGTTTGTATCCCAACCATGACATACCTGCATGGAGTTTGCATGTTGCATAGGTTTCTTTCTGCGCTCCAAAGATATGCTGGTAGGTTAAAAGGCTCCTGTCTGAATTGGCCCTAGTATGTGTATAATTGTACTGTATGTGAAGCTCCAGGGACCTTAGATTGTAAGCTCCTTAACCGCTTCCCGACCGCCTCCTGTACATATACGTCGGCAGAATGGCACGGCTAGGCAAAAGCACGTATATATACGTCCCCTTTAATTGCCTAGCCGTGGGGTCACGCTTGCGACCCGGTCGGGAGCTCCGTGACCCCGGGCCGCGGGACCAGCGGACCCGATTGCCGCTGGTGTCCCGCGATCGGGTCACAGAGCTGAAGAACGGGGAGAGGTCTGTGTAAACAAACGTCTCCCCGCGCTTCCTACACTGCCTGTCGCTGATCGGCTGTTCCCTGCCATTGGGAACGCCGATCAGTGACGTCAGTCGTCAGCCACGCCCCCTACTGTAAAAAAAAAACACAACTGGTCACACTAAATCCTCCCGGCCCCCTAGTGGTTAACTCCTTCACTGCCACTGTCATTTACATAGGAATCAGTTCATTTAAATAGCACTGATTGCTGTATAAATGTCCCAAAAATTTGTCAAAAATGTCCGATGTGTCCGCCATAATGTCGCAGTCACAATAAAAATCGCTGATCGCCGCCATTACTAGTAAAAAAAAAAAATATTAATAAAAATGCTATAAAACTATCCCCTATTTTATAAACACTATAACTTTTGCGCAAACCAATCAATAATCGCTAATTGCGATTTTTTTCTTACCAAAAATATGTAGAAGAATACGTATCGGTCTAAACTGAGGAAAAAAAATGTTTTTTTATATATTTTTTGGGGATATTTATTATAGCAAAAAGTTAAGAATATTGAATTTTTTTAAAAATTGGCGCTCTATTTTTCTTTATAGCACGAAAAATAAAAACCGCTGGGGCGATCAAATACCACCAAAAGAAAGCTCTATTTGTGGGAAAAAAAGGACGCCAATTTTGTTTGGGAGCCACGTCGCACGACCGCGCAATTGTCAGTTAAAGCGACGCAGTGCCGAATCGCAAAAAGGGGCCTGGTCCTTTGGCTGCAAATCGGTCCGGGGCTGAAGTGGTTAAAATCAGGAAGTGATGTGAATGTACACTATATGTAGTGCTGTGTAAATCTTCAGTGCTATATAAACTAGACATGTGCGGTTCGTCTCGTTCCGAATTGAAATTCAGACAAATTTTTTTTTCCCCGAAATTCAAGTGTATCCAAATTTCCCAATTACAATTGTACCGAATTTAAACGAATCCGAAATAATGGGAAAAAAATTTGGACGGAATTCTAATTCGAATAGTTTTCAAATCGTTTTCGAATACTTTTCGAACTTGAATACTTCAAATTCGAAAAGTTTTCAAATTCGAAAAGTCTTCAAATTCGAATAGTTTTCGACTTTCCAAAGAGAATAAAATAGAATAGAAAATAAAGAAATAGAATAGAAAAAAAAATAATAGAATATAAATTAATATAACAGAAAATAAAAGAATAGAATTTGGCCGAAATTCTAATTAGAATAGTTTTCAAATACTTTTCGAATTTGAATACTTTTCAAATTAAAAACATTTTCAAATTCGAAAACTTTTCAAATTCAAATCGTTTTCAAATTCAAATCGTTTTCAAATTTCCAAAGACAATAAAATAGAATATAAAATAAAGGAATAGAATAGAAAAAATAAATAAAATAGAAATTAATATAACAGAAAATAAAAGAATAGAATTTGGCCAAAATTCTAATTAGAATTAGAATAGTTTTCAAATTGAAAACATTTTCAAATTCGAAAAGTTTTCAAATTTGTACAGTTTTCAAATTCAAAATGTTTTAAATTCAAATAGTTTTCAAATTCAAATAGTTTTCAAATTTCCAAAGAGAATAAAATAGAATATAAAATAGAGGAATAGAATAGAAAAAAAAATTAAATAGAAATGAATATAACAGAAAATAAAAGAATAGAATAGAGCAAAACAGAATAAAATGGAATATAAAAGAACAGAATAGACTAGAATATAATAGAAACAAATAGAATAGAATAACATAGAAAGAATATAACCATCTTCTTAAATTCGAATTTCAAGTAGAATAAATTTGAATTTGAATAAATAAGAAAAGAATAGAATAGAAAGTATAGAATAGAAAAAAAAGAATAGAATAGACTATAATAGAATAGAAAATAAAAATAAAAACAATAGAATAAAATAAAATAGAATAGAATTGAAAGAATAGAACCATTTCCCAAAATTCAAACAGAATCAATTCGAATTTGAATAGAATAGAAAAGAATAGATTAGAATAGAATAGAAAATAACAGAATAGTACAGAAAAAAAACAACAGAATAGAATAGAAAGAATATAACCATCTTCCAAAATTCCAATTTTGAATAGAATACATTTGAATAGAAAATAAAAGAATAGAAAAGAATAGAATAAAATAGAATAAACAAAAAGAAAAAGAATAGAATTAAAAAACAATAGAATAGAATAATAGAAAGAATATAACCATTTCCCAAAATGGTTCTTTTCTATTCTATTCGAAATTCAGAAGATGGTTATAATCTTTCTATTTCATTCTATTCTTTTTGTTATTCTATTCTATTTCTTTCTATTCTATTACATTCTATTCTGTTCTTTTATTTTCTATCCTATTTTGTTCTGTTTTACTCTATTCTATTCTTGTATTTTCTGTTATATTATTTTCTACTCTATTTGATTTTTTTCTATTCTATTCCTTTGTTTTCTATTCTATTTTACCCTCCTTGGAAATAGGGAAACTATTTGAATTTGAAAATGATTTTAATTGGAAAACTTTTCAAATCGATTCAATTTCAAAAATCAAATCAATTCAAATACGAATAAAGGAAACAAAATGTTTTCGTCCTGCACATGTCTAATATAAATGCCTGTAATAACGGGGTCCCCATACTATGGCCCATGGGCCACATCCGTCCCCTAACACCATTTCACCCGGCTCACAGGGACTCTGATGTGATGAGGGGGCTTCTGGTGTGAAAGGGGGACTCTGATGTGATGGGGGGGACTCTGATGTGATGAGGGGGGGGCTTCTGATGTGATGAGGGGGGGGGCTTCTGATGTGATGAGGGGGACCCTGATGTGATGAGGGGGGGGGGCTTCTGATGTGAAAGGGGGACTCTGATGTGATGAGGGGGGGGCTTCTGATGTGATGAGGGGGACTCTGATGTGATGAGGGGGGGCTTCTGATGTGAAAGGGGGACTCTGATGTGATGAGGGGGGGCTTCTGATGTGATGAGGGGGACTCTGATGTGAAAGGGGGACTCTGATGTGATGAGGGGGGGGGCTTCTGATGTGAAAGGGGGACTCTGATGTGATGAGGGGGGGGCTTCTGATGTGAAAGGGGGACTCTGATGTGATGAGGGGGGGGGGCTTCTGATGTGAAAGGGGGACTCTGATGTGAAAGGGGGACTCTGATGTGATGAGGGGGGGGCTTCTGATGTGATGAGGGGGACTCTGATGTGATGAGGGGGGGGCTTCTGATGTGAAAGGGGGACTCTGATGTGAAAGGGGGACTCTGATGTGATGAGGGGGGGGGGGGCTTCTGATGTGATGAGGGGGGCTCTGATGTGAAAGGGGGACTCTGATGTGAAAGGGGGACTCTGATGTGAAAGGGGGACTCTGATGTGATGAGGGGGGGGGGGCTTCTGATGTGATGAGGAGGACTCTGATGTGATGAGGGGGGGCTTCTGATGTGATGGGGGGCTTCTGATGTGATGGGGGGGCTTCTGATGTGATGGGGGGCTTCTGATGTGATGAGGGGGACTCTGATGTGATGAGGGGGGGGCTTCTGATGTGATGAGGGGGGGCTTCTGATGTGAAAGGGGGACTCTGATGTGATGGGGGGGGCTTCTGATGTGAAAGGGGGACTCTGATGTGAAAGGGGGACTCTGATGTGATGAGGGGGGGGGCTTCTGATGTGAAAGGGGGGACTCTGATGTGAAAGGGGGACTCTGATGTGATGAGGGGGGGGGCTTCTGATGTGATGAGGAGGACTCTGGTGTGATGAGGGGGGGCTTCTGATGTGATGGGGGCTTCTGATGTGATGGGGGGGCTTCTGATGTGATGGGGGGCTTCTGATGTGATGGGGGGGGGGGGGCGGGTGGGGGGGGGGGGGGGGGCTTCTGATGTGATGAGGGGGGGCTTCTGATGTAAAAAGGGGGACTCTGATGTGATGAGGGGGACTCTGATGTGATGAGGGGGACTCTGATGTGATGAGGGGGGGGGCTTCTGATGTGAAAGGGGGGCTCTGATGTGAAAGGAGGACCCTGATAGAAAGGGGGGGTCACCAAAGTATAGAGTTTCATAGTATCAGCAGAGGCCCTAGGCCGGTAGCGCCCCCCCCCCCCTCCTGTATAATGGAGTGTTTATCATGCCAG
The DNA here is from genome assembly GCA_028564925.1 of Lithobates sylvaticus. Lineage (NCBI taxonomy): Eukaryota > Metazoa > Chordata > Amphibia > Anura > Ranidae > Lithobates > Lithobates sylvaticus. Next base: position 27,760,814 of record CM053027.1, read on the forward strand.
GGGATGACTGCATACCACACGCCTTCATACGAGGTAATGGAATGTAAATAAATGTCGGCCTAACCAGCACGCCGTCACACCCAGCAATCTGCGGCCCAGCTGCTGGAAGTCTGATGTGAAGGGGGGACTCTGATGTGATGAGGGGGGGGGACTTCTGATGTGAAAGGGGGGCTCTGATGTGATGGGGGGCTTCTGATGTGAAAGGGAGACTCTGATGTGATGTGATGGGGGCTTCTGATGTGATGGGGGGGGGGGGCTTCTGATGTGATGGGGGGCTTCTGATGTGATGGGGGGGCTTCTGATGTGATGGGGGACTTCTGATGTGATGGGGGGACTTCTGATGTGATGGGGGGCTTCTGATGTGAAGGGGGGGGGGGGCTTCTGCACAGTAACTTCCACAGCAAAGAGAACCTGTCACTATATGCAGTACTTGAGTTGGTGTGTTGCAGTGCCCCATTGTTGTGGTGCCCCATTGCCCTCCTGGTGCCATGCGTTGCAGTAATATGCATTACCCACTCACTAACCAGGCCAATTCTGACACTTCTCTTATCTATGTAAAAATCGGTGTTGTTTTTTTTTTACCGCTAGAAAATTTCTCAGAACCCCCAAACATTATATATATTTTTATTTTAGCAGAGGTCCAACAGAATAATTAAACATTTTTATGTCACATTTCATCGTATTTGCGCAGCGATTTTTTTTCAAACGCAATTTCTTTGGGGGGGAAAAATAGACTTTAAAGCACAAAAATCAATCAAAAAAAAAAAAACACAATATATAACCCAATTGTTTTGTAAAATAGGAAAGATAATGTTACCCCCGAGTAAGTAGATACCCAACATGCCATGCTTTAAAATTGCACATGCTCGTGGAGTGGCGACAAACTACCTAAAGGTTTGTTTAAAAAACAAAAAACAAACACAGTAGGTTTTGCACAGAGAGGCCCCGATCCTCCTCTTCTGGGGTCCCTCAGCTGCGCTCCTGGCCCCTCCTCTTCTCGACTAGCCCGTTGGAGAGCCGCTCTCCCTCGGGGCACTCGTGCGGGCACGCTCCCGTGTCCTGCTGCTGCATCTATTGACACAGACAGCAGGACTCAGCCCCCCCCCCGGCTCCGGCGTCATTGGATTTGATTGACAGTAGCTGCTATCAATCTATCCAATCAGAACCCGAGACACCTGCTGGAGCTGCTATGCTGCTCCCCGAAGCTGGAACTATCGGGTTCGGATAAGTAAAAGGGGGGGCTCTGGGGGGGGGGGGGGGCTGCTGCATCGCAGGAGGTTTCTCACCTTATTGCATAGAATGTATTAAGGTGAAAAACCTTGAGGGTTTACAACCCCTTTAAAAATCTCCATAGGTGATGCTTTAAAAAAATTCTACAGGTTTCCAGTTTAGAATGACAGAGGAGATCTAGTGCTCGAATTACTGCTCTTGAGCTGACGTTCGCGGCGATACCTCATATGTGTGGTTTGAACAACGTTTACATATGTGGGCATGACCTATGTATGCATTCACCACTGCGGGCGAGCACAGAGGGGCGGGGGCATTACATTTTTTTTTTTTTTTTTTTTACTATTTATTTTATTACGGTACATTTTTTGTTTATTTTTATACTGTTCCTTTAGAAACTTTTTTTTTATCACTTTTATTCCTATCACATTCCTTGTCATAGAAATAAGCAGTGACAGGTCCTCTTTATGATGAGATCTGGGCTCAATAAGGCCCCACATCTCTCCTCTACAATGTGAAGCATTACAGTAGATCCAAAAAACAAAACCAAAAAACATTGATCTTATGCTTTAAAAAAAAAAGGCCTGGCTTACATTGGGCCCGAACCAGAAGTGACGTCATGATGTCACTCCGGTCCTCCTAGACCAGTGATGGCGAACCTTTTTGAGCCCGAGTGCCCAAACTGAAATAAATACATTGGTTTTGTGTTGCAAAGTGCCAACGCGGCAATTCGCGAGAGAGGGGGGCTGAGCGAAAGAGAGGGGTTGTGTGTGTGTGTATCTCTCCATAAAGAGGACCGGCCATCCCTTATTTCTATTGCAAGGGATGTTTTCATTCATTGTAATAAAATAAATAAGAAAAAAAAGGGAGAGAGACCTCTAGCTCTGTCCTGGACCCTCTCGTGCGCCCAAAGAGATGGCTCTGCGTGCCAGCTGTGACACGCGTGCCATAGGTTCGCCATCACTGTCCTAGACCATAGAGATGAGCGGAGGCCATCTTTCCTCTGCTCACCTCTGTGACCAGCCGCTGCAACCGCTGGAGCGGTTCCTGGGGCTACCGATCACCCAGGTAAGTCCGGGAACCACTGAAAAGCGGTGGGAGGGGTCGAGGGGGTCACCCTATGCAGCTGGCCAGATCGTCTCTTATCATCTCAGCCCTTATTTCTATTACAAGGGATGTTTACGTTCCTTGTAATAGGAATATTACAAGGGATGTTTACGTTCCTTGTAATAGGAATAAAAGTGATATAAAAAAATACTATTTTTGATTTTTGATTAAAGCAAAAGATAATTTTTTGGGGATCTTTTGCTTTCAAATGTATAGGAGAGATTTGGGATTTTACAGACCCCAGATCTCTCCATAAAGAGGACCGGCCATCCCTTATTTCTATTGCAAGGGATGTTTTCATTCATTGTAATAATGAGAGGGGCTGAGAGGAGAGAGAGAGACCTCTAGAGAGGGAGAGAGAGACCTCTAGCTCTGTCCTGGACCCTCTCGTGCGCCCAAAGATATGGCTCTGCGTGCCAGCTGTGACACGCGTGCCATAGGTTCGCCATCACTGTCCTAGACCATAGAGATGAGCGGAGGCCATCTTTCCTCTGCTCACCTCTGTGACCAGCCGCTGCAACCGCTGGAGCGGTTCCTGGGGCTACCGATCACCCAGGTAAGTCCGGGAACCACTGAAAAGCGGTGGGAGGGGTCGAGGGGGTCACCCTATGCAGCTGGCCAGATCGTCTCTTATCATCTCAGCCCTTATTTCTATTACAAGGGATGTTTACGTTCCTTGTAATAGGAATAAAAGTGATATAAAAAAATACTATTTTTGATTTTTGATTAAAGCAAAAGATAATTTTTTGGGGATCTTTTGCTTTCAAATGTATAGGAGAGATTTGGGATTTTACAGACCCCAGATCTCTCCATAAAGAGGACCGGCCATCCCTTATTTCTATTGCAAGGGATGTTTTCATTCATTGTAATAAAATAAATAAGAAAAAAAAGGGAGAGAGACCTCTAGCTCTGTCCTGGACCCTCTCGTGCGCCCAAAGAGATGGCTCTGCGTGCCAGCTGTGACACGCGTGCCATAGGTTCGCCATCACTGTCCTAGACCATAGAGATGAGCGGAGGCCATCTTTCCTCTGCTCACCTCTGTGACCAGCCGCTGCAACCGCTGGAGCGGTTCCTGGGGCTACCGATCACCCAGGTAAGTCCGGGAACCACTGAAAAGCGGTGGGAGGGGTCGAGGGGGTCACCCTATGCAGCTGGCCAGATCGTCTCTTATCATCTCAGCCCTTATTTCTATTACAAGGGATGTTTACGTTCCTTGTAATAGGAATATTACAAGGGATGTTTACGTTCCTTGTAATAGGAATAAAAGTGATATAAAAAAATACTATTTTTGATTTTTGATTAAAGCAAAAGATAATTTTTTGGGGATCTTTTGCTTTCAAATGTATAGGAGAGATTTGGGATTTTACAGACCCCAGATCTCTCCATAAAGAGGACCGGCCATCCCTTATTTCTATTGCAAGGGATGTTTTCATTCATTGTAATAAAATAAATAAGAAAAAAAAGGTAAGGCGCCCCCGTGCCTCGGTGCTCACGCACAGAAGCGAACACATATGTAAACGGTGTTCGCGTGACACATGTGAATTATAGCCGTATTTGATTAAAGCAAAAGATCGTTTTTTGGGGATCTTTTGCTTTTAAAGGTAGAGGAGAGATTTGGGATTTTATAGACCCCAGATCTCTCCATGAAGAGGACCGGCCATCCATTATTTCTATTGCAAAGGATGTTTACATTGATCTGAAGGGCTTTACAGGCAATGCTCTTATACCGGGTCCAGGCCCCATCAGATAAGCAGGGGAGGCCGGGGGCCCGGTAGTTGCCAATTTAACAAGCAATTTCCCTCAATTTTCATTCTCATTTCATCCATAATGCTGCAACATATATGGTCGTCTTGAAGCCACTGATGAAACTAGCGAGGTAGAAACCCTGGATGAGTTTATGGAGGTAGGGGGCCTGTTAGGTAGGTTGTATGGGGCTCCGTGATTTCCAATGGTGGCCCTGATGATGACAGAGCTCCAACAGCTTTACCTAGAAATATAATGATCAGAGGTAATACACCATATACTGCTATTGAGGATGGCAATCTGTAACGAGTCAACGATTTTTTTCCGAGTCAGCAGAGGTGAGCAGCTCCAGGGCTGGCAGCCCATCAGTTACATGGATTACAAACCACTTTATCACTAAAAGTTGTCAGCTTTCATTTCTGCGTGAGGAAAGTTTTGGCAGAAATCACTTTTCTCTTTCCAAGTTTGCAAATGAGTTTTGCTCAGCTTAACCCCTTCACTTCCCTGAGCTGACAGAACACGTAGGACAGGGCAATGAGGTCATGGAATTAGGGAACTATCAGCAGCCAAACATCATTGCTTAGAGCAGAGTTAGGTGAGCTATGGCGAGGGTACCGGGGGGGGGCATCGGCATGTAATGTAATTTTCAGTGGCACCAGAAAGATCATGCTCTCTGTCCGGACTGGGCCGTCAAAGGACCCCTTCTTCCTACAAATACACCTGGCCTGCCCCTCTGGGCCCATGGCTCGCCCACCTCAATGACGTTTTAGAGAGGCCCAACTGACATCACCGACAGTTGTGTGTCATCCCTCATTCCAGTATCAGTGTAGCCTGAAAGTGCAGGATTTGGGGCTGATCTGAGGTGTGAAGGTGCAGGATTTGGGGCTAATCTGAGGTGTAAAGGTGTAGGAATTGTGGCTGATCTGAGGTGTAAAGGTGTAGGAATTGTGGCTGATCTGAGGTGTGAAGGTGCAGGATTTGGAGCTAATCTGAGGTGTAAAGGTGCAGGAATCGGGGCTGATCTGAGATCTGAAGGTGCAGAATTTGGAACTGATCTAAATTCTGAAGGTGTAGTAGGAGTTCTGAAATGGGGTGATCTGAAGTATAAAGGAGCAGGATTTGGGGCTCACCTGAGGTCTGAAGGTGTAGGAATAGGGGCTGATCTGAGTTATGTAGGAATAGGAGCTGATCTGAGTTCTGAGGGTGTAGGAATTGGGGCTGATCTGAGGTGTGAAGGTGCAGGAATTGGGGATGATCTGAGTTCTGAAGGTGTAGGAATTGGGGCTGATCTGAGTTCTGAAGATGTAGGAATTGGGGCTGATCTCAGTTCTGAAGGTGTAGGAATTGGGGCTGATCTGAGGTGTAAAGGTGCAGGAATTGGGGTGATCTGAGGTGTGAAGGAGCAGGAATTGGGGATGATCTGAGGTGTAAAGGTGCAGGAATTGGGGATGATTTGAGTTCTGAAGGTGTAGGAATTGGGGATGATCTGAGGTGTAAAGGTGCAGGAATCGGGGCTGATCTGAGTTGTAAAGGTGCAGGAATCGGGGCTGATCTGAGATCTGAAGGTGCAGAATTTGCAACTGATCTGAGTTCTGAAGGTGTAGTAGTTCTGAATTGGGGTTATCTGAAGTATGAAGGAGAAGGAATTGGGGCTGATCTGAGGTCTGAAGGTGTAGGAATTGGGGCTGATCTGAGGTCTGAAGGTGTAGGAATAGGGGTTGATCTGAGGTGTGAAGGTGTAGGAGGTGGGGCTGATCTGAGTTATGAAGGTGTAGTAATAGGGGCTGATCTGAGTTCTGAAGGTGTAGGAATAGAGGCTGATCTGAGGTGTAAAGGTGTAGGAATAGGGGCTGATCTGAGGTGTAAAGGTGCCGGAAATGCGGATGATCTGAGTTCTGAAGGTGCCGAATTTGGAACTGATCTGAGTTCTGAAGGTGCCGAATTTGGAACTGATCTGAGTTCTGAAGGTGTAGGAATTGGGGCTGATCTGAGGTGTAAAGGTGCAGGAATCGGGGCTGATCTGAGATCCGATGGTGCCGAATTTGGAACTGATCTGAGTTCTGAAGGTGTAGTAGGAGTTCTGAATTGGGGTTATCTGAAGTGTGAAGGAGCAGGAATTGGGGCTCACCTGAGGTCTGAAGGAATAAGGGCTGATATGAGTTCTGAAGGTGTAGGAATAGGGGCTGATCTGAGGTGTAAAGATGCAGGAATTGGGGCTGATCTGAGATATGAAGGTGCAGAATTTGGAACTGATCTGAGTTCTGAAGGTGTAGGAATTGGGCTGATCTGAAGTATGAAGTAGGAGAATTTGAGGCTCATCTGAGGTCTGAAGGTGCAGGATTTGGGGCTGATTCTACATCGGAAAGTGCAGGATTTGGGGCTGATCTTTAGTCTGAAGGTGCATATTTTGATCCGACAGTGCATCTGAGGTGTGAAGGTGAGGAATTGGGGTTGATCTAAGGGTCTTGGGGGGGGGGGGGGGTGATCTGATGTACAAGGTGAGATTGCTGATTGGTTCTGTTGGCTTCAACAGTGTTGGCTTCAATGCTGTTGGCAACTCAATCAGGCAATAAAAATCATCCACAGGCAAGTTGATGACCTGAGCTTTCTCTGCTGCTGTGAAGCAAAACAGCAGGGTCACCGCCCCACCCTCTGCCTGTGATTGGTCAATGAAGAAGCCGCACCCTGATGAGGTCATCTCATTACTTCTGCCAGAATGTTCTTTGTCCGCACACACATTCCCACTCCTCTTCAGGCTCTACTCCATCGGATAAGCGCATCATAAACCCAAGATGACAAATATATCTATTATTAACCACTAACTCAGTTTTAGAGCTTAAATGCATAAAGCTGAATAAAAGCATCAATATTTATTGGATTTGCGGAGTCCATTATACATGCAGTATATAACCTCTGGATACATCTTATCGGAATAATTAATGTGCAGTGAGTGCTCAGGAAATTAGGACACAAATAGATTTATTTCGAGGAGAGGTTCATTGTATACTTTGCTGTTTTCAAACAGCAGGGATCTCGGATTCGCTACGTTTTTTTTTTGTTTGCTTGAACATAATGTATGCATGACCTTTGTCTGATTTTCTGACAATCACTTGGGTGGGGCTCACCGAGGTGGTGATATGCATTAGTTCAAAAGAATGAAGGAGGCGGGGCAGTGGCACCATCTGTCAAGGGTGAAGGGTTCACAAGAGTATTATTTATTACAAATCTTTCTACAGCTAGAACAACTTCTCTATTGTTTTATAAGTGTATTTACGGGTTTACCTGGAGTTACATAGTTACATAGTAGGTGAGGTCGAAAAAATACACAAGTCCATCAAGTCCAACTTATGTGTGTGATTATATGTCAGTATTACATTGTATATCCCTGTACGTTCTGGTCGTTCAGGTACTTATCTAATAGTTTCTTGAAACTATCGATGCCCCCCGCTGAGACCACCACCTGTGGAAGGGAATTCCATATCCTTGCAGCTCTTAGGCCCCTTTCACACGGACAGCCCGTTCAGATCCGCCTGTCAGTTTTGACGGCGGATCTGAACGGGCGCTCCATGTTACTCTATGGAGCGTCGGATGTCAGCGGAGACATGTCCGCTGACATCCGATCCGGTCCGATCCGCCAAAAGCAGACGTATGGCCACACGTCCAGATCCGTCGCTGGCGGATCGGATCGGGTGAGATCGGGTGAAAACGGACACACTGTCCGTTTTCATCCGATCTCTCCATAGAGATCAGCGGCGCTCGCAAGCCCCTCCCCGCTCAGTGAGCGGAGAGAGGCATGTCATCCGCCGGCTCAGCGGAGATCAACGGACAGATCTCCCGCTGAGCCGACGGACAGAGGCGGGCTCCGTGCAAGTGGAGTCCGCCTCGTCTGAAAGGGGCCTTACAGTAAAGAACCATCTACGTAGTTTAAGGTTAAACATCTTTTCTTCTAATTTTAATGAGTGGGTTCTAATTTTAATGAGTGGAAGTTGCTCCACGGGGAATGATGCAGTGCAATAACCAATCAGCTGTAACTTCATCACCGTTGCTAATTGCTCGCTATAGGTTAAACAACGTTGCACTGCACCTTAATAGGATGAATATGGAGGCTGCAGACCCTCTTCTAAAAACGCCAGTTGTCAGGCTGCCTTATCCTTCAATATGCTTGGTTTTAAGCAGGTGCTTGCTGAGGAGGTATTACTGTATTTGTTGAGTTCATTATTTTCTGGGTTAAGTGTATTTTCTGTATTTTCTGTTGTGAAGGTTGCACTGCACTGCACTGCCCAGCAGAGGTGGTGTTGTTTAGTAGGCAAAGGGTTAACTCTGCTAGCCAGGTTTTCCCGGGCTTTTCTGAAGAATACTGCCCTCTGCTGGACAAAACATATAAAAAAGGGATACTCTATTTAAATCAGGTTTGTTGTTGGTTGCTCTCTGCATCGAAAGAGAAGAAGAGTGCTGCTTCGCCACTTTGCTACTTTACCCCCCACTTGTGGGAGCCCAGTCGGGGTTCCAAGGGTATGGACTTATGCTGCGAAAATTAGCTTTGTCAGCGGCCTATGCCACAAGGGCACATTAGGCTCTGCCCACACAGTCACTGACCTGAAGCTAGCATGTGGATTAGAAGGTCCAAGTGAGGTCAGATTTTCGATCCATCTATGGCAGCTTAAGACAGTAGTGAGGTTGTTGGCAAGTCAGCCAGGCAAATATACATTTTCAAAAGCACAGCTCAGCCATGGCATCCCCCATATTGCCTTGGTACAAGATTCCTTTAAAGGGTAAGTCATGACATTAGTTACATTTAACCCCAAACCTCCCTCTGACCTTCTAAATCTTGTCCCACCATAATTTTTTTTCCCTTTACCTTGTTCCTGTAGTGGAAAACAGTCATTAATACTTGCTGTGACATCATCCCCAGGCTTGTAAATTCCTGCAGGGGCATCTGCTGGGAGATCAGCTCCTACTGACATCCCCAGAACTATGTCCCTCAAGAGCTTTTTCCTACACACAGCGTGCTGGTAGGTTTATGGGAGTCAATTCAACAGCAATGTTTTGCTGGCAAAAAAATCGAGGTAAGGATGGGAAGAAGGACAAAGGTAGGTGGGGGATAGTAGGATTTCTGTAGTCCAGCAGGTAGGGCTGAAAATATAGTTACAATTTCAGATCAGCAAAGACAGGGAGTTAGGAGCACACTGGATTTCTGGCAGATCAACAGGTCATTATTGTCTGTACTTACAACATTTTTCAAAGAATAAAACGTGAGAACTTGTACATACTGAATATTCCAGAGATGATAACAAGCCCATCTCTGAGATTCCAAAGACATTTTGCTTGCAGTAGCAGCCAATGAGAGTGCTCCATAGTCTTGCTCCCCTTTTCCTATGTTGCCCCTCACGAGGGAGAGGGAATAAGCTGTGGCGATCAGGGAGCAATATCCGGCTGGGTGGTTTTGAGGGGCCATCAGTGAGCTTTACACCAAGACTTGTGGCACAGTCATCTTCAGCCCATGGTGAGCAAATATCTGTATACCTGTCTCAAACCCACCTTAAGCCTTGGTTATAATGGCCATATACACGACAACCCAATGGGTCAAGACAATCCACCTCCATTGCAATCATAAAACGTTGGTAGGTTGCCTTGACCTACTTAGAAAGTTGATGGAAAGTGGATAGAAAGTGCCTTTGCTGGGATTTCAGGAACTGAGCATGGACCAACTTCATCACCCTATCAAAATTTTCATTGGCAGAAAGTTTAATTCTGGTACATTGACGTGAGCGCTTCCAGGAATATTCTGCAGACGTGTTTACACTTTGATTATATTTATATTTGGAGTCAAATGACATCATTATTTGGATATCTAGAATGTACCAAGTATAGTCCTTTAATGAAACTGCCATGGCAACTGGGAACAACAAGACCCTTTTGTGACTTTTAATATTCCTTCTAATGCACAACGAATGGCGTGAAAATCTGGCCAGAGATTTATTTTAATGAAACATATGAAAGCTGTCCAATTTAGAACTGATTAGAAATGATATGTGGCGGCTGTAATGCCAACAATTGCCCTATATGGCTTGTTTGAAGACTCTGCATCATCTCACCTATATGAACTTGTTGAACATCCCATTCGAAAACTATGGATATTATTTATGGCTAGAATAATCTCCACTCTTCTGGGAAGGCTTTCCACAAGATTTTGGAGTGTATCTGTGAGCATTTATACCCATCCAGCCAAGAGGGCATTTATGAGGTCAGGTACTGATGTCAGATGAGACCTGGCCAACAATCGGCGTTCCAATTCATCCCAAAGGTGTTCAGCAGGGTTGAGGTCAGGGCTTTGTGCAAGACACTTGAGTTCCTCTGCACCAAACTCATTAAACCTTGTCTTTATGGATGGCGATCAATAGGGTTTAAGTCAAGTCTCTGTGCAGGCTACTAAAGTTCCACTGAACCCATCAACCATGGCTTGTGGTTGAACTGGATGGACTTGTGTCTTTTTTCAACCTAACTAACTATGTAACTATGTCTTTTTTGGCTGGTGTTCAGTAGGGTGGAGGTCATGTCTCTGTGAAGGTCACTCAATTTCCTCCACATCAAACCATGTCTTTATGGATGGTGATCAGTAAGGTTGAGGTCATGTCTCTGTAAAGGCCACTCAAGTTCCTCCACACCGAACCCATCAAACCATGTCTTTGTGGATGGTGTTCAGTAGGGTTGAGGTCATGTCTCTATGAAAGCCACTCAAGTTCCTCCACACCAAACTCATCAAACTATGTCTTTATGGATGGTGATCAGTAAGGTTGAGGTCATGTCTCTGTAAAGGCCACTCAAGTTCCTCCACACCGAACCCATCAAACCATGTCTTTGTGGATGGTGTTCAGTAGGGTTGAGGTCATGTCTCTCTATGAAGGCCACTCAAGTTCCTCCACACCGAACCCATCAGACCATGTCTTTATGGATGGTGTCCAGTAGGGTTGAGGTCATGTTTCTATGAAGGCCACTCAAGTTCCTCCACACCAAACTCATCAAACCATGTCTTTATGGATGGTGTTCATTAGAGTTGAGGTCATGTCTCTATGAAGGCCACTCAAGTTCCTCCACACCGAACCCATCAAACCATGTCTTTATGGATGGTGTTCAGTAGGGTTGAGGTCATGTTTCTATGAAGGCCACTCAAGTTCCTCCACACCGAACTCATCACACCATGTCTTTATAGGGATGGTTTTGTACACAGGGCCACAGTCATCCTGGAACAGAACAGGGTGTTCACCAAGGTAGGAAGAGCACAATTGTCTAAAATATCTTTGTATGATGTAGTATTTACTAAACCTTCAATGGAAACACCAGTGCTCGCTGTCGGCTGATTTCACAAAGCCAGTCCAGGCTCTGCAGGGATTCCAACAATAATGTCGGAATCTGCCCAGATGCTTGACCGGCATCTGGCTCAGCCCCTCAGCACACAACTAAGAGCCTGAGCCAGCTTCTAAAGCACAGCTCTCCAGTGAACACTGATGGGGCAGAGCACAGAGTGGTGATGACATTCACTGCTCTCTGCTCAGAACAGACATGAGAACCGAGTGATCAGTGGTCTCTGATTGCTCAGTTCTCAGTGTAGAGCCAGTGGGGGACAGATGTAGCATCAGATTGATGCTGCAGCCATCTAGGTGAGTATAAATGTTTGTTTTGCTTTTATATATACTGTATATATATATATATATATAACGGAGATCAAGGAGAATATTGGTAAAGTGTGGTTTGATGTGTGAGTTCCATAAACAAAATAACAAATAAAAAGAAATCATGAAACAAGTTCCATTACCTGCTACATGCCCAGAATATAACAGAACATTAGGTTGGTTTTTCCAAGCTATAAATCCAAAAACAAACTTCCATGTTCATCACAGAACTTCTGCTTTCTGCTGTTTGAGTAATACGTTCTATAAAAACTGCCAAGTTCAAACACTAATGGGAAGTATAGTTATTCTGGGCAAGCCGACTTCAATAGCTCATGGGAAACTGACCTGGCCAAACTGCCGATTCTGAGCCCAAATTACTACCGTATGTTACCACTGTATATCTGCCGGAGCCACGCAAGAGGAGACAATATAAGAACAGGATTACTGCTCAGGTGCTATACAATTCTTCTTGCCAAGACTAATTCTCAGTGATGTCACTGGTCTCTAGTGAATGGATAGGCTGCATTCTCAGTGATGTCACTGGTCTCTAGTGATTGGATAGGCTGCATTCTCAGTGATGTCACTTGTCTCTAGTGAATGGATAGGCTGCATTCTCAGTGATGTCACTTGTCTCTAGTGAATGGATAGGCTGCATTCTCAGTGATGTCACCGGTCTCTAGTGAATGGATAGGCTGCATTCTCAGTGATGTCACTTGACTCTAGTGAATGGATAGGCTGCATTCTCAGTGATGTCACTTGTCTCTAGTGAATGGATAGGCTGCATTCTCAGTGATGTCACTGGTCTCTAGTGAATGGATAGGCTGCATTCTCAGTGATGTCACTTGACTCTAGTGAATGGATAGGCTGCATTCTCAGTGATGTCACTTGTCTCTAGTGAATGGATAGGCTGCATTCTCAGTGATGTTACCGGTCTCTAGTGAATGGATAGGCTGCATTCTCAGTGATGTCACTTGTCTCTAGTGAATGGATAGGCTGCATTCTCAGTGATGTCACCGGTCTTTAGTGAATGGATAGGCTGCTATCTCAGTGATGTCACCGGTCTCTAGTGAATGGATAGGCTGCATTCTCAGTGATGTCACCGGTCTCTAGTGAATGGATAGGCTGCATTCTCATTGATGTAACCAGTCTCTAGTGAATGGATAGGCTGCATTCTCAATGATGTCACCGGTCTCTAGTGAATGGATAGGCTACATTCTCAGTGATGTCACCGGTCTCTAGTGAATGGATAGGCTGCATTCTCAGTGATGTCACCGGTCTCTAGTGAACGCATAGGCTGCATTCTCAGGGTTTGTCACTGATTTCCAGTCAATGGATAGGCAGCATTGATATGGTTCATGATGGGTGACCTTCCTCGCCCCCTCTACTCTCGCAGTGAGCTGTCACATACATCTGTTTCCTTCTTCGTCTGTTTCCTTGAATTACATCCTTGATGAAGTCAGTCTTTACTCAGCACCCAGTCCCTAATCCCCCTGAGCCGCCTCTTCTGGGGGCTTTAGTCTTTGAAGTCTGTGTGGACTCATTGGCCCAGCGATGTGCCGACTAGAGAAACTCCCTGATTACCCTTTTCCTCCCTAATTCTTCATAAATGAAAGCTTCTTTATTTTATTAAGGGACACGTAAGCGCTCAGCCAGCTGTCCAAATCCTGTTGTTTATACCATTAGGAAGAGCTTTAATATGTTGTAATTGCAATGGAGAAATAATTTGGAGTGTTAAAGGGCAAAGAAATAGAAAATTCAACTAAACCTCCTAAGTGGGACCGGGTGACATCACTAAAACCTGTACTGCTCCTGGTGGGCCCCATTGTCCTATGGGTAACATTTCTAGCGGGGCGAGGACAGGAGAACCCAGCAATGTGCTATTTAAAGCTGAACTCAATGCATGAAAATATTTATTTAAAATTAATTAATTAAATATAAATTAAAATATAAATACATAAATATTATGCTTAATAGCCACAAAGGATATAAATTCACTTTGTCTGTACCAAATGCCTTTGCAAACCCTTTTTTTCGGGCTCCATAATTCTTAGTTTACACTTATGCACACGGTCGGAAATTCCGACGGAAAATGTCCGATCGGACCATGTTGTCGGAAAATCCGCCCGTGTGTGGGCTCCATCTGACTTTTTCCGTCGGAATTTCCAACGGAAAAAAATTTGAGAGCAGGATCTCAAATTTTCCGACAACAAAATCCTAATCTGACTTTTTCCGATCGTGTGTGGAGAATTCCGACGGACAAAGTGCCACGCATGCTCAGATCAAATTATGAGACCAAAGCTATTGGCTACTAACGTGAATGAACGTAGTCCCGTCGTAACGGGCGAACGCCATCACGTTCAGAATGATCGGATTTTCTGATAACTTTGTCCGACCGTGTGTATGCAACACCAGTTTCGGAAAAAATCTGACTGATTTTGTGATCGGATTTTCCCACCGTGTGTACGGGGCATTACAGTTGGCGGATGGTAAAAGTAGACGGTTGTGCCCCCCGATTCCGATTTCACTGCCCACAGACTGCACCCCCCTTAGACACTTCAACCCCTTAGGACGTACCCCAATAGAGCCTAGGTCTCTTCATAAAGAGGACCTGTCATGCTTATTGCTATCACAAGGGGTGTTGTTCAATCCTTGTGATAGCAATAAAGTTGATAAAAAAAAAACATTAAAAGAACAGTGTAACAAAAAGTTTAAAATAAAAGAAATAATAAACATTAAAACATTATTTTTTAAAGCATCCCCGCCCCCCCCTGCTCACGAGCAAATTCAAACACATACGTAAGTCCCGCACTCATATATAAATGTCAGAGTGAGCGAGAGCCAGTGGCGGCTGGAAGTATATTTCAGGGGGGGGTTGCGGCAAACAATGCACCCACAGCCCCCCCACCCCCCCCCCAGTCGGGTCGGTCGGTGGATGAGCCCCGCACTTACCCCTGGGCAGCACTTCTCTCCGGGCAGCCGCCTCATTCCCTGCGTCTCCTCTGGTGGCCTCCAATTCCCTTCCCTCCTCCTCATGGTCCAATAGGATCTTTTGTCGTTTTGGCCAATCGGAAAAAGGGTCTCATGACCCGCTTCCTGATTGCCGGAGAGGAGATTCAGTGTGAAAATAGTGAATATTCTTACTTATACTCTTATTATTACACAACTGGGTGGGCTCAGGATGCCCTGAGCCCACCTTTTTTTGAAGCCTATTAGAGCCTCTGGCTCTAAACACATGCTTCAAAAAAAAAAACACCCCCCCCTATTGGAATCCATGTGTCTGGCACCCTGAAGGTAGATTCGGGGGCAAGACGCATGGATAGGGCCGAGAGCAATAATTCTAGTGTCTGGCCTACTGTGTAAAAGAGTTTTGAAGTGTCACCTATGGAGATTTTTAGGTACCGTAGTTTGCAACAATCCACGGGTGTACACAAGTTTAAAGCGTGACATGTTAGGTATCTAGTTACTCGGCGTAACATCATCTTTTATATCTTACCAAAAAAATTGAGTGTCAGGTTGTGTTTGTGTGCAATAAAATACATTAATGTGCATTAATGTGCAAAATTGCCTTTTAAAAAATGGCTGTGCAAATATTTATTTACTCGTTGTAACATCTTTTATATTTTAGCAAAAAAAAAATACTGGAATTTGTCAAAAAAACGTGTTAAAACAACACATGCAGAAACGCATCCAGAACAGATCTGGAGTGCGTTTTTGTGGCGTGAACTAGCCCTAAAAGCAAAAGGGTGCGTTCTTGGTTCAATAGACTTCAATGGAGAAGCTGGCGTAAAGCATGTAGTGCGTTTTTTCCCACAATTTTGCTGCGATTTGCGTTTTTTTTTTTTTTTTTAAGTGCGATTTGCATTTTTAATCTGCCTAACAAAAGAAAAAAAGCATAAGAAAAATGCTTCAAAAACGCATGTGCAAAAATGCAAAATGCACCGTAAACAGAACGGCAGAAACGGATCTAAAGCAAACTGCATAGGTGTGAACCGAGCCTCATGCCGCGTACACACGATCGGAATTCCGGACAGAAAAAGACCGATGAGAGCTCTCATCGGAAAATGCGACCGTGTGTAGGCTCCATCGGAATTTTGCTGGCCGAATTTCCGACAGCAAAAAAATTGAGAGCATGTTCTCAATTTTTCCGACGGAAAAGGTTTCTATTGGAAATTCCGATCGTCTGTAGCAATTCTGACACGCAAAATTCCTACGCATGCTCGGGAACAATTTGACGCATGCTCGGAAGCATTGACCTTGGCTCGTTGTAGTGTTGTACGTCACCGCGTTCTTGACGGTCGAAATTTGGTGTGACCGTGTGTAGGCAAGACAGTTTTGAGCGGAATTCCGTCGGGAAAACCATCAGAGTTTTTTTTCCGACGAGAATTCCGATTGTGTGTACGCGGCATCAGGCCATGGCACCCAAAAAGGAGCTCAGATTTCGTTGCGTGTGTAAATAAAAGTAAAAATTGCCGTGGTCGCGAAGTGGTTAAAAAAAAAAATCACAACCCCCCCCCCCTTTTTTTTTTTCTTTCTCTTTTCTTCATGTTTGTTGGTTATATGTTTGTTATTGTTTGTTACTGATTTTAATAAGAAAAATTTATAAATAAAGATTGTAGAAAGAAAAAAAGAAAAATCTTTATAAAAAAAAATAAATTAAAAAAATGAGCGTGCAAGAGGCAATATTCAGCTTTAGGCCGGGTTCAGACTGCTGCGGTGCGGGAGATCGCATATGATTCGCACCGCACTGCAGTTCAAATCATATGCGATCTCTGTGCGATGCAAATTCAGCCATACAGATAGTATGGCTGAATTCGCAACGCATTCGGCCCAAAATCGGACAGGACCCTTTTTTTCGCTCCGCAGCAGAATCGGATCGCATGGTGTTCTCACCATGCGATCCGATTCCTGTCCGAGTTTGCAGATCGCACTGCGATATGCGAGCTGCTATGGGGGTGTCATTAACATTTCATTGACACCCCCAGCAGCTCGCATAGGGCAGTGTGAACTGCCGGCGGGAGACATGCGGTGCGGGAACTCGCAGTGTATTCGCAGCGTTCCCGCACCGCAGCAGTGTGAACCCAGCCTTAAATGCGAATCGTAACTGTTTTCAGTTGACAATATTCTCCACCCACCTCTTACACAACGCAGATTACGAGTTTTCCATATGTAGCCAATGACTTCATTCGTAAATGAAGGAAAATATCACAGTGAACGGCGGGGTGTGACTCCTTTGCGAGGGCCTGCAAAAACCGTCCAACTCCTTCCTGCCAAAAAAAATTCTTCCTCGCCGTGGCCAAACAATAAAAAAAGAAAAAAAAGAAAAAAAACAGCGCGATGCAAAATTTCCCCCGTGCCCCATCACTACTACCGTCTCCTCCGTGCCTTATCGCCTCCATCCATCCCGCGACAAGAAATCTCACTAATTCTCAAGCATTACCGTAATCGTTCCCAGACCAACGGATGACCGATGTGACGCAATTCGCCTCTGTAATAGTCGGGGCGCTCAGTGCTGACTCAACACAGAAGGTTATGTATTTATTTTTTTCTCCATCAGTGAAAACATCTGGGAACCATAGAAAAAGTCTTTCTTTTTTTTTTTTTCTGAGCCAACGGAATTGTCTGTATCTGCTCCAGAAAAATGTCCTCTAGATACAGCTGTGTGCTGAAGTTTGGGTTTCTCTGATTCAGTTACTTGATCGTTCAACTTTTATTAGTGAAAAAGTTACTACAGAGGACAAAGTGTACCTGTACTTAGGCACAACCAACAAAACTTAGCTTGGCGTATAGCCTTAAAATGGTAAAAACCTCAAAAATTGACTATATTGCAGATTGCCAATCCTTAAACCGGCCCATACATGGACTGAAATTTGGCCAGTTCAGCTGGAACCGGACGAAATTTCAATCCACCTGTGGCCAGGCTGGTTGAAGGAAAAAAAAAATATCAATTTATGGGCTGCCTTCCATGTGTTGGCTGCATTTGTTTTCTTTTTTCATCTTTTTTCCCCCCTTTTTACCAACCAGTAACACACTTCCCGTCTAATAAATGTCTCCACTATTGATGGAAGAGCAACGGAGACACCCTCAGACAGCAGCATTGTCAATCTGGGGAGAGGGTAGTAAAGTTTCAGAGAAAAATGGTTGTTCTCAACTCTCTCTGCACTTTTGGTTTGGTAGAAAAGTTAAAAAATAAGACTAATGCCCCGTACACACGGTCGGAAATTCCGACCACAAAATCCGTCTGATTTTTTCCGACGGATTTTGTCCGACACTGGTGTTGCATACACACGGTCGGACAAAGTTGTCGGAAAATCCGATCATTCTGAACGTGGTGATGTTCGTTGCATACGACGGGACTACGTAGAGGCTAGTAGCCAATAGCTTTGGTCTTGTAATGTGATCTGAGCATGCGTGGCACTTTGTCCGTCGGAATTCGCTACACACGATCGGAAAAAGTCCGATAGGACTTTGTTGTCGGAAAATTTGAGCGCAGGATCTCAAACTTTTTCCATCGGAAATTCCGACGGAAAAAGTCCGATGGAGCCCACACACGGTCGGAATTTCCGACAACATGGTCCGATTGGACATTTTTTTCAGTCGGAAAATCCGACCGTGTGTACGGGGCATAATGCACACGACCGGACTTTCCGGAAGACTAGGTCCGACTGAATCAGTCCGTCGGACAATCCGATCATGTGTGAGCTAATCCGTTCATTTTTCGTTTAAAAAAATCAGACGGCCCTAGAAATAGAACATGATTCAAATCTGTCCGACGGACTCAATTCCTATCGGGAAAACCGTTCGTCTGTAGGCTGGTCCGACGGACCAAATACGATGCAAGGGAAGCTATTGGCTACTGGCTATTGAACTTCCTTTTTTAGTCCCGTTTACATCATCTCGTTCAAAACGAACGGACTTTCCAACTGTTCGTGTGTGGCCAAGTCCGTTCGCTTGGAAAGTCCGTCAGAACTCCGCGGAAAGTCTGTCGGGAAGACCGTCGGACCTAGTTTGCCGGAAAGTCCGGTCGTGTGTACGTGGCATTACTGGGCAGATCACCAGGTGAAAAAAAAAGTACCGAAAGCAATGTAAAAGTAACTTCCTCTATAGTAACTCTTCTTCGTCATTAAAATAAAAAAATCTATTGCGCTAATAATTATACAATGAACAAATAGAAGAGCAGCTGACACTATATTGTTGGAAACAATAGCAAAGCATAAAATAGAAGGTGTAGCGCTTAGGGTAATGAATAAACAATAAAGTCCATCTATGATAAAAAATCTAGGAAGACGATTGAATCAAAGATCTTCATCTTCTTCGTCATTGCAGGTGTGACAGACTCACCTGGGAGATGTAATGCAAAAGGACATTATTAAGAAGGCCATGATGGTCTCTGCCAGCTTGGGACGCAGTGGACAGACGTATGTGAAAGGAATGCTGATTAATGAGATCTGGAAAGCCCGGGTCTTTCATCCAATAGTATAATGTTCTCATTAACACACCTTTGTCTCCTTGCAAACTATTGGGGGATGTGTTTATATTTATGTGTAGAAAAAAAATGGCCCCATTCACTCCAGTGTGAAAGCCGGCGGGCTTTCACACTGGAGCGGTGCGCTAGCAGGACGGTAAAAAAAGTCCTGCTAGCAGCATCTTTGGAGCGGTATAGGAGCTGTGTATTCACCGCTCCTATACCGCTCCTTCCATTGATTTGAATGGGACGCTGCGGCGGCACTCTGCGGGGGTCTTTAACCCTTTTTCGGCCACTCGTGGGGGGTAAACCCGCACCGCGAGCGGCCGAATACCGTGGCTAAAATGATGGTAAAGCAGCGGTAAATATAGCGCTGCTTTACCGTCACCACGGCTCCCTCCCCAGTGTGAAAGGGGCCTTAGTCTGGATAAATAATTAGTAAACTAGCTCACGTTAATTAGGTTTCTGGTTACAGTTTGTATTGTTATCCTGCTGTATATATTTGTGTGTCATCTCAAATAAATCAGTCCTTGTTTAACAACCAAATGAGTATTGTCTTGTTTTGTGGTTGTTAGTGGTTGCAATTATCTGATATCTATATTCAGACTGGGAGGAAGCGGTGTATGACGAAAGCACTCAAGCGGAGTGTGGGACGTTTCGTTACAGCTGGTAATTAAAGGATTCTAAGCATAAGCACTGTGCTGTCACTAAGTTGTTGATGAAGGAGGGGTGTTGGCTGTCCGACATCCCCAGAAGGCTACAGAATGTTTACTGAGATTAGTGTCTTGTCATTGGCGACCCTTCTCAATGGTGTCCTCTCCGTAAACATTCTGTAGCCTTTTGTGGATGTTGGAGAGTCTGCACCGCCCCTTCATCAAGAAATCCGTGATGGTATGTTGCTTCTGCTTGAAATCCATTACCATGTACCATCCAAGTAAATAATGGATTCCCAGCAGAAGCACTGTGTCGTCATTGCGTTATTGATGAAAGAGGGGTGCAGGCTGTAGGACATCTACAGAAAGCTACAGAATGTAAACGGAGATGGCATCATTGACAAGGGTCACCAATGACAAGAATTTGGTGTTGTCTATGGAGCCATCTCCATAAACACTCTGTAGCTTTCTGGGGATGTCGGACAGCCTGCACCCCCCCCCCCCCCCCGTCATCAAGAACTCAAAGATGGCATGTTGCTCATCCAGGTAAATAATGGATTCCCAGCAGAAGCACTATGCCATCATTGTGTTATTGATGAGGGAGGCACACAGGTTGTCCCACATCCACAGAAAGCTACAGAATTTTTACGGAGATGACACCATTGAGAAGGGTCACCAATGACAAGACATTAATCTCAGTAAACATTCTGTAGCCTTCTGTAGATGTCGGACAGCCTGCACCTCTCCTTCATCAAGAACTCCATAACTGCACCTTGTCTCTGCTTGGAATCCATTACCATTTACCATCCAGGTAAATAATGAATTCCCAACAGAAGCAACATGCCATTATTGAGTTCTTGATGAAGGAGGGAGGGGTGCAGGCTATCCGACATCCCCATGTGCCTCTTAGGAAACATTCTGTAGCCTTCTGTAGATGTCGGACAGCCTGGGTTGCTGCCCGTGATGTGTGCTGCCGCTGGATGTGCCTCCTCGGCTCCCGACCCTGGTGCTTTTTGGGTGGCCGGTGATCTCTGACATCACGCCTACGACTGCATATCCACTTGTAAGTGATTTATAGGTGGGTTTCCCTAATCTCCCTCCCCCTCTATTGATACAAGTTATTTAATTAGATATTATTCCGTATTTTCAGATAAACCACGTGCCTGCTCCTGATGAGCGACACCAAGCTGCGAAACGCGTTGAGATACCAGATGCCGTGTGTCCCAGTATTTCAGTCTTAATACTATATGCCATTCACCTACACCACTATACCTTGTGACAGGATCAGGAAGGTCATAGGCCATGCTGTCGTTATCCTTGTATTATATGTGTAATGTAATATATATAATGTCTGTAATTTTATTATGGTATTAATTTATAACCATGTTATTATCAGTTACCACTGTTTTAGAAATCGACACTGTGAATAGTATGTGTTTCTATATATATATGGAATAAATGTATGTAATCATGTATTTACAGATTATTAAACTTAATATCCAACATTGTATTCTGTTCAACCCCGTGCTTCACTCAAAGTCCCACCCTTTGGCTCTCAACTTCTCATATTGACAGGGATGGAAGCGCATGACCTCACCAGGTCATGGCCTCATTTAAAGTCCCAACATTCCCCATTTCCCTTTTCTTAATTTTTTACTACAGAATGTTTACGGAGAAGACACCATTGACAAGGGTCACCAATGACAAGACATTGGTGTTTCTCAATGGAGCCATCTCTGTAAACCAGGGGTCTCAAACTGGTGGCCCTCCAGCTGTTGCAAAACTACAAGTCCCATGAGGCATTGGGCATTGCAAGAGAGTTACAAGAGAGTTACAAACATGACTCCCACAGGCAGAGGCATGATGGGACTTGTAGTTTTACAACAGCTTGAGGGCCGCCAGTTTGAGACCCCTGCTGTTGTAGTGTTGGACAGCCTGCACCCCACCTTCATCAAGAACTCAATGACAGCACATTGCTTCCTCTTGGAGTCCATTATTTACATGCAATGAAAAAGAAGAAGAAGAGTTACTATAGAGGAAGTGTTGTTCTACCAACATGTGAAATTTGAACGACCTATGTAAGTTGATAAAAAAAAGTTATGCCCACTTTTGCATTACTTTTCATACAGCCCTCATACTTTTTTTTTATGGGGGGAGGGGGGGTTCTAATATCCCTTTACACCAGGCAACTATGTCCTCCAGATAATGACACAAGCCAGTTTAAATTTGTAGGAAGGCCAGGCCACACCTTTTATTTAAGTTGTACGGTTTACAAAACAATGCCAAGCACCCCCGATGAAGTAGCTGGCAGCCTTGATACGTGTCGGGTTATACTTCATCAATCATGCTCAACTGGACTTTACCAGCTAACAGGGAATGCACCATCCACTGACGACACAGAATATCACTTCCAAACTGTTATGCCACGTACACACGATCGGAATTCTCGTCGGAAAAAACTCTGACGGTTTTTCCAACGGAATTCCGACGGAATTCTGCTCAAGCTGTGTTGCCTACACACGATCACACCCAATTCCGACGGTCAGTAACACAGCGGCATAACACACGTTCGACAGCACTATAAAAGGGAAGTTTAATGCTTCCGAGCATGCGTCGAATTGTTTCCGAGCATGCGTCGGAATTTTGCGTGTCGGAATTGCATACACACGATCGGAAAATCCGATAGAAAGGTTTTCCGTCGGAAAAATTGAGAACAGGTTCTCAGTCCAAAGTCCGTCGGAAATTCCGACAGAAAAAGACGGTTGGGCATACACACGGTCGGAAAATCCGATGAAAAGCTCCCATCGGACTGTTTCCATCGGAAATTCCGACCGTGTGTACGCCGCATTAGTATTTATTCATGTAATACTCCAAGTTTATTGCCATGCCCAGATTTTTTTCCGCTGTAGTCTTTTAATCGGCATGTATATTATAATCTTCAATGCATATGGTGCATGGGAGATTTCAGCGTAGGACTCAGGCTCATGCACACGGGTATAATAAAATCTTGCTGGCAGAAAGATTTTGAAAATCAATTTTTGTCCAACACCCCCGCATATGCGCCAACGTGCGTCAGGGCTTCGTGACCCTGCGGCAAATTGGCGCATTTGCGGATCTCCACGAACATCTGAGCACGTGAGAGCCTTCCAACGCATGTGCAAGGACAGCAATCAGGGAAGTCCGAAAACCTTCATCCTCTTTGCGCAAAATCATTTGCGTGTGCGCAGATGTGCTGAACGGCTCCTCAAGGATCTGAAGGTTAAGCAGCGCCCTTAAGCCCCATACACACGGTCGGACAATCCGCAGACCAGGTCGGTCGGATCCTGTCCGTCATACTTTGTCTGATGTTGGTTTTGCGTACACACGGTCGGACAAAGTTGTCGGAAAATCCGATCATTCTGAACGTGGTGACGTTTGTTGCCTACGACGGGACTACGTAGAGGCTAGTAGCCAATAGCTTTGGTCTTGTAATGTGATCTGAGCATGCGTAGCACTTTGTCCGGTCGGACAACCGTACACACGATCGGATTTGGTGTGATCGGACCGTGTTGTCGGCAAATCTTTCCAGCAGGAGATAAGACTTTGTCCGTCGGACAATCCGACGTACACTGTCCGATGGTGCATACACACGGTCTGATTTTTCAACAACATTGTCCGATCGGACAGAATCCATGAAAAAGTCCGACCGTGTGTATGGGGCTTTAGGATTTATCCGCGCACGCACCATAATTGGCGGTGCCAGGGGGCGGGGCCACTACAGAGAGGACTGAATTTCTTTTCTAAAGCCTAGTAGACTCCATTAGAAAATCAGACAAAGCTATCCGTATTCAGAACGATCATTCGATTTTCTGTTTATTAGTACACTGCTTTCGAGGGTCGATAAGGACTGTTCAGATGAAAATTTCCAAAGGGACATGTTGGAAATTTTTTCTCAATATGATAAACGTCCAATTTTCGTTTTTTAATTAGTACAGTGATCGTCCTATAAAAATCGAATGAGCAAGTCCGTGCACGAGCAGAAACAAAGTGCGACCAGGGACGTTTTTTCCACTGGACATGCTGGGCAGTTGCCTGGGGGCCCCACTTGTCTGGAGGGCCCCATCCAGGGCTGATCCTCAGCGCTGCAATCTGCTGCTTAAATTGACTGACTGCACTGGTTGCTCACTTCGCCGCCCCAGCATTTATAGCGCACCGCGTCTGCCCCGGTGGCTAGTAAACAGGCTCCGCCCACCTCTGCCATGTTCCTCAGACAGCATGGAGAGGGAGCGGAGCGGAAAGACAGCCCTTGATAGCTGGCGCTGCCTTGCTGCTGTGAGTGACACACTGTACTGCTCCAGGCCGGCAGTCTCAAGTAAGTCTAAAGCCTCATACACACGATCGGACAGTGGACCAACTTTCCTGTGGATTTTTGTCCAAAGGGCGTTGGCCCCAAGTTGGTATTGCATACACACGGCAGGACTTTTTCAGCCAACTTTCACCAAATCACTTGGTTTTTCTGCTCTTTACCGCCACCTTTGGTCAACTTCTGTATTGTTGTCTGATCCTCTGCATTGGTTCTGCATTGGTTTGTACAAAAGTCCGTTGGTTTTGTGTACACACGGTCGGACTTTGGTCCATCGGACTTTTGTTGGCAGAAAGTTGGTCCGTTCGCACAACCAACAAAAGTCCGATGAAACCTGGAAAAAGTTGGTCCGATGGAGCGTACACACGGTCGGATGTTGGTCCAAAACAGCTAATTTGCATGTTGGTTGTCAAAAAGTCAGATCGTGTGTACGGGTCTTTACAATGTCTACTTAAGTAAGTTCAAGTTGTGCATCAAACATAGCCACTGTCTGTGCCCCTCAAAAGCTGCCACTGTGCCCATCAAACACAGCCCACTGTGCCCATCAAAGCTGCCACTGTGCCCATCAAAGCTGCCACTGTGCCCATCAAAGCTGCCACTGTGCCATCAAACACAGCCACTGTGCCCATCAAAAGCTGCCACTGTGCCCATCAAAAACTGCCACTGTGCCCATCAAAAGCTGCCACTGTGCCCATCAAACGCTGCCACTGTGCCCATCAAACTTGTGTTATATTGTCCAAACGTTGTGTTAATGTTTAAACACTGATTTTGTTGGAAGTACCAATAAATATAGCCTTATTGATAATTTGCATTTTTATTCTCGTGCGTGATCGTGTAGACAGGGCCCCAGTGCGCTGTATTGCCCCGGGGGCCTATAATACTCTTAAAGCGGTGTTTCACCTTACAAAAACATTTTTTAAAAGTCAGCAGCTAAAAAAAAAGTAGCTGCTGACTTTTAAGAAGTACACTTACCCTCCCAGGGCGCCCGTGATGTCGGTCGTGGAGGACGAGCTGTCCCTCGGCGATCCGGTTCCAGCGCCGCCATCCTCAGTAAGGGAAACGGCTTCACGTTTCCTACTGCGCATGCGCGAGTCTGCGCGCGGCCGACTGCGCATGCGCGAGTCGGCGCACGCCCTACTGCGCATGCGCGACTCTAATTTGTGAATGGGGAACGCAATGTGTTGTGGGACATAGTTCCCATAACACACCGCGCCCCATTCAACAGAAGACGGAAGAAGAGAAGATCACCGCAGAGCTGGAGGAGGCAGATTAGGACGATCTGCCTAGCAACAGCCATTTCTGGTAAGTAAAAAAAAAAAATTTTTTTTCTTTTTTCATTTTAAATGGTTACTAAAAAATTTTTACGTTTTTGTTTTCAGGGTGTCCCACCACTTTAAGATGGCCCTGAGTGTGACCATAGACTGGACATAGGCTGTAGCTACGTACGCGGGAGGTTGTATTCCATCATGCGATAATTTTTGAACCAGGTAACGGCACTTTTGTTTTCGATATTGGACTAGCATGCAAAAAAAAACCCAATCGCTCTTCTGATTTTCTTATATTGTGTACATGGCTTTAGTCTTTTAGCAGCTAATCTGTTTAAGCTGGCCGGGAAAAAAAATTTTTGCCTGGAAATTTTGAATGTCATTGGATCCACAATTTTCGTAAGAACACCCTAAAAAGAAAATTGTTCAATTGCTATGCCAAGGTTTTGAATTCTACGTTCGTTTGATTTTCAGAATGCACAGGCGCGTTACAATCAGCAACATTTTTCCCCAAACAAAAACCACGCTCACATTTCACAATTTGACAAAAAAAAAAGTTAATTCTTGATTTGATTTACTACCATCAAAAACGACCCCCAATAACTATATAAAGAAAGAACGCACCGCAAACAAATTGTTTTGATGAAAATTCCGCTGGTGTGTGGCCAGCTTTAGCTTATTTGTTTACAGATCGACGGGTTGTTTGGGGGAAACATTTAAATTAGTTGAATTAAGTGCTAATTGGATACGTATGTGCTACTTGGATATATACTGTTACCGCATTACAATTTATGAATACGTAGAATTGGGCTTCATTTTTTGCAGTTCAGATTTTGGCAGTATAGAGGGATTTTTTTGGGTGTGTTTACAGCCAACTATGGCCTATGAGAGGGGTCTCCATACATTCTAAACAAAGGGAAAGTTTTCTGTCCTTCAGACTTTAGGTGGGGAACACTGTGGACAGTGGTAGTAGATAATGCTTTAGGCATGGTGGTCAGTGAGAGTATAAAAATTACATAGCACCCCTGTGGCCAGGAGGAGAAGGAATAGTGCCCCATCATTGGTGTCAGTGGGAGTATTAATGCCCCATTTTTGGTGTCAGTGGAAGGGATAGTGTCCAATCATTCATATCAATGGAAGGAATAGTGCCCCATTGTTGGTGTCAGTAGGAGGAATAGTGCCCCATCATTGGTGTCCGTGGAAGGGATAGTGCCGCATCATTGGTATTAGTGGAAGAAATAGTGCCCCATCATTGGTATTAGTGGTAGGAATAGTGCCCCATCATTGGTGTCAGTGGGAGTATTAATGCCCCATTTTTGGTGTCAGTGGAAGGGATAGTGTCCAATCATTCATATCAATGGAAGAAATAGTGCCCCGTCATTGGTATCAGTGGGAGGAATAGTGTCCCATGGTTGGTGTCAGTAGGAGGAATAGTGCCCCATCATTTGTGTCAGTGGGTGGAATAGTGCCCCATCATTGGTGTCCATTTGGGGAATAGCGTCTCATTATTAGTGTCAGTGGGAGGAATAGTGCTCCATCGTTGGTGTAAGTGGAAGGAATGGTGCCCCATCATTGGTATAGGTGGAAGAAATAGTGCCCCATTGCTAGTATCAGTGGGAGGGATAGTGCCCAATCATTTGTATCAGTGGGAGGGATAGTGCCCCATCATTGGTAATAGTGGGAGGGATAGTGCCCATCATTGGTATCAGTGGGAGGAATAGTGCCCCATTGCTGGTATTAGTAGGAGGGATAGTGCCCCATCATTGGTATCAGTGGAAGAAATAGTGACCCATTGCTGGTATTAGGAGGAATAGTGTCCCCATTGTTGTATCAGTGGGAGGAATAGTGCCCCATCATTGGTAATAGTGGGAGGGATAGTGTCCCATCATTATTTCAGTGGGAGGAATAGTGCCTCGTCATTGGTATCAGTGGAAGAAATAGTGCCCCATTGCTGGTATTAGTAGGAGGAATAGTGTCCCCCATTGTTGGTATCAGTGGAAGGAATAGTGCCCCATCATTGGTGTCAGAGAAAGAATTTATGCTCTACGATTGGTGTCAGTGGGAGGAATAAAACCCCATTGTTGATGTCAGAGGGAGGAATAGTGTCTCAAGGGCTGGAAAGGCGAGCAAAGGACTTGGAGGCCACTGGCATATTGCAAGAAATCGTCCAGTTAGACCCTGGCCAATGGGCAATAAAAATAGGCAGTTGAATCACGGTTCTACCGCCCCCTGACTGCCCGACTTACGTGAACATGGTGGCCAAATAGGATGGTACAAATGCGTCGACAAAAATTATACCACGCAGCACACTCAGCAGGCAATCCCACTGCCAATTGTGATCCATTCGAGCGATTGCACATAATAATGCACACAGTTGTGACGTGTTTCGGTAGGCTTTCAACGATTAAAACAGGCATCCAAGAGGAGCTGCTGGTCAATTTCCCTCTAAAAAAGATCCACCAAAGATTGCTTTTCAGAGGGCACAGCCAGTATAACTGAGGCCTTAGCCAAGGTTCACATATATCAGTGATGGCGAACCTTTTTGTGCCCGAGTGCCCAAACTGAAATAAATACATTGGTTTTGTGTTGCAAAGTGCCAACACAGCAATTCACGAAAGAGGAGGGCTGAGCGAAAAAGAGGGGGGGGTGAGAGAGAGGGGGTGAGAGAGAGAGGACAGATAGAGTGAGGGGTGTGAGAGAGATGCTGAGAGAGAGGGGGGCAGAGAGAGAAGGTTGTGAGAGATATGCTGAAAGAGAGAGGGAACTGAGAGCGGGAGAGGGGCTGAGAGAGAGGGAGGGGGGACAGAGAGAGAGAGAGGGGGGTGTGAGATATGCTGAGAGAGAGGGGAAACGGAGAGGGGCTGAGAGAGCGAGGGAGGGAGAGGGGCTGAGAGAGGGAGGGAGAGAGGGGGGGAGGGAGGGAGAGGGAGGGAGAGGGGCTGAGAGAGAGGACAGATAGAGTGAGGGGTGTGAGAGAGATGCTGAGAGAGAGGGGGGCAGAGAGAGAAGGTTGTGAGAGATATGCTGAAAGAGAGAGGGAACTGAGAGCGGGAGAGGGGCTGAGAGAGAGGGAGGGGGGACAGAGAGAGAGAGAGGGGGGTGTGAGATATGCTGAGAGGGAGAGGGAACAGAGAGAGAGAGAGGGGGGCAGAGAGAGAGAGAGGTTGTGAGAGATATGCTGAAAGAGAGAGGGAACTGAGAGCGGGAGAGGGGCTGAGAGAGAGGGAGGGGGGACAGAGAGAGAGAGAGAGGGGTGTGAGATATGCTGAGAGAGAGGGGGAAACGGAGAGGGGCTGAGAGAGCGAGGGAGGGAGAGGGGCTGAGAGAGGGAGGGAGGGAGAGGGGCTGAGAGAGGGAGGGAGAGGGGGGGAGGGAGGGAGAGGGAGGGAGAGGGGCTGAGAGAGGGAGAGGGAGAGGCTGAGAGAGGAAGAGAGGGGAGAGGGGACAGAGCGAGGGGTGTAAAAGAGATGCTGAGAGAGAGGGGCAACAGAGAGAGGGAGAGAGGCTGTGAGAGAGGAGTGTGAGAGAGAGGTGAACTGAGAGAGATAGAGAGAGGAGGAACAGAGAGTGGGAAGGGGGACAGAGCGCGCACGCGAGAGAGAGAGAGATGGGGGGCAGAGAGAGAGGGGTGAGAGAGATGCTGAGAGAGGGGTGAGCTGAGAGAGAGGGGGAACAGAGAGAGGGGGATGGAATAAGAGGGGGACTGAAAGAGAGGGAGGGGGGCTGAGAGGAGAGAGAGACCTCTAGCTCTGTCCTGGACCCTCTCGTGTGCCAGCTGTGCGCATGCATAATCGTGTGTGTTCCCAACAAAGATAGCTCCCTGGAAAGGTCCTCAGAATAGGAGGTACAAAAGAGTGCCAGTGGGTAATTTCAAGACCAGAAAGTCTTTGGCCACAGCAAGTATTGCATGTATAGCAGACATTTCAATGGCTCATCAGTTCCCTTTCATCAGGGCTGGGAAAACAATGCATGCTTTATATACATCCGTCTACTCTGTGAAGATTCTCATTTATCCAAGTCACAGTACAGCTACTGTCAGGAACATCATGCGAATCATCAGGGTCACGCACGTATGCACACATCAAGTTTTGCGTGCACATCCACTTCGTATACTGGTGTCATGCGGGCTATTCAAACCTGAGCTTTACATTGATTTATTGCTGAAGGGTCTTTCAGTTCATGTTCCTGTGACTCCTGACCTTAAAGTTGTGCCTGACCTTCTTTGCTAACTCGGCTTGACCTGACCTGCCATGGATTATCTTTATCTGCTCATGGCGGTTCATGTCCATTACCGGGCCTAGCCTGCACTTCTGACCGAAAGTCTGTTGACTTGGTGCCTCACTGCCTGCTTGTTGCCAACCGCTACTTATTCCTGACCTTGATTCTGCTTAGGATCCGCTTCTTCACTAATCAGTTACCAGCCTCGGCTCGTGACCTGATTCTGCTCATATCTGAAGTTGGTGCATCCTCATCAAGTAAGCTACCATAACCAATAGAAGGTAGGGTGCCCACATGTCCCGGATTGCCCGGGATTGTCCCTTAATTCAGATTTTTGTCCCGTGTCCCGGGCACCTTCATTCCGGGACAATACAGTGTCCCGGAATGAAAAAAAAAAAAACACACCGCCGGTCCGCCACCCTGATAATCATTTGCCAAACTGGTTGCTAGGCTAGGGCCGCCCAGCATTTAGCAACCAGTGACGTTGGCTGACATGTGGGCAGTGGGCACCCTACGGCTGAGCAGCGCGCCTCCGAATCCACCTGACGAAAGAAGGTAAAGAAAGAAAGAAAGGTAAGGGGCAGGGCCACCCGGCAACGTCACATTGTGGCGCCGCCTCCTTGTGACATCACCGACCAGTGCATGCTGGGGGGGAGGGGTGTCCCCGAATGGCAGTTTGGAAATGTGGTCACCCTAATAGAAGGTCTTCATGGGCAAACTTAGGTAGGGGCCTTACATGGGGACTGAGCTACCACCATACATTGCCTTACTAAATTTACCTACGCTAGGAGGGTGCTACATCATTATGTGGTGCCCGCTTACCATGCTTGATCCAAGGACCTCCTGGTATCTACTCTCTAATGAAACGCCTTCCCTTGTATTTATAGCCATAGCACTAAAGGGGTGAAGAGGACTACACCTACAAGGAGAAGGGCACCACAGCAAAAAAAGTGGTTACTAATTTTAACCCCTACTTACAAGCTTTACATGTGCTCTCAGTTTCCATTTACTGGGTTCCACACCCTGGCATTTGTGCCCTTGCAGGCTCTGTCTCAACTTCCAAGGGTGCCTGGATGTAAATTGTGCAAGAGGCCATCCATTTCGGGTTTGTCATACAGGAACAAGACAGCTGGTATCAGTTCACCACATTCACCACATTCACCACATTCACCACATTCAACTGGACTTGTGTAACGTTGAAGACGTTCTATAGCTTGTCCAAGCCACCTCTTGAGTTCTGATGAGTGTCCCCAGCTGCACCATTATCCTGACATTAGACATGTGCAATTCGTTTAGTTTTTTTTTTTTTTTCGTTTTTTCGTTTTTTTTCGTTATTTTCCTTCATTCGTTTTCGTACGAATGAACGAACGATTCGCTAAAATTTTTAACGAATCGTTCGAATCGAACGAATCCGAAAACAACGAAAATCCGAAAAAAACAGATTAGAAACAACGAAAGTACGAAAGAAGAAAATCCGAAAAACTAAAACAGGAACAACGAAAATCAAAATGAACGAAAAAATTTGTACATTCGTAACTTTTTTTTTTTTGTTGAATTGGTAATTTTCCGTGTCTCTTACAATGGCGTTGCTTAACGTGCCTCGAATGGATTGAACAAAAAAATTGGTAAATTCGTAACTTTTTTTTTTTTTTTTTCAATTCGTAATTTTCCGTGTCTCTTACAATGGCGTTGCTTAACGTGCTTCGAATGGATTGAACGAAAAAATTTGTTACGTTTCCGGACCCTATTAAAACACTCCCACGCCTGTTCCCATCGGGCAGCAGAGGAACACCTAGGCTTGGATTGGTACGGCATACACGCTGGTGCGCAAGGGACACTCCATCAAGGATGGGGTAAGCTGAACATTTTTATCCACTTACATGGCTAATGTTAGAAACCCCCCCCCCCCCTCCCCCTCCCCTGGGATCGGACCATTAGGGGCCTTAACCCTTTCCTTCCTTTCCCTCAGGTTTTGGGTGCCCATTATTGGGACCACATCACAGTCACCCGAGACATTAATTCTCGGGGATGAGGATTTCTCCAAGGACACTCGTAATCTAGATGTAAGCAGTCCCTGGTCATTAACATTCAGATTTTGGGGGGAGGTGCCATCTCTAGTATCATTTTTCCTGCCTTGCCTTTCTCTATGGTTACCCTCTGCGTTGGCTGTATGCACTATATTTAATATCTCACACCGCTATGCCCCCCTCTTTGGGTGACACATATTTTGTGCACCCTTGCATCACTTGAAGGGGAGGTTAATAG
Source organism: Lithobates sylvaticus (assembly GCA_028564925.1). Taxonomy (NCBI): domain Eukaryota; kingdom Metazoa; phylum Chordata; class Amphibia; order Anura; family Ranidae; genus Lithobates; species Lithobates sylvaticus. The sequence continues at coordinate 27,792,766 of CM053027.1, forward strand.
TATACATATAAGGGTGTTTGGTGCCTTTTGACGTTCTGTGCTATCACAATCTGACCTTTATAACCACACCTTTTTTTCTTTTTTCTTTTCTTTTTTTTTTTTTTTTCAAACAACAAAAAAGACACTGTTTGAGATTTCCTCCTTCTGGGCACTGGTATTATACATGTAGGGAGTTATTACTAATATTCTCTCCCTCAATATTCACCATAAATAGACCTGGTCGTCATTACATAAAGTCCATACGAAGGATCATCCAGCCTGAAACCAACCTAGTGTGTGCTGTCACATCTCTCCTTTTTTTGGGGGGCGCATATCCCTTCCTCCTCTCCCGCTGGTACACAGTCCATCGGTCCACAAAGTTCGCCTCCAAAGTGGTACTTTACTAAATAATATATGTACGTTTTTTTGACATGTTGCACAGTATATCCAATAAGGTTTATTCTACAAGTATGACTTGAAATACCAACAGTAACAATGCTATGATTTTCTGCGATTCATATATACTAGCACTTGGTATATGAAACATGGTTTCAAAATGCTTGTTTCTTCCTTTCTTGATACTGGGACCTGTGCCCAATAACGATAGCAACTCCCCTGCTTATGGTTTTTCCTCTCTCTTTTGCTTCTTTTAGAGCGACAGGTACTTTTCAGATACAAATTTCACTCCCCACTCCTGACGAAGGTTCCCATATTTGGGTAACTGGAAACGCGTCGAGTATACGGGGGACTCATACCTCCGGGAGAGCAATAGTACCGTATTTGTGATTTTTTGAATGTTGTCCTATATTATTATGTAATCTTTTTGTATAATTTTTCTTTGTATGTTATTTGTCATTACTTGTATTGTCATGCATATTGTATATCGTGCATCCTGCTGTTAGATACCTTTGGAGGATTTTTTATATCTTTTTTATTAATAAAACATTTGATTTATTAAAATCCCGTGAGAGTGGTGTTCTATCTAAAGTCCCAATCCTAGGGGATTTTTTCTTGTCGAAAAAATTTGTAGATTCGTAACTTTTTTTTTGGATTCGTAATTTTCTGTGTCTCTTAAAATGTAATAATAGCATACACATTACATAAAATTATGAATTATGCTCCGATTACGAATCTACTAATGTTACGAATGTACGAATAAATACGAATGCGTCCAAATTTTGAATAAACGAAAATTAAAACGGAAATACGAATCAACGAAAAAATAACTCTTACGAAAATACGAATCGTTACGAATACGAACACCGACGACTTACGAATTTACGAATCGTTACGAATCAATGGAAACGAAAAAAACGAAACGAAAATAAATGAATTTTTTTGTTGTGCACATGTTTACCAGACATGCATTAGACCTGAAGAAGCGGTTTGTAGAAGTTCCGAAACATCTTCAACAATTACAGAGCACGTCCAGCTGAATGTGACCAACTACCAGGAGATATCTCCAACTTGTATATAGTATGAACTGCTTTAAAATGTAACTCCTCCTAGATGACAAACATGAGAGGAACCACCTCAAGACCAGGCTTTTACTGGCATGTTTTGTTCACAATGTAACAATCAGTTTTTTTTATTTTTTGCTCGAAAATTACTTAGAACCTCCAAACATTATATATATTTTTTTTTAAACAGAGGCCCTAGAGAATGAATTGGAGGTTTTGCAATTTTTTTCTGTGGCATCAGTTTTTCAAATGCAATTTGTGGGGGAAAAAAATACACTTTCTTTCGAATTTCAATGCAAAAAAACACAATACATAACCACATTTTTTTGTAAAATATAAAAGATGATGTTACGCAGAGTAAATAGATACCAAACATGTAACACGATTTAAAATTGCGCTCATCTGTGCAGCGGTGACAAACTGCGTCAATTTTACTATCCATAGGCAAAGCTTTAAAAGCCTTTACAGGTTACCACTTTAGATTTACAGAGGATGTCTGGGGCCAGAATTACTGCCCATGATCTGACGTTCGCAGTGATACCTCACGTGTGGGATGATGGCTGTGTGCGTGCGGGACTGATGCATGCGTTCGCTTTTGCGTGCAAGCACAGGGGAACTTACTTTTTTTTTTTTTAATTACTGTATTTATCGGCGTATAACACGCACCCCAAGTTTAGGAGGAAAAAAACTTTTGTTAAGGAAAAAAAACTTACATTTAAATGCCCATCAATGCAGCCTTGTCAGTGTCCATCTGCAGCCTTGCACAGCGTCCATCTGCAGCCTTGCACAGCGTCCATCTGCAGCCTTGCACAGCATCCATCTGCAGCCTTGCACAGCGTCCATCTGCAGCCTTGCACAGCATCCATCTGCATGCTTGTCAGTGTCATTTGCAGCCTTGCCTCCTTGTCATTGTCATTTGCAGCCTTCTTAGTGTCATTTGCAGCCTTGCACCGTCCATCTGCACTCTGCAGCCTCCTCAGTGTCATTTGCAGCCTTGCACCGTCCATCTGCAGCCTCCTCAGTGTCATTTGCAGCCTTGCACCGTCCATCTGCAGCCTCCTCAGTGTCATTTGCAGCCTTGCCCAGGCTGCAGTTAAACTGCAGTGACATGTCAGTGTCACTGCAGTTTGAAAATTGGCGCCATTGGCCATTCTCTGCAGCTTTCGGCCGCCTTCGGCCATTCTCGGCCGCCTTCGGCCTTTCTCGGCAGCTTTTGGCCGCCTTCGGCAGCTTTCGACCGCCTTCGGACGTTCTCTGCAGCTTTCCGTCGCCTTCGGCAGCTTTCGGCCACCTTCGGCCATTCTCGGCAGATTTCGGCCGCCTTCGGCCATTCTCGGCCACCTTCGGCCTTTCTCGGCAGCTTTCGCCCGCCTTCGGCAGCTTTCGACCGCCCTCGGACGTTCTCTGCAGCATTCCGTCGCCTTCGGCAGCTTTCGGCCACCTTCAGCCATTCTCGGCTGCCTTCGGCCTTTCTCGGCAGCTTTCGGCTGAGAACGGCCGAAAGCTGCCAAGAATGGCCGAAGGCGGCCGAAAGCTGCCGAGAACGGCCGAAGGAGGCTGAGAATGGCCAAAAGCTGCCGAAAAAGGCCGAAGGCGGCCGAGAACGTCCGAAAGCCGTTAAGAAGGGCCGAAGGCGGCTGAATAGCACGCACCCCTGATTTTCCCCTGATTTTAAGGGGAAATAAGTGCGTGTTAAACGCCGATAAATACAGTATACATTTTTTTAATATATATATATATTTTTTTCACTGTTGCTTTATTTTTATTTTATTTTTTTTAATCACTTTTATTGCTGTCACAGGCAATGTAAACATCTCTTCTGACAGTAATAGGTGGTGACAGGTACTCTTTATGGAGGGATCGGGGGTCTATAAGACTCCAAATCTCTCCTCTGCACTTGAAAGCATTCAAAACACCAAGATCTGTATTTTTTTTATGCTTTTGAGTTTTTTAAAAATGGTGCTATTGACATCCGGGTAACCTGGAAGTGATGTCATTGCTTCCGGGTTACCATAGCGGAGAGACGATCAAAGTCGATCCCGACATTGTACAACTGCCCCGACCAGCGGAAGTGCCGCCTGGTAGCTCTGGTCTCCCAGTGGGACAGGAGGGTCTGAGCAAGCTGTGGGGGGACGGGGACGTCCCCTTATGCTGTTTGTAATAGAAATTGAGCGGCTAGTTAGCTGCTCTGATTGCTATTACAAGAAAGCTGACTATCGGCTGCAAATAATGGTACCGCATGATGTTTGCAGCTGCAGGCATCATCTCGGTACAACCATTTGAAGACCGGGGACGTCCCAGGTAAGTGACTGATCGGCAAGTGGGTAAAGCAGGTTGGTTGATGAGGACACATTGTAAGCACTATTCAACATGCTCCAAATTTAAACCATTTATTGGCAGAGCATAAAGATACAGCTAAGAGCATCCCATAACATCACACTGTCAGCTATTTCTTACCAACATGTTTCGCCTACCTATGACTTCATCAGGCAGGTTCTGGAAAAACGAGCGAAAGATCTGTAGTTTTGGTGTGCAGCTACCTTTAACCTCTGGCCACATGCATAACACATATGTATGGAGGAAAAAGGGTGGGCATCATCCCAGCACAACCACTTGAAGACCAGTGATGTACCAGGTACATGACTGGCCGGCAAGAGGGTAAAGCAGGTTGGTTGATTGGGACACATTGTAAGCAGTATTCAACATGTTTCAAAATTACACCATTTATTGGCAGAGCATAAAGGTACAAATAAAGAGCATCCCATAACGTCACACTGTCAGCTATTTATTACCAACATATTTCGTCTACCAGTATGACTTCATCAGGCAGGTTCTGGAACATCGAGCAAAAGATCTGGAGTTTTGGTGTGCAGCTATCTTTAACCTCTGGCCGCCTGCATAATATAAATGTATGGTGGCCGGGACAAGGGGTGGGCAGAAGAGGCGGCTGCCCTGGGCACTGTGGTATCATGTGAGGTGGGGGGGCACCTCAAGGAGATTGGGGGAGGGGGAATTTGGAGGGTGGCAGGGGATAAGATTTGTTCTAGGAGGGGAAATGAGGGTTGTGTGCTAGGAATGGGGATTCGGGGGGATCTGTGTTGGGAGGGGCGATGGGGGGAGATGATTTGTGCTAAAAGGGGGATTTGTGCTAGAAGAAGTGATATGGTAGAGGGGGGAGGGGATTTGTGCTAGGAGGGGATTTTTTTGGGGGGAGGGGGATGATTTGTGCTAGTAGGGGTGATTGGGGGGGGTGTTATGCTAGGAGGGGAAATAGGGGGGATTTGTGCTAAGAGGGGGATTTGGGAGGTTTGTGGTAGAAGAAGTGATATTGTAGAGGGGGAGGGGATTTGTGCTAGGAGGGATGATTGTGGTGGGGTGGGGGGTATTGCTAGGAGGGGAAATGGGGGGGATTTGTGCTAAGAGGGGGATTTGGGAGGTTTGTGCTAGAAGAAGTGATATTGTAGAGAGGGGAGGGGATTTGTGCTAGGAGGGGATTTTTTTTTTGGGGGGGGGGGGGTGAGGGCAGGGATGATTGGGGGGTTATGCTAGAATGGGAAATGGTGGGGGGGGGGGATTTGTGCTAAGAGGAGAATTTGGGAGGTCTGTGCTAGAAGAAGTGATATTGTACAGGGTGGAGGGGATTTGGGCTAGGAGGGGAATTGTTTTTGGTAGGGGGGGATTTGTGCTAGTAGGGATGATTGGGGGGGGGGGGGTTATGCTAGGAGGGGAAATGGGGGGGGTGAGCTAAGAGGGGGATTTGGGCACTGTGGTATCATGTGAGGTGGGGGGCACCTCAAAGAGATTGGGGGAGGGGGAATTTGGAGGGTGGCAGGGGATAAGAATTGTTCTAGGAGGGGAAGCGAGGGCTGTGTGCTAGGAATAGGGATTTGTGCTAGCAGGGATGATTGGGGGGGGGGGGGGGGTATTTATGATCGGGAGGTTTGTGCTAGAAGAAGTGATATTGTACAGGGTGGAGGGGATTTGTGCTAGGAGGGGAATTTTATTTTTGGTGGGGGGGGGGGGGGGGGGGGGGGGTGGAGGGAATTTGTTAGTATGGGGTGATTGGGGGGGGGGTCATATTTATGCTAGGAGGGGAAATTGGGGATGGGGGAAGGTTTGTGATAGGAGGGGGGATTGGGGGGGGGTAGTGCTGGGAGGGTGGATTTAGAGAAACAGAGGATTTGAGCTTGGAGGGGGGATGGGGGGGAGTTTTGTGTTGGCAGAGGGGATTTCAGCAGAGGGTGGATTTGTACTGGGGGGGAGGGGAATTTATGTTTAGGGGTAAGCATGCAGATTAGTGCTATATTTTTTTTTGGGGGGGGGGGGGCTTTTTGCTGCCACATACTTTTAATCCTGACTTTTATGTACATTATTTGGGGTTAATATTGATGTATCAGGGATTATAAATGTATGACAGGTTCCCTTTAGGTATGAGGTTACTGTATAGAGCACATACATTGCACAGTATAGACAGGTCGGTGTGGGCATGGCGCTCCCCCTCTCCTATACATTGCACAGTATAGACAGGTCGGTGTGGGCATGGCGCTCCCTCTCTCCTATACATACAAAGCCTCTGTTGCTGTTCCCTGCAGACAAGGCTTGTCTGTGTCCAGTATGTGTGTGCGCCCCATCCGCATCTGGCGTGGGAGGAGGGGGCGGGGCTACACAACCCACCCCGGGCCGCTCCTCCTGGCTGGATTCACACTTATAAGTCTGACATGTAAACGTATGTAACTGCGTCATTCTTTAATGCGTATTTTGATGCGTCTTTACACCAACTTTTCGCCGAGGTTCACACCGCTATTGCTGATGCATTTTTTTTGCGAGTTTTTGTAGCGCGTTTTTTATTTATTTTTATTTTTTTCATAGCTTATGCTTTTTTTGTAGAAGACTGGATTTTATACAAAAAACTCTGTCCAAAAAAAAAATTGCCTGTACGGTATCTCACAAAAGTAAGTACACCCCTCACATATGTAGATATACAGTATCTCACAAAAGTAAGTACACCCCTCACATATGTATACATAGATATACAGTATCTCACAAAAGTAAGTACACCCCTCACATATGTATATATATATGTACATATGTATATATAGATATAGATATACAGTATCTCACAAAAGTAAGTACACCCCTCACTTTTTTGCTAATATTTTCTTCTATCTTTTCATGTGACAGCACTGAAGAAATGACACTTGTCTACAATGTAAAGTAGTGAGTGTACAGCTTGTATAACAGTGTAAAAATTAGCTGTCCCCTCAAAATAACTCAACACACAGCCATTGTTGCCAATTTTGGCAACAAAAGTGAGTACACCCCCTAAGTGAAAAATGTCCAAATTGGGCCCAATTAGCCATTTTCCCTCCCCCGGTGTCATGTTACAGGGTCTCAGGTGTCAATGGGGAGCAGGTGTGTTCAATATGGTGCTATCGCTCTCACTCTCTCATACTTGAAGTTTAACATGGCACCTCATGGCAAAGAACTCTCTGAGGATCGGAAAAAAAAAAGAATTGTTGCTCTACATAAAGATGGCCTAGGCCAGTGATGGAGAACCTTGGCACCCCAGATGTTTTGGAACTACATTTCCCATGATGCTCATGTACTCTGCAGTGTAGTGAAGCATCATGGGAAATGTAGTTCCAAAACATCTGGGGTGCCAAGGTTCGCCATCACTGGCCTAGGCTATAAGAAGATTGCCAAGGACCCTGAAACTGAGCTGCAGCACGGTGGCCAAGACCATACAGCGGTTTAACAGGACAGGTTCCACTCAGAACAGGCCTCGCCATGGATGACCAAAGTAGTTGAGGTCACGTGCTCAGCGTCATATCCAGAGGTTGTCTTTGGGAAATATGCTAATTATTACCTACAAGTCAGCCTACAGCCTGCTCTGTCCATCCAGTTCTGAGATTTACACAGCTCTGGCATATAGCACAGCTGTGTCTGGCAGGGGAGGAGACCTGATTTCTCTCTGCTGCAATTCAGTGACACTTAAAGGACTTGTCCCTCCCCCAGCCTGTGAATGGACAGCCAAGAGAGAAGCAACAGACCGATGAGCTCATTTCCCACATGCTGATGGGAGGAGAGATCAGAGTGACAGAGAGAGAGGAGCTCATCTCTGTGCTGCTTCTCCTTTCACTGTCCAGTCACAGGCTGCGGTTGGCTCTAGAACAACCTGGGTTAAATGATGCTGGCTATCAGACTGAGGACATCTAGTGACAGAAGAAATGCACTGCGTGGGACATCTCTGGATTGAAACTGAGTATCCCTGGCTGCAGATCTGCTTTAAAGACAACTCAACCCCCAAGGCAACGGGTTCATCTCCTCCGAATCAATGACACTGAGGACCCTGCAGCCTGCATGCCCCCCCCCCCCCCCCCTAGTCCATGTGTCTGTGGAGTATGTGGTGGCAATGAACCAAGCAGCACACGCTCCACCACCGGTTCAGTCTGGCCGCTGATCAGAGAAGTCACAAGTGGCAGAACAGAGCCGTGTCTCTTGTGGCCGCCATGCTGGGAGGGGCAGGTGGGTAACAGATGGACCCCAGAGAAATTCCTCTCTGCCATTACTGTACCATGTGGGATCCATTACCCCCCCCCCCCCCCCCCCCCAATCCAGATTCCACTTCTTATTCCTGCACTCCTCCGTTACCCAGAAGCCACAGGAAATCCGAAATCCTCAGGCTTCTCGGACCGTGCGTTCTGCGATATTCCAACCGCCTGCCTGCTGCCTCCTCAGAGGCACCGGATCAGAGCGAGTATTGACAGATTAATAGACATTCACTGCTGGGCAGGCGGCCCCCGCTTACTTCTCCAGCTGCTGCTGAAATCCAGCTGCCAGGTTCTGGCCGGAGATCTGCAGACGGCGGCCAATCGGCACACAGGCCGTTTGGCGTTAAGGTTTGCGCCGTGCGAACTCTGAGCTGAGCGGAGAAGATGCCGTGTGAAGTTAAAGTGGTGTTAAACCCAAAAGCAAATTACGATCATATTACAGCTCACCGATCATTCGATGTGATGGCTGCATTCGTTTTCTTTTAGGCGCCTTTCACACCAGCCGACTTCAAAGTTGTGCGATTTTCAGAACTTTGGAGTCAGACTTTGAGGCTCCTTTCAAACCTATGCGACTTAGCGATTTCAGGTGCGACCCACACAAAACCCCCCCAGGTGGACAGGAGCAGAGTTGTGTATTATGGTTACCGTTGGAGTAGCCAGAGGCGGCTCTAGACTTTGTGAGGCCTTAGGCAAAACTTAGACATGAGGCCCCACTCACTCCCATAATGGGAAAAATAATTCAAGGAACGAAAATGAACTGTATTAGGAGGGTACAGTATAGGGGAGTGGACAGTACAGGGAGCAGGAGGGAACAGTACAGGGGGCAGGTAAGTGGACACAGTACAGTACAGGGGGCAGGCTGTCACAGAAAGAGAAGGAAGGAAAGAAGGAAGGAAGGAAGGAAAGAAAGAAAGAAAGAAAGAAATATGGAAGGAAAGAAAGAAAGAAAGAAAGAAAGATGGAAGGAAAGAAAGAAGGAAAGATGGAAGGAAAGAAATATGGAAAGATGGAAGGTAAGAAAGAAAAGATGGAAGGAAAGAAAGAAAAGATGGAAGGAAAGAAAGAAAGAGAAATAAGGAAAGAAAGAAAGAGAAATAAGGAAAGAAAGAAAGAGAAATAAGGAAAGAAAGACAAGATGGAAAGAAGGAAAGAAAGAAAGAAAAAGAAGGAAAGAAAAAGAAAGAAAGAAAGAAAGGAAGAAAGAAAAAGAAAGATGGAAGGAAAGAAATATGGAAAGTTAGAAGGAAAGAAATATGGAAAGTTAGAAGGAAAGAAAGAAAAGATGGAAGGAAAGAAAGAAAGAGAAATAAGGAAAGAAAGAAAGAAAGAAAGAAAGAAAGAAAAAAAAAAGAAGGAAAGAAAGAAAAAGGAAGGAAAGAAAGAAAAAGAAGAAGATGGAAGGAAAGAAAGAAGGAAAGAGGAAGGAAAGAAAGATGGAAGGAAAGAAAAAAAGAAAGAGGAAGGAAAGATGGAAGGAAAGAAAGAAAGAAAATAAAGAAAGAAAAGATGGAAGGAAAGAAAAAAAGGAAGGAAAGATAGAAAGCAAGGGGGATGGAGGAAGAAGGGAAGGAAGGGCATCCCCTACATCAGTGTACTCACTGGGAGGCAGGAGGGGCTGGATGGATGGATGGATGGATGGATCAGACTGCTGTCCTTTTCCTTTTCTTGTTTTCTGGGCTTCAGCATGAATCTTCCCGCCCACATCCCCTTCCCTGAGACAGAAGAGAGAACACTGCCGAGGAGAGTGGGCGGGGCAGACACAGGAGGAGAGGGCGGGAGGAGGAGGAGCAGAAGCAGGTCTCTTTTCTCCAACTCCTTCACCTTGAAAAAGTATTCATACCCCTTAACATTTTCCACATTTGTCATGTTGCAACCAAAAACGTAAATGTATTTTATTGGGATTTTATGTGATAGACCAACACAAAGAGACATAATTGTGAAGTGGAAGAAAAATGATAAATGGTTTTCAATTTTTTTTTTACAAATAAATATGTGAAAAGTGTGGGGGGTACATTTGTATCCCCCCCCCCCCCCCCCCCCCACCCCCCCCCCCCCCCCCGCCCCCCCCCCCCCCCCCCCCCCCCCCCCCCCCCCCCCCCCCCCCCCCCCCCCCCCCCCCCCCCCCCCCCCCCCCCCCCCCGGAGTCAATACAAAGAAAGAAAGAGGGAGAAAAACATTTAGAAAGAGAGGGAGAAAGAAAGAAAGAAAGAAAGAAAGGGATGGGGAGGGAGGTAGAGAGAAAGAAAGAAAAGAAAGAAAGAAAAGAAAGAAAAAAGAAAGAAGAAAGAAAAAAAGAAAGAAAGAAAAAAAAAGAGAAAGAAAAAGAAAGAATGAAATAAAGAGAGGAGGTAGAGAGAAAGAACGAAAGAAAGAGAGGGGGGAAAGAAAGAAAGAGGGAGAAAGAAAGAGAGGGAGACAGAAAGAGGGATAAAGAAAGAAAGAAAGAAAGAGAAAGAAAGAAAGAAAGAAAGAAAGAAAGAGAGGGATGGGGAAAAGAAAGAAAGAGAGGGAGAAAAAAGAAAAAAAGAAATAGAGGGAGAAAGAAAGAAAGAAAGAAAAGAAAAGAAAGAAAAGAAAGAAAGAAAGAGAGGGAGACAGAAAGAGGGAGAAAGAAAGAAAGAGAGGGGGGAAAAGAAAGAAAGAGGGAGAAAAAATAAATAAAGAAAGAGCGGGAGAAAGAAAGAAATAAAAGGGATGGGGGAGGGAGGTAGAGAGAAATAAAGAAAAAGAAAGAAAGAAATAAAGAGAGGGGGAGATAAAGAAAGAGGGAGAAAGAAAGAAAGAAAGAAAAGAAAGAAAGAAAAAAAGAAAGAGAGGGAGACAGAAAGAGGGAGAAAGAAAGAAAGAACGAGAGGGGAAAAAGAAAGAGGGAGAAAAAAGAAAGAAAGAAAGAAATAGATGGAGAAAGAAAGAAAGAAATAGAGGGGGGAAGAAAGAAAGAGAGGGATGGGGGAGGGAGGTAGAAAGAAAGAAATAAAGAAATAGAAAGAAATAAAGAAAGAAAGAGAAGGGGGAATAAAGAAAGAGGGAGAAAGAAAAAAAAGAAAAAGAGGGGAAAAAGAAAGAAAGAGGGAGAAAAAAAAAGAAAGAAAGAAAGAAATAGAGGGGGAAAGAAAGAGAGGGATGGGGGAGGGAGGTAGAGAGAAAGAAAGAAAAAAAGAAAGAGAGAGAGAGAGAGAGAAAGTAAGAGAGAGGGGGGAAGAAAGTATGAGAGAAAGAAAGAGAGGGAGGGAGGGAGAAAGAAAGAAAAGAAGGGAGAGAGGGTGGGAAGTACAGCCTATAATCATGGGCGTCCGCAGGTAGGGGCAAGGGGGTCAAGTGCCCCCCCCTGGAATCGGATCTTAAAATTCTGCACAGTTGCATCTCTATCGATGTGCCGCACCCGGGTGCGACCCGCCAGGGGGGTGACACCATTAATGTGCTGTCAAGTCCCCCCATCAGTGTAGTGTGACTTTGGGCTCTTTTCCCTGCTCAGTCTAGCAGAGAACTCGGCGGTGCTGTGATGGGAGAATGGCGAGCTGTGGGCTATCAGAAGTTTCCCCTGCTCGCCCCACCCATTCTCCTGTCAGGGAGAAGAGACAGTGGCTTTCACCAGGTTCCCCCGCCCAGCTTTCTGTCCGCTCCGTTCCTTCCCTATTGGCCATAACTGAGGGCCAATCAAAGGCGACTAGGAGAGGCAAGCTTTATGGGACATGTAGTCCCAAAAGATTGGTGGCCCCATTTTCCACAGGGAGGAGGCTACAGCTCGATCAAGAGAGAGATCAAGAGACTGCAGCCTGGAAAAAAGCTAAGGAATAGAGTTCTACAGGACAAAGAACAAGGAGTGTGCTTGGCGGAAGCCAGAGAGAGAGCCATGCTGCCCAGTGCCACAAGAGAGAGCCATGCTGTCCAGCACCACCAGAGAGAGAAAGACTGAGCCACTAACAGGGTACAGACATTCTACACTACGGAACGGTGTTGCCCCCGGGGAACCCAGTGTGAACGATCGTCCAGCCGGAGTGATCACTGCTGTAGTTTTGCTGGGTCTGGTAAGAGGGAATGTTGGCCATTGACCATTACTTATCCTAGGGATTGTAATACGTCTGAAGACTCTGACCATAATAATGTGATAATGACATTGTCGAAAAGGGGCAGTGCAAGAGTGACCCTAAAATTATGCCCCCCCCCCCCCTGCAAAAAAGTTCTGCGGACGCCCATGCCTATAATAAGGCCTACCTGTAGGTAAAATCTCCTAAAAGTACACCATTTAGGAGATAATTACCCCGGGTGCAGCCAGTGACATCACCAGCGCATGCGCTCTGAAGGTCCGGCATACCTTGCCGGAACTTCAGAGAGTTGTGCTGGAACCAAGAACTCCTGCGCACATGTGCGGGAGTGACGTCATCGCGGCTCACAGCCGAGGCACGCAAACCCAGAAGAAAGATCTGGGGAAGATGTCAGCCTCCTCAGCAGTGACAGCACTGCGATGGAGGGCATTGTTCTTTTTTTTTTGGAAGTAAATCCATATGTGCCTGTTGAGCACATGACATGCTATGTTTCCTTTAGAAAAAGTCCAGAACAACCACCGAGCTCCAGCTTGCTCTGCGCTGCTTCCCTGAACTTCCAGGTTGGAGAATGAGCCCTCACAACTTCACTTAGAGTCCCCTGATTCCCTTCCCTGGGGACTGCAAGTCTCCTAATTCCAAGGGCCACTGCACACATGCGCCCCCTACTGTTGGGCTGCTTGTGTTTGTTGGGGTTGGTTTGGATTCTCTAGTGGGAGATCAATGCTCCATAGGGATTGTTCAAGGCAACAGAGCCGCCCAAGAATAGAAAAGCCAATGCCGGGATCTTTGGGTAGACCGCTTTAAGAAGACAGTCAAGCTATGAGACGAAGTAGCAGACAAGGTAAGAGTGTGACCACATGGTATACAGACCACAGGAAAAAAAACATTGGTGGTTCATTCCAAGTGGAGCCCAACAAAGCGTAAGCATCCTTTTAAATCAGCAATCGATAAGCATTTTAAATGAAACCATTACCAGTAATGTATCCTCATAGAAACCACAGGGAAAAAAAAAATCAATGGAGTGTAGAGAAATGCAGAGTGTAGATGGGATCATCATCATCACACCGGGCAATGGAGACACTTTCTTCCAGCTGCTCTGTCCTCCGATAACAAGCAATAAACCGTTTGCATGTAAGTTTGTCAGCCATTGCCGGAGATCTGCAGTGCCGAATTCACATAGCGAACTTCCCCCCATAACAGTAGGATAAGAAAATAAACAAGCGTAAAGATATGATGGTCAACGTCTTGAAGTCCCTAGGCAGCCAGTATTTTCTGAAGGCCATCAGCAATTGCAGAACTCGTATCGCTCTCAGGGAAGGTTTTCTTTAGGCTAATGTATGAATGGCACCCCAATGCATCTTCAAAAAAGCACCCCAGGGGCCCAATCACATCTTTGTGGTGTGGTAGTGCCGGTTACGGCACTCTTTAATGTGTGTTGCTTTAAGGCAGCCCATGACCTCAACCCACAGTATTACATTACCTTACACTGCAGCATTTAGTGCAGGGGTCTACAGATTCTTTAGTACGAGGGCCACATTGTATATTTTACAAATATTCACGGGCTGAAAAAAATCCTGATGAGTCCCCATCCAAGTCCACCCTTACATCAGAATGCCCCTTACATTAGAGTCCCCCCTTACATCAAATTCCCCAATAGAGTCTGCTTCTACATCAGGGTTCCCATCAACCCCTCCTTTCAACAAGGTCCCTATCAGAGACCCCTTACATTAGAGTCCCCCCTTACATCAGGGTCCCCATCATACTCCCCGATCAGAGCCTTCCCTAACATCAGGGTCCCCATCAGAGCCTTCCCTTACATCAGGGTCCCCATCAGGGCCTCCCCTTACATCATGGTCCCCATCAGGGCCTTCCCTTACATCAGTGTCCCCATCAGGGCCTTCTCTTACATCAGGGTACCTATCAGGGCCTTCCCTTACATCAAGGTCCTCATCAGAGCTTTACCTCAGGGACCCCATCAGAGCCTTCCCTTACATCAGGGTCCCCATCATAGTCCCCGATCAGAGCCTTCCCTTACATCAGGGTCCCCATCAGGGCCTTCCATTACATCAGGGTCCCCATCAGGTCCTTCCCTTACATCAGGGTCTCCATCAGGGCCTTTCCTTACATCAGGGTCCCCATCAGGGCCTTCCCTTACATAAGGGTCGCCATCAGAGCCTTCCCTTACCACAGGGTCCCCATCAGAGCCTTCCCTTACATCAGGGTCCCCATCAGGGCCCTCCCTTACATCAGGGTACCCATCAGGGCCTTCCCTTACATCAAGGTCCTCATTAGAGCCTTCCCTTACATCAGGGTCCCCATCATAGTCCCCGATCAGAGCCTTCCCTTGCATCAGGGTCCCCATCAGGGCCTTCACTTGCATCAGGGTCCCCATCAGGGCCTTCCCTTACATCAGGGTCCGCATAAGAGCCTTCGCTTACATGAGGGTCCCTATCAGAGCCTTTCTTTACATCAGGGTGACCATCAGTCCCCCCTTACATCAGGGTCCCCATCAGGTGCTTTCCTTACATCAGGGTTCCAATCAGGGCCTTCCCTTACATCAGGGTCCCATCAGAGCTTTCCCTTACCTCAGGGTCCCCATCAGAGCCATGCCTTACACCAGGGTCCCCATCAGGGCCCTCCCTTACATCAGGGTACCCATCAGAGCCTTCCCTTACACCAGAGTCCCCATCAGGGCCCTCCCTTACATGAGGGTCCCCATCAGGGCCTTCCCTTACATCAGGGTCCCGATGAGAGCCTTCACTTACATGAGGGTCCCTATCAGAGCATTTCTTTACATCAGGGTCTCCATCAGTCCCTCCTTACATCAGGGTCCCCATCAGGTGCTTCCCTTACATCAGGGTTCCATCAGGGCCTTCCCTTGCATCAGGGTCCGCACCAGGTCCTTCCATTACATCAGGGTCCCCATCAGAGCCTTCCCTTACATCAGGGTCTCTATAAGATCCTTCCCTTACATGAGGGTCCCTATCAGAGCCTTTCTTTACATCAGGGTCCCTATCAGAGCCTTTCTTTACATCAGGGTCTCCATCAGTCCGCCCTTACATCAGGGTCCCCATCAGGTGCTTCCCTTACATCAGGGTTCCCATCAGGGCCTTCCCTTACATCAGGGTCCCCATCAGAGCCTTCCATTACCTCACGGTCGCCATCAGAGCCTTCCCTTACATCAGGGTCCCTATCAGAGCCTTTCCTTACATCAGGGTCCCTATCAGAGCCTTCCTTACATCAGGGTCCCTATCAGAGCCTTCCCTTACATCAGGGTCCCTATCAGAGCCTTCTCTTACATCAGGGTCCCTATCAGAGCCTTCCCTTACATCAGGGTCCCTATCAGAGCCTTCCTTTACATCAGGGTCCCCATCAGGTGCTTCCCTTACATCGGGGTCCCTATCAGAGCCTTCCCTTACATCAGGGTCCCTATTAGAGCCTTCCATTACATGAGAGTCCCCCTTACGTCAGGGTTCCCATCAGAGTCCCCCCCTTTCCCTTTACATCAGAAGCAGAGACCACAGGCAGCCGCTGCTGATCTTAACCCTCCATTGGTGCCCATTGAAGATACACCACTAAACCCCAGCCAGATAAAACCTTGTAGCGGGGCCGAATGTGGCCCTTGGGCTTTAGTTTGGAGACTCGTGCTTTAAGTGTTTTGCAGTGCCAATGAAAATAAATTGCAACAGACGAACGCGTGCTTTGCCGTGTCTTGTGGTAACACCAACCATAACATATCATAGGAATGGACCCCAATACATGGGCGTTACAACAATACACTGTTAAGAATCTTCTAAATAAATAAACCACTGGTGTTTGACTATCTCCGCTACATGGGCATAAGTATGAATGCCCTCTCACAATAAAAGGATCTTTTGCCATCTGCTTTCTGAGGGTACCCCAAAAAATAAAAACCTATAAAATCTTCACAATTTGATGAAGCCGTTTCCCAACTCAGCGTGTCTCGGACACACCATGTATACCAGTGTTGCCAACCGTCAGTATTTTTACTGGCAGCCAGTAAAAAATAGGCAATTTTCTCCTGCCAGTAAATGCCAGTAAAAGAAAAGGTTGCCAGTAAAAAATATGGCTGTGACATGGTGGAGCCAGCCGAGACCATACAATTGTCTGCTACAGTGTGTTCGGGCGGCTCTGGTGGAGGCGGTGCCTCAGCATGTCCTGTGATGTCATGGTGCAAGGGAGCCAAGCAGAGTGGCCAGAGCCTTGTGTGTGGGTCTGCGGGATGGGAGCAAGACAGGCCAGGAGCAGGACCATCAGTGCTGTTTGGATTGGAGGGACCACCCGGCTTGGAGAGAGACTATCACTGTGACTCAGGAGGGGAGGTGTCATGTCGGTAATCCATACTGCTGCACACTGCTGTCAGTATCACTGTGAGAATCAATTTCACGAGTCCTGTCCCTGAGCTACTTATTTACTATATCGAAAAATAAAATAAGAAATATGTTTTTTGCCTTATTATCTACCTTAAATCACATTGCTAATTACATATTGTACTTGTTTTGTTTGTAGCCTAAATAGTGAAATTTGTACTTAAAACTGTAATTTTGTAACTTTTGGAAATGCCAGTAAAAACTTGGCTGTGCCAGTAAATTTTGGGTGTCATGTCAGTAAATTTCAATCTTGTTAGGTTGGCAACACTGATGTATACGCCACAACCACGGCCCTATTTTAGATCCCATAAATATTTTTTAACCAACGCCATGATCTGCATTATACATACACTGTAATTATAAATTACATACAATCCCTAGGCTTGTAATTAACGTTATGATCTGTCTCAAAATATAAGCCTGAGGGGGAGATAAAACATATACAAAGTGTCAACACACCCAGCGCCTATTGGCTGCACACGGGAAAATATATTGCAGTTATTAGTATACAGAATGTATATAACGGCAACAGTTTACGCAGCACTTTGCAATACACTATATTGTCCAACAGTATTGGGATGCCTGCCTTTACACGCACATTAACTTTAATGGTATCCAGGGGCGTTGCTGGGTCTACAAAAGATCTGGGGCTAGAGCCCACAGCAGCGAAGTAAACAAAGTCCTGCGCTTGGGCGGGCATACACATGTATGTAATATAAGTGTGTGTGTGTGTATGTATATAATATCGTTACATATATGAGTGTGGATTCCCCCTTACATCAGTGTCCCTAGAGAGCCTCCCTACTTACATCAGGGTCCCCAGAGCCACCTTACATCAGGGTCCCCAGAGAGCGCCTTCCTTACATCAGGGTCCCCAGAGAGCCCCTTCCTTACATCAGGGTCCCCAGAGCCACCTTACATCAGGGTCCCGAGGGCCCCTTCCTTACATCAGGGTTCCCAGAGAGCCCCTTCCTTACATCAGGGTCCCCAGAGCCACCTTACATCAGGGTCCCCAGAGAGCCCCTTTCCTTACATCAGGGTTCCCAGAGAGCCCCTTCCTTACATCAGGGTCCCCAGAGAGCCACAGGGCTCAGGAGTTGGCTACATAAAGAATGCAGCCTCACCAGTGCCCAGCAATGCAGCCCCACCTGTGCCCAGCACTGCACCCCCCCCCCACTGTAGTGTCTTCTGTCCCCTGTCCCCTGCACCCCCCCCCCCCACGTAGGGTCCTTTGTCCCCTGCACCCCACGGTAGTGTCCTCTGTCCCCATGCACCCCCCACTGTAGTGTCCTCTGTCCCATGCACCCCCCCACGTAGGGTCCTTTGTCCCCTGCACCCCATCTTAGTGTCCTCTGTCCCCCTGCACCCCCCGCACGTAGGGTCCTTTGTCCCCTGCACCCCACAGTAGCGCCCTCTGTCCCCTGCACCCCCCCCCCCACCACACACACACACACACACACACACTGTGTAGTTAGAACTCTCCTACCTTACACAGGTGTACAGCAAGCAGAGCGTCTGAGATCGGCATCCCAGGGCTGGATGGGGGCAGGAACTACTGAAGTTAACTTTTCACATTAACAGGCTGGTGATTGGTTGCTAGGATTGCCCGGCTTAATGAAAAAAGTTAACTCCTGCGGTTCCCGCCCCCATCCAGTCCTGTGATACTGGCCTGCTCACTGCTGTCCAATGAAGAGGGCAGCTCCGAAAATGTCCGCAGGCCGGGTGCCCGCATTCAGCGGTGGTGATCCTGGTGCCGACCCCTGCCCTAGAGACTCTGGGCCCTAGATTCTGGGATATAGCCTCAATAGCCACCCCCTAGCGACGCCTCTGATGGTATCCCAGTCTTAGTCTGTAGGGTTCAATATTGAGTTGGCCCTCCCTTTGCAGCTATAACAGCTTCAACTCTTCTGGGACCTTGCTTTGTGCACTGGTGCGCAGTCATGTTGGAACAGGAAGGGCCCATCCCCAAACTGTTCCCACAAAGTTGGGGGCATGAAATTGTCCAAAATGTCTTGGTATGCTGACGCCTTAAGTGTTCCCTTCACTGGAACTAAGGGGCCGAGCCCAACCCCTGACAAACAACCCCCCCACCATAATCCCCCCTCCGCCAAATGATTTGGACCAGTGCACAAAGCAAGGTCCATAAAGACATAGATGAGCGAGTTTGGGTTGGAACTTGACTGTCTTGACCTCAACCCGATAGAACACCTTTGGGATGAATTAGAGTGGAGACTGCGAGCCAGGCCTTCTCATCCAACATCAGTGCCTGACCTCACAAATGCGCTTCTGGAAGAATGGTCAAACCTTCCCATAGACACACTCCTAAACCTTGTGGACGGCCTTCCCAGAGGAGTTGAAGCTGTTATAGCTGCAAAGGGTGGGCCAACTCAATATTGAACCCTACAGACTAAGACTGGGATGCCAATAAAGTTAATGTGCGTGTAAAGGCAGGTGTTCCAATACTTTTGACAATAAAGCATATAAAAGGGTTAAGAGGGCCCTGCTCATAGGAGCTTACAATCTAAGAGGGTGGGGCAAGTGGTATAAAACGTTATAACTGTGGGGGATGAGCTGATGGAAGTGATAAAAGATTAGTTGGAGGCGTGATGGGCTTCCCTGTAGAGATGAGTTTTCAGGGATCGCCTAAAGGCAGCCAGAGTAGGAGACAGCCGGACAGGTTGAGGTAGAGAGGTCCAGAGGATGGGAGAGGCTCTGGAGAAGTCCTGGAGACGAGCATGGGAGGTGAAGACAAGGGAGCTTGAGAGTAGGAGGTCTTGGGAGGAGCGGAGAGGACGGTTTGGGTGATATTTGGAGATAAGGTTGGTGATGTAGCTCGGGGCAGAGTTATGAATGGCTTTGTATGTTGTTGTTAGTATTTAGAATTTTATTTGTTGGGCAAATGGAAGCCAGTGTAGGGAGAGGGGGGAGATGGGCGGCAGACACTGAACGGTTGGTAAGGTAGATGAGTCTGGCAGGAGCAGCATTTATGATAGACTGAAGAGGGGAGGAGCCTATGGAGAGGCAGGCCTATGAGAAGGGAGTTGCAATAGTCAAGGCGAGAGATAACGAGGGAGTGAATGAGGAGCTTGGTGGTTTCATTAGTTAAAAAGATGCAAATTTTAGAGATGTTACGGAGGTGAAGTCTACAAACTTTTGACAACAATTAGATTTGGGCAGGGCTTTTTTTCTCTGAGAATAGGTGCAGGAACTACCCACAATAGACTCTCCACCCCTGCAGCAACAACAGATCCTCCTCACAACAATAAACCCTCCCAGTAACAGTGGACTCCCTGCAACAAAATACGGGTCACGGGTCGAAACGCGTCAGTTTACTTGCATTACACCGACATGTTTTGATTAATTTGTTGCGGTGAAAGTGTTGTCTGCCGATACTTGTGTGTATTTTTTAGTTATATTGCATGTTCTGCATGACATTATAAATAAACATTTATATTTTTTGATAATTTTGCATTAATTATTCAATCTCTTCTTTCTTACTCCGCCGCCAAAAAAACCCCATCCCCTTGGGGGAAACTTTTCTTTGGTGGCTGCAACAAAATACTACCCCAACAACAATAGACCCCCCCAGCAGCAACAACATATCTCCCATCAGTCAACAATAGACCTCTCCCTAAACAGTAGATCCCTCCCAGCAACAATTGCCCCCCCCCCCCCCCCCCCCCCCCCCCCCCCCCCCAGCAACCTAAGACCCCTCCAGCTACAATATATCCCCGCCCGCAGCAAGAGACCCCCCCATGCAAAAAAAATCCCCTCCAATGACAATAGATCCCCCAGCAACCAGCATCAATAGACCCTCCAGCACAGTCTAGTACCCCTTGCTATTAAATGCATTCCGTGCTGTAGGTGCCCCCTCGTTCCTGCTGGAAAAAAAGCCCTGGATTTGGATGTCTGAAAGGACAGATCAGAGTCTAGGATTACCTAGTACCCAGGCATGAGGGGAGGGATTGGTGGTTGCATTATTGATTTTGATGGAAAAGTCATGGAGGGGGCCAGGGGCGGGGGGGCAGGGGCGGGGGGATTATCCTCAGCTCTGTTTCAGAGAGAATTTCGTTTAAGGAAGTGGTGAGACATCCAAGCTGACATGTGACGAAAGCGGATGTCAGACCCCTGCCCTTCTCACCGCCTCTTTGATGAATGACTGGCCAAACACTGCGCTGTCACTTACGTAACAATGCCAACCTCAGCTGCACCCTGCACAAAGATTTTCCACTGGCCCACAGTCTAGGTGCCAGCAGCCTGAGAGTGATCCTCATTGGGTTAAGTTAATTAAACAATTAACCCTTTAAGGTTAAGGAACGATTTACATTAAAGGAGAAGGTGAAGGCTACAGATCTATGTTCGGTTGGTAATAACGGGTCATTCCACTCAACACGGACGGTGTACTGCTTGGTAGATGTTGGAGAAATCACCAGTCACCAGGGGGAGGTCTTCCAGAAGAAGTTTTCTTTGTGGTTCTAAGATGTCAACGTGAAAGCCGCGAAGGAAGCAAATAGTGGAAGATGTGAAAAAGTGTGTCATAATAAACCATGTCCCTTAAGAATACCCATGTCCACCAATCACTCTAGCACCACCGTACACTTTCCATAGTAGACATGTGCACAATAGAAAAATTTGTTTATTTTAGTTTCGTTTCTTTCGTTTCCGTTGATTCGTAACGATTCGTAATTTCGTAAGCCGTCGGTGTTCGTATTCGTAACGATTCGTATTTTCGTAAGAGTTATTTTTTCGTTGATTCGTTTTTCCGTTAGTTTAATTTCGTTTATTCGAAATTCGGACGCATTCGTATTTTCGTAGATTTAGTTACATTCGTACTTTCGTTAGATTGATTTATTCGAACTTTCGTAACATTGTTTTCGTAGATTCGTAATCGGAGCATAATTCATAATTGTATGTAATGTGTATGCTATTATTACATTTTAAGAGACACGGAAAATTACAAATCGAAAAAAAAAGTTACGAATGTACGAATTTTTACGTTCAATCCATTCGAAGCACGTTAAGCAGCGCCATTGTACGAGACACGGAAAATTACGAATCGCAAAAAAAAAAAAAAAAAAGTTACGAATGTACGAATTTTTTCGTTCAATCCATTCGAAGCACGTTAAGCAGCGCCATTGTAAGAGACACGGAAAATTACGAATCGCAAAAAAAAAAAAAAATTACGAATTTTTTCGTTCAATCCATTCAAAGCACGTTAAGCAGCGCCATTGTAAGGGACACGGAAAATTACCAATTCAACAAAAAAAAAAAGTTACGAATGTACGAATTTTTTTGTTCATTTTGATTTTCGTTGTTCCTGTTTTAGTTTTTCGGATTTTCTTCTTTTGTAGTTTCGTTGTTTCTAATTTGGTTATTTCGGATTTTCGTTGTTTTTCATATTCGAACGATTCTTATTCGTTAAAAATTTTAGCGAATCATTCGTTCATTCGTACGATAACGAATGAACTAATATAACGAATTTTAACGGAAAACGAAAAAAAACGAAACGAATTGCACATGTCTATTCCATAGCCTTGAGTTCCTACCATCAGAAAGGCTGATTAAAAGTTCCCAGTCCCCCTCTGCAAACTTACAACAGTTTCATCCTATTACTTTGAGTGACCCTGTGATATACGGGCAGCAGAGATGGAAATTTGGCACCTAGAGGTTTTATATACTGTATTGGGCCACATTTTGGTGCTCTTATGCCGCATGATTGGACACATGATTGGACTTTCCGGCGGGATTGTCTGCCGGACTAGAGTCCGCTGGACAATCCGACCGTGTGTGGGGCTCCGGCTGACTTTTTCTTCCCAAAAGTCCGGCGGACTTAGAAGTTTTGACTTAAAATTATCCGCCGGACTCGGCAGTCCGGCGGACAATCCGGCATCTGTGTGCTAGTCCGCGAGACTTTTGAAATAAACGGACTTGCCCCACACGGAAGTAAAGTCCGTTCATTTAGAATGTGACTCCAGGTAGACGGGACTAGCGAAGGAAGTGAATGCCGCCGCTAGCCCTGTCACCTGGTATTGATTAAAGGGGAATCCCTACGCCAAAAAAATGACGTGGGGGTCCCCCCCAAATCCATATCAGACCCTTATCCGAGCACGCAGCCCGGCTGGTCAGGAAAGGGGGGAGCGAACGCCCCCCCCCCTCCTGAGCCGTACCAGGCTGCATGCCCTCAACATGGGGGGTGCCCTGGGGAAGGGGGGGAACCCAAAGCACCTTGTCCCCATGTTGATGACTTAGTCCGCCGGATAGTCCTGCCGAAAAGTCAGATTGTGTGTACGTGACATTAGAGACCTTTTTTTAGATAATAAACCATGTCCTTTAGGACCATCCGCCTTTCACCAAACCCACTAATTACTGAGGCACTGAGATAGATGTTTTGTAGCCCACAGTCCCTACCATCAAATGGGCTAGTTAAAGGTTCCCAGTCCTCCCCTACAAATTTACAACAATTTATTCCTATTAGTTAGAGTAACAGAGATGGAAATTGGGTACTTACAAGGTAAACTTATAGTAGACTTTCTGTAGCCCACAGTCCCTACCATCAGATGGGCTAGTTATGGGTTTCCAGTCCTTCCTTGTGTACTTAGGACAGTTGTTTTAATATTATCACTATTAGTTTGATTGACCCTGTGATAAATGGGCAGCGGCGGAAATGGAGCACCTAGAGGTCTAGAGAGTCTTGGCACTCCTGGTCCTGGAAGACTCTTGTTCAGAAAAGATTAACTTATGCCATTGAGAGTTCATCTTCCTCACCTCCTAAACCTCAGCATTAGCCCATGTTCAGTGGCCCAGTTGGCAAATTGGAAGCTGCAGGAAATCTCTAAACTCAGAGTTTAGAGAATTACATGGAAAGGGGGCATCTAATGGTCTAGAGCAGTGGTCGCCAACCAGTGATCCACAAGAAAATATTGATGGTCCCCAGGGGTTCTGCCACAAACCAACATTGTGGCGGATGTATACTGCCCAATGTTGTTTCTAGTGCTGTTCTCAACGCCCTCTGACAGTCAAAACTGTCAGCGCACATTGATTACCTGATGACTGCTCTTTAGTCCCGGCTCCTGTGAACTCAGAGAGAGGCGCCGGTGTACTATCATTAGCCGTCCCCCATCACAAAGTGTCCTCTGTGTACTGCGCACAGGACACCCATATTCCAAAAATTGCAGAGGATGAACGGCGCCTGCGCCGTGAGTCCACTTTCAAGCCCCACCATCCAAGTGGACATAGAGTTAGAATATAAAAGAGCCGAGCGCCGAGCCGAGCGCTTCACCTCGACTCATCTTCCGACAATTTCCGAAAATCTTTGTGCTCCGTACTGCGCATGCGCTGCGCAGTACACTTCGGATACCTGGTGATAGCCGGACTGTTCGTGATAGAACACCGGCAGTAGTGCAGGGGGGGGGTGAAGAAAGAGGGGAGGCTCCCTTTAAATCCAGGTGTTTGGGCGTCTCTTTTACTGGGGTGTACGCTCTAGTTCAGGTGTATGTGTCTCGCAAAAATGGATAAGGAGAGGAAGGGTCTCGATAGTGTAGTACGTTTTTAAAAGGTTTTATTCAATACAAGTAAAATACAGTAAACTCACATTTATGTTGCTCAAAATTGCATGGGATAAACGAGCATCGAGCTCGTACCTCGCTTCCGGTATCTAGTGTCCCTTTACGCGTATTCGTCACTGTCACATGGCTTCTTCAGAGGTGTCTGCCATGTGACAGTGACGAATACGCGTAAAGGGACACTAGATACCGGAAGCGAGGTACGAGCTCGATGCTCGTTTATCCCATGCAATTTTGAGCAACATAAATGTGAGTTTACTGTATTTTACTTGTATTGAATAAAACCTTTTAAAAACGTACTACACTACCGAGACCCTTCCTCTCCTTATCCATTTTTGCGAGACACATACACCTGAACTAGAGCGTACACCCCAGTAAAAGAGACGCCCAAACACCTGGATTTAAAGGGAGCCGCCCGCCATAGGACACAGAAGCCCCATTGAGAACCAGCTAACACATATACACGCTGTTACCTTACAGCGGTAAGGTAAGGGCACATCCATTACTATATTCCACGGAAGATCAGGAACCACCTGCAGCTACTGGTCACAATAACCACCAGCACCGATACCGTTATACCCCACCAGGATTTGTCACCAGCGCCATAGCAAACCACACTTTGCCCACACTAGGAAAGGGCTCAACCCCCACGGACTGTTCTTGCACTTTTGCATTACTTATTTATTGATTGTATTCAATTTTTTTTGGCTATGCTTACCTTTTACACATCCTTATCCACCTAGTTGGTTTTATGCACCGATGCAATTTTTATTGCGACTATTTTATGTGTCATATTTTTTAATCACTTGTACTTGACCGCAGCACTCTATGCACGCCCATCACAGATTCACCTTATTTTAATGTGACGCTTGATGCAACTTTATGCGATTTTTATGCGCTTCTATGCAATTTTAAGAGATGTCATTTTTATATGATTTTATGTGATTTACCCACATCATTCTCACTTGATACACCTCTGCACACCTCTCACGGATTTATCCTTTGAATATGATGTTTTATGCGATTTCATGCGATTTTATGCAATTTTAAGCTATGTCACGTTTATGCGATTTTTATGTGATTTATGCACAAAAATTCACACCTTTCACGGATTTATCCTTTGAATATGATGTTTTATGCGATTTCATGCAATTTTATGCAATTTTAAGCTATGTCACGTTTATGCGATTTTATGTGATTTATGCACAAAGAAATTCACACCATCCTCTATCTTCTGCATAATCAGCACTTACTTGTGTGCATACCTATTTAATATACCTTAGTCTCTACAGCTTTATTATACAGCGCAGCACTACCTCTTTACCTTACCTTAATTCCTTGGGATCCGATAGTTCCTATCAGTGCTTTGCCGCAGTATTCCATTAGCCCTATTTATTCACCAGGCAAGCGCAGAGATACATACTATACCAGAAGAAAGAGGGGACTTCCAATGGCAGTGCTGATCACGGAGCTCGAGTACATGGCCGGATAAGGAGGGGAGAACCAATGATGAGTCTGTGTAAGGCAGCAGGGTGATGCAGAGTGAGGTGGGGCAGAGAGCGGAACCATTTTGTGTGTATAAGGCATGTAAAATTCATGTTAGTGGTCTGCGGGATTCAAAATTGTGAGTTTAGTGGTCCATGGGGTTGGAAAGGTTGGCAACCACTGATCTAGAGAGTGTTGGTGCTCCTGGAGGATTTTTATTGGGCAGAGCTTAACTTCTGCCATTGAGAGTTTGTCTTGACCATCTTCTAAACCTCTACACTGGCCCATGTTGGGTGGCCCATTTGGCCAACAGGAAGCTGCAGCAAGTTTCTTAAAACCGAGTTCATGGATGTTCATGTAAACTTTTTAACTCATAAACTCAAATTTAGCATCTGTACCAGGAGCCAGCTCAGCTCGAACAGCTGGTAGCTCAAAGAAGTTCGAGAGCGGTGAACCCATAACAGGTCTACTCTACTCCAATGACATGCTGGTAGGTTAATTGGCTCCTGCCTAAATTGTTCCTATCTTGTGTGTGCATGCATGTTAGATAGGGACCTTAGATTGTAAGGGCAGGAACTGATGTGAAATTACAACACCATTTGGAAGGCATTATGGAGGGTGAGTAGGTGTCCACTGTAAGAAGGAGGTCCTGGGGTGCTTTGGTCTTTATTTATGTGACCTGAAGCAGCTCACAACCTTTATTCAGCCACAAACTTTGATTGGCTAAAGACTTTGCTGGCATGAGCATGTCAGTATGAGGCTGCAGAAGAGTTAAGTCATGTGACCAGAGGCGACAGTGCTGCAGGATTATTTTGTTAGGCCCCTTTCACACTGGGGCGGTTTGCAAGCGCTATTGCGCTAAGAATAGCGCCTGCAAACCGACCCGAAACAGCTGTTGCTGTTCCTTCAGTGTGAAAGCCCGAGGGCTTTCACACTGAAGCGGTGCGCTTGCAGGAAGCTCAAAAATGTCCTGCAAGCCGCATCTTTGGCTCGCTATAGGAGCGGTATATTTACCGCTCCTATAGCGCCCGGTCCCATTGAAAACAATGGGGGAGCGCGCCGAACCCGCCCGCAAAACGCCGCTACAGCGGCGGTTTGCGGGCGGTATTGACCCTTTTTCGGCCGCTCGCGGGGGGGTAAAAACACCCCGCGAGCGGCCGCAATGCGCCGCTAAAACGCCGGTAAAGCGGCGCTAAATATAGCGCCGCTTTACCGCCAGCGCCCCCACCGCTCCAGTGTGAAAGTAGCCTTACAGCAGACAGGTAGGTGTAGGCTTCTAATGGTTGGATACAACTCCATTAGTGTCCCGCTCTGTGCTGTTTA
Source organism: Lithobates sylvaticus (assembly GCA_028564925.1). Lineage (NCBI taxonomy): Eukaryota > Metazoa > Chordata > Amphibia > Anura > Ranidae > Lithobates > Lithobates sylvaticus. The sequence continues at coordinate 27,819,563 of CM053027.1, forward strand.
AAGCAAATGCAAATTTCAAGTTAGGTTACGGATTAGACCAGCCTTTCTCCACTACTAGGGTTTTTCAAGAGGTTTCTAGGGGTTCCTTGAGTAGTGAGCCTCTCAGATGACAACCTACTGACTGCAATGATCCTTTTTTGCCATCAGTAAGTCACTTTAACTCCAGTGTGAAAGCCGGCGGGCTTTCATACTGGAGCGGTGCGCTAGCAGGATGACCAAAAAAGTCCTGCTAGCAGCATCTTTGGAGCGGGATAGGAGCGGTGTGTTCACCGCTCCTATACCGCTCCTTCCCATTGATTTGAATGGGAAACCGCGCTAAAACCGCGGCAATACCGCCGCAAAGCGCCGCTACGGCAGCGCTCTGCGGGGGTGTTTTAACCCTTTTTCGGCCGCTCGCGGGGGGTAAAAACCGCACCGCGAGCGGCCGAATACCGCGGTTAAAACGACGGTAAAGCAGCGCTAAATATAGCGCTGCTTTACCGTCACCGCGGCTCCCCGCCCCAGTGTGAAAGGGGCTTAAGGGAGGATTCTTCCCAATGACCACAAATCTAAGGAGCATTCCTCCTAGTAATCATAATGTACAGTGAGCTGTAGATATAGTAATTATTAGCAGGGGTCCCCTGAGCCCAGAAAGTTATTTCAAGGGTTCACCTTGGGTTGCCACCTTTTCTCCAAGTCAAACCCGAACACTTCAGCGTCACACAGCAATTTAGATAAACTATGCATAGATGTTGCTATTAAATAACATTTCTAATCACAAGTCAAACCCGAACACTTCAGCGTCACACAGCAATTTAGATAAACTATGCATAGATGTTGCTATTAAATAACATTTCTAATCACAAGAGTTCCCCCTTTACATCAGAGTCCACAGAGTTCCCCCTTTACATCATATCATAGTCCACAGAGTTCCCCCTTTCCACAGCATCCACAGAGTTCCCCTTTACATCATAGTCCACAGAGTTCCCCCTTTACATCATAGTCCACAGAGTTCCCCTTTTATATCTGAGCTCCCCCTTTATATCATAGTCCACAGAGTTCCCCTTTTATATTTGAACTTGCAGAGTTCCATTTCACTGTAATAGGGGACTCTGCAGACTCCCATGTAAGGGAGAACTCTGGGGACTCTAACATAAGGGATGCTCTGGTGTACAAAGAGGACTCTGATGTAAGGGGGAGCTCTGATGTAATGAGTGCTCTGAGAACCCTGATTTACCTTAGCGTACTCACTTAGAGGCAAGAGAGAGAAGGGGGAAGACAGTCCAGTCTGAATAATGTGTCCGGGTTTCAGACAGTCTGAAACCCGGACACATGATTCCAAACCCGAACTGTCCGGGTGAATCCCGAAAAGGTGGCAACCCTAGGTTTCGCCCAAAATGGTTGAGAAAGGCTGCATTAGACAGGTGCACTTGTAAGGCAACACGGGCAAGGGCATGTTTGACATTGGCACAGTGCTACTTCCCAGTGGTAGAGATGGGATTTATATATCAAGCTGTGATCTGTCTTGTGACCCATAATTCTGCTCCTCCTACATAAACTTCTCTTGGCACGTCCATTTTCTTCCTATTATATAATTTAAAAAAATTATAACACAAGACCAACTGGCTTATGCCCATGCAACCAACTGTATGGTAACCTACATGGCAGTCAGTAGCACCATAACCCATGGCAAGCGCTCATCTTGCATGGGTGTCATTGCAATGGCTCAATGCAGTTTTCATCGCTGACTTGCCTTTTTTAAATAAACCGATACCAATGATTCCATTATCCCACATTTCTCACTGTTTGCACAGAAGATGTTGTAAGAATAACTCTTTTATGAGGCGAACCAGGAGGAATGACTAGCATGCCTGTTAACCCTTTACGGTTACCAGAGACTTCCTGAATCTCTGCCTGCTGACATCAGGTCTAGGCAAGAACTTTCATGCTCACTGTGAAACTCCAGACAGTCGTAGAATATACTGAATAATACAAATACGACGCTGAACCCTCGGCAGAGAAAAGGTTAAACCATGGCCACCATCAAGGTTCCTGCAGGCACTTTTCCCTGACAGTCTTCTATTCAGTTTATCTCTTTGCTTGCAGTGAGAACCTGTCCTCTTGAGAGTCTGACATTACACATTTTTTGGCTAGCATGGGAAGGGTTAATGTCCCAGGACTACCTTAGGAGGTTTTTTTTTTTTTTGTCAGTGAAAGGAGCTCCATAGCTGTAGTTAATTCAGTTCAGATGTTCCCTGGCCAGATCAATGTACTGGGATTAACCCTTCTCCTACTGGAACCCTGGGGGGGATCATTCAGGCAGCTGCCAAACTTTTAGAAAGTTTCCAAACTCCAACAACTATTACATCGCCAGCCCCAATCCCAAAAAGCAACTTGGAGCTTCACGCGTTGGCAGTCTCAAGGGTCTAGACAAGGTTTTCTCAACTAGGCTTCCTCCAGAGGTTGCTAGGGGTTCTTTGAGGGTTCCTCCAGAAGTTGCTAAGGGCTCCCTGAGCAATGAGCAATTTCTGCCTTTCAAACAAGTTCCCACTGACACCATTGATCTTTTTAGCTATCGGTAAGGGGGTAATTCTTCCCATTGACCACAAATAGAGGTGGCTGGGGGTTCCTGGGAGTTAAAAAGGAGATGATAAAGGAGTGTTTATCAACCAGGGTTCCATGGAACCCTAAGGTTCCTCCAGAGGTTTCTAGGTGTTCCTTGAGGGTTCATCCAGAGGTTGTTAGGGGTTCCTTGAGCAATGAGCAATTTCTGGCCTTAAGATAAGTTCCCACTGATACCACTGATTATGTTAGCTATTAAAAAGTAGGTAATTCTTCCCAATGACCACAAGTAGAAGTGGCTAGGGGTTCCTTGAAGTTAAAAAGGAGAAGGTAAAGCAGGGTTTCTCAACTAGGGTGCCATGGAACCCTAAGGTTCCTCCAGAGGTTGCTAGGGGTTCCTTGGTGTTAAAAAGGAGATGGTAAAGCAGGGTTTCTCAACTAGGGTTCCATGTAACCCTAAGGTTCCTCCAGAGGTTGCTAGGATTTCCTTGGGGTTAAAAAGGAGAAGGTAAAGCAGGGTTTCTCAACTAAGGTTCCTCCAGAGGTTGCTAGGGGTTCCTTGGTGTTAAAAAGGAGATGGTAAAGCAGGGTTTCCCAACCAGAGTTCCATGGAACCCTAAGGTTCCTCCAGATGTTTCTATGATTTCCTTGGGGTTAAAAAGGAGAAGGTAAAGCAGGGGTTCCCAACCAGAGTTCCATGGAACCCTAAGGTTCCTCCAGAGGTTGCTAGGAGTTCCTCTGAGGGTTCCTCCAGAGGTTGCTAGGGTTCCTTGAGCACTGAGCAATTTCTGCCTCTCAGATAAGTTCCCACTTACACCATTGATGTGTTTACTTATCTGTAAGGGGATAATTCTTCTCAATGACCACAAATGTAAGGAGCATTCTTTCCACTGACCATCACACTAATGTATAACGAGTTGTAGTCGTTTTTAGCAAGGGTTCCCTGAGACTGGAAAGTTATTTCAAAGCCTCTGTGTTGAAAAGTTTGAAATAGACCGGTCTAGACAGTAACCCAGCAGCGATGTATTTACTAAACTACCTTCAACTATTACTCAAAAAGAAAAAGACACGAATGGAACGCGATATTAAAAAAGTTAACCAATGTTGGGACAAACCCCCAAAGTTTTTGACAGTCCCCGGACCTAAGAGCCAGAGGGCCACTATCTGAACACAGATTGCATCATTTGAATTACTGAGTGCGAGAAGATAAAAGCATAGTCATCATTTCCTGTACAGTTATTTCCTGCCCCCCCCCACCCCCCAGGCTGCAAGAGGTTAATCATACTACTATGAAATTTCTACGCCAGATTAGCACGGCAAAGAATTTGGAAGCCGCCGAACGTTTTAAAATAGCTTCCAGGGACACTTCGCTGCTGATCCTGAGAACGTCCTCCAAAATAATCCGTTCAAAGACAGCTATATAATTAACCGCGGCACGTTACGAGGCGGAAATTTACTCTTTTTCTTTCAACTTATAAAACCTACAATAGGTGGATGTGACGTGCAATAAAAAGAATTTTTAGCAAAGTTGGAGCCGTCTTCTTTTTTAGCTCCTCTAAGTTTTACGGTACAGTCCGTCCCGAAGAACGTTGGATATTTCCAAGGACAAAAAATTCCACAGACACGTCACAACCCAACAGCATTCCCTGTAACTCAAGCATGATTGACAAGCAACTAAAAAAAAAAAAGCAAAAAGCAAAAAGCTGACATACCATCTTGTCCGGAGGACTCCAGGTACTCGGTCAGGTCACATCCAAAGGCTCCATTCTTCTTGGACTTCGTCTTGGCACCCTTGTTCTTCATGGGTTAGTCCACAAGAGGAGCCCCCCACCCCTCCCCTCCCTGGTGGAAAAAAATAAATGAAATATCTAGAAATGAAGGGGGTCGACGAAAAGGGGGGTGAGGGTAATGCAAATCAAAGAGCCAACATTGAGGATGTCCCAACAGATCCCAGTCACTCCATGAAAAGCAAAAAGCAAGATCCAGGCAGCTCAGCTGTCACTTTGGGGTGGGGAGGAGTAAAGGGAGTGGGATGCACGCTGGTAGATCCTCAGTCTGAGATGGGAAGCCTAAAGAAGACATCTCATCCTGGGGCACCCCGGGTGGTGGCTTCGGTGGAGGGCGCCGCGGCTGCTCCTGCGCGGGGCTGGCCGGTGGGAGTTTGGCATCTGCTCAGCCCAGAGGCAGGGCACAGCCTTTTTTTTACGTTTTGCTGTGCCACCTAAGCAATGCCAAACCGTGGCGGGGGGCCAAGAGAACTTGCCCCTTTTTTTTGGGGGGTTTCTCCAGGCTAAGCCAGCAATCCAAGAGGTACCATCACCAGTTCCAAAGTCTGCAATGACTTTTTTTGACCTATCTGTGTTTTTTTTTTTTCCTCCTTCCTCCTTTTCTTACAAATCACAGGGTTATCCAGCTCAGGAAATGCTGTTAAGGAAATGAGGAAGAGGGGGGGGGGATGTTTTTTGGCAGTGTGAGTGAGGGGTGGGGGGAGGTGGTGGTATGACAGGGGGAGGGAGAGAGCGAGAGAGGGAGAGGAGTTCTGACATGCAGGAGATAACGGGACAGCTTAGACCAGGCTGGAGGAAATTCTCTTCTGCGGCACACTGGGCGCCCTTGTTCTTCTGTCCCGCTGGAGCAGAGGCGCAAGCTTCACCCCCTGCAAATCCATCACCCCCCTCAACTGGGCTATTATATCTCTAGGCTAGGTTGTGAACGCGCTTCTTTGCACGCGTTTTTTTGCGTGTCTTCGCATAGGGCAGCCGATTTATTTAATTCTTTGGACGCGTTTTTTTGCGTGTCTTCGCATAGGGCAGCCGATTTATTTTAATGCACAACGAAGGCGCCAAAGAAGCCCATGTAACTTTTCTTTTGATGGGCGTTGCGCTTGTCGCGTCTTTAACCGCGCGTTTCGGGATCTGCTTGGGGCGCCGTTAACAATGAACAGCACCGCAAGTTCAACGCGCGTTTTGCATGCATTCCGCCAACGCTTTGTGCGCATTCTTCACGGGGACGCACAGGCGTGAACGCAGCTTTGACGTAACACCAGTAACTCTAGACGCATCATAAGTATTACGTTTTTTTTAAATTTATTTATTACAGGTATTTATATAGCGCCGACAATTTATGCAGCGCATTATGTATTGTACAATCACAACAGTCCTTGCCCTAGGAGCTTACAATCTAAGGTCCAGACCTCAAATGTAAGGGGCCAGTTCACACTTGTGCGTCTACATTATCATGCATCTTTTGTGCGTTTTCTTTTTTCATGCTTTTATTAGGGCCCTCTGAAGACTGATGCGCTTTATGTATTGTACAAACACATCAGTCCTTGCCCTAGGAGCTTACAATCTAAGGTTCAGACCTCAAATGTAAGGGGCCAGTTCACACTTGTGTGTCTGCATTATCATGCATCTTTTGTGCGTTTTCTTTTTCATGATTATATTAGGGCCCTCCAAAGACCGATCTGCTTTATGAATTGTACAATCACAGCAGTCCTTGCCCTAGGAGCTTACAATCTAAGGTCCAGACCTCAAATGCAAGGGCCAGTTTGGGCTAGGTTCACACTTGTGCGTCTGCATTATCATGCATCTTTTGTGTGTATTTTTTTTCATGATTATATTAGGGCCCTTTGAAGACCGATCCGCTTTATGTATTGTACAGTCGCAGCAGTCCTTGCCTTAGGAGCTTACAATCTAAAGTCCAGACTTCACATGCAAGGGCCAGTTCACACTTGTGCGTCTACATTATCATGCATCTTTTGTGCGTTTTCTTTTTTCATGATTTTATTAGGGCCCTCTGAAGACCAATCCACTTTATGTATTGTAGAAGTCACATCAGTCCTTGCCTTAGGAGCTTACAATCTAAGGTCCAGACCTCTCAATCAAGGGTCAGTTTGGGCTAGGTTAACACTTATGCATCTACATTATAATGCATCTTTTGGTGATTTTATTAGGGCCCTCCAAAGACCGATCTGCTTTATGAATTGTACAATCACAGCAGTCCTTGCCTTAGGAGCTTACAATCTAAGGTCCAGACCTCACATGCAAGGGCCAGTTCACATTTGTGCATCTGCATTATTATGCATCTTTTGTGTGTTTTCTTTTTCATGATTATATTAGGGCCCTCTGCTTTAAGACCGATCTGCTTTATGAATTGTACAATCACAGCAGTCTATGCCCTAGGAGCTTACAATCTAAGGTCTGGAACTCACAGGCAAGGGCCAGTTTGTGCTAGGTTCACACTTGTGCGTCTGCATTATCATGCATCTTTTGTGCGTTAAATTTTTTCATGATTTTCTTGGGGCCCTCCAAAGACCGATCTGCTTTATGAATTGTACAATCACATTAGTCCTTGCCCTAAGAGCTTACAATCTAAAGTACAGACCTCACATGCAAGGGCCAGTTCACACTTGTGCGTCTGCATTATCATGCATCTTTTGTGCGTTTTCTTTTTTCATGATTTTATTAGGGCCTTCTGAAAGACTGATCTGCTTTATTTTTTGTACAATCACAGCAGTCCTCGCCCTAGGAGCTTACAATCTAAGATCCAGACCTCTCATGCAAGGGTCAGTTTGAGCTAGGTTCACACTTGTGCATCTACATTATAATGCATCTTTTCTGCATTTTTATTGAAGAATTTATTAGGGCCCTCTGAAAGACCGATCTGCTTTATGTATTCTGCAATCACATCAGTCCTCGCCCTAGGAGCTTACAATCTAAGGTCCAGACCTCTCATTCAAAGGCTAGTTTGGGTTAAGTTAACATTTATGCATCTATATTATCATGCATCTTTTGATGATTACATTAGGGCCCTCTGAAGACCAATCCGCTTTATGTATTGTACAATCACAACAGTCCTTGCCTTAGGAGCTTACAATCTAAGGTCCAGACCTCATATGCAAGGGCCAGTTCACACTTTTGCATCTGCATTATCATGCATCTTTTGTGCGTTTTCTTTTTACATGATTTTATTAGGGCCTTCTGAAGACCAATCTGCTTTATGTATTCTGTAATCACATCAGTCCTCGCCCTAGGAGCTTACAATCTAAGGTCCAGACCTCACCTGCAAGGGCCAGTTTGGGCTAGGTTCACACTTGTACTTCTGCATTATCATGCATCTTTTGTGCGTTTTGTTTTCATGATTTAATTAGGGCTATTTGAAGACTGATTTGCTTTATGTATTCTGCAATCACATCAGTCCTCGCCCTAGGAGCTTACAATCTAAGGTCCAGACCTCACGTGCAAGGGCCAGTTCACACTTGTGCGTCTGCATTATCATGCATCTTATGTGCGTTTTTTTTTTTTTTAATGATTTTCTTAGGACCCTCTAAAGATCGATCAGCTTTATGAATTGTACAATCACATCAGTCCTTGCTTTAGGAGCTTACAATCTAAGGTCTAAAACTCACCTGCAAGGGCTAGTTTGGGCTAGGTTCACACTTGTGCGTCTACATTATCATGCATCTTTTTTTATGATTATATTAGGACCCTCTGAAGACCGATCTGCTTTATGTATTGTACAGTCACAGCGGTCCTTGCCCAAGGAGCTTACAATCTAAAGTCCAGACCTCACATGCAAGGGTCAGTTTGGGCTAGGTTAACAACTTATGTATCTACATTATCATGCATCTTTTGTGCGTTTTCTTTTTCATGAATTTATTAGGGCCCTCTAAAGACTGTTCTTTTTCATGAATTTAGGTCCAGACCTCACATTCAAGTGCTAGTTTGGGCTAGGTTAACGCTTTGTGCGTCTACATTATCGCACTTTACGATGCCCTCTGAAGATTAATCTGCTTTTGGACCGCTTTTAAGAGGGCATTTGACAGGCGGTGAGGAGGCGTTATATTGCCTCCTCGCTGCCCGATTCAACCTGTAATGCTGCACCACCATGCCACGCACAATCTCATGCATTGCCTATGGTGGCAGCGCAGCCCCATAGAACTCAATGGGCTGGTCTTACAGGCGATACCTGTACAGATTCTGATAAGCCCCCCCCCCCCTGCCTGCAGACCCCCACAACCACTGGCCAAGGTTGTGGGGAAGAGGCCCTTGTCCCCATCAAACTCTGCACCCCGAGGTAAAAATGGCATATGTTACAGCTTTGTCCAGGTGTATTGTTCCAATTCGGGTGGATGGCCAGGGAGCGGTAAAACTGTGGTTCAGCTGGCTGTTTTTACCAATCCTCCCCTGGCCGCGCATCTGAAAGAGCCCTAATGCATTTTTCATGCGCTTGCTGGGAAGTCTATGAGGCCAAAAAATGCACCGAAATAAGCGCCTGCACCTTTATCCAAGTTGCGCTAAAGCGTGTTGCATGAGTGTGAACGGGCCCCATAGACAGTAATGGAATGCCACCGGTTGTGCGATGGCTGGAAAGCGACAATCCCACCTGGTTTTACCACCAGGCAGGGGTGGACTGACAACTCATGGGGCCCCAGGGCAATAGGAGAAGATTATGGGGCCCCCGGGCAACAGGAGATTATGGGGCCCCCAGGCAATAGGAGAAGATTATGGGGCCCCCGGGCAACAGGAGATTATGGGGCCCCCAGGCAATAGATTATGGGGCCACACAGTATACACACACAGAATACACATACACACACTGAAAAGGTTCTGGAGAGGCAGGGCAGCTAAAATCTTGGGATTTAAACAAAAAACACAGATTTTTACATACTGTCCCTGGTTTTATTGAGGCTGGCAACCCTGATGGGGCCCCTTAGTGGCATGGGGCCCTCGGTAAGTGCCCGAGTGCCCGAATGGTCAGTCCGCCCCTGCCACCAGGTGTGTTGGAACCCAGATCATCAGGTCCAAAGTGCAATCAATGTCATTACGATCACTTGGCCTTCAGATTTGAACTATGGTCGAGAGATCTTGATTTTGGGACAACCTTAAAGAAGTCGGGGGGGTTGGTCCATACCCCTCTTTTAACTAAAATATCATCTTTGGGTGGACCGACCCTTTAATCTTCAGGACTGTCCTTCCCTTCCTTGAGTGGTTCCTTTGATTTGTGAAGATGACACATGAAAAAGGCCAATCACGAGGAGGACACGGAGATGACTTCGGAGAGATGGTGGACACCTGGGACGGGGACATCGCCAGATATTTGCCTAGAAACACGCAGAGGGGCGGCCGGGTCACACGCTCAGTAGATTCATTTCCATGCTGGCTGAGGAGTTTGGCTGCACAATAGAGAAATGCAAATAGAGGAGACGCAGAGAAATGATCAGCAGCTGTCCTATCTACAGGCGTGTCACCGGCCTCCGAGCTCCAGGATCTCATCCACACGTGGCCTCCAGACCTTCCACTTCAAATCTGCTTAGAAATGAGAGCTTGGAGAAGGTTCAACCAAAAAAAACATATAACCTAACTCTCTTCTCCTGAAATACTCTGCTCTGCTGGAAGACTCTGCTCCTTCCTCTATAACTCTCCTCTCCTGAAATACTCTGCTCTGCTGGAGGACTCTGCTCCTTCCTCTATAACTCTCCTCTCCTGAAATACTCTGCTCTGCTGGAGGACTCTGCTCCTTCTCTATAACTCTCCTCTGCTGGAATACTCTGCTCTGCTGGAGGACTCTGCTCCATCCTCTAAAACTCTCCTCTCCTGAAATACTCTGCACTGCTGGATGACTCTGCTCCTCCCTCTATAACTCTCCTCTCCTGAAATACTCTGCACTGCTGGCGGACTCTGCTCCTTCCTCTCCTCTCCTGAAATACTCTGCACTGCTGGCGGACTCTGCCCCTTCCTCCATAACTCTCCTGAAATACTCTGCACTGTTGGAGGACTCTGATCCTTCCTCTCTAACTCTCCTCTCCTGAAATACTCTGCACTGCTGGAGGACTCTGATCCTTCCTCTAAAACTCTCCTCTCCTGAAATACTCTGCTCTGCTGGCGGACTCTGCCCCTTCCTCCATAACTCTCCTCTCCTGAAATACTCTGCACTGCTGGAGGACTCTGCTCCATCCTCTAACTCTCCTCTCCTGAAATACTCTGCACTGCTGGATGACTCTGCTCCTCCCTCTAACTCTCCTCTCCTGAAATACTCTGCACTGCTGGAGGACTCTGATCCTTCCTCTATAACTCTCCTCTCCTGAAATACTCTGCTCTGCTCTGCTCTGCCCCTCCTCTATAACTCTCCTCTCCTGAAATACTCTGCACTGCTGGATGACTCTGCTCCTTCCTCTATCTCTCCTCTCCTGAAATACTCTGCTCTGCTGGAGGACTCTGCTCCTGCCTCTCTAACTCTCCTCTCCTGAAATACTCTGCTCTGCTGAAATACTCTGAAATACTCTGCACTGCTGGAGGACTCTGCTCCTTCCTCTATAACTCTCCTCTCCTGAAATACTCTGCTCTGCTGGAGGACTCTGCTCCTTCCTCTCTAACTCTCCTCTCCTGAAATACTCTGCACTGCTGGAGGACTCTGCTCCTTCCTCTATAACTCTCCTCTCCTGAAATACTCTGCTCTGCTGGAGGACTCTGCTCCTTCCTCTCCTCTCCTGAAATACTCTGCACTGCTGGCGGACTCTGCTCCTTCCTCTATAACTCTCCTCTCCTGAAATACTCTGCACTGCTGGAGGACTCTGCTCCTTCCTCTATAACTCTCCTCTCCTGAAATACTCTGCTCTGCTGGAGGACTCTGCTCCTTCCTCTATAACTCTCCTCTCCTCTCCTGAAATACTCTGCACTGCTGGAGGACTCTGCTCCTTCCTCTATAACTCTCCTCTCCTGAAATACTCTGCACTGCTGGAGACTCTGCTCCTTCCTCTATAACTCTCCTCTCCTGAAATACTCTGCACTACTGGAGGACTCTGCTCCTTCCTCTCTAACTCTCCTCTCCTGAAATACTCTGCACTGCTTGAGGACTCTGCTCCTTCCTCTCTAACTCTCTCTCCTGAAATACTCTGCTCTGCTGGCGGACTCTGCCCCTTCCTCCATAACTCTCCTCTCTGAAATACTCTGCACTACTGGAGGATTCTGATCCTTCCTCTGAATCTCCTCTCCTGAAATACTCTGCACTGCTGGAGGACTCTGCTCCTTCCTCTATAACTCTCCTCTCCTGAAATACTCTGCTCTGCTGGAGGACTCTGCTCCTCCCTCGATAACTCTCCTCTCCTGAAATACTCTGCACTACTGGAGGATTCTGATCCTCCTCTGCCTCTCCTCTCCTGAAATACTCTGCACTGCTGGCGGACTCTGCTCCTTCCTCTATAAATCTCCTCTCCTGAAATACTCTGCACTGCTGGAGGACTCTGCTCCTTCCTCTATAACTCTCCTCTCCTGAAATACTCTGCACTGCTGGAGGACTCTGATCCTCCTCTGCCTCTCCTCTCCTGAAATACTCTGCTCTGCTGGCGGACTCTGCTCCTACCTCTATAACTCTCCTCTCCTGGCGGACTCTGCTCCTGCTTGAGGACTCTGCTCCTTCCTCTCTAACTCTCCTCTCCTGAAATACTCTGCACTGCTGGAGGACTCTGCCTTCCTCCTCCTCTCCTCTCCTGAAATACTCTCCTCTACTGAAACTCTCTGCACTCCTCTCCTGAAATACTCTGCACTGCTGGAGGACTCTGCTCCTTCCTCTATAACTCTCCTCTCCTGAAATACTCTGCACTGCTGGAGGACTCTGCTCCTTCCTCTCTAACTCTCCTCTCCTAAAATACTCTGCTCTGCTTGAGGACTCTGCTCCTTCCTCTCTAACTCTCCTCTCCTGAAATACTCTGCTCTGCTGGCGGACTCTGCCCCTTCCTCCATAACTCTCCTCTCCTGAAATACTCTGCACTACTGGAGGATTCTGATCCTTCCTCTGAATCTCCTCTCCTGAAATACTCTGCACTGCTGGAGGACTCTGCTCCTTCCTCTATAACTCTCCTCTCCTGAAATACTCTGCCCTGCTGGAGGACTCTGCTCCTCCCTCTATAACTCTCCTCTCCTGAAATACTCTGCACTGCTGGAGGACTCTGATCCTCCTCTGCCTCTCCTCTCCTGAAAAACTCTGCTCTGCTGGCGGACTCTGCCCCTTCCTCCATAACTCTCCTCTCCTGAAATACTCTGCACTGCTGGAGGACTCTGCTCCTTCCTCTATAACTCTCCTCTCCTGAAATACTCTGCTCTGCTGGAGGACTTTGCTCCTTCCTCTATAACTCTCCTCTCCTGAAATACTCTGCACTGCTGGAGGACTCTGATCCTTCCTCTCTAACTCTCCTCTCCTGAAATACTCTGCACTGCTGGAGGACTCTGATCCTTCCTCTCTAACTCTCCTCTCCTGAAATACTCTGCACTGCTGGAGGACTCTGCTCCCTCCTCTATAACTCTCCTCTCCTGAAATACTCTGCACTGCTGGAGGACTCTGCTCCTTCCTCTATAACTCTCCTCTCCTGAAATACTCTGCACTGCTGGAGGACTCTGCTCCTTCCTCTATAACTCTCCTCTCCTGAAATACTCTGCTCTGCTGGAGGACTCTGCTCCCTCCTCTATAACTCTCCTCTCCTGAAATACTCTGCTCTGCTGGAGGATTCTTCTCCTCTAAAACTCTCCTCTCCTGAAATACTCTGCACTGCTGGAGGACTCTGCTCCTTCTCTATAACTCTCCTCTCCTGAAATACTCTGCACTGCTGGAGGATTCTGATCCTCCTCTGCCTCTCCTCTCCTGAAATACTCTGCTGGGGACTCTGCTCCTTCCTCTATACTCTCCTCTCCTGAAATACTCTGCACTGCTGGAGGACTCTGATCCTTCCTCTGCCTCTCCTCTCCTGAAATACTCTGCTCTGCTGGAGGATTCTGATCCTCCTCTGCCTCTCCTCTCCTGAAATACTCTGCACTGCTGGAGGACTCTGCTCCTTTCTCTATAACTCTCCTCTCCTGAAATACTCTGCTCTGCTGGAGGATTCTGATCCTCCTCTGCCTCTCCTCTCCTGAAATACTCTGCACTACTGGAGGACTCTGATCCTTCCTCTGCCTCTCCTCTCCTGAAATACTCTGCTCTGCTGGAGGATTCTGATCCTCCTCTGCCTCTCCTCTCCTGAAATACTCTGCACTGCTGGAGGACTCTGCTCCTTTCTCTATAACTCTCCTCTCCTGAAATACTCTGCTCTGCTGGAGGATTCTGATCCTCCTCTGCCTCTCCTCTCCTGAAATACTCTGCACTACTGGAGGACTCTGATCCTTCCTCTGCCTCTCCTCTCCTGAAATACTCTTCTGTAAAAGTTGAATGGATGGAGATGGCTCTCATGCCTCCGGCATTACCCAGAAGTGAAATGATAAAGGCTCCCCGTGTGTACGGAGGGTTCCTGGATTGCTGACAATAGTCGGATGAGTCGGTTCTCCTTTCCATGCGGTCGGGGACGTCACTGATTTATGTTCTCTGTGTATTTCCCCTTTTTTGGGTCGTCATAACAGAAGGACTTTGGCCCGACTTCCCCTATTGATAGGTGAATGTTTGCTGGATGTAGGTACCTGACTTACCTGCACCTCCACACCTTCCCATGGGACTCATCACTTGCCACTGGGGCTCTTTCTCACAGCGGGAGCCCTTCGGATTCTGCTCTTCAGTGAATGTACAAAGCAAATCAACACAAGAAAATACTTTGAAAAACACCTCCCAGACATCATTGTTTACCCTCTTCAGCTCTTTCTCCTTGTAACATGAACTCTCTACCACTCCTTTTGACCGCTCTGTCCTCCAGGCCTGTACTGGCCATTGGGACTACCGGGAGTTTCCCGGTGGGCCGATGGCTCAGTGGGCCAGTTTCAGTGACAGACAGCCTGTCAAAATAATGGATGTGCGGCCCTCGCAGCCATTATTTTGAGCACTGCTGTACTGCCCAGGGCCGGGCCCTACCATGGGATCGAGGCGGCAATTCAGGGGGTGGACTGGGCCGGGATGGTGGGAGCTTGCTGGGTGCTTCAGTGTTTCACTGCTTTGTTGCCCGGCCCGCCCACCACCTGTAGCACAGAGCCGACGGCATTTTGGAGCACTTCCTTTGGCTCTGCCGCTGCGATAGGTGTCTGAAAGGCCACGCTGGTTGCTGCCGGTTGCTGCCGCTCCATCCTCCGGATCGTCCCCGTTGTCAGTGTGTGTGGGCAGTGGGTGACAGCCGGCTCAGTGCAGCTGCCCTAGAAGAGGGGATCCGCACACTGCTCCGTCCAGCATGCCTGAGCCAGTTTGTGACGCACACTGCTTATATATTACAATGTAGTAATAGAAATAATGTGATTGGATCATCCTGACACCATATTAACCACTTCAGCCCCTGACCAATTTGCAGCCAAAGGACCAGGCCCCTTTTTGCGATTCGGCACTGCGTCGCTTTAACTGACAATTGCGCGGTCGTGCGACGTGGCTCCCAAACAAAATTGGCGTCCTTTTTTTCCTCACAAATAGAGATTTCTTTTGGTGGTATTTGATCGCCCCTGCGGTTTTTATTTTTTGCGCTATAAACAAAAAAGAGCGACAATTTTGATAAAAAATAAATTTTTTTTACTTTTTGCTATAATAAATATCCCCCAAAAAATCTAGAAAAAAACGTTTTTTTCCCCTCAGTTTAGGCCGATACGTATTCTTCTACATATTTTTGGTAAAAAAAATTGCAATTAGCGATTATTGATTGGTTTGCGCAAAAGTTATAGCGTTTACAAAATAGGGGATAGTTTTATAGCATTTTTATTAATTTTTTTTTTTACTAGTATGGCGGCGATCAGCGATTTTTATTGTGACTGCGACATTATGGCGGACACATCGACATTTTTGACACATTTTTGGGACCATTGTCATTTATACAGCAATCAATGCTATTTAAATGCATTGATTCCTGTATAAATGACAGTTGTAGTGAAAGAGTTAACCACTAGGGGGAGGGGAGGGGTTATGGGCTCTGACGTGTGTGTGTTTTTTTACATTAGGGGCGGGGCTGACGTCTGACGTCATTGATTGGCTTTCCCGATGACAGGGAACAGCCGATCAATGACAGGCAGTGTAGGAAGCGCGGGGAGAGGTTTGTTTACACAGACCTCTCCCCGTTCTTCAGCTCTCTGACCCGATCGTGGGACACCAGCGGCAATCGGATCCGCTGGACCCGCCGCCGCGGTCACGGAGCTCAGGACCGGGTCGCGAGCGCGCTGGCCGGCGGCGCACGCGCGACCCATGGCCAGGCTCTTAAAGGGCCACGTACAGGTACGTGATTGTGCCCAGCCGTGCCATTCTGCCGACGTATATCGGCATGAGGCGGTCCTTAAGTGGTTAAGCATGGTGTTGGGATGTTTTCAGTGCTAGCACCAGCCATTCACCCGACAAATCACCCCCACTATTAAATCCCCCGTGAACCCTGAGACTACATTCCCCCCCTGGTCCTTGGCAAAATTGTACCTTGAATGGCAGTCCGAAAATGGGGGGGGGGGGGGGCAAGGTGGGGGGGGGGCAAGGTGGCGATTTTCCCCCGGGCCACTCTGATGCCCCATACAAAGGCCGCACCGCTTCCCTCAGCCGCAATCAACACAATTTAGTTCCCATTTCTCTTCTTACCAAGACCAGACTCCCTTTCTCTTGTGCTCTTTGGAATTCCCGCTCTGTCTGCAACAAACTCACCTCTCTCCATGACCTCTTTATCGCTAACTCATTCAATCTACTCGCCATTACCGAAACCTGGCTTCATGAATCCGACACTGCATCTTCTGCTGCCCTATCCCATGGTGGTCTTCCCTGGACTCACTCCCCCAGATCCAGTGGACATAAGGGAGGCGGTGTTGGAATCCTTCTAGCCCCAATAGCACCTTTCAGGTACTTCACCCACCTCCCTCTCTTTATCACTCTCCTCTTTCGAAGCACTCTGTATTCGTCTTTTCTCTCCAGTTTCTCTAATGCCGCGTACACATGGTCGGAATTTCCGATGGAAACAGTCCGATGGGAGCTTTTCATCGGATTTTCCGACCATGTGTAAGCCCAACGGACTTTTTCTGTCGGCATTTCCGACGGACTTTGGATTGAGAGCCTGTTCTTAATTTTTCCGACGGAAAACCTTTCTATCGGATTTTCGTGTGTATGCAATTCCGACACGCAAAATTCCAACGCATGCTCGGAAACCATTCGACGCATGCTCAGAAGCATTAAACTTCCCTTTTATAGTGCAGACGAACGTGTTGTATGTCGCGGTGTTATTGACCGTCGGAATTTGGTGTGACCGTGTGTAGGCAAGACAGTTTGAGCGAAATTCCATCGGAATTCCGACGGGAAAACCATCAGAGCTTTTTCCGACGAGAATTCCGACCGTGTGTACGCAGCATTAGAATAGCCGTGATCTACAGGCCCCCTGGACCAGTATCAACCTTTCTTGATGACTTCTCTGCCTGGCTACCCTACTTTCTTTCTTCTGAAATCCTCACAATCATTCTGGGTGACTTCAACATTCCTATTAATACTAATGCCTCGTACACACGATCGGAATTCTCGTCAGAAAAAACTCTGACGGTTTCTCCAACGGAATTCCGACGGAATTCCGCTCAAGCTGTGTTGCCTACACACGGTCACACCAAATTCCGACGGTCAATAACACAGCAGCATAACACACGTTCGACATCACTATAAAAGGGAAGTTTAATGCTTCCGAGCATGCGTCAAATTGTTTCCGAGCATGCGTCGGAATTTTGCATGTCAGAATTGCATACACACGATCGGAAAATCCGATAGAAAGGTTTTCCGTAGGAAAAATTGAGAACAGGTTCTCAATTCAAAGTCCATCGGAAATTCCGACAGAAAAAGACCGTTGACCATACACACGGTCGGAAATTCTGATGAAGAGCTCCCATCGGACTGTTTCCATCGGAAATTCCGACCGTGTGTACGCCGCATAATACTCCTGCCACTTCCAAACTTCTCAGCCTAACCTCCTCCTTTGACCCGAAGCAGTGGATACACGCTCCTACTCACTCTGAAGGCAAAAACCTTGACCTCGTTTTCTCTCACCTTTTCACTCCATGCAACCTCTCCAACTATCCATTCCCTCTCTCTGATCACTACCTTATTAGTTTCCCTCTCTCCCTCTCCTCCACTTCCTCTCCCTCTAACCGTCTAAAAGTTACCCGCAGAAACCTACCTCATCTCAACCCTTCCCTTATCTACTCTGCTACCGACAACCTCTACGACAAAATCTCACCCCTGTCCTGCACCAACCTAGCCACTTCTGTCTACAACGCTTTACTTCTAGCCTCACTGGCACCCTAGTTACACACAGAATCAGGCCCCGACCCTTCAACCTTGGCAAACAGATGATACTAGAAGTCTCAGAAAGGCGTAAGACTAATGCGGCGTACACACAGTCGGAATTTCCGATGGAAACAGTCCGATGGGAGCTTTTCAATGGATTTTCCGACCATGTTTATGCCCATCTGTCTTTTTCTGTCGGAATCTCCGACGGACTTTAGTTTTCCGACGGAAAACCTTTCTATCGGATTTTCCGATCGTGTGTATGCAATTCCGACACGCAAAATTCCGACACATGCTCGGAAACAATTTGACGCATGCTCGGAAGCATTAAACTTCCTTTTTATAGTGCTGTCGAACGTGTTTTATGCCGCTGTGTTATAGACCGTCGGAATTTGGTGTGACCGCGTGTAGGCAAGACAGTTTGAGCGAAATTCCGTCGGAATTCCGACGGGAAAACCATCAGAGCTTTTTCCGACGAAAATTTCCGACGCGTGTACGCGGCATAAGTCTCAGAAAGATTTCAACCAATATGAATCTGCTGACCACCTATAGCATTGGGTGTTAGACATGTGCAATTCGTTTCGTTTTTTTTCGTTTTTCGTTTTTTTTCGTTCGTTCGTTTTCGTACGAATGAACAAATCGTTCGAATCGAACAAATCCGAATATCGAATCGTTCGAATCGTACGAATCCGATTAACGAATCATTCGAATCGAACGAATCCGAAAAAAACGAAAATCCGAAAAAAAAAATTAGAAACAACGCATGTACGAATGAAAAAAATCCGAAAAACTAAAACAGGAACAACGAAAATGAACAAAAAAATTCGTACATTCGTAACTTTTTTTTTTTTTTTTTTTCGAATCGTAATTTTCCGTGTCTCTTACAATGGCGTTGCTTAACGTGCTTCGAATGGATTGAACGAAAAAATTCGTACATTTGTAACTTTTTTTTTTCGATTCGTAATTTTTTTTTTTGATTCGTAACTTTTTTTTTCGATTCGTAAATTATTAAAATGTAATAATAGCATACACATTACATAAAATTATGAATTATGCTCCGATTACGAATCTACGAATGTTACGAATGTACGAATAAATACGAATGCGTCCGAATTCCGAATAAACGAAAATTAACGAAAAAACGAATCAACGAAAAAATAACTCTTACGAATGTACGAATCGTTACGAATACGAACACCGACGACTTACGAATTTACGAATCGTCACGAATCAACGTAAACGAAAAAAACAAAACGAAAAAAAAAAACAAATTTTTTTCGGAAACAAAAAAAAAAAAAGAAAATAAACAAATTTTTGGTTGTGCACATGTCTATTGGGTGTGTTTTATAGCAGAAAGTAAAAAATATATCTATATTTTGGGTCTTTTTTTTTTGTTTATAGTGCAAAAAATAAAAAACGCAGAGGCGATCAAATACCACCAAAAGAAAGTTCTATTTGTGGGGAAAAAAAAGACATAAATGTTATTTGGGTACAGCATGGCACGACCGCACAATTTTCAGTTATAATAACGCAGTGCTGTATAGCAAAAAATGAACTGGTCAGGAAGGGAGGTGAATCTTCCGGAGCTGAAGAGGTTAATGTCACTTACATGTAAGAAAGTAGTACATTGATTTTTTTTTTTTTTTCGCTTTAGGACAAAAGGTGCTTACTTTGTCTTGCAACATTGATTTTTTTTGTATGCAATCCATAGACAAACTAAACATTAAAACTAAAAAAAAAAAAAAAAAAAAAATACTCTATTTCCAGTATTAGTAAAAAAATATTGTTACTGTAGATACAAAGTATACATTTGTCTTGTAGATTAAATTACACTATTATAACAATTATGGTACAAAGCATTGCATATTTATTTACATTTATTTATTTATATATTTATTTATATTGAGATTTTTTTTTTTTGTTTAATATTTTTTTCAGTGTGGCATTAAAAAAAAAAAAAAAAATGTTTAAATATTATAGTATAACTTAAGACAATTTTTTTTTTTTTATTTCTTAGTTTTGGAAGCAGGCAGCCAGTGAAGTCAAGACTTCTAATTTGCATACGTGCTACACGTTCAACCACTTTACCTCCAGAAGATTTTACCCCCCTTCGTGACCAGACCATTTTTTATTTTTTTTTGCTATTCAGCACTTCACTACTTTAACTGGTAATTGCGCAGCCATGCAATGCTGTACCCAAACAATATATTTATATATTTTTTGTTCATACAAATAGAGCTTTCTGTTGGTGGAATTTGATCACCTCTGGGTTTTTTTTTTTTTTTTTTTTTTTTTTTAAAATAAACAAAAAAAGACCAAAAATTTATAAAAAAAAAAAAAAAACCTTATTTTCTACTTTCTGCTTAAAACATATCCAATAATTAAAAAAAATTGTAAATTTTGTCCAAAATGTATTCTGCTACATGTCTTTGGTAAGAGAAAAAAATCCAGAAAAAGTGTATTGATTGTTTTGCTTGAGTTATAGTGTATACAATCTTTGGAATATATACTGGAATTTTTATGTATTTTTTTTTTCTATACTATTAATGGCGGCGATCAGCGACTTTTAATGGGACCGCTATAGTGTAGTGGGAAATCTGACACTACCTGATGCTGGGTTGGAACTGACTAACTGACACTGACATCACCAGTGGCACTAATACAGTGATCAGTGCTAAAACTATATACTGTCACTGTACTAATGACACTGGCTGGGAAAGGGGTTAACATCTAGGGGCAATGAAGGTGGTAACTGTGTGGCCTAACAATGTGTAATGTGTGCTGCTTTTACTAATATGTGTGGTGGATTTTTCTCCCTGCAAGAAACAGCCACATCGCCGCTCGGTGTACAGAGCCCCCCCCCCCCCCCCGTGTTGTTAGTAAACACAGGGCTCTGTTCTGTGATTCGCTAAGCTGATCAGCAGGTCCCGCCTAAAGACGTGCTGACTGACTTGTGCTGTACCCAATCACAGAACTGAGAGGGCAGTGGGCGCACGTGCGCATGCTCCCTACCAGGAGAAGACAGGCCACGTGCATGTATACGATCCGGAGCAGAGCAGGAACCCCGTCGCTGTATAAGTGCATGGGGCGGTCCACAAGTGGGTAAAGTATACCAAAAGGCAAATCATTGTTTTCTTTTCTTTCTTTTTTTTGGATAGAGTGGAGGGGGATTAGAACCCCTCATGGGCGTCCGCAGGTAGGGGCAAGGGGGGTCAAGTGCCCCCCCCCCCCTGGAATCAGGGATCGGATCAGGAGTGATTACCCCCATCACCCTTCTCTCTCTCTCTCTCACCCCTCTGTCTTTTTCACCCCCCTCTCTCTCTCTCTCTCACCCCCGTCTGTCTCTCTCTGTCACACTCCTCTCTCTCTCACCCCCTTTCTCTCTGTCACTGCCCACATGTATGCAGTTTCTGACAGTCTCTTGGGCCATGTATGCAGTCTCTGGTCATCTCTTGTGCCATGTCCACAGTCTCTTACAGTCTCTTGAGCCATGTATGCAGTCACTGACAGTCTCTTGGGCCATGTTTGCAGTCTCTGAAAGTCTCTTGTGCCATGTTGCAGTCTCTGACAGTCTCTTGGGCCATGTCCGCAGTCTCTGACAGTCTCTTGTGCCATGTCGGCAGTCTCTGACCATCACCTGTACTACGTCTGCAGTCTCTGGCCGTGATAATGTGATAATGACATTTTCGAAAAGGTCAGAGCATGGGTGACCTTAAAATGATGCCCCCCCCCTGAAAAAAGTTCTGCGGACGCCCATGGAACCCCTGTCAGGTTTTTATTGCTGTCTGCCGGGGCATACCTACAGGGGTCACAGGGGTCGCTTTTGTGACCCGGCCCCTTGGCCTCCCTGTAAGCCTGGATAGGAGGGCGGCGGGGTGGAGGCATGTAAAGGCGCCGATCCCTACATGCACCCCCTGAATGCCCGCTTTTCCTCCTCTCCTTCCCGCAGGCATTCAGCAGCTGCAGGAGGAGAATGGAGGACACATGCCGCTCCTGCCGCCTCCCTATCCCAGGCCGGCTGCCCCGGGCTCCTGTGTGCTCTCTCCTGTCCCACCCTCACCCTCCCGCTGACGGATTTCCCTACCAACCAACCGATGGCTTCCAGATTCCGATAAGCCCCCCATCCGCAGACCCCCACAACTACAGTCCAGGGTTGTA
This sequence comes from Lithobates sylvaticus, assembly GCA_028564925.1. Taxonomy (NCBI): domain Eukaryota; kingdom Metazoa; phylum Chordata; class Amphibia; order Anura; family Ranidae; genus Lithobates; species Lithobates sylvaticus. The sequence goes on from CM053027.1 coordinate 27,841,445, forward strand.
GGGAAGAGGCCCTTTTCCTCATCAACATGAAGACAAGGTGGCTTGGGGTGGGAGGAGCACAGAGCTTGTCCCCTCTCTTTCCTGACCTGCCGGGCTGCATGCTCAGATAATGGCCCGGTATGGATTGCGGGGGGAACCCCACGCTGTTTTTTCCCAATTTATTTTTTATTTTTGCCAGCAATTTTTTTTTACATTCAGCTGTCAGCTGAGAACCCCGCTGACAGCTGATAACTCATCAGTTGTTAAGGACATGAGACAGCTGGCTATTCAAAGCTATACACAGTGGGTTAAAGTAAAAAACAAAACAAAAAAAGCATATAACGGATGAAAAAGCGCATCAAAAGACGCAACACCTTCGTTTCTGGCACGGCTCCATTGAAGTCTATTACACGCAAAACGCAATCTGCTGAAAAAAAAGTTCAATTTTTTGCGACAAAAGACTGTCCTTTTTTTTCCCCCCACAAATAGAGCTTTCTTTTGGTGGTATTTGATCACCGCTGCGTTTTTTTTTGTGCTATAAACAAAAAAACGCGACAATTTTGAAAAAACAAAAAAACATTTTTTACTTTCTGCTATAAAACATTTCCAAAAAAAAAAATTTAATGTAAAAAAAATGTATTCATCAGTTTAGACCGCTATATTCTGCTACATATTTTTGGTAAAAAAAAAAATCTCAATAAGTGTTTATTGATTGGTTTGCGCAAAAGTTATCGCGTCTACAAAATAGGGGATAGATTTATGGCATTTTACTTTTTTTTTACTAGTAATGTCGGTGATCAGTGATTTTTAGCAGGACTGCAACATTGCGGCGGTCAGATCGGACACCTAACTGACATTTTTTTTTTATCCCCACAAATAGAGCTTTCTTTTGGTGGTATTTGATCACCTCTGCTTTTTTTTGTTTTGCGCTGTAAAAAAAAAAGTGCGACAGTTTTTAAAAAAAATAAATACATTTTACTTTCTGCTATAAAACATTTCCAAAAAAAAAACATGTAAAAAAAACGAAATTTATTCATCAGTTTAGGCCAATATGTATTCTGCTACATATTTATGGTAAGAAAAAAAAAATCGCAATAAGCGTATATTGATTGGTTTGCGCAAAAGTTATCACGTCTACAAAATAGGGGATAGTTTTATGGTATTTTTATTTTTAATTTTTTTTTACTAGTAATGGTGGTGATCAGTGATTTTTAGCGGGACTTCGCCATTGCGGTGGACACATCGGAAGCCTAACTGACATTTTTGGGAACCAGTGATATTATTACAGTGATCAGTGCTAAAAATATGCACTGTTGTTTTAGGGAAGGGGTTAACATCAGGGGCGATCAAAGAGGTTAAATGTGTTCCCTCAGTGTGTTCTAACTGTATGGGGGGATGGGCTGCCTGGGGAAACACACAGCTCCGTCTTCCTTCATAGCAGAAAGACCGGATCTGTGTGATTTCCCCTGTCAGAATGGAGATCTGCCTTGTTTACACAGATACCCGTTCTGTCACTGTGAGGGAAACGATCGCAGGCGGCCAGGGAAAGCGCAATTTTTTTTTACCCTTTTTCCAAAAAAACGAGCGTGATCTGGGAAAGGTAGGGGTTTTAGGGTGGGTGAGTCATAAAATGCAGATGCAGTTAGAGTTAGGTCAGTTGGGGTTAGGGTTAGAACCTAGGGTTCGGGTTAGGGGTTAGGGTTGGGGTTCGGGTTCGGGTTAGGGGTAGGGTTAAGGTTAAGGTTAGAGTTGGGGGTTAGGGGTAGGGTTAAGGTTAGGGTTGGGGGTTAGGGTTTAGGGTTAGGGGTTAGGGTTAGAGGTTAGGGTTAAGGTTAGTGTTGGGGGTTAGGGTTTGGGTTGGGGGTTAGGGGTAGGGTTAAGGTTAGGTTTAGGAGTAGGGTTAAGGTTAGGGTTGGGGTTGAGGGTTAGGGTTTGGGTTTACGATTAGGGGTTTGGGTTAGGGTTAAGGTTGGGGTTGCGGGTTAGGGTTTGGGTTGGGGTTGCGGGTTAGGGTTTGGGTTGGGGGTTAGGGGTAGAGTTAAGGTTAGGGTTCGGGTTAGGAGTAGGGTTAAGGTTAGGGTTGGGGTTGAGGGTTAGGGTTTGGGGTTGAGGGTTAGGGTTTGGGTTTAGGGGTTTGGGTTAGGGTTAAGGTTGGGGTTGGGGGTTAGGGTTTGGGTTGGGGGTTAGGGGTAGGGTTAAGGTTAGGGTTCGGGTTAGGAATAGGGTTAAGGTTAGGGTTGGGGTTGAGGGCTTAGGGTTAGGGTTAGGGGTTTGGGTTAGGGTTAAGGTTGGGGGTTAGGGTTTGGGTTAAGGTTAGGGTTGGGGTTGGGGGTTAGGGTTAGGGTTGGGGTTAGGGTACGGGGTTAGGGTTAAGGTTGGGGTTGGGAGTTAGGGTTTGGGTTAGGGTTAGGGTTGGGGTTAGGGTTGGGGGTTAGGGTTAAGGCTAGGGTTGGGGTTAGGGTTTTCCCTTGAAGAACAAGGTTAGGACTCAGGGATTGGAATAGGGAACTGCTCCAAAGGTCAAAGGTCAGAAGTCGTGTCCCCAGAGGTCAAGGGTCAAGAGGCGTGGCTGACCCACCCCCACCAAAGTGTTCCACCTACCCCAACTAAGTCGGGGAATGAACAAGTCGGGGTAAGTTGGGGAAAGGCGGCCTGATTGGTTCCCCTGCTGGCCACGAAAGCGAGTTTCCCGCGCCGATGTACAGCTACGCCGATTTTGCGGGAACGAGCCAACTTGCCACAGTATAATGACAGCGGCTGGTCGGTGAAGCGGTTAAATGGACTGTAGTGCGTTTCTGAAAACTGCAAAACGCACACAAAAAAACGCATAGGTGTGAACGTGGGGTAGAAAGCTGGTGGCAAATAGCAGGAAATGAATGAGCAGTAGGGGGTGCCGGTTGCCCCATTGGGCTGTGTGCAGAGCTGTCCTTCCCCCTCGTGTGCTCATCAGTGCAGGCCGAGGACAGAAAGTGAAGGGGATCAGTACAGGCAGACGATTGGACGGATCTCCCCACTGTCTCTCTCTCTATTGTCTATTTCTGGTTCTCCCTTTTTGTTGGCCGGGCTCTGCAGAAGCTGCTTCCTGTCTGGAGGTCTCTGCGCTCCGCAGCACACGGTCCGGCGCCTCTCCCAACTGGAGGAAAGGAAAGTCCTATATATAGAAGTCGTGGATCGTCATGTTTTCCTGGTACAGGATGAAATCACCTGTGTGGCTTCGGTTTTTGCCTTCCCTGTTCCCTCATTTTTTTTTTTTTTTATTATTATTTATTCTTTATTTTCTTCCAATACAAAATATTTTAAAAAACAATTCAGATATTCCAGACAAAGTATTTATCCAACATAATTTCTATCCCCAGCATTGTTATTTTTATTTTATTTTTTTTAAATAATAATAATCAAAACATTAAATATTTTATTAAAGCAGATCTTCAGTCATTTTTTCATCTAATAAATCTTCTGCCCTTGTTGTCGTTTTAACTTTGGATAGTAAAACATTTTTTTTTCTGCCAGTAAATCCCTTATACAGCCAACTTCCTGTTTCTTGTCTGGTCATTAGCCTAGGCTTATGACATCATGCACAGCCAATGAGAGCTGCAGAGCTGGAGGTGCGCCTCTGTGTGTCTGTGTAAATCCAGGAAGTGAACAGGCAGCAGCTTCAGCTGCCCACAGTTAAAATGGCTGCAGCCAGACTCAGCCGAGGGAGATTTCTGCAGCATATATGGCAAGTACAGAATCACAATATATATAAAATAATATGCAAAGTGGTTGGAGGGAAGCTTCAGAGTGGCAAAGATGTTTTTTTTTTAGACATGTGCAATTCGTTTCGTTAGGAATTCGTTTTTTTTAAAACAAATTTGTTTATTCGGAAATATCCGAATTAACGAAAACCCGTTTTAAATATTTTTTTCCAAATATTCGTAAATTCGCAACATTCGAAAATTCAAATATTCCAAAATTTGTAAATAAGGATATTTGAAAGTTCTGAAATTCTAAAATTTTGAAAGTCAGTAATTCAAAATTCGAAAATCCGGAAATTCAAAATCCGGAAATTCGAAAATCGGAAATGTCGGAAACTCGAAAATCGTAAATAAGAGCGAAAAAACGTTTTAACAATTTTTCCGAATATTTGTAAATTCGCAGCATTCGAAAATTCGTAAATTTAAATATTTGAAAAATCGTAAATTCCTAAATTCAAATATTCAAAAATTTGTAAATAAGAATATTTGAAAATTCTAAAATTTGGAAAGCCGGAAATTAGAAAATCGGAAATAAGAATGAAAAAACGAAAAAACGAACAATAACTTAACTATTACTAACGATTAAATGATAGGTATTGGAATTTCCTTTCAAATTTGGCTGTTAGACAACGAATACAAATTTGTCCAAAGTTATGATTTATCCGAAATAACGAATGCTGTATCTAAATGAATGGAACGTAACAAATTAATAATAAAAATTTTACAATAATAATAACTTTTTATTATTATTATTATTATTATTATTATTATTATTAATAATAATAATTCATTCCGTGTCATTTGTTTAGATGCGGCATTCGTTATTTCATATAATCCGTAACTTCGGATAAATTCGTATTCGCTGTTGACTAACCACCAAATTTGAAAGGAAATTCAAATGCCTACAATTTAATAGTTAGTTATTATTAGTTAGTTATTTAAAATTTTTCGGATTTTTGTTCTTTCCAATTTTGGGATTTTCTTTCTTATTTTTGGATTTTCAAATATACAAATTTCCAAATTTTAGAATTTCTGGATTTTTTGAATTTTCCCATTTTCAAATTTACCAATTTCCAAATTTTTGAATTTCCGAATTTCCTGTGTGGTTTGACCACCGTTTTCATATGCGGGTGCTACTCACGTATGCGTTCGCTTCTGCATGCGAGCTCATCGGGACGGGTCGCTTTAAAAAAAATGTATTTATTTTTTTACTGTTTTTTATAAAAAAATAAAATTGGGTCACTTTTATTCCTATTACAAGGAATGTAAACATCCCTTGTAATAGAAAAAAAAGCATGACAGGTCCTCTTAAATATGAGATCTGGGGTTCAAAAAGTCCTCAGATCTCATATTTGGACTTAAATGCAAAAAAAAAAAATGTAATTTGAAAAAATGTTCCTTTAAGAGGTATGGGCGGAAGTGAAGTTTTGACGTCGCTTCCGCCCTGCAATGGTATAGAGACGGGTGGGGGCCATCTTAGCCTCACTCGTCTCCATACCCAGCAGAGGAAAGGACCCGATCGCTTACGCCGCTACCGACGGCTCCGGTAAGCGGCGGAGGGCGCGGGAGAGCGGCGGGAGGGGTGGGGGCACAGTGATCTTGCGGAAAATCCACTGCGGAGACCACCAGTATCGCAAATACGACCGATGCCTGAAGAGATGGATATCTCGGTTGTGGCAGGAGCTGCTGCCGTTACCGAGATATCCCTCTTCAAAAAAGGGACGTACATCGTCGTGCGCTGGTCGTAAAGTGGTTAATAAATAATAATTAACCTCTAACCTTAAAAAAATATTAAATACATTATTATTATTATTATTATTATAATAATAATAATAATAATAATAATAATAATAATATTACTAATAATACAATAACATTATTATTATTATTATTATTATTATTATTATTATAATATTAATAATAGTACTACTACTAAAAATCATCATAAATAAGTAAAAAAAATTAATAACATGTAATAAATACATTATAAAAAAGTATATATAAATAAGTAAATATATATAAATAAGTAAAATTAATTAATAATATGTAATAATACATTAATACATAATAATTAACCTCTAACCTTAATAAAATATTAAATACATTATTATTATTATTTTTTATTATAAATAATAATAGTAATAATAATAATAGTACTAATAATACAATAACAATATTATTATTATTATTATTATTATTATTAATAATAGTACTACTACTAAAAATCATCATAAATAAGTAAAAAAAATGATAACATGTAATAATACATTATAAATAAAGTATATATAAATAAGTAAATATATATAAATAAGTAAAATGAATTAATAATATGTAATAATACATTAATAATTAATAATTAACATCTAACCTTAAAAAAAATATTAAATACATTATTATTATTATTATTATTATTAATAATAATAATAATAATAATAATGTATTTAATATTTTTTATTATAATAATAATAATACAATAACAATATTAGTATTATTAATAATAATAATAATAATAATAGTACTACTAATAAAATATTATTATTATTATTAATATAATAATAATAATAATAATTATAATAATAATAATAATAGTACTAATAATAAATTAACAATAAACACCCAAACTCGAACAAAAAAATACATTAATAATAAATGTATTTTGTGTTAGGGTTAGGGTGTTTAGTTATTTATTTATTTTATTTTTTAAGGGGTAAGGGTTAAAGTTAAGGGATAATTGTTTATTTATTGTTACTTAATATTAATTTATTAAATTTTTTTTATTTATGATTTTTATTTGTTTGTGCAGTTATTTTACATTTATTTATTCATTTATTATTATTCATATAATAATAAATCAAATAAAATAAAAATAAATAAAATAATAACAAATAACCCTAACCCCGACTCCTAATCCTAACCCTAACGAAAAAAAACATTATAATAAATGAATAATAATAATAAAAGAAGAAATAAAAGCTAATGGAAAAGCTAAAAAAAAAAAAGCTGAAATACCTAGCAACAAATAATGCAACAGATAATAGTTTTCTTTATTGGCTATTAAAAAAAATGTCAAAGCCCAAAAACGCTACATACAAACGAGCAAAAACACGCCAAAAAGCGCTCAAAGGCGCTATGCTCGGGTGTGAATGCAGCCTAACCCACCATATTGGTCACCATCAGGCACTGATGCTGAACCGCCATGATTAAAATAACTAATAGCCAATGAATGAAAGGGGCGAGCCAGGGACAGCCAGGAAATGAGGCGGAGCTCTATGTGACTTGCTGCAGCTTCCAATGCACATGGTGGGAAGCTCACAGTGACATCAGAGGAAGCGAGGAGGAGAGGGGAGGAGCTGATACAAGACTGAAGGGAAGGTCAGAGGTGACATTTCATGGATGATTGTTGCTGTGCGTGTCGATCACAGTCCTCCCCGATGTGTCATGCGGCAGCGCTCGGCGTAGAATGGATTTGTGGGTATCGATCGATCGCCTTTAATATTTTATACCAGATCAATGTATTCTCTGACCTCTTCCTGGATCCTTCCCTGCAGTTTCCATCAATCGTTTTCTCTGAAGTAATAAATGTGAATTATTTAGTCCTCCTGTCCAGTAATCGTGACGGAAAAAAAAAATCTTCTCTGCTAAAGCAAAACTCCGGCCTCCCACTCCAGTCTTGCACAGTGGTACGATCTCCTCTCCAGGACTAAAATGGCTTTTGCTACTTATAACTGGATTAGGCTGTTTAAGTATCACTCTGCATGCATCATGTTCATTCTGAGTCTGTTTCTCTTTCAGTTACTGTTACTGTTAAAGCTCCCTAGACACTCGCTATCAGGGCTTTTTTCTCAGAAAATAGGTTCAGGAACTCCCAGTTTCAGAGTCACCCCTTGTCTCCGCCCCTACCCACCTCCGAGCTCCGTCCCTTGTCTCCGCCCCTACCCACCTCCGAGCTCTGTCCCTTGTCTCAGCCCCCTACCCACCTCCGAGCTCTGTCACTTGTCTCCACCCCTACCCACCTCCGAGCTCCGTCCCTTGTCTCAGCCCCCTACCCAGCTCCAAGCTCTGTCCCTTGTCTCCGCCCCCTACCCACCTCCGAGCTCCGTCCCTTGTCTCCGACCCCTACCCACCTCCGAGCTCCGTCCCTTGTTTCCGCCCCTACCCACCTCCGAGCTCCGTCCCTTGTTTCCGCCCCTACCCACCTCCGAGCTCTGTCCCTTGTCTCCGCCCCTACCCACCTCCGAGCTCCATCCCTTGTCTCCGCCCCTACCCACCTCCGAGCTCTGTCCCTTGTCTCCGCCCCTACGCACCTCCGAGCTCTGTCACTTGTCTCCGCCCCTACCCACCTCCGAGCTCCGTCCCTTGTCTCAGCCCCTTACCCACCTCCGAGCTCTGTCCCTTGTCTCCGCCCTCTACCCACCTCCAAGCTCTGTCCCTTGTCTCCGCCCCTACGCACCTCCGAGCTCTGTCCCTTGTCTCCGCCCTCTACCCACCTCCAAGCTCCGTCCCTTGTCTCCGCCCCTACCCACCTCCGAGCTCTTCCCTTGTCTCCGCCCCTACCCACCTCCGAGGTTTGTCTCTTGTCTCCGCACCCTACCCACCTCCAAGCTCCGTCCCTTGTCTCTGCCCCCTACCCACCTCCAAGCTCTGTCCCTTGTCTCCGCCCCTACCCACCTCCGAGCTCTGTCCCTTGTCTCCGCCCCCTACCCACCTCTGAGCGCCTTCCCTTGTCTCCACCCCTACCCACCTCCGAGCTCTGTCCCTTGTCTCCGCCCCTACCCACCTCCCAGCTCCATCCCTTGTCTCCGCCCCCTACCCACCTCCGAGCTCCGTCTGTTGGTTCCACCCCCTGCCCACCTCCCAGTACTGCCCCTTTTAGAGAATACAGAACCTACAGAGTAGTATTTTGTGGTGATAAGTCATTTGTATGGAATTTGTCAATGATAACAAGAAAGGCAGTAAAATAGATCCCCTGCATCCAGCAACAATAGACCCCCCCAACAACAATAGACCAATTCCAACAATATATCCCCCCCACATCAATAGACCGTTCAGCAGCCAGCAACAATAAACCACTCCCCTCAACAGTGGATCCCTTCTAGAAATTACTGACCCCCCCAGCAACAATAGACCCACCCAAAAACAATAGACCTCTTCCAACAATATATCCCCCCAGCATTATTAGACCCCCCCTCCCAGCAACAATAGATTCCTTCACCAGCAACAATAGACATCCCCAGGAACAATAGATCCCCCACATGCAACAATAAACCTCTCAAGCAACAATAGATCCACCAGCAACAATAGATCCCTCACCAGCAACAATAGACCCCCCAGCAACAATAAATCCCCCACCAGCAACAATAGACCCCCCAGCAATAATAGACCACCCCCACTAACAACAATAGACCGCTTCCAACAATTTATCCCCCCAGCATTATTAGACCCCCCAGCAGCAACAGATATCCCCACATTAATAGACCCTTCAGCAGCCAGCAACAATAAACCCCTCCCCTCAACAGTGGATCCCTTCCAGCAATAACTGATCCCCCCAGCAACATAAGACCCCCCACCAACAATAGATCTCCCCCAGCAATAATAGACCTCCCCAGCAACAATAGTTCCCTCACCAGCAACAATAGACCTCCCAAGCAACAATAGATCCACCAGCAACAATAGATCCCCCACTAGCAATAATAGACCTCCCCAGCAACAATATACCCGCGCAGCAACAATAGACCCCCTAGCAATAATGGACCCTTCAGCAGCCAGCAACAATAAACCCCTTCCCTCAACAGTGGATCCCTTCTAGCAATAACTGACCCTAGCAACATAAAACTCCCCTCAGCAACAATAGATCCCTCACCAGTAACAATAGACCGGCCCAGCAACAATAGACCTGCCCAGCAACAATAGACCTCCCTAGCAACAATATATCCCCCAATAGATCCTCCACCAGCAACAATAGATCCATCAGCAACCATAGAGCCCCCACCAAAAATAATAGACCTTTCCAACAACCATGGATCCCCCACCAGCAACAATAGATCCACCAGCAACTATAGAGCCACAGCCAGCAACAATAGACCACCCCAACAACAACAGATTCCCCACCAGCAACAATAGGCCTCCCCAGTGATAATAGACCCCCCTGCAAAAATAGATCCCCTCCAGTGACAATAAATCCCCCAGCAGCCAGTATCAATAGACCTTGCAGCACACCCCAGCACTCCTTTCCATTACATTCAGTGCTGGAGGTGCCGGAACTGCGTTCCTCCCACGTTCCCGCTGACAAAAAAGCTTTGCCTGCCATTGTCTTCACTCTATACATACTCTGGCCAAGTTAAAATAGTCTCTCCTCCCCTCCTGTTTAGTACTAGTTAGTATATCCCTCTATCCTCCCCTCCTGTTTAGTACTAGTTTGTATATGCCTCTCTCCTCCCCTCCTGTTTAGCACTAGTTAGTATATCCCTCTCTCCTCTCCTCTTGTTTAGTACTAGTTAGTATATCCATTTCTCCTCCGCTCCTGTTTAGTACTAGTTAGTATATCCCTCTCTCCTCCCCACCTATTTAGTACTAGTTCGTATATCCCTTTCTCCTCCCCTCCTGTTTAGTACTAGTTAGTATATCCCTCTCTCCTCCCCTCCTGTTTAGTGCTAGTTAGTATATCCCTCTCTCCTCCTCTCCTGTTTAGTACTAGTTTGTATATGCCTCTCTCCTCCCCTCCTGTTTAGTACTAGTTAGTATATCCCTCTCTCCTCTCCTCTTGTTTAGTACTAGTTAATATATCCCTCTCTCCTCCCCACCCATTTAGTACTAGTTTGTACATCCCATTCTCCTCCTCTCCTGTTTAGTACTAGTTAGTATATCCCTCTCTCCTCCCCTCCTGTTTAGTACTAGTTAGTATATCCCTCTCTCCTCCCCTCCTGTTTAGTACTAGGTAGTATATCCCTCTCTTTTCCCCTCCTGTTTAGTACCAGTTAGTATATTCCTTTCTCCTCCCCTCATGTTTAGTACTAGTTAGTATATCCCTCCCTTTTCTCCTCCTGTTTAGTACTAGTTAGTATATCCCTTTCTCCTCCCCTCCTGTTTAGTACTAGTTAGTATATCCCTATGCCCCCCCCTCCCGTTTAGTACTATTTAGTATATCCCTCTGCCCCCCTCCTGTTTAGTACTAGTTAGTATAAAGAGAGTACTAAACAGGAGGGGAGGAGAGAGGGATATACTAACTAGTACTAAATGGGAGGGGAGGAGAGAGGGATATACTAACTAGTACTAAATGGGAGGGGAGGAGAGAGGGCTATACTAACTAGTACTAAACAGGAGGGGAGGAGAGAGGGATATACTAACTAGTACTAAACAGGATGGGAGGAGAGAGGGATATACTAACTAGTACTAAACAGGAGGGGAGGACAGAGGGATATATAGTAACTAGTACTAAACAGTAGGGGAGGACAGAGGGATATACTAACTAGTACTAAACAGTAGGGGAGGACAGAGGGATGTACTAACTAGTACTAAACAGTAGGGGAGGACAGGGGGTATACTAACTAGTACTAAACAGGAGGCGAGGAGAGAGGGATATACTAACTAGTACTAAACAGGAGGGGAGAGAGAGGGATATACTAACTAGTACTAAACAGGAGGGGAGGAGAGAGGGATATACTAACTAGTAGTAAACAGTAGGGGAGGACAGAGGAATATACCAAAGTGCAACTTCCCTTGCAAAGTGAACAGTCTTATTTGACTTTAGGAAGTCAACCCCCCCTGACTTTCTAAACCTTGTCCTTGCAATAACAAACACTGGGACATGCTCCACAGCTACAGGTGTGACCAAGCGTGGGCGCATTTTGGCACATTTTTCGCATGTTCCCTCATGTCGTGTGTAGGGCAGACCATTCATTTCAATGGGCGGCCCTAGTATTAAGGAGAAACATTTTCTTTTCCGGTGCTGTCTGGTGCCCCGGGACCATGTGATTTGGTGTGATTTGGTGTGTGTGAAAACAAACGATGGCACCGCATTCCTGTGTGCAGGAACAGGAGGGGAGGACAGAGGGAAAACCCAATCACAGAAATAAACATATTGTAGTGCCTCTAAACCACCAGTAGATGTCAGCATACTACAGAACAATAGTAACCAGATAAAGTTCAATACAACAGAAAAAAGATAGATATAAGTGCGACATAAAATGTATTAAATGATGAAGTCTAATATTTGTTTTTTTCCTCTTTGGCTTGAATTCTGCTTTTGTTTGCAACAACAAAAAAAGGAATATATTCAGAAGTTGGGAACCAATTAAAGCAAAATGTGACTGTACCAGTTCTTACCCATCGCCCACGTATCGGCTCAGAACCCGGTGGCACGTCTTTTTTCGGAGGAGCTGAACTTTTACACGCTTGTCTGAACGGCGGTGAGTCGCCATCGGGGGTTGTCAGCGCCTGGCTGTGCTTGGATTGACAGCTTTGTAGAAGAACTCGGTGAGTGACGGGTGCCGGCTGGGCCTTCCGATTCTCTCCTGGCAGCTGTTAAATAAACATTTTCTCTTTTCTTTTATTGCTTTGCATTTTTAGTTTATTTTAATGAGAATAATACAGAACATTGTAATTTCCCCACTGCTGTGTCAGGTGTTTGCAAACTATTTATACAGCCTGCAAGAATTCTGAGCTGACATCTGTACAATACCGGCTCCATTCACGCTGAGACTCCGATTGTTTGGCACGGACACGTTGCCCTTTTTTTCTTTGCCAGCGATACCTAAAAGTATTGTACTTGGACTTTATTTTTATCATTGACTTATAACTGATAGGCTTGTGCTACTGTTTGACTTTTTTGGAGAAAAATAAGTAACACTGTTGCTAGCTTGATAATATAGAATGTATCAGTGGTGGTCCGTCCATTAGGGGCGCACGGGTGCCGCTCCCCTATCCCCCCTGATCTACGTGCAGGGCAGTGGCGGTGCGTGCATAGAGGGCGCAGGAGCGCCGCCCCCCCTCTCTCCTGCACCGCTCTATCACCAATAGATAGATTCATGCATTGCATGAATCTATCTATTGTCACCGATGCCGCCCCCTATTCAGGTGTCCGGCCCCTTGTCGGGCGCCGGGCATCTGAATTACAGCAGGGGGGGTGTTTCTGGAAGCGCCCCTATTAGAGCTGTAAAGCTCTAATAGGCGTTCTGATTAGAGCGGTGGGCTCTAATAGGCTTCCATAAGTGTAAACAGCGGGCGCACTGCTGTGCGTTCACTGATTACACAGTATTGTGTTAGAGAAGCGAATACATCGCTTCCCTAACACAGACCCGCCTCTCAGCCAATCAGGTTGCCGGGTCTGTTACCTTTCACCTGATTGGCTGAAGTCACAGGCGCTGTGATTGGACGCTAGGCGTCCAATCATAGCAGAAGACAGGAGCGCGGGAGAAGATATCGGAAGATGAGGGGAAGATGAGGGGACACCGCGCGCTGCACACCGAGACAAGGTAAGTGCAGAGGGCAGGCAGGGGGCACAGTGGCAGCACTTGAGGGGCACAATGGCAGCACTTGAGGGGCACAATGGCAGCACTTGAGGGGCACAGTGGCAGCACTTGAGGGCACAGTGGCAGCACTTGGGCACAGTGGCAGCACTTGGGGCACAGTGGCAGAACTTGGGGCACAGTGGCAGCACTTGGGGCACAGTGGCAGCACTTGGGGCACAGTGGCAGAACTTGGGGCACAGTGGCAGCACTTGGGGCACAGTGGCAGCACTTGGGGCACAGTGGCAGCGTTTGATGGGCATAGTGGCAGCGTTTGATGGCACAGTGAGGCTGTTTGTTTGCGCCCCCCAAAAAATTTTAAGCACCAGCCGCCACCGGTGCAGGGCGATGGACGCATGGATTCCAATGGGAGGGGGTGTGTTTTTTTAAACACATGATTACAGCCAGAGGCTCTAATTGGCTTCAAAAAAGGTGTGTGACAATAGCAAATAAGTATTCGCTATTGTAACACTGATTCTCCTCCCAGCCAATCAGGAAGCGGGTCATGAGACCCGTCACCCAATTGGCCCAAAAGGAAGAGATCCAATCGGATTGGCCACTAGGGGGAGGAAAAGCTGGGGAACCGAGACAGCAGCCGCCCGCAGGCCCAGAGAGAAGCCGCCCGGAGCGCTGCCCGCGAGATGGGCTAAGTGCGGGGCCCTGACTGGCTGACCGACGGGGGGGGGAACCTCCATTGACCTTTTCAAAGAGGCGGGGTGGCGGCAGGTGGATTTTTTGAGGGGCGGGGTGGCGGCAGGTGGATTTTTTGCCACCCCCTCAAAAGATTTAAGGTTAGAATTAGAGGTTAGGTTGAGTGTTAGGGTAAGAGTTAGGATTTAGGATGAGGTTTAGAACTCAAGGTCAGGTTGAGTATTAGGGTTAGAATTAAGTTGAGTGTTAGTTTTAGAGTTAGGGTTTAGGATGAGGGTTAGAATTAGAAACTAGATTGAGTGTTAGGGTAAGAGTTAGGGTGAGGGTTAGGATTAGAGGTTAGGTCGAGTGTTAGGGTTAGAACTAGGTTGAGTGTTAAGTTTAGAGTTAGAGTATAGAAGGAGGTTTAGAATTAGAGGTTAGATTGAGTGTTAGAGTAAGAGTTGGGATTTAATATAAGGGTTACAATTCAAGGTTAGGTTGAGTATTAGGGTTAGAACTAGGTTGAGTGTTAGATCTAGAGTTTAGGGTGAGGGTTAGCATTAGAGGTTAGGTTGAGTGTTAGGGTGAGAGTTAGGGTTTAGGGTGAGAGTTAGGGTTTAGGATGAGGGTTAGAATTAGAGGCTAGGTTGAGATTTAGGGTAAGGGTTAGGGTTTAGGATGAGGGCTAGAATTAGAGGCTAGGTTGAGGTTTAGGGTAAGGGTTAGGGTTTAGGATGAGGGTTAGAATTCAAGGTTAGGTTGAGGGTTAGAACTAGTTTGAGTGTTAGGTTTAGAGTTAGGGTTTAGGATGAAGGTTAGTATTAGAGGTTAGGTTGCGTGTTAGGGTAAATGGTAGGGTTTAGGATGAGGGGTAGCATTAGAAGTTAGGCTGAATGTTAGGGTTAGAACTAGGTTGAGTGTTATGCCGCGTACACACGATCGGACTTTCCGCCAACAAAACCGTGGATTTTTTTTTCAAAGGATGTTGGCTCAAACTTGTCTTGCATACACACAGTCACACAAATGTTGACTGAGTTTCTGACTTTTCGTCGTATCGGACTTGTCTACACACAATCACACCAAAGTCCGACGGATTCGACCGTGATGACGTACGAAGGGACTAGAATAAGGAAGTTCATAGCCTGTAGCCAATAGCTGCCCTAGCGTCGGTTTTCGTCCGTCAGACCAGCATACAGACGAAATGATGTTTTGACTGGACTCGAGTTCTACGGAAAGATTTGAAACATGTTCTAAATCTAAAGTCCGTCTGATTTTCGACAGAAAAGGTCCGCTGAAGGTCAGATGAAGCCCACACATGGTTGAATTGTCCGACGGATTCGTTCCGTCGGACCAGTTCGGTCGAAAAGTCCTGTCGTGTGTACGCGGCATAAGGATTAGAACTAAGTTAAGCGTTAGGTTTAGAGTTAGGATTTAGTGTTGGGATGAGGGTTAGGGTTAGAAATAGAGTTTAGGTTGAGTTATACTAAGTTTGTGGACACCTAACCATCACACCTATGTTGACCTTGTTGTACATCCAATTCCAAAGCCATGTTCAATAACTGGAGTTGACATTCCCCCACCCCCCTTTACAGTTAGAACAGCCCCCACTCTTCTGGGAAGGTCTCCACAAGATTCTGGAGTGTGTCCATTGGTGAGGTCAGGTACTGACGTTGGATAAGAAGACCTGGATCACATTTGGACCTCCAAATCAACCCAAAGGTGTTCAGTAGGGTTGAGGTCAGGGCTCTATGGAGGCCACTTGAGTTGCTCCACACCAAACTTATCAAACCATGTCTTATGGAGCTGGCTTTGTACACAGGTACCACAAGGTACCACAAGGTTGGAAGCTCACAAATCTCCAAAATGTTTTTGTATGCTGTACTCAACAATAAACGTCTCTGCTCTCTGCAATATTAAAGATCGCCAACTACCGTTGATGTAGAAGAGAATTTGAGGAGCAGCCAAAAGACTGATTAATTGAAAGTATGTATAAGGGAATAAATAAAAAATGTATATATTTGTAAAACTTTTATATACATTGGAAAAACAGATATAAAACTACAGATTATTCATGAATAAACACAAAAATAAAATAGCTTAAACCCAAAACCATTATATTTTCTCTTTAAAATTGTCCTAGGTTTAATCCAGCACCTGCTCATCTATCTGCAGCAATATGAAAAAAACATTATTGTTCATTATGTTCCTTGCAATCTAATTAAAACTGTATATTGTAACTGAACGGCACTAAAAATAATCAGAAGAACAATCGCTCTTCATTCCTCCCTGCCTGGCATTGTTGTACGTAGAAAGGGACAAGACTGAGGAATCCAATCTCTCAGACTTCTTGTTTTTTCCTTCTCCTTCCATCGTCTATAGAAGAACGTTTTGTGCCACACGTCCAGCTGGTAAAATCCTCGTCATAAGACGTCTTCTCTGTGCCACTTCCCATGCTAAAGGTCAACAACCTTCCGTTGTGATGTCATATGATGTAAAGATTTTTTTGTTATTTTTATGCAAGATCCACAAAACCTCCACCCACGATCCACACAACTTTCACCAGAGATCTACACAACTTCTACCCAAGATATACTCAACTTCTACTCAAGATTCACACATCTTCTACCCAAGATCCACACAACTTCTACCCAAGATTCACACAACATCTACCCAAGATTCACAAAACCTCCACCCACGATCCACACAACTTTCACCCAAGATCTACACAACTTCTACCCAAGATATTCTCAACTTCTACCCAAGATTCACACATCTTCTACCCAAGATCCACACAACTTCTACCCAAGATTCACAAAACCTCCACCCACGATCCACACAACTTTCACCCAAGATCTACACAACTTCTACCCAAGATATACTCAACTTCTACCCAAGATCCACACAACTTCTACCCAAGATTTACACAACTTTCACCCAAGATCTACACAAATTCTACCCAAGATATACTTAACTTCTACCCAAGATTCACACATCTTCTACCCAAGAGTCACACAACTTCTACCCAAGATTCACACAACTTCCACCCAAGATCCACACAACTTTCACCCAAGATCTACACAACTTCTATCCAAGATATACTCAACTTCTACCCAAGATTCACACGTCGTCTACCCAAGATCCACACAACTTCCACCCAAGATCCACAAATTGTCCACCCAAGATCCACAAATCTTTCACCCAAGATCCACACAATATTCACCCAAGATCCACACAACTTCTACCCAAGATTCACACAACTTCTACCCAAGATCCATACAACTTCCACCCAAGATCCACACAACTTCCACCCAAGAGCCACAAAACTTCCACCCAAGATCCACACAACTACTAACTAAGATCTATACAACATCAACCTAAGATCCACACAACTTCCTCCCAAGATCTGAGGGTAAAGGTGATGGACTGGCCAAGCATGTCTCCAGATCTAAACCCTATAACTATATATATATGTAACTATTGAGCATCTGTGGGGCATCCTCAAACGGAAGGTGGAGGAGAGCAAGGTCTCTAACCTCCACCAGCTCCGTGATATCATCATGGAGGAGTGGAAGAGGACTCCAGTGGCAACACTTGAAGCTCTGGTGAACTCCTATAATGTTTGGGGGTTCTAAGTAATTTTATAGCAAAAAGAAAAAAAGCAGATTTTTACATGTAAGGCAGAAATGTCAGAATTGGCCTGGGGGTCAAGTAGTTAATCGCGCTTTAATGATGGAGTTACATTCTTTTGCCGTGTGCTGTTACGATTTCCTCTCCTTGTTTGTTCTAAAATACTTCATAGGACTATCAGACAGAAGTCTTATTCTGACACGCCGTGTCTGGGAACACAATAGTTGCGAAGAATTATTACACACTATAATTAACTCACAATGACTTCATAATATGAACAACACATACGGCATGGCAAATGAAACCGTCCGCTTTATAAATGCTGCGCTGACCTATTACATCCCCACCTGCTTGTTAAACATACATTGTATAGTAAAAAAAACTCAAAGCTGTGCCAAAGAGAAAAGGGAATTTACCTAAGCCCTTATTCATTGAGAGAAGGGCAGTCCGATTGATTGCAGGAGCGTGCATGGAGACACAGGATGAATGCTCTGGAGTCGCCGGGTGCACTGGGGGTCATTAGATGACACAGGATGCTCTGGGGTGCACTGGGGGTCATTAGATGACACAGGATGCTCTGGGGTGCACTGGGGGTCATTAGATGACACAGGATGCTCTGGGGTGCACTGGAGTTACTGTGCGCACAGGAGGCACTGGGGGTCACAAGATGAGACAGGATGCTCTGGGTGTACTAGAGTGTAATGGGTCACTAGATGACACAAGATTGGGTGCACTGAAGTCAAGGGGTGCACACTGGGGTCAGCAGATTACACAGGACATCCTGACATCCTTGGGGGAAACTGGAGTTACAGGGTGCACAGGGGCACACTGGGGTCAGTAGATTACATAGGACACCCTCGGATGCACTGGAGTCACGGGGTGCACAGGGGCACACTGGGGTCAATGGATTACAGAGGATATCCTGGGATGCACTGAAGTGCTATGGGTTACTAGATGATACAGAATGCTCCGGTGTGCACTGGAGTCATGAGGTCCTTAGGGGCACACTGGGGTCAGTAGATTACATAGGACACCCTCGGATGCACTGGAGTCACGGGGTGCACAGGGGCACACTGGGGTCAATGGATTACAGAGGATATCCTGGGATGCACTGAAGTGCTATGGGTTACTAGATGACACAGAATGCCCCGGTGTGCACTGGAGTCATGAGGTCCTTAGGGGCACACTGGGGTCAGTAGATTACACAGAACATCCTGGGGTGCACTGGAGTCACAGGGCGCATAGGGGTACACTGGGGTCAGTAGATTACACAGGATATCCTCAGATGCACTGGAGTCGCGGGGTGCACGGGGTACACTGGGGTCAGAAGATTACATAAGGTACTCTGGGGGACACTGGAGTTATGGGGTGTAAAGGGGAACATGGGGGTCAGTAGATTACACAGGATACCCTGGGGTGCACTTAAGTCACAGGGTGCAAAGAGGCACACTGGGGTAAATGGATTACAGAGGATATCCTGGGGTGCACTGAAGTGCAATGGGGTACTAGATGACACAGAATGCTCCGGTGTGCACTGGAGTCATGAGGTCCTCAGGGGCACACTGGGGTCAGTAGATTACACAAAACATCATGGGGTGCACTGGAGTCACAGGGTGCATAGGGGTACACTGGGGTCAGTAGATTACACAGAATAACCTGGGTTACATTGTCATCACAGGGTGCACGGGGTACACTGGGGTCAGAAAATTACACAAGATACCCTGGGGGGGGATACTGGAGTTATGGGGTGCACAGGGGCACACTGGGGTAAATGGATTACAGAGGATATCCTGGTGTGCACTGAAGTGCTATGGGTTACTAGATGACACAGAATGCTCCGGTGTGCACTGGAGTCATGAGGTCCTCAGGGTCACACTGGGGTCAGTAGATTACACAGAATAACCTGGGTTACATTGTCATCACAGGGTGCACGGGGTACACTGGGGTCAGAAAATTACACAAGATACCCTGGGGGGGATACTGGAGTTATGGGGTGCACAGGGGCACACTGGGGTAAATGGATTACAGAGGATATCCTGGTGTGCACTGAAGTGCTATGGGTTACTAGATGACACAGAATGCTCTGGTGTGCACTGGAGTCATGAGGTCCTCAGGGGCACACTGGGGTCAGTAGATTGCACAGAACATACTGGGGTGCACTTGAGTCACAGGGTGCAAAGGGGCACACTGGGGTCAGTAGATTACACAGGTAACCCTACGATGCACTGGAGTGCACAGGGGTGCACAGGGGTACACTGAGGTCAGTAGATTGCACAGGATAACCTGCGTTACATTGGCATCGCAGGGTGCATGGGGTACACTGGGGTCAGTATATTACACAGGCTACCCTGGGGTGCACTTGAGTCACAGGGTGCAAAAGGGCACACTGGGGTCAATGGATTACAGAGGATATCCTGGGGTGCACTGAAGTGCTATGGGTTACTAGATGACACAGAATGCTCCGGTGTGCACTGAAATCATGAGGTCCTCAGGGGCCCCCCCTTACATTAGGATCCCCAGAGAGCCTTCCCCTTTGCATCAGGGTCCCCAGAGAGCCTCCCCCCTGAATCAGGGTCCCCAGAGAGCCCCCCACTTATATCAGGGTCCCCAGAGAGCCTCCCCCCTGGATCAGGGTCCCCAGAGAGCCCCCCACTCATCAGGGTCCCCAGAGAGCCTCCCCCCTGGATCAGGGTCCCCAGAGAGCCCCCCACTTACATCAGGGTCCCCAGAGAGCCTCCCCTCCCCTTGGGGACCCCTGCAGAGACTCGGGGCTATGAGCCCCAGATTCGGGGCAATAGCCCCAAAAGCCACCCCCCTAGCGACGCCACTGGCTGAGGCTACTTTTACTACATAGACTGTTGTGTTTTGTCAGTGTGCGAAATCCGGGGTGTTCCTCCTTTCTACGGTTCATTTTAGGGTACACAAACGCAATATATTGGTCAATTATAAAAGATGACGTTACGCTGAGTAGATAGACAACCAACATGTCAAGCTTTAAAATTGCATGCCCTCACAAAACAACAACAAAACTTCAGTTCCTTCTTTACGGTGTATTCATCGAGCCCGAGGTGGGCGCTCCCCTAGCCTGAACCCTCAACGGGAGTCACCGGATTTGGATAGGTAGGAGCCTGGAGCGTCACCCCTAATCCTGGTGGGGGGGGGGGGGGGGGTGTTCACACTAAAATGAACCTTATATTTTTTCACGTAGGAAATGTGCTTTATTAGTATTATTATTATTATTATCCAGGATTTATATGTAAACTGTTGCAAAAATATTGTGTGACATAAAAATTTGCAACAGCCACTATTTTATTCTCCAGGGTCTCTGCTTTCAGAAAATAGATAATGATTTATTAAACCAGCGCCTGACAAAATTTGCTTTGAATCTAAGAGCCAGCTACAAAAAGTGAGGAGCCAGTTACACATCACTTCCGGGTCAAGGGTCGGGGAGGAGAGCGGGCGTGTGCGTCCACTCTAGACATGTGCAGAACAAAATTCATTTGTTTAGATTTGTTTCTTTATTCGTGTACTAAATTCATGTAGTTAAATTTGTTCAATTTCGTTTTTGGAATTCGTTTCAATTATTCGCATTCAAATCGAGTAGAATTTTCTGAGTTCAGTCAAATTGAACTCAATTTGACTGAATTTGGAAAATTCTAATCAATTCGAAGCTCATTCGCGTTCCATTTGAAATTGCATTTATTCTGTTCAAAATTCAAATTTTGGAAGATGATTATATTCTTTCTATTCCATTCTATGCTATTGTTTTTTTCTATTCTATTCTATTATTTTCCATTCTATTCTTTTATTTTCTATTATATTTTATTCTATTCTAATTCAAATGTATTCTATTAGAAATTCAGAGTTTTTTTTCTATTCTATTGTTTTTTTCTATTTCATTCTCTTATATTCTATTCTACTCTATTTTTTCTATTATATTCAAATTCAAATGTATTCTATTCGAATTTCGGAAGATGATTATATTCTTTCTACTCTATTGTTTTTTTCTATTCTATTATTTTATTTTCTATTCTATGCTTTTATTTTCTATTCTGTTCGAATTTATCTATTGCAATTTTGAGAAATGGTTATATTCTTTCTATTCTATTGTTTTTTTCTTAATTCTATTCTATTCTTTTCAATTATTTTCTAATTTGAATTTATTCTATTTGAAATTAAAATTTCGGTAGAAGGTTATATTCAATTTTTTTCTATTCTATTAATTTCTATTCTATTATCTTCTATTCTATTCAAATTCAACCTATTTGAAATGTGAAATTCAGAAGCTGGTTATATTCTATTTTATTCTATTTTATACTTTGTTGTACTATTATATTATTTTTCTTTATTTTCTACACTTTTATTCTGTTCTTTTATTTTCTGTTCTATTTCACTCTATTAATTTCTATTATATCACCTTTTTTCTGTTCTATTATTTCCCACTCTTTTATAGTGTATTCTGTTCTGTTTTACTCTATTATATTATATTCTTTTCAATTATATTTAAATGAAAATGTATTCTATTTGAATTTCGGAATATGATTATATTCTTTCTACTCTATTGTTTTTTCTATTCTTTATTTTATTTTCTATTCTATGCTTTTTATTATTCTGTTCGAATTCAAATTTATCTATTCAAATTTTATTCTTTTATAGTGTATTCTGTTCTGTTTTACTCTATTATACTATTCTTTAATTTGGTATTCTATCATTTTATATTCTATTCTATTATTTTCCATTCTATTCTTTTATTTTCTATTATATTTTATTCTATTCTAATTCAAATGTATTCTATTAGAAATTAAAAAAAAACATTTTTTTTTCTATCCTATTGTTTTTTTCTATTTTATTCTCTTCTATTCTATTATTTTATACTCTATTTTTTCTACGATATTCAAATTCAAATGTATTCTATTCGAATTTCGGAATATGATTATATTCTTTCTACTCTATTGTTTTTTTCTATTCTATTATTTTATTTTCTATTCTATGCTTTTCTTTTCTATTCTGTTCGAATTTATCTATTGTAATTTTGAAAAAATGGCTATTTTCTTTCTATTCTATTGCTTTTTTCTTAATTCTATTCTATTCTTTTCAATTCTTTTCTAATTTGAATTTATTCTATTCAAAACTAAAATTTCAGTAGAAGGTTATATTCTATTTTTTTCTATTCTATTCATTTCTATTATATTATTTTCTATTCTATTCAAATTTAACCTATTTGAAATGTGAAATTCAGAAGCTGGTTATATTCTATTTTATTCTATTTTATACTTTGTTATTCTATTATATTATTTTTCTTTATTTTCTACTCTATTTTATTCGTTTTTTTTCTATCTATTCTATTCTATTCTTTTATTTTCTATTCTATCCCTTTTTTTCTGTTCTTTTTTTAATATTCTTTTATAGTGTATTCTGTTCTGTTTTACTCTATTATATTCTATTCTTTTCAATTATATTTCAATTAAAATGTATTCTATTTCATTTTCGGAAGATGATTATATTTTTTCTACTCTATTGTTTTTGTTCTATTCTATTCTTTTATTTTATTTTCTATTCTATGTTTTTTTTTCTATTCTGTTCGAATTCAAATTTATCTATTCTAATTGTATTCTTTTATAGTGTATTATGTTCTGTTTTACTCTATTATATTCTATTCTTTTCAAATTTATTTAAATTCAAATGTATTCTATTTGAATTTCGGACGATGATTATATTATTTCTACTCTATTGTTTTTTTTTCTATTCTATTCTTTTCTTTTATTTTCTATTCTATGTTTTTTTTCTATTCTGTTCAAATTCAAATTTATCTTTTCTAATTTTATTCTTTTTTAGTGTGTTCTGTTCTGTTTTACTCTATTATATACTATTCTTTAATTTAGTATTCTATCATTTTCTATTTTATTCTATTCTTTTCAATTCTATTCCCTTATTTTCTATTCTATTATTTACTACTATGTATTGTCTTTGGAAATTTTAAATTTGATTTGAAAATGGTTACATTCTTTTTCTTTATATTCTACTCTATTTTATTCTGTTCTTTTATTTTCTGTTCTATTTTACTCTATTATTTTCTATCCCTTTTTTTCTGTTCTATTTTTTTCTATTATTTTATAGTGTATTATGTTCTGTTTTACTCTATTTTTTTCTATTCTTTTCAAATTTATTTAAATTCAAATGTATTCTATTCGAATTTCGAAAGATGATTATATTCTTTCTACTCATTGTTTTTTTCTATTATATTATTTTCTTTTCTTTTCTATTTTATGTTTTTTTTTTCTATTCTGTTCGAATTCAAATGTATCTATTCAAAATTTTATTCTTTTATAGTGTGTTCTGTTCTGTTTTACTCTATTATATTCTATTCTTTTCAAATTCATTTAAATTCAAATGTATTCTATTCGAATTTCGAAAGATGATTATATTCTTTCTACTCATTGTTTTTTTCTATTATATTCTTTTCTTTCCTTTTCTATTCTATGTTTTTTTTTTTCTATTCTGTTCGAATTCAAATTTATCTATTCTAATTGTATTTTTTATAGTGTATTCTGTTCTGCTTTACTCTATTATATTCTATTCTTTCATTTTGCATTCTATAATTTTCTATTTTATTCTATTCTTTTCAATTCTATTGCCTTATTTTCTATTCTATCATTTACTACTATTTATTGTCTTTGGAAATGTTTAAATTTGATTTGAAAATGATTTGAATTTGATTAGAAAATGATTCGAATTTTATCCAAAAATTTTGTTTCGTTATTCCAGATTCCTTTAAATTAGTTACTATTGTAATAATGAATAAAACATCTGAATTTTAATTTTAACGGCTTCCCGACCGCCGCATGTAAATATACGTCGGCAGAATGGCACGGCTAGGCAAAAGCATGTATATATACATGCCCTTTAATTGCCTAGCCGCGGGGTCGCGAGCGCCGCCGGTCGGGAGATCCGTGACCACGGCCGCGGGACCAGCGGACGCGATCGCCGCTGGTGTCCCGCGATCGGGTCACAGAGCTGAAGAACGGGAGAGGTCTGTGTAAACAAACCTCTCCCCGCGCTTCCTACACTGCCTGTCATTGATCGGCTGTTCCCTGTCATCGGGAAAGCCGATCAATGACATCAGACGTCAGCCACGCCCCTAATGTAAAAAAAAAACACAACACGTCACACTAACTCCTCCCCGCCCCCTAGTGGTTAACTCCTTCACTGCCACTGTCATTTACATAGTAATCAATGCATTTAAATAGCACTGATTTCTGTATAAATGACAATGGTCCCAAAAATGTGTCAAAAATGTCCGATGTGTCCGCCATAATGTCGCAGTCACAATAAAAAATCGCTGATCGCCGCCATTACTAGTAAAAAAAAATATATTAATAAAAAAACGAAAAAACTATCCCCTATTTTGTAAACGCTATAACTTTTGCGCAAACCAATCAATAATCGCTAATTGCGATTTTGTTTACCAAAAATATGTAGAAGAATACGTATCGGCCTAAACTGAGGAAAAAAAATGTTTTTTTATATATGTTTTGGGGAAATTTATTATAGCAAAAAGTAAAAAATATTGCATTTTTTTCAAAATTGTCGCTCTATTTTTGTTTATAGCGCAAAAAATAAAAACCGCAGGGGCGATCAAATACCACCAAAAGAAAGCTCTATTTGTGGGAAAAAAAGGACACAAATTTTGTTTGGGAGCCACGTCGCACGACCGCGCAATTGTCAGTTAAAGCGACGCAGTGCCGAATCGCAAAAAGGGCCTGGTCCTTTGGCTGCAAATTGGTCCAGGGCTGAAGTGGTTAAATGAACCGCAAATGTCTAGTCCGCTCTCCTCCCTCCCCTCTACCTGGCGGCACCCGCTATGCCAGTCCCGGGGCTCCCAGATGGGCTAAATTTCGTGTCGCCATGGTGACCTTCCGGCGGGATATTTTGTCAGATTAATATTTGTTCTGAGCCCGGCGGTGGAGATCTGAGCGCCTCTCTAGAACTGAAGCAGAACGATGGGGGTAGAAGAGGCTTGCAGTGTGTGAATGGCGGTGGACGCGGCGGTACGAGAAGACTTGGTTCTCTCTCTGCGGGATCCTCAGTGTTTATCTTCAAACAGACTTCTGTAACGCTCTTTCATTCCGAGAGGAGCGAAGAGCCGACGTCCTTCCAATCTGCAGACGTTTTTTTTTTTTTCCAGAACTTTGCTCCAAACTGGCAGCCGCGAAGAGGCGATGACTTCATCCTGTTAATCCGTTCTTTTATATAAAACATCGTAACTAAAGCACAAATCAGCATTTCCAAAACAAAATAGGTCAGCGTAGTAAAAAAAACAAAATACAAAAAAAAAAATACAAAAAAAAAAACAATACATACAGTATTTGTTGGCAAAAGCATTGATATTTGTAAGCATTGGATTAAAAAAAAAACGATGTTCTATCACACAATGCCGGAGTCTTATTTCCACCCTTCACTGGAACACAATCTCACTTCAGGGCTGCTACAAAACAAACGTTCTGCAGATTATATAATGGAAATCTTTGTGATTGCTGTAACCCTTTGCCTGCCGGCCCAGGCCAATCTTCAGCTTCCAGCGCCGTCACCCTTTGAATGACAATTGCGCGGTCGTGCAACACAGTACCCATGTGACATTTTTAGCATTTTCTTCACACAAATAGAGCTTCTTTTGGTGGTATTTAATCACTGCTGGGATTTAAATTTTATAAAAAAAAAAAGACCGAAAGTTTTGAAGAAAAAAAAAAGCTTTTCTTGGTTTCGCTCAGTAAATTTTGTAAATAAGTAATTTTTTTCCTTCACTGATGTGCGCTGATGAGGCGGCACTGATATGACGTACTTATGGGTACTGATAGGTGGCACTGAACGCTGATAGACGGCACTGATGGGTGGCACTGGTAGGAACTGATAGGCGGCACTGGTGGGCACTGATAGGCAGTGCGGATAGGCAACACTGATAGGCACTGATGGATAGCACTGATGGGCATTCATAGGCAGCAATGATGGCTATTGATGGGTAGCACCGATGGGCATTCATAGACAGCAATGATGGGTAGCACTGATGGGCGGCACTGATGGGCATTGATGGGTGGCACTGATAGGCGTTCATAGGCAGCAATGATGGGCATTGATTGGTAGCACTGATGGGCGGCACTAATGGGCATTGATGTGTGGCACTGATAGGCAGCAAAGATGGGCATTGATGGGTAGCACTGATAGCCAGCACTGACTGGCATCACTAATGGGCACTGATTGGTGGCACTTGTGGGCACTGATTGCTGGCACTGGTGGGCACTGATTGCTGGCACTGGTGGGCACTGATTGCTGGCACTGGTGGCGCTTTATTGTTATCAGGGCACTGATGATCAGTGCCCCGATTACATGGCTCGATGTCCCCTGCGAGGAGATGCCGCTGATCGGCTCTCCTCGCCACACTCTCTGTCAGTGTGAGGCGATGATTGGATAAAGTCGAACAAATGGTTAAAGAGCCGGGGTTGCGCCGTGTTCTAGCAACATGGTGCGGCCGCACATCATATGACGTCCACCCAGAACGAGAGCCGCACCGCACCTCTGTCATTTGACGGTGGGCGGGCGGCCAGTTGGTTAAAGTGGATGTCACCCCTTACAATATACCCAGTGAAGTGACAGGCCTCAGGCGATACACAGATATGAAACAAATCCTCCTACATAAGTTGTACCTGTGACTGCAGGGCTGGTGCAAGGATATTTGACACCCTAGGCCAGTGATGGTGAACCTCGGAACTCCAGATATTTTGGAACTACATTTCCCATGATGCTCAACTACACTGCAGAGTGCATGAGAATCATGGGAAATGTAGTTCCAAAACATCCGGAGAGCCAAGGTTCACTATCACTGCCCTAGGCGAAAACCTCATTTTTACACCCCCATTGGCTCCACCCCTGAATCCACCCCCTTGCCCTGCCCATGTGAGAGGAGGCGGTGCTATACAGGAAGCATCGGCTCTGCTTCCTCTAGCGCTGACTCCAGGGCTGCGCTGCACCTCTAATTATACTTACCGCTCGGATGGAGCAGCTGCCTGAGTCTGAGTTATGCCGCGTACACGCAATCGGAATTCCGGCCAGAAAAAGACAGATGAGAGCTTTTCATCGGGAAAATGCGACCGTGTGTAGGCTCCATCGGAATTTTGCTGGCCGAATTTCCGACAGCAAAGAATTGAGAGCATGTTCTCAATTTTTCCAACGGAAAAGGTTTCTATCGGAAATTCCGATCGTCTGTAGCAATTCTGACGCGCAAAATTCCTACGCATGCTCGGAAACAATTCGACGCATGCTC
Source organism: Lithobates sylvaticus (assembly GCA_028564925.1). Taxonomy (NCBI): domain Eukaryota; kingdom Metazoa; phylum Chordata; class Amphibia; order Anura; family Ranidae; genus Lithobates; species Lithobates sylvaticus. The sequence continues at coordinate 27,869,239 of CM053027.1, forward strand.
GGAAACAATTCGACGCATGCTCGGAAGCATTGAACTCGGCTCGTTGTAGTGTTGTACGTCACCGCGTTCTTGACGGTCGGAATTTGGTGTGACCGTGTGTAGGCAAGACAGTTTGAGCGGAATTCCATCGGAATTACGTCGAGAAAACCGCCAGAGCATTTTCCGACGAGAATTCCGATCGTGTGTGCGCGGCATTAGTTACATGCTGCAGCCTGCAGCGCATGCAGACGCAGAGGGAAACCCATGGCCGGGCGCCCCTAGGCAGCAGTGCGCCCTAGGCGGCTGCCTAGTTTGCCTAGTTTGCACCGGCCCTGCTGGGTTTGCCCATCATGAACGGGGGAGGGGGGGGGCGCATTTTGGCATCTTTGCCTTGGGCTCTGGATGACCTTGTCCCAGCACTGGGAGGGGCTATCCAAATTTAAAAATGCCTTGATGGGTGGAGGTCGGTCTGGAGGAGTGGGGGCTCCTAGGCAGGCTGTATTTTCATGCAGGCCACCATATTTACCTCCTACATGTAATACTGAGTTTCCATGATTGAGAGCACTGAAATCCTCCAGCCAAAAAAGGAGGCGGAGCTCTGTGTGACTTGCTTCAGCTTGTAATGCACATTGTGAGAAGCTCACAGTGTGCAGTGAATTCAGAGTAAACCATTTCAGTCCAGGAGAGGAGCCGATACAACTGCACAATGCTTTTGAATTGGAGACTCTGGAGGTGCTTTCATGATTACAGGAAGCCATGTACAGTACAGAACCATACCTCCCAACTTTTTGAGATGGAAATGAGGGACACCTATCAGCAAAAGTATGCTGGCATAGGACACACCCCTTGCCACGCCCCCTTAAAGGAGAATTGTACAAAAAAACAAGTGCTTTTTTTTACCACTACTATTCCTTTATATTGGATTTCGGAATTTACAAATGCAGCAATTTAGATATTGGATGAAAGGTTTAGCGCTGGGAAACACTTTTTGATAGATAAAAAGTGCATTTTATATACAACTATATAGATAAGACCAAAATGAGGGACAAATGAGGAGGAAAGAGGGACAGAGGGACATTGCTCCAAATCAGGGACAGTCCCTTGAAATCAGGTACAGTTGGGAGCTATGCAGCACCCTGACAGCCCCTCCCACCAGCAACGATCTGTCTGCATTGCATAGAGAAGCGTAGAGACGCATTGGTCGCGCTCGATCTGTTTGCACTATGTAGCTCTATCCTGACACTGGCAGAGACAGTCCTGGTGGGATTTGTAGTCCCCCGGCTGTAGAAGACCTCGGGGTCACCTCTACTTTCTCCAGGCTTTGTGTATTCGGTAGTCAGGAACTCGATGTCCTTGTTTTCATCTCCATAAGTGTGTTGTTGATACGATGTGGAAGTGAGGTCATGCAGGGAACGGCGGAGAGGAAAAGGGCTGAGAACAAACACAGATCTGCCCGCGTACCCCTCCGAACTATGGGCAGACCGGGCACCCTGCGAAAAAAGAAACCTTCCAAATGTCTTATGGAGCAAAAAAAATAAAAAGAAGAGGGGTGACGGTATGTGTACCCCCAGCCTGGACAACTGGACTGGATTCTGATAGTAAGGGGCTTGTGTACACTACCTTCAATATATGCCATTGGACACACTTTTTAAAGCGCTCTGAATGCCAATCAAAGCGCCAGTCACTAAATAAAATGGTTCCCTTACAGTGTGTTTGCTTTGCTTCAAAAATGATCCCCCATGTTGCTTTCTTGGTGCTTCAAAGCGTCTCCAAAGCCTCCATAGAAGTCTCTGACAACGCTCGCCTACAGCACCTGGATTATTTGAGCGGCTTTTATTCAGCACTATCTTTGCTTTGTTTTGGAGGTATTGCAGGTATGAGATATCCCAGGATGCACTGGGAAACCAACAAGCGAAACAAAAAGACGTCATCGGCAGTCATTTCTGGTTCATGTGTATATATTCTGGGAGTGTCTGGTGCAGACGTCACATCTGGTGTGCAGCGTGGAGCAGCAGGAAGGTGAGCGGGTTCCGGAGTGGAGCAACTAGCAGACGGCACATGTGGTGCGCAAGATGGGAATGCTAAAGTGGAAGAGTGGGGACAGGAGAGAGAGGACTGAGCAACAGAGGATCAGCAGAGCTGGGGGACCGGAGCAGAAGAAACTAGCAGATGTCATATGCGATGAGCAGCATATGAGCAATATAGCAGGAGATGAGCGGGAACCGGAAGGAGAGGAGGATCAGCAAACCAGAGGATCAGCAAACCAGAGGATCAGTGGAGCTGGGGTTACTACTGAGTGGGGGGATCAGCAGAGCTGGGGTTACCATTGAACGGGGGATCAGCAGAGCTGGTGGTTACTACTGAGTAGGGGGGATCAGCATAGCTGGGGGTACTACTGAACGGGGGATCAGCAGAGCTGGTGGTTACTTCTGAGCAGAGCTGGGGTTACTACTGAACGGGGGATCAGCAGAGCTGGGGTTACTACTGAACGGGGGATCAGCAGAGCTGGGGTTACTACTGAACAGGGGATCAGCAGAGCTGGTGGTTACTACTGAGTGGGGGGATCAGCAGAGCTGGGGTTACTACTGAACGGGGGATCAGCAGAGCTGGTGGTTACTACTGAGCAAGGGATCAGCAGAGCTGGGGTTACTACTGAGTGGGGATCAGCAAAGCTGGGGGGACGACGTCATCTGTGACGAAACGGCGTAGGGAGGGGCGGCGCGCTGACGTCACCGAATTGAACGCAAAGTCCCGGAAGGCAGTTATCGAGTGCTGGCCGGCTAGCTTGACTACTTTTGTCACATGCTATTTGATCCACGACTTGTTGTAAGTGCAATTTAGTCTTTTAAATATTAAAGTTTTTTAACGGATTTACACTATGGAAGCATTCTTTCCTTTCATGGGTACTAACTGAACGTTGGCTCATATTGGGGAGATCCAGCAAGGAGGAACTTGGGATAAGAGCTGCCAAGCACAGAGACCCAGGGCTGGGGAATGAGCCACAGGCGTTATTTGATCTCCCTAAACCAGAGATCAAAACAGCTGGTAAACGGCAGTGATTTTAAAGGTGGAGGATCCTTTTCTATCTTACCCCTGCACTTTTTCTGTGGTGGATTGAACATATGTCACTGTGGATAAAACGCGGTAGAAAGAATCCCTTACAGATTGTAGTCGGGATTGAATGTGTTGGAGAACCCTCTCTCAGCAGAGACTTCACATAGCCAATCAGATACTTTGGTCTTGATTATACAGTTTCTATGGACATTCATTTTTTTTGTTGATTTGAAGTCACTTCAATCACTTTATACGTTTTTTTGCGCAGCAAATTCTTTTATATATTGTTTTTATTTTGTGTGTCTCACATTATTAGCTGCAGCATAACATTAGTATTATTTTCACTGAAACACTGGGATATCATGTAAGAGTGTTGCATTAGATAGCGCAGTAACTAATATACACAAAGCTGGGGATACGTCTGAGTGGGGGATCAGCAGAGCTGGAGGTTAGTACTGAGCGGGGGATCAGCAAAGCTGGGGGTACTACTGAGCGGGGATCAGCGGAGCTGGGGGTTCTACTGAGCAGGGGATCAGTAAAGCTGGGGTTATTACTGAGCAGGGATCAGCAAAGCTGGGATTAGTACTGAGCGGGGGATCAGCAAAGCTGGGGGTACTACTGAGCGGGGATCAGCGGAGCTGGGGGTTCTACTGAGCAGGGGATCAGTAAAGCTGGGGTTATTACTGAGCAGGGATCAGCAAAGCTGGGGTTAGTACTGAGCGGGGGAACTACTGAGTGGGGGATCAGCGGAGCTGGGGGTTCTACTGAGCAGGGGATCAGTAAAGCTGGGGTTACTACTGAGCAGGGATCAGCAAAGCTGGGGTTAGTACTGAGCGGGGATCAGCAAAGCTGGGGGTACTACTGAGCGGGGATCAGCAAAGCTGGGGGTACTACTGAGCAGGGGATCAGTAAAGCTGGGGTTACTACTGAGTGAGCGATCAGCTGAGCTGGGGTTACTACTGAGCGGGGGATCAGCAAAGCTGGGGTTACTACTGAGCGGGGGATCAGCAAAGCTGGAGTTAGTACTGAGTGGGGGATCAGCGAAGCTGGGGGTTACTACTGAGTGGGGGATCAGCGAAGCTGGGGTTACTACTGAGTGGGGGATCAGCGAAGCTGGGGTTACTACTGAGTGGGGGATCAGCGGAGCTGGGGTTACTACTGAGTGGGGGATCAGCAAAGCTGTGGTTACTACTGAGTGGGGGATCAGCGAAGCTGGGGTTACTACTGAGTGGGGGATCAGCGGAGCTGGGGTTACTACTGAGTGGGGGATCAGCGAAGCTGTGGTTACTACTGAGTGGGGGATCAGCGGAGCTGGGGTTAGTACTGAGCGGGGGATCAGCAAAGCTGGGGTTAGTACTGAGCGGGGGATCAGCAAAGCTGGGGTTAGTACTGAGCGGGGGATCAGCAAAGCTGGGGCTAGTACAGAGTGGGGGATCAGCTGAGCTGGGGGTACTACTGAACAGGGGATCTTATGAAAAAGGGTACGAATAAGCTGGGAATCTGCTGAAGAGGGGTACTAATGAGCTGGGGTTCTACTGGGTCCCTTTAAAACAAATATAAAATCAATGCACACAGGGCATTTACCAAGCTTCAATAAAGCTTCAAGAAAGCATCACAGAAGCATCAAAAAAGTATGTTGAAATGGTAGGCACTTTAATGCGTGTTATATTTGAAGCAAGTGTAAGTCCTAAGACAGTGTGAGGGTATGTCCATTCAGGACTAACGCTGTCCATACACATTCCAATCTGATTGTACAATTTCTGTACAGTTTCCTTTTCATTTACCAATAACAAGGGCCTCCATAAGGCCCCATTCACATTAAGTGAATGTCGCAGCAAAGCGTGTGACATGCCTTTGGGTGCCATTATAAAAATCGCACTTAGCTTGGCGCCCAAAAAAGGCGCAGGGGGCTTCTTTTGGGGGCGACGAATGCGCAGAAGTATATGGGTTGCCCTATACGCAAAACAGTAGAGTCGCGCAGCAAAACGAAATGTGAACGGTATCCAATCGGCCTCCAATCAGGAATGCTCTTCTGCTCTTGCACTGTGTAGTTGTTGACAAACCTATCGATATGCTCATAATCAGACCCTTTATTTGATCAATCAGAAAGCCTTTGATCAATTTCAACGCTGACAAGTTGATGGGCCGCAATAGAATTTTTATTGATTGTTTCTGACCAATCAAACAAATCTTGGCGTTTCGGACAACTGATTGCAGCACAGATCAAGTAAACGACTGTTTTCAGTAGGGCTGCACCGATTCTTACCAGCGAGTACAAGTACCGATACTTTTGCTCAATTACTCGCGAAAAATACCGAGTATCGATACACAATTTACGTCCATACAAAACTAATGGACTTAATATTTAAAAGACTTAATTGCACTTACAACAAGTCGTGGATCAAATAGCATGTGACAAAAGTAGTCGAGCTGGCCGGCCGGCTCTCGATAACTGCCTTCCGGGACTTTGTGTTCAATTCGGTGACGTGAGCGCGCCGCTCCTCCCTACGCCATTTTGTCACAGATAACGTCGTCCCCCATGGGATTTGAATAAGAATGCGGTGCGATTCCTGTCCAAATCGCATGCAGTTTACCGCACAACTCCTGTGTGGTCCGAGGCTTGTCATACAGTGCCTTTGATGTAAACCATTCCATTGTAGCTCTGGCTGTATGTTTCGGGTCGTTGTCCTGCTGGAAGGTGAACCTCCGCCCCAGTCTCAAGTCTTTTGCAGACTCCAACAGGTTTTCTTCTACGATTGCCCTGTATTTGGCTCCATCCATCTTCCCATCAACTCTGACCAGCTTCCCTGTCCCTGCTGAAGAAAAGCATCCCCACAACACAATGCTGCCACCACCATGTTTCACAGTGGGGATGGAGTGTTCAGGGTGATGTGCAGTGTTTGTTTTCCGCCACACAAAGCGTTTTGCTTTTAGGCCAAAAAGATTACTTTTGGTCTCATCTGACCAGATCACCTTCTTCCACATGTTTGCTGTGTCCCCCACATGGCTTCTCACAAACTGCAAACAGGACTTCTTATGACTTTCCTTCACCAATGTCTTTCTTCTTGTCACTCTTCCATAAAGGTCAGATTTGTGGAGAACACGACTAATAGTTGTCCTGTGGACAGATTCTCCCACCTGAGCTGTGGATCTCTGCAGCTCCTCCAGAGTTCCCATGGGCCTCTTGGCTCTTCTCTGATGAATGCTCTCCTTGCCCGGCCTGGTCAGTTTAGGTGGACGGCCATGTCTTGGTAGGTTTGCAGTTGTGCCATACTCTTTCCATTTTCAGATGATGGACTGAACAGAGCTCCGTGAGATGTTCAAAGCTTGGGAGATTTTTTTATAACCTAACCCTGCTTTACACTTCTCCACAACTTTATCCCTGATCTGTCTGGTGTGTTCCTTGGCCTTCATGATGTTGTTTGTTCACTAAGGTTCTCTAACAAACCTATGAAGGCTTCACAGAAAAGCTGTATTTTTACTGAGATTACACACAGGTGGACTCTATTTACTAATTAGACTTCTGAAGGCAATTGGTCCCACTAGATTTTAGTTAGGGGTATCAGAGTATAGGGGGCTGAATACAAATGTACACTTTTCACATATTTATTTGTAACAAATGTTGAAAACCATTAATTTTCCTTCCACTTCACAATTATGTGCCACTAGACATGTGCACAACCAAAAAATTTGTTTATTTTCGTTTCGTTTTTTTCGTTTCTGAAAAAAATCGTTTATTTTCGTTTCGTTTTTTTCGTTTCCGTTGATTCGTACATTCGTAAGAGTTTTTTTTTCGTTGATTCGAAATTCGGACGCATTCGTATTTATTCGTGCATTCATAACATTCGTAACATTCGTTAGATTCGTAATCGGAGCATAATTCATAATGTTATGTAATGTGTATGCTATTATTACATTTTAAGAGACACGGAAAATTACGAATTGAATTATTTTTTTACGAATGTACGAATTTTTTCGTTCAATCCATTCGAAGCACGTTAAGCAGCGCCATTGTAAGGGACACGGAAAATTACCAATTCAACAAAAAAAAAGTACGAATGTATGAATTTTTTCGTTCATTTTCATTTTCGTTGTTCCTGTTTTCGTTTTTTTTTCGGATTTTCTTCTTTCGTACATTCGTTGTTTCTAGTTTGTTTTTTTCGGATTTTCGTTATTTTCGGATTCGTTCGATTTGAACGATTCGTTATTCGTTAAAATTTTTAGCGAATCGTTCGTTCATTCGTACGAAAACGAACGAACGAAAATAACGAAAAAAAAAACGAAAAACGAAAAAAAACGAAACAAATTGCACATGTCTATGTGCCACTTTGTGTTGGTCTATCACATAAAATCCCAATAAAATACATTTACGTTTTTGGTTGTAACATGAAAAAATGAGGAAAAGTTCAAGGGGTATGAATACTTTTTCAAGGCACTGTATGACAAGCCTGGGACCACACAGGAGCGGTGTGGGAAACTGCATGCGATTTGGATAGGAATCGCACGGAATTCTTGTTCAAATCGCATGTGATTCTTTGCAGTGCAATTCGTTTTGTATGGACGTATGTGGAAAAGTTCAAGGGGTATGAAGACTTTTTCAAGGCGCTGTAGATATATGAGAGAGAGAGAATTTCTTTGCCTAGTTCACAATGGTTCTCAGCACCCCCGGGCCCTTAGGGACATCCCGGCCAGAGGGCCCATCAACATACGTGATCCTGAATAATGACTTACACATACAGAGTTAGCAGCCTGATGACTGATTGCAGCTTTTGCATGCAGCTGTTTTTTTAAACAACCAGCAGCCATATTGGGGGGTCCAGTGGCGGGGCCACCTCTCGGGGGGCCCCCATATTACAGAGCCTGTCATCACTGTGGTGACCTTGATGAGTTGTGCGCTGTGCTCCTGGCAGCCTACCAAACAATTCTTCCCCATCGTATTGTTCGACAGGAAACAAACAAAGAGCGAGGCACTGGGTGGGCACTGGTGGACTTTAAAAATAGCCGCTCTTCCCTTCCCCACCCCCTCCCTCTGGCCCTGATGAGAGGCCGGCCTGGCCTGGCCTGTCCCTCACCGGAGATAATGCTATCAGTAAACGGCTTCTTGTCCACTTCCAGGTGCCCCCTGTTATCCTCCGCTACACCCTGTCTGTCCCCACTAGGGCCACGTCTTCGGCACCACCCTATTTATACACACTGGATCTCTACTGGGTTCTAGAAAGGCCACTTGGCCAACGGGTCACCGGGAAACTTCAAGGGGCTATTTATAGAGCAGTGATGGGAACCAATCAGTGTCATTCATCTGGGAGATTCATCTGAATGTTTGCTGAATGTCAGATTCACTGCTTTATATACAATATATATATATATATCTATATATATATATCTATATATATATATATATATATATATATATATATACAATATATATATATATATATATATATATATATATATACACACATATATATACTGCCCTTAACCCCAAGATCAAAGATGTAGTACATTGTAGACATGTGCAATTCATTTTTTTTTTTTTTTTTTTTCATTTTCCGTTAAAATTATTCGTTCATTCTTTATCGTACGAATGAACGAATGATTTGCTAAAAATTTTAACAAATTATCGAATCGAACGAATACGAAAAACAACGAAAATCCGAAATAACCAAGTTAGAAACAACTAAACTTCGAAAGAAGAAAATCCGAAAAACGAAAACAGGAACAACAAAAATCAAAATGAACGAAAAAATTCGTACATTCGTAACTTTTTTTTTTGTGTTGAATTGGTCATTTTCCGTGTCTCTTACAATAGCGCTGCTTAACGTGCTTCGAACGGATTGAACGAAAAAATTCGTACATTCGTAACTTTTTTTTTTTTTTTTCGATTCGTAATTTTCCGTGTCCCTTACAATGGCGCTGCTTAACGTGCTTCGAATGTATTGAACGAAAAAACTCCTACATTCGGAACTTTTTTTTTCGATTCGTAATTTTCCGTGTTTTTTTTTTTTTTTTGAACGAAAAAATTCGTACATTCGTAACTTTTTTTTTTTTTTCCGATTCGTAATTTCCGTGTCTCTTACATTGGCGCTGCTTAACGTGCTTAACGTGCTTCGAATGGATTTTCCGTGTCTCTTACATTGGCTCTGCTTAACGTGCTTCGAACAAAAAAATTCGTACATTTGTAACTTTTTTTTTTCCGATTCGTAATTTTCCGTGTCTCTTACAATGTAATAATAGCATACACATTACATAAAATTATGAATTATGCTCCGATTACGAATCTACGAAAACAATGTTACGAAAGTACGAATAAATCAATCTTACGAAAGTACGAATCTACGACAATACGAATGCGTCCGAATTTCGAATAAACGAAAATTAAACTAACGGAAAAACGAATCAACGAAAAAATAACTCTTACGAAAATACGAATCGTTACGAATCAACGGAAACGAACAGAAACGAAACGAAAATAAACTAATTTTTCTATTGTGCACATGTCTAGTACATTGTATCTAACCAGTCCCTTAACCACTTAAAGTGGTGTTTCCACCAAAAAAAAAAAATTGCTTAAAATTCATAAAAAAATATAAAAAAAATTATTGGAAAAAAAAAAATATGTACTCACCTCTAAATGCCTGTTGCTAGGGGGGTCCCTCGTAGTCTGCCTCCTTCAGTGCCCGGGCACTGACATCACTTCCCCTCTGCGCAGTCAGTCATCTGGGACATGTGACAGGTCCCAGATGACTGAGCGGCGTATCACGGCGCACAGCGCAGCGCCGCTTGCGCATGCGCAGTGGGTGCCCGGCTGTGAAGCCACAGCCGGGTGCCCACAGTAAGAATGCTGGCGCCGCGGAGCGGGGGAAGGTGGGCTTCGTTCCCCCGCATTGCTGGACCCCGGGACAGGTAAGTGTCCGATTATTAAATGTCAGCAGCTGCAGTATTTGTAGCTGCTGACTTTTACATTTATTTTTTAGGGGGCACACCACTTTAAGGATCAGGCCTATTCTGACAATTCCTGTCTACAAGTAAAAATCTGTATTTTTTTTTTTGCTAGAAAATTATTTAGAACCCCCAAATATTATCTATTTTTAAGCAGAGGCCCTGGAGAATAAAATGGAGGCCGTTGCAATTTTTTAGGTCAAATGATATTTGCGTAGTGGTTTTTCAAATGCAATTGTTTTGGAAAAAATACACTTAAATGAATTCTAAATGCAAAAAAAAAAAAAAAACACAATATATAACCCAATTTTTTGGTAAAATATAAAAAGATGTTGTTACGCTGCGTAAATAGATACCTAACATGTCAGGCCTTTAAAATTGCGCACGCTCGTAGAATGGTGACAAACTATAATACTTTAACCGCTTCAGCCCCAGAAGGATTTACCCCCCCTTCCTGACCAGAGCACTTTTTTGGCGATTCGGCACTGCGTCGCTTTAACTGACAATTGCGCGGTCATGCGGCGTTGTACCCAAACAAAATTGAGGTCCTTTTTCTTCCCACAAATAGAGATTTCTTTTGGTGGTATTTGATCGCCTCTGCGGTTTTTATTTTTTTGCGCTATAAACAAAAAAAGAGCGACAATTTTTGAAAAAAAAAAAAAAGCTATATTTTTAACTTTTTGCTATAATAAATATCCCCCAAAAATATATAAAAAAAAAAACAAATTTTTCCTCAGTTTAGGCCAATACGTATTCTTCTACATATTTTTGGTAAAAAAATAAATAAATCGCAATAAGCGTATATTGATTGGTTTGCGCAAAAGTTATCGTCTACAAAATAGAGGATAGTTTTATGGCATTTTTATTATTAATTTTTGGTGGCAATCTGCGATTTTTATCGTGATTGCGACATTATGGCGGACACATCGGACACTTTTGACACTATTTTGGAACCGTTGTCATTTATACAGCGATCAGTGCTATATAAATGAACTGATTACTGTGTAAATGGCACTGGCAGTGAAGGGGTTAAACACTAGGGGGCGATCCAGGGGTTAAGTGTGTCCTAGGGAGTGATTCTAATGCCCCGTAGACACGATCGGACTTTCCGACAACAAAATCGTGGATTTTTTTCCGAAGGTTGTTGGTTCAAACTCATCTTGCATACACACGGTCACACAAATGTTGGAAATTCCAAACATCAAGAATGCAGTGACGTACAAGACGTAGAATGAGCCGAGAAAAATGAAGTTCAATAGCCAGTGCGGCTCTTCTGCTTGATTCCGAGCATGTGTGGACTTTTGTGCGTCGGACTTGCATACAGTGCCTCATACTGCTCCTATATTGCATAAAGTGCCTCATACCTCATCTATAATGCATACAGTGCCTCATACTGCTTCTATATTGCATACAGTTATATTGCATACAGTGCCTCATACCTCTCCTATATTGCATAAAGTGCCTCATACCTCATCTATAATGCATACAGTGCCTCATACTGCTTCTATATTGCATACAGTGCCTCATACCTCTTCTATATTGCATACAGTGCCTCATACTGCTTCTATATTGCATACAGTGCCTCATACTGCTTCTATATTGCATACAGTGCCTCATACTGCTTCTATATTGCATACAGTGCCTCTCTTACTTCTTTTATATTACAAACAGTGCCTCTTTTATATTGCATACAGTGCCTCATACCTCTTCTATATTGTATACAGTGCCTCATACTGCTTCTATATTGCATACAGTGCCTCATACCTCTTCTATATTGTATACAGTGCCTCATACTGCTTCTATATTGCATACAGTGCCTCATACCTCTTCTATATTGCATACAGTGCCTCATACCTCTTCTATATTGCATACAGTGCCTCTTACTTCTTTTATATTGCATACAGTGCCTCATACTGCTTCTATATTGCATACAGTGCCTCATACCTCTTCTATATTGTATACAGTGCCTCATACCTCTTCTATATTGCATACAGTGCCTCATACCTCTTCTATATTGCATACAGTGCCTCATACTGCTTCTATATTGCATACAGTGCCTCATACCTCTTCTATATTGTATACAGTGCCTCATACCTCTTCTATATTGCATATAGTGCCTCATCCCTCTCTATTAAATACAATGCCTTTCTTCTCTATATTTCAGAATGTTCAGGTAGAGTTAATCATTCTCTGCATTGTTACATGTAACAAGTATTCAGCTGCCCACACACATTCGGCAGTTACAGAAATTCACAGCAGACTGATACGAAGAGGTATTTTTAATCGCATTAAATTGCAAAATGGCTTGTGTGGCAATTATAGATGTTATATCCTTTTATTTGAGAAAAAACTAGATTACCTTTAATTGTACATTTTTTTTTTTTTTTAAGGGCAAGTGTAATTTGCAGTGTCATCTGTACATTGTACCTGTAATTTCTCAGGATGGAACTGGAACATTTTATGTACATGCTGCAGATAAGCGAGCAATATATTGTGACATGCCTGCTTGTCCCTCTTATCAGACAGACTTCCTCATATTCTCCTGGAAATCCTGACATTGCAGGCTAACGACTGTACATTTCCAGCATTATCACGGAGAGAATCAACACACAATGTACCTGCATGGCTGGGAATTTTTCACAGGAGCTGCCCAAAACATTCTCAGCCTACGATGAGTAGTGCGGATCGGTGCAAATATCAGCAGTGTTTGAAGTCATGGGGGGCAGGGCGTGCCAATTCTTGGGAGATGGGTCACTTGGGCTGTTACCATGTCCCCAAGTCGTGGGGGGCAGAGCATGCCAAATCTTGGGAGATGGGTCACTTGGGCTGTTACTATATCCCCAAGTCATGAGGGCGCAGGGCATGCCCATTCTTGAGAGATGGGTCACTTGGGCTGTTACCATGTCCCCAAGTCGTGGGGGGCAGAGCATGCCCATTCTTGAGAGATGGGTCACTTGGGCTGTTACCATGTCCCCAAGTCGTGGGGGGGCAGGGCATGCCAATTCTTGGGAGATGGGTCACTTGGGCTGTTACCATGTCCCCAAGTTGTGGGGGGCAGAGCATGCCAATTCTTCAGAGATGGGTCACTTAAGCTGTTACCATGTCCCAAAGTCCTGGGGGGCAGAGCATGCCAATTCTTGGGAGATGGGTCACTTGGGCTCAGTGGCGGCAGGTGCTCCATTTGGGTTGGGGGCGCCAAGCAAACCGCCTGCTGCCCCCAGATTCTCCCCCCTGGTCGGTCCCGACTCACCTGCCCCCCCGTCACTCGCTTGTCCGTCCACCCACCAGTCCCACACTTACCCCATCTAGGTCGCGGGCAGCTTCAGATCCTCCTTGCGTCTCCTCCTCTTCGGTGGCTTCCCCTGCGTCTCCTCTGCCACGGCGGCCAATACGGTCGCTTCTCCTCTCAGCCAATCGGGTCTCAGGACCCGCTTCCTGATTGGCTGGGAGGAGAATCTGGAATCCAGAAGCGAATATTAATTCGCTATTGTCACACAAGTGGGTGGGCTAGAACTGCGCCCTGAACTCACCCTTTTTGAAGGCAATTAGAGCCTCTGTCTCTAATCACATGCTTCGGAAAAAAAAGCCCCATTGGAATCCATGCGTCTGGCGCCCTCTACGTGTATACTAGAGGCTGGACACATGGATCAGGGGGGCTTGGGCTGTTACCATGTGCACCTGTTTGGGCCTTTGGGAGATGTTATAGAGAAAAAAGGGTGCTACTTTACCAATGTGATGTGAATATAAACCACAATATAGAATAATAACCAATCAACAAATAACCTTGACAAAAAAACCTGAATAATCGACAACAAGTGACTGTAAATATCAAATAAAAAATGTGTCCTGTCCCTTATACCTTTTCATGCCTCACTTATTACTGGCTTTAACTGATTGCATGTTCTGCTTATTCTTTCTGTACCCCTTGCAAAACTTCAGTAAATGTGAGACTTCCTGTAATAAAGATCGCCCACTGCTGCTCTCTCTCCTTGTGTAGGGTGACTGGTCTTGTCTCCGCCCCCTCCTGTAGTTTCCTGCAGGCAACCGGTAGTGGGTGGAGACTGCTAGGCCCCTCCCACAGCTCTGCTCTCTCTTTCCTTGTGCAGGGTGACTGGTCTTGTCTCCGCCCCCTCCTGTAGTTTCTTGCAGGCAGCCGGTAGTGGGTGGAGACTGCTAGGCCCCTCCCACAGCTCTGCTCTCTCTCTCCTTGTGCAGGGTGACTGGTCTTGTCTCCGCCCCCTCCTGTAGTTTCTTGCAGGCAGCCGGTAGTGGGTGGAGACTGCTAGGCCCCTCCCACAGCTCTGCTCTCTCTCTCCTTGTGCAGGTGACTGGTCTTGTCTCCACCCCCTCCTGTAGTTTCCCGCAGGCAGCCAGTAGTGGGTGGAGACTGCTAGGCTCCTCCCACAGCTCTGCTCTCTCTCTCCTTGTGCAGGGTGACTGGTCTTGTCTCCACCCCCTCCTGTAGTTTCCCGCAGGCAGCTAGTAGTGGGTGGAGACTGCTAGGCCCCTCACACAGCTCTGCTCTCTCTCATTTTGCAGGGTGACTGGTCTTGTATCTGCCCCCTCCTGTAGTTTCCTGCAGGCAGCCAGTAGTGGGTGGAGACTGCTAGGCCCCTCCCACAGCTCTGCTCTCTCTCTCCTTGTGCAGGGGGACTGGTCTTGTATCTGCCCCCTCCTGTAGTTTCCTGCAGGCAGCCGGTAGTGGGTGGAGACTGCTAGGCCCCTCCCACAGCTCTGCTCTCTCTTCTTGTGCAGGGAGACTGGTCTTGCCTCGGCCCTCTCCTGTAGTTTCCCGCAGGCAGCCAGTAGTTGGTGGAGACTGCTAGGCTCCTCCCACAGCTCTGCTCTCTCTCTCCTTGTGCAGGGTGACTGGTCTTGTCTCCATCCCCTCCTGTAGTTTCCCGCAGGCAGCCAGTAGTGGGTGGAGACTGCTAGGCCCCTCCCACAGCTCTGCTCTCTCTCATTTTGCAGGGTGACTGGTCTTGTATCTGCCCCCTCCTGTAGTTTACTGCAGGCAGCCGGTAGTGGGTGGAGACTGCTAGGCCCCTCCCACAGCTCTACTCTCTCTCCTTGTGCAGGGTGACTGGTCTTGTCTCCGCCCCCTCCTGTAGTTTCCCGCAGGCAGCCAGTAGTGGGTGGAGACTGCTAGGCCCCTCACACAGCTCTGCTCTCTCTCCTTGTGCAGGGTGACTGGTCTTGTCTCCGCCCCCTCCTGTAGTTTTCTGCAGGCAGTTGGTAGTGGGTTCAGACTGCTAGGCCCCTCCTACAGCTCTGCTCTCTCTCCTTGTGCAGGGGGACTGGTCTTGTCTCCGCCCCCCTCCTGTTGCTTTCAGCAGGCAGCTTGTAGGGGGTGGGGCTTGCTGGGCTCCTCCCACAGGTCTGCTCTCTGCACAGGCTACACAGCGCGCAGATGATGTCACTGCTACTTTTACAAGGTAATGTCTGGGTTTGCAAAGGCATATGGTGCTCACAAAGTGTAGTTGCAGTATAGCTGTGGTTAATGAGAAATATATTTAAATATAAGTTTCTGTGCCTGGAGCTTTAAGGTTTCATGTTTGGTGTTGATTACGGTGTACATTTATTGAGCCGCTTATTTCTCTTCCACTGTCAGCGTCGGATTTAACGGTGAGGATTGTAATACATGATCTGAGGCTGGGAAGTGCCATCCAGTGTAACATAAATAAGACACAATGCCAAATGATCTTGGCACTCTTGTACTACAGGGCAGATGGCCAGCCCGATAGAAAATGAAGAGGCTGCGCGGCCAAGTCAGATGAATCGGCGCATCGCTCAGGACGTGCCATCCGGGCAGTTCTCCGGAGGGTGTCTAATGGCCCATCATCCATAACATTGCTGGAACACCGTGTTCACGCTTTAGCTCGTGCCCAGAACATGCCGTGCAAATCCTGCGTAGCGAACTCATAGCGAGCACAGCTAATGCGATCGCGCTCTCTGCCCACACGTACCCAGGCTTTAAAACGAGCCGCAAAGCTATCAAGTGTGATTGATGCCTTTTTTTCACAAGTTCCACCAGTTTATATCCTTTTAAAGGGAATACATTTGTTTCAGTGCTGAAGGTTAGCTTAAAAAAACTTTTTTTTTCTCTACAGCTACATTCACATTACTTACCTGTGATGAAAGATGTCCCACAATGTACAGTCTGCTGGATTCTGAAGAAATCTTCACTGCAGGTTGCTCTGTCCTCTTCCTGCTGCTGTACTTCCCTTCCGGGCTGCCCTGTCCACTTCCTGCTGCTGAACTTCCCTGCATGGCTGCCCTGTCCTCTTCCTGCTGCTGAACTTCCCTGCAGAGCTACCCTGTCCTCTTCCTGCTGCTGAACTTCCCTGCTAGGCTGCCCTGTCCACTTCCTGCTGCTGAACTTCCCTGCAGAGCTGCCCTGTCCTCTTCCTGCTGCTGAACTTCCCTGCCGGGCTCCGCTGTCCTCTTCCTGCTGCTGAACTTCCCTGCAGGGCTGCCCTGTCCTCTTCCTGCTGCTGAACTTCCCTACAGGGCTGCCCTGTCCTCTTCCTGCTGCTAAACTTCCCTGAATGGCTGCCCTGTCCTCTTCCTGCTGCTAAACTTCCCCGAATGGCTGCCCTGTCCTCTTCCTGCTGCTAAACTTCCCCGAATGGCTGCCATGTCCTCTTCCTGCTGCTGTATTTCCCTGCCGGGTTGCCCTGTCCTCTTCCTGCTGCTGTACTTCTCTGCCAGGCTGCCCTGTCCTCTTCCTGCTGCTAAACTTCCCAGAATGGCTGCCCTGTCCTCTTCCTGCTGCTGTACTTCCCTGCCGGGTTGCCCTGTCCTCTTCCTGCTGCTGTAATTCTCTGCCCGGGCTGCCCTGTCCTCTTCCTGCTGCTAAACTTCCCCGAATGGCTGCCATGTCCTCTTCCTGCTGCTGTATTTCCCTGCCGGGTTGCCCTGTCCTCTTCCTGCTGCTGTACTTCTCTGCCGGGCTGCCCTGTCCTCTTCCTGCTGCTAAACTTCCCAGAATGGCTGCCCTGTCCTCTTCCTGCTGCTGTACTTCCCTGCCGGGCTGCCCTGTCCTCTTCCTACTGCTGTACTTCCCTGCCGGGCTGCCCTGTTCTCTTCCTGCTGCTGTACTTCCCTTCCGGGCTGCCCTGTCCTCTTCCTGCTGCTGAACTTCCCTGCAGGGCTGCCCTGTCCTCTTCCTGCTGTTGAACTTCCCTGCCGGGCGGCCCTGTCCTCTTCCTATTGCTGTACTTCTCTGCCGGGCTGCCCTGTCCTCTTCCTGCTGCTGTACTTCCCTGCCGGGTTGCCCTGTCCTCCTCCTGCTGCTGAACTTCTCTGAGTGGTCTCAGAGCATCTCCGAGTGTTTCCGAATGTCTCCAGCGCCCCCCCCCCCCCAACCTCTGACCACAGGTACTGCATACACTAGCAGTGACACTGTAACGAATTATCTGAGTTTCCATTGACTTCTATGGGGAAACTCGCTTTGATATACGAGTGCTTTGGATTACAAGCATTCTTCTGGAAAGGATTATGCTCGTACTCGAAGGTACTACTGTATATTGGAGTTTTTTTTTTCAATATACTAGTAATGGCGGCGATTGGAGACTTATAACAGGACTGTGATAGTGCGGCGGCCAATTTTGTGGGCACTGACTGACATCACCAGTGACACTAATACAGTGATCAGTGCTAATACTATGCCCTGTCACTGTACTAATAACACTGGCTTGGAAGGGGTTAACATCTAGCTCAATCAAGGAGGTTAATTGTTTGCCTAGCAAGCGTGAGGCCTCATGCACACAGGGCAATAGAAAAAAACAAGCTGCAAAGACGCTACCAACGCCAGGAAAAAGCAGCTTTAAAAACGCAACTTTAATGGCTTTTTGCATTGGCATTAATGCGTGTAGCGCTGGGGATTTTGCCACATAAGTTACTATGTAAATAATGTGATATTTTTTTTTTTAAGTGACAGTTTGGCTCCCTCTAGTGTCCTGTCTATTTAATGCTATTAAGACTTTTGTTTGGCTTCTGCAAAGCCACGCTCCAATGCATTGTGGGAGATGTAGTGAATGAGGAAGTGACTCATGTGCTAAAACTCAGTCAGTAAACTACTTACATAAAAATGCCCTGTTCACCTACCCACAAGCCTAAGTGACAGAACAGCCTGCTGAGTAAGGAGATAAAAGGGACAGGCCTGGCATGTTTCTGGCCTCTTGGGAGTCGGGAACCCCAATTTTAAAGCCTGCCTGCAGGGAAGTCGGTGTGTGGAAGGCACAGAGCTGAATCGGTTGGCCTCTGAGGATCTTCAGAACACAGTCAGCAGGATTTGTGAAACAAATGTGTCACAATTGTTTATATACACTATATTAGGTTTTCTTTACTATCTTTTCTCACGAAAGTGGAGTTGCCCTTTAACCACTTGCCGACCGGCGCACGACGATATACGTCGGCAGAATGGCACGGACAGGCAGGAGGGCGTATATATAAGTCCCTCCTTTAAGCCTGTCCGTGCCATCGGGAGCGCGCCGGGAGCGGCGCGCTCCTGCGCCGGTCGGGACCCCCGTGAGACTCGATCGCCGCGGGGACCCCCGCGATCGTCTCACGGGAAGGCTGAACGGGGAGATGCCGAGATAAACAGCATCTCCCCGTTCTGCCTAGCAACTAGTGACGCCGATCTCTGCTCCCTGTGATTGGAGCAGAGATCAGCATTCACTAGCTGACAGCCACGCCCCCCCCACAGTAAGAAACACACCCCTAGGCATACTTAACCCTTACACTGCCCCCTTGTGGTTAACCCCTTCACTGCCAGTGTCATTTATACAGGAATCAATGCATTTAAATAGCACTGATTGCTGTATAAATGTCAATGGTCCCAAAAATGTGTCAAAAATGTCGGATGTGTCCGCCATAATGTCGCAGTCACAAAAAAAATCGCAGATCGCCGCCATTACTAATAAAAAAAAATTATTAATAAAAATGCTATAAAACTATCCCCTATCTTGTAAACGCTATAACTTCTGCGCAAACCGATCAATAATCGCTTATTGCGATTTTTTTTACCAAAAATATGTAGAATACGTATCGGCCTAAACTGAGGAAAAAAAAGTTTTTTTTATATATTTTTTGGGGATATTTTTATAGCAAAAAGTAAAAAATAATGCATTTTTTTCAAAATTGTCGCTCTATTTTTGTTTATAGCGCAAAAAATAAAAACCGCAGGGGCGATCAAATACCACCAAAAGAAAGCTCTATTTGTGGGAAAAAAAGGACGTCAATTTTGTTTGGGAGCCACGTCGCACGACCGCGCAATTGTCAGTTAAAGCGACGCAGTGCCGAATCACAAAAAGGGGCCTGGTCCTATGGCTGCAAATTGGTCCGGTCTGAAAGTCGTTAAGGAAGACCAAACGTGGAATTCTCAAGGGGGGCAGAGGCATAAAAAAAAAACAAACAAAGCAGACTAAATGATTATTTATCCTAACTACTTTCCTCGCTTCCTCTGTGCTTTAATTCAAACTAGCACCACTCATCTCTTATTGATTCTTTTTTTTCCATCATAAAAGTTTGCAGGCTTTCGCTTACTTTATAAAGTGGACAAGCTGCAGTTGCGACACCTAGTGGCTGACACAGAAATGACATGACCATTTCCTCGCCTTCTGTGAGTCTTTATTGCACATATGTTAAATAAATGACAAATTACTGCATGTATTTCCGTCCATGTCACCCATCTGCTCCGCTGAGACAGCGCCGGTCTCCATCTGCGGCATAATTAAAGCGTTGTCTTTCTTTCAGATGGCCCCAGTATTGGCAGACTGTGTACATTTAAATAAAACATTGTTTCCTTAGCATTAGCGTTTATTGTATTTGTTGTACTGAAGCCGCCGAGGAAGTTGTAAGCTCTGACAATTGAGGCTCATTATCCCTTTGTTGGAGTTTGAAAGAGCTGTCATTTGAAAGTCATTTTGTGTTAGCGGTTATTGTATTGTACACAAACCGCAGAAGATTTGTTAGAGAATGCTCTGACCGTGTACGCCTTCCGCTGCTGGGCTAATATACAGTACAGTACTTCCCCAGAATGAACGACAGGCTATGGACATTGAAGTATTAATGTTTTCTTAACAAACAGTTAATTAGCTTTAAATCGCCCTCTCACTGACCTATGTAGCTACAGATACTGTGGAGCAATCCATAACTAATGTTCACAGTAGCATTAAAGTCCTTTTTCTCAGTGATTCAGGAGCTCAGCTCCCAATGCACTCCCTTCCAGCCATTGACACAGCTGCTCAGCTCACCCTGATCCCCTTTCCCAGCAGATACTCAGGAGCCATGCCCCCCTCTTGCAGCAGTGACTCCACATGCCAGATCTCCCCTCCCAGCAGTGACCTAGGAGCTCAGCTCAGTTCACTCTGGTCCCCCATTTCCCAGCAGTTAACTCAGCAGCCCTGCACCTCTCCCAGCACATACTCAGGAGCCCTGCACCTCGTCCACAGTGACTCCATATCCCAACTCCCCCTCCCAGCAGTGACTTAGTGGCTCAGCTCTCCGAGCACCCCCCCCCCCCTCTCCCTACCAGCGGTTGACTCAGCAGCTCAGTTCACCCTGGTCCCCCATCTCCCAGTAGTTGACTCTGCAGCTCAGTTCAGCCTGACTCCTCTCCCAGCAGACAATAAGGAGCCCTGCATCCCCTTGCAGCAGTGCCACCGCATCTCAACTCGCCCCCCCCCCCCAGCAGTGACTTAGGAGATCAGCTCACCCTGCACCCCTCTCTCCCAACAGTTGACTCAGCAGCTCAGTTCACCCTGGTCTCCTATTTCCCAGCAGTTGACTCTGCAGCTCAGCTCACCCTGATCCCCTTTCCCAGCAGATATTCAGGAGCCCTGCACCCCTTCCACAGTGACTCCATATCCCAGCTCTTCCTCCCAGCAGTGACTTAGAAGCTCAGCTTACCGAGCACCCCCCCCCCCTCCCTACCAGCGGTTGACTCTGCAGCTCAGTTCACCCTGAACCCCTTTCCCAGCAGATACTCAGGAATCCTGCCCCCCTGTTGTAGCAGTGACTCCACAGAGAACCACAGCTCAGGTGGGAGAATCTGTCCACAGGACAACTATTAGTCGTGCTCTCCACAAATCTGACCTTTATGGAAGAGTGACAAGAAGAAAGACATTGGTGAAAGAAAGTCATAAGAAGTCCCATTTGCAGTTTGTGAGAAGCCATGTGGGGGACACAACAAACATGTGGAAGAAGGTGCTCTGGTCAGATGAGACCAAAATTTAACTTTTTGGAAGAAACAAAATGTTACCCCAGCTTCACTGCCAATATAAGAGTCCACGAACTGTGACCCGGTGCTCTAGCCAGGGTGTTCAGGCCCCACAGGTGCAATTCTTGAATCAGGAAGGCTGTCAACTACTTTATTTGTTACATGGATACATGGGTACAGGCTATATTCTGACGCGTTTCCGCTATGAAGCCTTCATCAAAGCAATTGAACTTTTTGGCCTAAAAGCAAAACGCTATGTGTGGCGGAAAACTATCACTGCACATCACCCTGAACACACCATACCCACTGTGAAACATGGTGGTGGCAGCATCATGTTATGGGGATTCCTTTTCTTCAGCAGGGACAGGTAAGCTGGTCAGAGTTGATGGGAAGATGGATGGAGCCAAATACAGGGCAATCTTAGAAGAAAACCTGTTAGAGTCTGCAAAAGACTTGAGACTGGGGCGGAGGTTCACCTTCCAGCAGGACAACAACCCGAAACATACAGCCAGAGCTACAATGGAATGGTTTAAATCAACCATAGGACACTATTCCTTCCACTAAAATCAATGATGGGGCATTTTCTATTCCTACTGGCCACAGTCCCGCCCCCCTAAAGTCTGAACAACAGTAAACTGGTCCTTTGTTTAGAAAGTTTGGAGAACCCTGGTTTAGATCAAAGCATATTCATGTGTTAGAATGGCCCAGTCACAGTCCAGACCTAAATCCAATTAAGAAAATCTGTGGCAAGACTTGAAAATTGCTGATCACAGACGCTCTCCATCCAATCTGACAGAGCTTGAGATATTTTGCAAAGAAGAATGGGCAAAAATGTCCCTCTCTAGATGTACAAAGCTGGTAGAGACATCCCCAAAAAGACTTGCAGCTGTAATTGCAGTGAAAGGCGGTTCTACAAAGTATTGACTCAGGGGGGCGCCATACAAATGTACCCCCCACACTTTTCACATATTTATTTGTAAAAAAAAATGTCGAAAACCATTTATCATTTTCCTTCCACTTCACAATTATGTGCCACTTTGTGTTGGTCTATCACATAAAATCCCAATAAAATACATTTACGTTGTTTGGTTGTGACATGACAAAAATGTGGAAAATTTCAGTTTGTGTAACCTTTCCACCTACTTTTTTTTTTTTTTTTTTTTACCTTTTATCTTTAAGGTGATTTAAATTTTTAAAAAAATAGGACATTTCATCCAAAATGTCATTGTATGAGCTTTGTGTATAAGTTGGGTGTAGTGTAAAGGGCCGCATGCCATGAAAAGTGCTACCCCATCCTACACCTCCATCATCTCTGCATGGAGTTATTCAGCAGGCGGTGCCGCCGACAGACAGCGCAGCAATCAGGATCTAAAAGGGTTACTGCGGATTCCTTTGAAGTGGAATGAGATTATATAGATCCCCGACTGCGCTCAGGAAAAAAAAAAAAAGCGAGCGTTTCCGTGGTACAGGCTCAATTTGTTTTTATTTCACAATTTTCTATCCTCCATCACACATAGCCTTTTATCTGATGCTGTTAGCTTAAGATGCTTTATCAAATCATACTTTCCCATTCCTTTATAATCAGCTTCAGAACGTGGACCGGAGAGATAGGATTTCGAGGAGCGCCTCGGTAAATGTAGCTCATATATCCGCGGTCACCTTGTCATCCCAAGTTTGATGACTTTCCGCTCATCCCGGAGGATTGCGGTATATTTACACTCTGCGTATCAGAGTCTTCTTCTTAGGATATTAGCTGGGTCTAAAAAAAGGGGCCTCCAATCTTTTCAGTAGGAGGGACCACATAGTATATTTTACAAATATTTCCAGGCCGAAAAAATCTAGAAATTAATGATTCATTTTTAAATGAATAAATAAACAACGCACTTAAAGAAACAATGTCACGTCAGATGTCTCTTATTTCACATCAAACCCCCCCCCCCATCAGGGTCCCCCTTTCACATCAGAGGCCCCCCATTATATCAGAAGTCCAACTTCCATTAGAGTCCCCCTTTACTATCAGAAGCCCCTTATTACAACAGAGCCCCCCCATTCATTAGAGCCCCCCTTTCACATCAGAAGCCCCCCATAACATCAGATTCTTCCACCTTCCATCACATTTCCTCTTTCAAATCAGAAGCCCCCCATTACATCAGAGCCCCCCTTCCATCAGAGTTCCCCTTTCACATCAGAAGCCCCCATCACATCACAGTCCCCCTTTCGCATAAGAAGTCCTCCATCACATCAGAGCCCCCCTTTCTAATCAGAGCTCCCCTTCCCTTTCATCAGAGTCCCTCTTTCACATCAGAAGCCCCCCATTACATCAGTGTCCCTCTTTCACAGTAGAAGCCCCCATTACATCAGAGTCCCTCTTTCACATCAGAAGCCCCCCATTACATCAGAGTCCCTCTTTCACATCAGAAGCCCCCCATTACATCAGTGTCCCTCTTTCACAGTAGAAGCCCCCATTACATCAGTGTCCCTCTTTCACAGTAGAAGCCCCCATTACATCAGAGCCCCCCCTTTTCATATCAGAAGCCCCCCCATTATATTAGAGCCCATTTTCACATAAGAAGCCCCCCATTACATCAAAGCCCCCCTTTCACATCAGAGCCCCCCTTCCATCAGAGTTCCCCTTTCACATCAGAAGCCCCCCACTACATCAGAACCCCCCTTTCACATCAGAAACCCCCCATCACATCACAGTCTCCCTTTTACAAAAGAAACCCCCCATCACATAAGAGCCGCCCTTTCTAATCAGAAACCCCCCTTCCCTTTCATCAGAGTCCCTCTTTCACATTAGAAGCCCCCCATTACATCAGAGTGCCCCCTTTCATATCAGAAGCCCCCCCCACCATTACATTAGAGCCCATTTTTCACATCAGAAACCCCCCCATCACATCACAGTCCCCCTTTCGCATAAGAAGCCCCCCCCCCCATCACATAAGAGCCACCCTTCCATCAGAGTCCCCCTTCAAATCATAAGCCCCCCCTCCCCTTCCATCAAAGCCCCCCTTTCACATCAGAAGCCCCACATTACATTAGAGCCCCCCCCTTTCATTAGGGCCCCCTCCTTTCACATAATAAGGCCCGTTTCACATCAGCGTTCCCCTTTCACATCATAAACCCCCCCCCCCCAGCACATTAGAGCCCCCCTCTCTTTCCTTCAGAGTCCCCCTTTCACACCAGTAGCCCCGCAAAACATCAGAATTGCTGTGGTCCTGGGAATGGAGACCCCTGCAGAAGGAAATGGTTTAATGCCCAACTCAGGGCAATTTCTTTCTTTTTTATTTAAACATTTTAATGTTCAAAACAGTTGTAGATAACAGAGTTGAAGATCTTGTACAAATACAGATGAGTGGAAGGTTGCTACATAATGAATGAAATCTTTAAAGATAATAAGTGAAGCAGTGCATACATAAAAAGGTAAAGCACAAAGCTTTGGGATCACTAAATAAGGTTACAACAGGAAGGAAGGCTTAGACCAGTGATGGCGAACCTTGGCACCCCAGATGTTTTGGAACTACATTTCCTATAATGCTCCTGCACTCTGCAGTATAGTTGAGCATCATGGGAAATGTAGTTCCAAAACATCTGAAGTGCCAAGGTTCTCCATCACTGGCTTAGACCTTCAAGTCGGTAGAGAAGTTGCAACGTGTGGAAAATAGTATTAGAGCCCCTCTTTCACATCAGAAGTCCCCCTTTACACCAGAGTACAGTATATTAAGTCTTAACTCTTAGGGATCTTTGGCTGTCGTGGTGGTGGTGGTGGGGTTGTAGGGGGTTGGGAAAAAGGGGGTGTAAATGTGAAATGTAAAAGAAAAAAATGAGGCTCCAGACCAGTGAGGAGGTAGGAAAGTAAAAGGAAAGAGCAATTATTGCAGCACCCTCCTAGCCAGGTTGTTAGGTAAATTTAGTTTTTTGGGCTTCTGCTGTAGCCACAGAAACTTGAATTGTTTAGTTTGGCCTGCTTGAGACGCCACAGGCTGGGAGTTTGATTACCTTCCCCTGACTCTAGGAGAAGCTTCTGTAGATTAGGGCTGGAGGATTTAATTGCCTTTAATTGAATATTTAGTAGGGCCTGTCCAATCCCTGAGGAAGTATGCTCAGATGGTGGATGAGTTCCTGTTAAATAGGCTGGAGTCAGGGTAGATTGTCTTCTCCAGTAGGGAAATGGATCTGTTAGCTTCAGGGGGCTGATTGCCCCTGAGGCACTTCTGGACTGGATGCTGGATTTCTGAGGGATGCACCTTTAGACTGACTATGGGCCCGGACCTTGTGAGTAAAGTCTGTATGCTTCATACACCGGCATGGTCTTCTGCTGTACACCCATAGACTTTTCAAGTCTATAACTACTTGTGCTCCATACACCCACATGGTCTTCAGCAATGTACCCATAAACGTTCCATATCTATATCAAAGTTGCTACCTACAGTTGCTACCTACTGCTGCATTGTCTTCAGCTGTGCATCCTCGGACTGTACTAGTCAATTTGTTCTTGTACTGCTACGGTTGACAGAGAAGTGTCCTCTTCAAGCTGTGTTAACATTTTTGGTGTATCCCACACCCCTGAATGCCCTCCTGTTACAAGTTCTTTAAGCAAAAAACGCTAAAAAAAATGCGTCAAACTTTCTAAACATAGGGCCATTTTATTGTCCTTCAGACTTTATGTGGGCCAGACTGTGGATTGTGAGACTGGAAACTTTTCTGGCATCAGTGGGAGTAAATATTGCCACATTTGGTATAAGGGGGAGGAATAGTGCCCCATCGTTGGTATTATTGGGAGAAATAGTGTCCCATTGTTGGTTTCAGTGGGAGAAATGGTGCTCCATTGTTGTCAGTTGGGAGAATAGTGTCTTGTATCATTGGGAGGAATAGTGCCCCATCGTTGGTATCATTGGGAGGAATAGTGCCCCATCGTTGGTATCATTGGGAGGAATAGTGCCACATCGTTGGTATCATTGGGAGGAATAGTGCCCCGTCGTTGGTATCATTGGGAGGAATAGTGCTCCATTGTTGGTGTCAGTAGGAGAAATGGTGCTCCATTGTTAATGTCAGTTGGGAGAATAGTGTCTTGTATCATTGGGAGGAATAATGCCCCATTGTTGGTATCATTGGGAGGAATAGTGCCACATCGTTGGTATCGTTGGGAGAAGTAGTGCCCCGTCGTTAGTATCATTGGGAGGAATAGTGTCCCATCATTGGTATCATTGGGAGGAATAGTGTCCCATCATTGGTATCATTGGGAGGAATAGCGCCCCATCGCTGGTATCATTGGAAAAAATAGTGCCCCATCGCTGGTATCATTTGGAGGAATAGTGCCCCATCATTGGTTTCAGTGGGAGAAATTGTGCCCCATTGTTGATGTCAGTTGGGAGAATAGTGTCTTGTATCATTGGGAGGAATAGTGTCCCAAGGGCCAGATAAAGGCAAGCCAAGGGCCGAATTCGGCCCCAGGTCCCAGTTTGGAGACCCCTGCCCTAGACTGTTCAATTAGCTGGAGCGAATGGACTGTTGTGTGCCTGGCTGCCTCTGAACTGTGTTGGGAAAGAACCTGTTTTATTCAGCGGCTCCTACGGGGGTAATTCTACGTGGCAGGGAATTTGCTACCCCCCCCCCCCCACACACACACACCTGCCCTCCCACCCTCTCCTGGTGACCTGGCCTTACCTGTCCTTCCTAGGACCATCATGGCGGGTGGCAGGAGATGATCTGACGTCAGTTCACCAATCTCCCCTGTGAGGTATGAATCCGAGGAAGAACCTGATTGAGCGCAGTCTGTGCTCGATCGGCTTTAGCAGAGTGCAGAAGGGACATGTCACTTGCACTTTGTTATCACATAGGAGGCTTAAAACCATAAATAAAAAAAAAAAAAAAAATATCCTATTATAATTATTGGACTTATACCATGTTCATATCCATATACGTATATGTGTATCTATCGTATATTCTATCTCTAGCACTGTTCTTCAATGCCAAACATTTTTCTAGTATACTACTGTTATATTTTGTATCCTAAAAATCTTATGTTTAAAAAGTTATTAGACCTAAAAAAGAAAATGCTAAACATAATAAAGAAGTACCTTTTTTTTTTATAACTTTATAGAGAAGTACCATGTTTTACAATGAGTTTCCTTTACATTTTCCCCCAAAGGTTTTATAAATCCTGATTTCAGCCGAAACATTTGATTTTGATGGCCTGTGGAAGGATTGGAGCCATTGTATGTTTTTATTTAATTTTTTTTTATTGCTGTTGTTGTTTTTTCTGTTGCAATTCAGTTTCAATTTGACTTCTTTTTTTTTTTTTTTTTTTTTAAAGCTTTTATTTTTGCAGATGATACACAGCAAAAGGTGGGATTAAAAGGAAGTTCCAGGGAGTAAATGAGGCATGACCAGTGCAGCAGAGGCAGTGTGATCCATACAGTATGGAGGTGTCAGGCTTTGTTATGTCTGTGTGTACGGACCTGCCCGTGTTTGTATTTCACCGCTGTGTGTGTGATGCTGGTGCGCTGTCATCATACAACCAATCCCGTCACAGCGCTGGCTGCTGAATGCAATAATTGGAAGACGGAGCTTTACATACCTGGATTGTTGTGTCTATGCCTATTTGGATAAACAATCTACTTTTGCAGTTTTTTGCAGCAGCCCTGCTTTTTACACAAGTCAGCACTTCTTCATTAGGGATGAACATATTAACCGCTTCAGCCCGGAAGATTTTACCCCCTTCCTGACCAGAGCACTTTTTGCGATTCTGCACTGCATCGCTTTAACTGACAATTGCGCGGTCGTGCGACGTTGCCCACAAACAAAATTGATGTCCTTTTTTTCCCACAAAGAGAGCTTTCTTTTGGTGGTATTTGATCACCTCTGCGGTTTATATTTACACATAAATACATTTTGTTTATAAATAAATAAATTTTGTTTATAAATGAATACATTTTGTTTATAAATTTACACTATAAACAAAAAAAGAGCGACAATTTTGAAAAAAAGCAATACTTTTTGCCTTAAAGCGGTTCTGCACACATTTCAT
The DNA here is from genome assembly GCA_028564925.1 of Lithobates sylvaticus. Taxonomy (NCBI): domain Eukaryota; kingdom Metazoa; phylum Chordata; class Amphibia; order Anura; family Ranidae; genus Lithobates; species Lithobates sylvaticus. Next base: position 27,897,465 of record CM053027.1, read on the forward strand.
TTAGTAAATCTCTTTGCCTTCCAAATCAGGCAAAGAGTACTAAAGGAAATGTGTTTTTTTTTTTTTTTTCCCCCACTTACCTTGTAATCGCTGACTTCCTTTCCTCTGTCTCTGCGGCGGTGGGCGGGGTCTCAGCGTCGATCGTCGTCACGCCGCACTGTCTCCTGGGATCTGGTGTCATTGATCCCAGGAGTCAGTGCGGACATCTTCCGAAATCTCGCGAGATTTCGGTCACATCTTGCGAGATTTCGTTCACATCTTCCGAAATCTCGCGAGATGTCGGCAGATGTGCCGAAATCTCGCGAGATTTCGGAAGATGTCCGGGAACGTGTGCTACTCTTTGCCGTTACTGCGCACGCGCCGAGATCGGCGCAGTAACGGCGGTGCATGCTGGGCCATCTGAAGTGCCTGTGTGGGTTCACATGCCCACAGGCAAGATGGCAACCAGCAGGACAGATTTTTAAAAATGACTTTTAAATGACGAAAACCGGCAGCAGAGAGTCACAGATATGGGACACGTGAGTACCTGATTTACATCTCATAATCTACTGCACTGCACTAAAGATAGAAAAACACTACAGACAGTGCAGAACCGCTTTAATAAATATCCCCCAAAAATATATAAAAAAATAAATAACTATTTCCTCAGTTTAGGCCGATACGTATTCTTCTACATGTTTTTAGTAAAAAAAAAAAAAAAAAAAATCGCAATAAGCGTTTATTGATTGGTTTGCGCAAAAGTTATATCCTCTACAAAATAGGGGATCGTTTTATGGCATTTTTAGTATAATTTTTTTTTTTAGTAGTAATGGCGGCGATCTGCGATTTTTTATCGTGACTGCGACATTGCGGCGGACACATCGGACACTTTTGACACTATTTTGGGACAATTGTCATTTATACAGCGATCAGTGCTATAAAAATGCACTGATTTCTGTGTAAATGACACTGGCAGGGAAGGGGGTTAAACACTAGGGGGCGATCAAGAGGTTAAGTGTGTCCTAGGGAGTGATTCTAACTGTGGGGGGGTGGGCTACTACCCACATGACAGCGATCACTGCTCCCGATGACAGAGAGCAGTGATCTCTGTCATGTCACAAGGCAGAACGGGGAAATGCCTTGTTTAAATAGGCATCTCCCCATTCTGTGGGTCCGTGACACGATCGCCGGGAGACCGGTGGACATCGAGTCCGCGGGTCCCGCGGGCACGGTCACGCGCCTGCTAGTCCTACCATTTAAAGGGGAAGTACAGGTACGCCCATTTGCACACGGCTACCATTGTGCCGAAGTATATCGGCGTGCAACGGTCGGCAAGTGGTTAAAGGGTTTTCACTTTGCCACAATTTTCATATTTAAGAAATTCTGCCGTTTACGCAAAAAGCATTTCAGTCGGTGCGGAATGTGAAATAAAAGGGGAACTATATGAAAATGTTTAAATGATATATATACAGTCTGTCAGTAGCATTAACATTCTTTGTTTGAGTTCCTCTGTAACATATATACTATATATATATATATATATATATATATATATATATATATATATATATATATATATATATATATATATATATATATATATATATATATATTTTTTTTTTTTATTTTTTTTATTTTTTTACCCATTGATCCTGCAATCAGATTCATTATTAGCAGGTAGGGTAGGGGCACAGGGGTGCCCGGTGGACAGTGCCTTGAAAAAGTATTCATACCCCTTGAAATTTTCCATGTTTTGTCATGTTACAACCAAAAACGTAAATGTATTTTATTGGGATTTTATGTGATAGACCAACACAAAGTGGCACATAATTGTGAAGTGGAAGGAAAATGATAAATGGTTTTCAACATTTTTTACAAATAAATATGTGTAAAGTGTGGGGGGTACATTTGTATTCAGCCCCCTTTACTCTGATACGCCTAACTAATATCTGGTGGAACCAATTGCCTTCAGAAGTCACCTAATTAGTAAATAGAGTCCACCTGTGTGTAATTTAATCTCAGTATAAATACAGCTGTTCTGTGAAGCCCTCAGAGGTTTGTTAGAGATTCTTAGTGAACAATCAGCATCATGAAGGCCAAGGAACACACCAGACAGGTCAGAGATAAAGTTGTGGAGAAGTATAAAGCAGGGTTAGGTTATTAAACAATATCCCAAGCTTTGAACATGTTCAATCCATCATCAGAAAATGGAAAGAGTATGGCACAACTGCAAACCTACCAAGACATGGCTGTCCACCTAAACTGACCGGCCGGGCAAGGAGATCATTCATCAGAGAAGCAGCCAAGAGGCCCATGGGAACTCTGGAGGAGCTGCAGAGATCCACAGCTCAGGTGGGAGAATCTGTCCACAGGACAACTAAGGCCTCATGCACACGGACGTTTTTGCAGCCGCGTTTTTGAGCGTTTTTTGCAGCTTAAAAAAGCCTGTCCATGTTAGTCTATGGCTTCATGCCCACCTAGGCGTTTTTGAGCTGCAAATGGCATAGGCGTTTTTAAGCTGTAAAAAAAACCCAGGACCAGTGCGTTCCGTGGCGCAGCGCTAGAGCTGTAAAAACGCGAATCGGGCAAAAACGCGCAAAAACGCGAATAAACGCGCAAAAACGCGCACCAGCGTTTTTGAGCTGCAGCGTTTTTTTGCTGCAAAAAGTCTTGGACACTGTAATCCCTGTATAGGAAATTAGAGATGTGTAAAACGCCAATTAACGCTGACGCTAAAAAACGCGCAAAACATGCAAAAACGCCAATGCAAACCGCGGTAAAAGTAAAGTTTTTTTAGGCTGCTTTTTCCAGGCATCCGACCTAGCTTTACAGCCCGTTTTTTAAAACGTCCGTGTGCATGAGGCCTAAGTCGTGCTCTCCACAAATCTGACCTTTATGGAAGAGTGACAAGAAGAAAGACATTGGTGAAAGAAAGTCATAAGAAGTCCTGTTTGCAGTTTGTGAGAAGCCATGTGGGGGACACAGCAAACATGTGGAAGAAGGTGCTCTGGTCAGATGAGACCAAAATTGAACTTTGTGGCCTAAAAGCAAAACGCTATGTGTGGCGGAAAACTAACACTGCACATCACCCTGAACACACCATCCCCACCGTGAAACATGGTGGTGGCAGCATCGTGTTGTGGGGATGCTTTTCTTCAGTAGGGACAGGGAAGCTGGTCAGAGTTGATGGGAAGATGGATGGAGCCAAAAACAGGGCAATCTTAGAAGAAAACCTGTTGGAGTCTGCAAAAGACTTGAGACTGGGGCGGAGGTTCACCTTCCAGCAGGACAATGACCCGAAACATACAGCCAGAGCTACAATGGAATGGTTTAGATCAGTGGTCTCCAAACTGCGGTCCTGGGACTGAATGTGGCCCTTTGCTTGCCTCTATCTGGCCTTTGGGGCACTGTTTCATCCACAACTGACACTATTGATTGGGCACTATTTCTCCCACTGACACCAAGGATGGGGTGCTATTCCTCACACTGATATCAACCATAGGACACTATTCCTTCCACTAAAACCAATGATGGGGCATTTTATACTCCTACTGGCCACAGCCCCGCCCCCCTAAAGTCTGAACAACAGTAAACTGGTCCTTTGTTTAGAAAGTTTGGAGACCCCTGGTTTAGATCAAAGCATTTTCATGTCTTAGAATGGCCCAGTCAAAGTCCAGACCTAAATCCAATTGAGAATCTGTGCTGTTCACAGACGCTCTCCATCCAATCTGACAGAGCTTGAGATATTTTGCAAAGAAGAATAGGCAAAAATGTCACTCTCTAGATGTGCAAAGCTGGTAGAGACATCCCCAAAAAGACTTGCAGCTGTAATTGCAGAGAAAGGCGGTTCTACAAAGTATTGGCTCCGGGGGGCGCCATACAAATGTACCCCACACTTTTCACATATTTATTTGTAAACAAATTTTGAAAACCATTTATACTTTTCCTTCCACTTCACAACTATGTGTTACTTTGTGTTGGTCTATCACATAAAATCCCAATAAAATACATTTTCGTTTTTGGTTGTAACATGACAAAATGTGAAAAAAAATTCAAAGGGTTATGAATACTCTTTCAAGGCACTGTAGCTCCCCAACTTGGCCACTAGATGTCATCATAGTTAAGGTCAGGAACCTCACCTTACCTAGTAAAGTGTAGACACAAGTCCAAACGCACCTGAGCTATTCCACTGGGAATCTGTCAAAACTCACAGCCAATCAAAGGCCATGGAGGCATTCCCTACCCTGCAGCCATACAGACACATGCCCCATATATATGTGGGGCTGCAGGGTGGGGAATGTCTCCACTGCTTATGATTGGCTGTCAGTTTTGACTCGGGAGGGTTCAGACTGGTGTCCAAACACACCTAAGCCCATCACTACTCTTCACTAGGTATAATTAGGTTCCTGACCTTTACTATGACGACATCTAGTGGCCAATTTGGGGAACTACACCAGTCACCTCTGTGCCCCTACCCAACTAAACTTAGAAAGTATTATTTTACTGAAAGGGTAGTCAGACAGTCAACAGTAAATGGCTTCAAACATTCTATACAAAAATGTTAACCATAAAAATAAAAACAAAAAACAGGCAGATTCGATGGACTACTCAATCTTTTTTCTGCCGTCACTTTTCTATGTTTCTATAATAATGAATCTGCTTGTAGGATCAATGGGTATTACAACTATGTTACAGAATAAATCAGAATAACAAAATCTGCTGCGTCAATGCTACTGACTGCATGATATTTGCCATTTAAAAAAACAAACAAGCCAGTCAAGACCTGGATCACCTGCTGGTGGCACTGTAGTTCCCTAGGCAGAGGGTTGTAGTTCCAGTGTCCACCAGTGGGTGTCTCCCAGCAGCCAGCAGATCTCAGAAATCAGTCTCCACCCGATGCTGGCTGCTGGGAGGGTATTTAGCTCCTCCTCTACTAGTTCCTCTTGCGACAGTGTTTTGCCTGCCAGCCAGACGCATGCTTGCTGTTTAACTGCTTGCCGACCAGCCGCCGTCATTATACTGAGGAAGGTCGGCACGTTCCCACGAACCGTCGTAGCTGTACGTCGGTGCTTTAACCACTTAAGGTCCGAGCCTCTTTCTGAGATTTGGTGTTTACAAGTTAAAACCACTTACCGACCGCTCACTGTATATATACGTCATTTTTTTGAAGAGGGATATCTCGGTAACGGCAGCAGCTGCTGCCACAACCGAGGTATCCCTCTTTACAGTGAGCGGTCCCCTTTCCGATAATGGTGGTCTCTGCGGCGGGTTTGCCGCAAGATCACCGTTATCGGCGGTGGGAGAGGTGCCCCCCCTCCCGCCGCTATCCTGTGCCTTCCGCCGCTTACCGTAGCCGTCGGCAGCGCGGAGGCGATCGGGTCCTTTCCCTGCCTGTGTATAGAGATGAGTGAGGCTGAGATGGCCCCCACTCATCTCTATGCCATAGGAGGGCGGAAGCGACGTCAAAACGTCACTTCCGCCCATACGTATTAAAGGGGAATTTCCAAATGTAATTTTTTTAAATTAAATTTTTTTTATTTTTTTTTATTTTTTGCATTTAAGTCCAAATATGAGATCTGAGGACTTTTTGACCCCCAGATCTCATATTTAAGAGGACCTGTCATGCTTTTTTCTATTACAAGGGATGTTTACATTCCTTGTAATAGGAATAAAAGTGATCCATTTTTTTTTTTTTTTTAAAACAGTGTAAAAAATAATAAAATTAAGTAAAATAAATAAGAAAAACCCCAAATTTTTTTTTTTTTTAAATCCCGTCCCGACGAGCTCGCGCGCAGAAGCGAACGCATACGTGAGCAGCGCCCGCATATGAAAACGGTAGTCAAACCACACATGTGATGTATCGCCGCGATCGGTAGAGCGAGAGCAATAATTCTAGCCATAGACCTCCTCTGTAACTCAAAAAATGCAACCTGTAGAATTTTTTAAATGTCGCTTATGGTTATTTTTGAGGGTAAAAGTTTGACGCCATTCCACGAGCGGCCGCAATTTTGAAGCAGGACATGTTGGGTATCAATTTACTTGGCGTAACATTATCTTTCACAATCCAAAAAATATTGGGCTAATTTTACTGTTGTCTTATTTTTTTATTCAAAAAAGTGACTTTTTTCCAAAAAAAGTGCGCTTGTAAGACCGCTGCGCAAATACGGTGGGAAAAAAAGTATTGCAATGACCGCCATTTTATTCTCTAGGGTGTTAGAAACAAAAACAGTACATAATGTTTGGGGGTTCTAATTCATTTTCTAGCAAAAAAAACAGTTTTAAACATGTAAAAACCTAAACGAGGCTGGTCTGGAAGTGGTTAAAAACAGCTTTTTTTGCTAGAAAATTACTAGAACCCCCAAACATATATATATATATATATATTCTTTTTTTTATAACACCCTAGAGAATAAAATGGTGGTCGTTGCAATACTTTCTGTCACACTGTATTTACGCAGCGGTCTTACAAGCGCACTTTTATTGAAAAAAAAAATGCTGTGAATAAAAAAATAAGAAAAAAAATAAGACAACAGTAAAGTTAGCCCATTTTTGTTTTCATACTGTGAAAGATAATGTTACGTCGAGTAAATTGATACCCAACATGCCACGCTTCAAAATTGCGCCCCGCTCGTGGAATGGCGACAAACTTTTACCCTTAAAAATCTCCATAGGCGACGTTTAAAAAATATTACAGGTTGCATGTTTTCAGTTAGAGGAGGTCTGGGGCTAGAATTATTGCTCTCGCTCTAACGATCGCGGCGATACCTCACATGTGTGGTTTGAACCCCGTTTTCATATGCGGGCGCTGCTCACGTATGCGTTCGCTTCTGCATGGGAGCTCGGCAGGACGGGGCGCTTTTACATTTTTTTTTTTTCCTTATATATTTTACCTTTTATTTTTACACTGGCGCTGATGGTCGTGATAAATGCCAGCCACGTGCGAACGCAAGCACGAGAGCCAGAACAGGGACGTGTGTGTGTGTAAACACACAAATCTCTGTTCTGTGAGGAGAGGAGAGGCAGATTGTGTGTTCCGACTAGCTAGGAACAACGATCTGTCATTTCCTCCAGTCACTCCCATCCCCCTACAGTTAGAACACACATGAGGGAACACAGTTAACCCCTTGATTGCCCCCTAGTGTTAACCCCTTCCCTGCCAGTGACATTTACACAGTAATTAGTGCATTTTTATAGCCTTGATCGCTGTATAAATGTCAATGGTCCCAAAAATGTGTCACCTTGCTTTGTACACTGCTGTGCAGTCATGTTGGAAGAGGAAGGGTCCATCCCCAAACTGTTCCCACAAAGTTGGGAGCATGAAATTGTCCAAAATGTCTTGGTATGCTGACGCTTTAAGAGTTCCCTTCACTGGAACTAAAGAGCCAAGCCCAACCCTTGAAAAATAACCCCACATCATAGTCCCCCCTTCACCAAATGATTTGGACCAGTGCACAAAGCAAAGTCCATAAAGACATGGATGAGCGAGTTTGGGGTGGAGGAATGTGACTGGCCTGCACAGAGTCCTGACCTCAACCCGATAGAACACCTTTGGGATGAATTATAGCGGAGACTGCGAGCCAGACCTTCTCGTCCAACATCAGTGCCTGACCTCACAAATGCTCTTCTGGAAGAATGGTCAAACACTCCCATAGACACACTCCTAAACCTTGTGGACGGCCTTCCCAGAAGAGTTGAAGCTGTTATAGCTGCAAAGGGTGGGCCAACTCATATTGAACCCTACGGACTAAAGTCTCGTACACACGATCAGATTTTCAGACGGAATTGTGTGATGACAGGCTAGTTGGCGAAAAATCTGACCGTTTGTATGCTCCATCGAACGATTGTCGTATTTTCCATGGACAAATGTTGGATGGCAGGCTTTAAAATTTTCCCCACACAAATGTCTTTTCCGAGCGTGTGTACACAAGTCTGTTGGATAAAAGTCCAAAGTACAAACGCGCATGCTCGGAAGCAAGGACGAGCCGGAAGTGGTCGGTCTTGTAAACTAGCGTTCGTAATGGAGAATTAACATTTGTGACGCAGCAAATTATGAATTGGCGAAATGCAGCGCACAATTCTCTTCTTCTATAATGGGATAATAATGAATCTGCTTTGCTGGTGATACTGATGGAGTTATTGCAAATACATTTTCAAAGGCTTTTTTTTTCCTAGTGATACCAAGAATAATATTATTATGCTTTTTTTTTTTTTGGGCAAATTACCACAACACCATTATCCCGGAGTTTTTAAGATCAAAGCTACAACTATGTTGGTGTCCCTTGTCAATTTTACATTGTATTTTTTTAATGTAATTGCCGACTCCCAAACCGTCATTTGAAGTAAAACACACAGCCAAGTATTATTCTCCACTATTGTTTTATTGTGCATTAAAAAAAGAAAACAAATAAAATTAGACATGCTATCTGCCAATAGAACTTAAAGTGGTGTTGCCACCAAAAAAAAAAATGTGGCTTAAAAATCATAAAAAAAATAAAAAATAAAAAATTGGAAAAATATTTTTTTTTTACTCACCTCTAAATGCCTGTTGCTAGGGGGTCCCTCGTAGTCTGCCACCTTCATTGCCCGGGCTAAACGTCACTTCCCCTAGGCGCTGCACAGTCATCTGGGACCTGTCATGTGTCCCAGATGAGTGAGCGTCGAATCACGGCGCACGGCGCCGCTCGCGCATGCGCAGTGTGAAGCCACAGCCGGGTTCCCACATTAAGAATGCCGGCGCCGCGAACGGAGTGGGGAACGAGGGGGGGGGGTCTCGTTCCCCCACATCGCTGGACCCCGGGACAGGTAAGTGTCCGATTATTAAAAGTCAGCAGCTGCAGTATTTGTAGCTGCTGACTTTTAATTTTTTTTTTTTTTGTGGGCACCCCACTTTAACCAAAAAGTGCATTCTATGAATCCAAAAATATAGAAAATATACCAAATCAAATCATTATTATTCTTCCTTAAAAAATTAAATAAAAGCCTCACGCATGTGTTCTGCTTCATAATATAGGAGGGTCAGCAATGCCAAAAGTTGGTGAAAGCAGGGGTCCGTCATCTGGAGATAATTCCGAAAATCCTCCAGATTATTCTCCTGGAGCTCCCACAGCAAAGGCATATGACATAATTGGTCACAATTAATAAAGCAACCAATTTTTGGTCCAAGAGCTCCTCCTCCTCCTGTTCCTGGACTGGACTTGGGTCAAAGCAATAACTCCAAGGCCAATAATAAATAACACATTATCTCCTCCGATTCCGCAACATGGCTGGTTGATGAACGGCCGTTCAGAAACGAACTGAAAAGCACGAAATGAAAAGTGCGAATCAACACTCACCAAACTTCTACTAACACAAAATTAGCAGAAGGAGCCCAAAGGGTGGCGCTAAAGAGCTGAAAAACCACGTAGTACGTCACTACGTTCGTGTTTGTTGGCCGACAATTGCTTGCTGTTTGTATGCAAGACAAAATCCAGACACACGCCGTCGGACGCCTAGGGGACATGTGCCAATGCAGAAGACAAGTTTAGAAAATCCATTCAGCCAGGAGCAGTGATTTATTTTATTTATTTCAGATTTTTTTTTTTTTTAAATGCTTTAAAAGTGAAACATTAAAAAATGTAAATTCCTCTGAAAAAGCGTGCCTTGGGGTGCCTCGTCCTGCATGTGAATGGGGCATCTCTGTGATGTACAGAAAGTGTTGCAGCAGAACTGACATTTACAAGAGGAAAAAAAAAATGACTTTGACAGCTTCTTGGTTTAGAAAGAGAAAATAACATACAGACCCCTCCAAGGGTTTGCTATGCATTGTGGGGGACAATCGGAGGGGTGTGTTTGCTTTTTTTTTCTTTAAATAAAGAAGCTGGCAATAAATGCCATTTAACAGCAATTTAACCACTTCAGCCCCGGACCAATTGGCAGCCAAAGGACCAGGCCCCTTTTTGCGATTCGGCACTGCGTCGCTTTGACTGACAATTGCGCGGTCGTGCGACGTGGCTCCCAAACAAAATTGGCGTCCTTTTTTTCCCACAAATAGAGCTTTCTTTTTGTGGTATTTGATCGCCCCTGCGGTTTTTATTTTTTGCGCTATAAACAAAAATAGAGCAACAATTTTGAAAAAAATGCATTATTTTTTACTTTTTGCTATAATAAATATCCCCAAAAAATATTAAAAAAAACGTTTTTTTTCCTCAGTTTAGGGCGATACGTATTCTTCTACATATTTTTGGTAAGAAAAAATCGCAAGTAGCGATTATTGATTGGTTTGCGCAAAAGTTATAGCGATTACAAAATAGGGGATTGTTTTATAGCATTTTTGTTAATATTTTTTTTTTTTACTAGTAAAGGCGGCGATCAGCGATTTTTATTGTGACTGCAACATTATGGCGGACACATCGGACATTTTTGACACATTTTTTAGGACCATTGTCATTTATACAGCAATCAATGCTATTTAAATGAATTTATTCATGTATAAATGACACTGGCAGTGAAGGGGTTAACCACTAGGTGGCAGTGTAGGGGTTAAGTATGCCTAGGGGTGTGTTTCTTACTGTGGGGGGGGCGTGGCTGTCAGCTAGTGAATGCTGATCTCTGCTCCAATCACAGGGAGCAGAGATCGGCGTCACTAGTTGCTAGGCAGAACGGGGAGATGCTGTTTATTTCCGCATCTCCCCGTTCAGCCTTCCCGTGAGACGATTGCGGGTGTCCCCACGGCGATCGAGTCCGCGGGATCCACGACCAGCCTCACGGGGGTTCCGACTGGCGCAGGAGCGCGCCGCTCCCGGCGCGTTCCCGATGGCACGGACGGCATTAAGAAGGGAATTATATATACGTCCTCCTGCCTGTCCGTGCCATTCTGCCGACGTACATCGTCGTGCGCCGGTCGGAATCCGGTTAAAGGACCACGTGCCTGTACGTGGTTTTGCCTAGCCGTGCCATTCTGCCAACATATATATCGGCGCGAGGCGGTCGGGAAGCGGTTAAAGAGGAACTGCAGTCTGCTCACATAATTTGTAATAAAAAACATCTTTGCCATTCTGAAGCTTCCCTCCAACCACTTTGCGTATTATTTTATATATACTGCGATTCTGTACTTGCCAAACATGCTGCAGAAATCTCCCTCCACTGAGTCCGGCTGCAACCAATTTAACTGTGGGCAGCTGAAGCTGCTGCCTGTTCTTTTTTCTGGATTTACACAGATACACAGAGGCACACCTCCAGCTCTGCAGCTCTCATCGGCCCTCTTATGACTCATCCCTCCTCCCTTCCTGACAAACTACCAAGAGTGAGAGAGAGAGACCTGTGCATGATGTCATAAGCCTAGGCTAATGACCAGACAAGAAACAGGAAGTGGGCTGTATAAGGGATTTACTGGCAGAAAAAAAAATGTTTTACTATCCAAACGTAAAACAACAAGAGCAGAAGATTTAAGACATAAAGATGAAAAAATTACTGAAGGTTCACTTTAAGCTGTATAATTTTTTTTATTTTTTTTTGTAAATGTAATTTTTTTTGCTGTAGCACACCCTACAGCAAGAATGGGGAAAAAAATGTGTGTCTAACCCTCAAAATCCATAGCAGGCCCATTGAATCTGGTGTGCAGGGCCGGGACAAGGGGTGGGCAGAAGGGGACAGCTGCCCTGGGCACTGTGGTATCATGTGGGAGGTGGGCTCCTCCAGGAGATTGGGGAGTATTTGTGTTGGGAAAGAGAATTTGGTGGGGTGGCAGGGGATAATAGGAAGTGTGTTGGGAGGGGAGATGGAGGAAGAGGATTTGTGACAGGAGGGGGGATTTGGGGGTTTGTGCTAGAAGAGGTGATATGGTAGAAGGGGGAAAGAATTTGCGCTAGTAGGGGATATTTTTTTTTTTAGTGCTAGGAGGAGGGATTGGGAAAGAATTTGTGCTGGGAGGGGGGATTTGGAGTGGGGGAGGGGGAGAGGATCTGAGCTAGGAGAGGTTTTTTGGGGGGTATTTGGAGAGAGAGAGAGAGAATTTGAGCGCACATATTTATTTTTGTATGTAACTTATGTGTACCATAGCCATGTCCAAGTTGTTTCCCTTCCCCCATCCAACCTATTACATGGGATGCCCTTGCTCCTGGGCCCAGGAGTCATTTTTTTTTTTTTTTCTGAGCTAGGGACCAGCTGTTTTCTGGTGGGGTGAGTGTAGCACCATATACCTTAGGTAGGTAGGTGCTAGAGTAGTGTTTTTGTGTATACTGCCAGTGCAGGTAAATTTAGGCAGGCCTAGCTGTGAGCTAGGCCTCTTTGTTTTGATCTGGGGGCAGGGGAGTGGTTTAGTGTAGCAGCAGGTGACTGACATGTGCTTCAGCTCTCTGGCGCCTCCTTTGTTTCCAGTGAGAAGGTTCTGGAAAAGGGGCAGGGCAGTGTGCTGGAGTGACATGGGGTGTATTTGGGAGCCCCGATCAATCCCCAACTAGGATTGGCAGGGGGCAGGCCTCCTATATATACCCATGGTCAACCTGCCTCCTATATATACCCATGGAGGAGTTTTTGGGTGGAAGAACCGAGATGATGGCATGTTAGGCTGTGGTGACCCTTGAGGACCCCCTTTCTGTGGGGTGACCTCAGGCCTGGAGCTTGAAAGCTGGGAGGGAGCCTGACATGTACTTAATCTCTGTAGGGCCTCCTCTGTTTCCGGAGGGTTATGGAAAAGAGGCATGGAAGAGGATGGGAGTGGCATGGAGTGAATCTGGGAGCCCTGACCAATCCCCAACTAGGATTAGCAGGGCGCAGGCCTCCTATATATACCCATGGTCAGCCTGTTGTGGGAGGAGTTGTCGGGTGGAAGAATTGAGATGATGGCATGTTAGGCTGTGGTGACCCTTGAGGGACCCCCTTTTTGTGGGGTGACCTCGGGCCTGGAGCTTGAAAGCTGGGAGGAAGCCTGACATGTACTTAATCTCTGTAGGGCCTCCTCTGTTTCCAGAGGGTTATGGAAAAGAGGCATGGTAGAGGATGGGAGTGGCGTGGAGTGAATCTGGGAGCCCTGACCAATCCCCAACTAGGATTGGCAGGCCTCCTATATATACCCATGGTCAGCCTGTTGTGGGAGGAGTTGTCGGGTGGAAGAATTGAGATGATGGCATGTTAGGCGGTGGTGGATCTTGAGGGACCCCCTTTCTGGGGGGGTGACCTCGAGCCTGGAGCTCAGAAGCTGGGAGGGGGCCCTCTTTACACGGTCATTGAGAGGCGTCCTGGAAAAGGAGCAGGAGGAAGACAGCAGGGAGCACTGCCGGGAAAGTCATTCAGGAGGGATCCATGCCGGGGTCGGTGAGTGAGAAGCACATTGAGAAGCTCTGAGAGAGACATGCCAGGATTGGATGTGGAGCCAGAGGGAGAGACTGTGGTGTTGTTGAAGTCAAGTCGCTGCAGCCAGGGGGGTTGGCAGTATTTGCATCGGACGTGCTGGGAGCAATAGTCCACCGAGTATTAGTTAGCACAACTATCTTTTTCATCTAAAATGGTTGCTACCACAGAGGGGACTGCAGACCCCCCGCCTGCAAATGGCTACTAGGAAAATGTTAGGACCTATTCAGAGTGAGGCCTAGCCATGTGCTAACGGTGACACCTATAATTGGACAGTAAGAGGAAAGCAAGTGATCTCAAGTAGTGCGCTGGAGGAGATGTGAAGTAGCAGAAACTGTCAATTTAGATTCAACTACAATTATTTCCACTAAGGCCGCGTACACACGAGCGGACTTTCCCGCGGGATTTTTCTGCCAAAAGTCCGGCGGACTAAGTTTTAAGTTCAGACTTAAAATTGTCCGCTGGACTCGCGAGTCCGGCAGACAATCCCGCGGTCTGTGTGCTAGTCCGTGGGTCTTTTGAAATGAACGAACTTGCCGACACATGATCGGAAAGTCCGTTCATTTAGAACGTGACTTCAGGTAGACGGAGCTAGCGAAGGCAGTGAATGCCGCTGCGCTAGCCCCGTCACCTGGCATGGATTTAAAGGGAATCCCTACGCCGGAAAAACGGCGTGTGGGCCCCCCCCCAAATCCATCTCAGACCCTTATCCGAGCACGCAGCCCAGCCGGCCAGGAAAGGGGGTGGGGACGAGCAACCCCCCCCCCTCCTGAGCTGTACCAGGCCGCGTGCCCTCAACATGGGGGGTTCCCTGGGGAAAGGGGGGCCATGCAGCCCCCCACCCCAAAGCACCTTGTCCCCATGTTGATGAGGACAAGGGCCTCTTCCCGACAACCCTGGCCGTTGGGTTGGAAGAGGAAGAAGAAGAGACCCCGGAAGACCCCGGAAGACCCCCGAAGACCCCCGAAGGCGGAACGAGACCCCCCAGACGACGGCGGTGAAGACGAAGAAGAAAGCAGGGCTCCTCCGCTCGTGAAAGAGCTAGGTAAAAGAGCAGAAGATAGCGGAGGAGTCCGGCGAGAAGACCCCCCCAGGACGGAAGAAGACCCCCGGAGCTGTGCAATAAAATATTTTACAAAAATTGTGTGTTTTTTTTTATTTATACTTTTACACCTTAGGTGAATGGGTAGGGGTACACCTTAGGTGAATGGGGTGGGAGGGCCGCACGGCCCCCCTTTCCCCAGGGCACCCCCCATGTTGAGGGCATGTGGCCTGGTACGGCTCAGGAGGGGGGGGGCGCTCACTCGTCCCCACCCCCTTTCCTGGCCGGCCGGGCTGCGTGCTCGGATAAGGGTCAAAGATGGATTTGGGGGGGACCCCCACGCTGTTTTTTCGGCGTAGGGATTCCCCTTTAAATCCATACCAGGTGACGGGGCTAGCGGCGGCATTCACTGCCTTCGCTAGTCCCGTTTACCTGCAGTTACGTTCTAAATGAACGGACTTTCCGATCGTGTGTCGGCAAGTCCGTTCATTTCAAAAGTCCCGCAGATTTTTTACCGCGGATTGTCCGCCGGAAAAGTCCGGGCGTGTGTGGGCAAGTCCACGCGCTCGGAAAGTCTGGCGGACAATCCCGCCGGAAAGTCCGAGTGTGTGTACGCCGCATAAGAAAGATTCATCATTTGGGCATCCCATGTCCCTTTTTCCCATCCAAGTTGAATCCCCTAAACAAAAACAAGTAAGAGACTGTTCATTGACTGGAGGAAGTGTGCCTAAAATGGAATTGAAAACATTTAGAAGAAGTCTACAGTGCACACATGTGTTAAAATGTAACCCTGGATCGTGTAATCGATCAGCGAAAGATTTACAATTTATGTTACTATCGATCTATGCTACAATGATGGCGTTGTCCCATGTTTTGGATGATTCTCTAATGTCGGCCATACACGTGTCGAATTCTGAAAAAAATTTTGTTCTAAAATCGCACCTTTGAATAATTGTTCGATTTTTGACCATTAGTGGGGCCAACGTCCAATTTTCGTGCGGCCATCAAATTCGAGTGTTTGGGCACGTTGGAAATTTTTGAAAAAAATTCATTTAAAAATCAATGATGGGAGAATCATGCAAGAGATATAATTGAAAAATAAATGCGCATGAGCTGTGACCTGGAAAAAAAAAAAAAGATTCCCGGCCATGAACAGGAGGTGAAATTGAAGGCTCGGTCGGTCGAATTTCAAAATCAATGGTGGCATCATTGGATTACAAAATGCATGAATTTTCGATCGACAAAATGTTCAGAATTCAGCCCATGTATGGCCTGTATAACCGTGTATGGCCGGCTTTTCTCAAAGCATATTTTCTGGCATTGAAACACAGCTAGAGTGGGGAAAATAATTATTTGATCCTCTGCAGATTTTGTAAGTTTGCCCACTTACAAAGAAATGAAAGGTCTATCATTTTTATCATAGGGGTATCATAATTGATAGAGACAGAATATCAACCAAAAATCCAGAAAAAAAAATCACATGATACCAATGTTATAAATTTGAGTTGCAGTTCAGCGAGTAAAAAAGTATTTTGATGCTCAAGCAAAACATGACTTGGTACTTGGTGGAGAAACCCTTGTTGGCAATCACAGAGGTAAGGTGTTTCTTGTAGTTGGTGACCAGATTTGTACACATCTCAGGAGGGATTTTGGTCCTCTCTTCTTTACAGATCTTCTTTAAATCCTTAAGATTTCTTAGCTGTCACTTGGCAACTCAAAGTTTCAGGATTAGGGTCTGGAGACCGGTTAGGCCACTCCATGACCCACATGGCCCCGTCCATTGGCCCTCAATGCGGCAAAGTCGACCTGTACCTTTAGCAGAGAAACATCCCCAAAGCATAATGGTTCCACCTCCGTGCTTGACTGTAGGGATGGTGTTCTTAGGGTCATAGTCAGCATTTTTCTTCCTCCAAACCCGGCGAGTTGAATTAATGCCAAAGAGCTAAATTTTGGTCTCATCTGACCACAGCACTTTCTCCCAGTACTTCTCTGAATCATTTAGATGTTCATTGGCAAACTGGTCTGTACATGTGCCTTCTTGAGGGTCCAAGATCCATGGCGGTGTATTGTGTTACCAATGGTTTGTTTGGTGACTGTGGTCCCAACTGCCTTGAGACCATTCACAAGCTCCTCCCATGTAGTGCTGAACTTTTTCCGACCGAAAAATTAAGAACATGCTCTCAATCTTTTGCTGGCTGGAATTCGGCCAGCAAAGTCCGATGGAGCATACACAGGGTCGGAATTTCCGACCAAAAGCTCTCATCTGTCTTTTGCTGGCCGAATTTCCGATCGTGTGCATAACACAGAAAAACACACAAGGGAATAAGAAACAAGCTCATTGGGGGAAGGGACAAGCTTATTGGCCAACGTCCAGAAATATTTAAGAACTAACAAATTAGTTCTTTCGAATTCTCGATTAGCAGAATTTTCGTTATTTCGTATTTTCGTTGTTTTCATTTTCGTTTTCCGAATATTCGTAATTTCGATTTTTCGTTCATTTAGATTTTCGTTATTTTGATTTTCATTGTTTCTATGTTTTCGTTTTTTTGGGATTTTCATTCTTTCGTATTTTCGCTGTTTCTAATAAAATTATTTCATATATTCGTTGTTTTCCATATTCGTTCTTTTCGATAATTCGTTGTTCTTTCAAATTTTTATTAAAACATTTGTTCATTCGTATGTTAACGGATTTTGACAAATAACGAATTCGTAACTAAACGAATTGCACAGGTCTACAGAGAATCCACACCACTGGTGACTGGTGACTGTGGAGAAGACCCAACCCTCAAGCTTCAGAAGGAATATAACGTAGAGGGTTCACCAACATAACCGTTAGATGTTAGGTCTGATTCAAAGTCATGCCAGGTCACACACATTTTAAAGAAAAATATCTGGGAACTCAGGACTTCCACCCTGTGCCTGATGAACAAGTGCACTTACTCCGTATTCTGCCTGGTTTAACCACTATTATGATGCTTTCTGGACTTCAGCCTCAACTTGCATTGTTTATTCTGTTTTTGTCTGTCAACTGCCCTAACCATTTGCCTGTCTGGCCATACTTTTGTCTTTCGACCTGGTATCAGACCTTGTTGCTTGCTAGTCGTTCCTCTATGAGTTGCACCCTGGGGTGTTGGCAGAGAATCCACACCACTGGTGACTCTGGAGAAGACCCAACGCTCAAGCTTCAGAGGGGATATGATGCAGAGGGTTCACCAACATAACTGTTAGATGTTAGGTCCGATTCAAAGTCATGCCAGGGCACACATTTTAAAGCAAAATATCTGGGAACCCAGGACTTCCACCCTGTGCCCGATGAACAAGTGCACTTTCTCTGTATTCTGCCAGGCTTAACCACCATCATGATGCTTTCTGGACTTCAGCCTCAACTTGCATTTTTTATTCAGTTTTTGTCTGTCAACTACCCTAACCATTTGCCTGTCCGGTCATACTTCTGTCTTTCGACCTGGTATCAGACCTTGTTGCTTGCTAGTCGTCCCTCAATTGCCCCGTACACGCGGTCGGAAATTCAGACCACAAAATCCATACGTTTTTTTCAGACGGATTTTGTCCGAAACTGGCGTTGCATACACGCGGTCGGACAAAGTTGTCGGAAAATCCGATCGTTCCGAACGTGGGGACGTTCATTGCGTACTACGAAACTACGTAGAGCAGGGGTCTCAAACTGGCGGCCCTCCAGCCTCTGCCCATGGGATTCTTGCTTGTAACTATCAGCCTTGCAATGCCTCATGGGAATTGTAGTTCTACAACAGCTGGAGGGCCACCAGTTTGAGACCCCTGACGTAGAGGCTAGTAGCCAATAGCTTTGGTCTCATAATTTGATCTGAGCATGCGTGGCACTTTGTCCGTCGGAAATTCCCTGCACACGATCGGAAAAAGTCCGATCGGATTTTGTTGTCGGAAAATTTGAGATCCTGCTTTTTTTAGCAGGCTTTTTCCGTTTTTTTTCTTGTGTTGCACATACACGGTAGCCCAAAGTTGTCGGAAAATCCGATCGTTCCAAACGAGGTGACGTATAAAACGTACGACGGGACTACGTAGAGGCCAGTAGCCAATAGCTTTCGTCTCCAAATTTCTTCTGAGCATGCGTGGCACTTTGTGCGTCGGAAATTCCCTGCACACGATCGGAAAAAGTCCGATCGGATTTTGTTGTCGGAAAATTTGAGATCCTGCTTTTTTTAGCAGGCTTTTTCCGTTTTTTTCTTGTGTTGCACACACACGGTCGGACAAAGTTGTCGGAAAATCCGATCATTCCAAACGAGGTGACATATAAAACGTACGACGGGACTCCGTAGAGGCCAGTAGCCAATAGCTTTCGTCTCCAAATTTCTTCTGAGCATGCGTGGCACTTTGTGCATCGGAATTCTCTACACACGATCGGGAAAAGTCAGATCGGATTTTGTTGTCGGAGGCTTTTTCCGTTTTTTCTTGTGTTGCGCACACACGGTCGGACAAAGTTGTCGGAAAATTTTAGATCCTGCTCTGAAATTTTTTCCGTCGCAAATTTGCGACGGAACAAGCCCGCTAGAGCCCACACACGATCGGATTTCCCGACAACATAATCTGATCGGACTTTTTCCATCGGAATATCCGACCGTGTGTACGGGGCATTTGAGTTGCACCCTGGGGTGTTAGCAGAGAATCCACACCACTGGTGACTCTGGAGAAGACCCAACGCTCAAGCTTCAGAGGGGATCTGACGCAGAGGGTTTAACCAACATAACCGTTAGATGTTGGGTCCAATTCAAAGTCATGGCAGGTCACACACATTTTAAAGCGAAATATCTGCTTTGAGTACAATGACCCTGTAAATGAAAAGTCTAGATCCATGGCACGCTGTACTGTGTTTCACCCCCAAGATTGATTTTTTTTAATAAAGAGGACGATTTGGAAGATCAAGAAACTTTCTTTTTTTCCTCACCGTAACCCCCTTTTATAACACAGATTGTGGGCCATAAGGTCAGATCAGCGCTCTAGAATCTTATTGTGCCGGGAAAAAAGGTTACGGCGTTGCGGCTTCTGCTAAACACGTGTCTTCCCGCAAGCCGAGAAGATTGTTCAGCGTTAATGTGTTCCGCCGAGATAGCGAGGGAAGCTGATGAATCATTCGGTGTCTTCACAGCTGATTCTTCCACGTGACCCCTTCACCCCTGGGCGATATCAATACGCTGCTGGATATTGTCTACATCCATCATAACAGCTTTTTTTCTTTTTTTCTTTTTCCCCTTGACCGTATCAAAGTCTTACATCCTCGTGTAATCCATGGATATCGCGGCTAAGTCAACAGACATTAATTACTCTGCCTGAGGGGACTGCGCTGTTTTTTTTCTGGATGTGCAATTGGCGTTTTGTGTAATGATGCGTTGTCTTACAGATTTCAGAAATGCAACCTTTCCCCTCTAGTATGAATAATGCTCAATACAATGCCAAGTATGGAATCCAGACTTGTAGCCAGGGCTCCCGTTAGAAATCACGGGGCCCCATACAGCCTGCCTGCCCCCCTCCCCCTGAATTACAAAAATTAAAAAATGTAAAAAATAATTTTTTACAATCGTTTTTATTTTTTTTGCAATTTTAACAATTTTAATTATTTATTTTTTTTTTTAATTATTTTTTTACAATTTTGTTTTTCTTAACTACCTTAGACCCGCGCTATAGCCAAATGACGGCTACAGCGTGGATCTATTGTGCCGGGACGACGTCTATTGACGTCGTCCCGGCCACGAGCTGCCTGCGCGCCCCCTGAGGGGCGCGCGCGGCGCGCTCTGTGATCAGCGAGTCTGTGAGACTCGCTGGATCACAGATCCGAGTAAGGGGTCGATCCCGACCCCTTACCACGTGATCAGCTGTCAGCCAATGACAGCTGATCATGTGATAATAGAGCCGGTAATGACAGCGCGAGGAGAAAAAAAAAAAAGCCGATCACCGGCGGCAGTGAGAGGGACATCAGTCCCTCTCACTGCAATGTGCCCAATCAATTGTGCCCACCTTTGCCCCATTAAAGTGCCGCCTACCAGTGCCCACACTGCCATCTATCAGTGCCCACAGTGCCATCTCTCAGTGCCCACAGTGCCATCTCTCGGTGCCCACAGTGCCATCTCTCAGTGCCCACAGTGCCATCTCTCGGTGCCCACAGTGCCAGTGCTGCACATCAGTGTCACCTGCCAGTGCTCATCTGTGTCACCTACCAGTGCCCATCAGTGCCACCTATCAGTGCCCATCAGTGCCACCCATCAGTGCCCATCGGTGTCATCCATCAGTGCCCATCAGTGCCACCCATCCGTGCCACCCATCAGTGCCCATCAGTGCCATCTTTGCTGTCCCCATCAGTACCGACTTATCTGTCCCCACCAGTGCAGCCTATCAGTGCCCACCAGTGCAGCCTATCAGTGCCCACCAGTGCAGCCTATCAGTGCCCACCTGTGCCGCCTCATCAGCGCATATCAATGAAGCAGAATTTTTTTTTTTTAATTTTCCATCTTTTTTGGTTTGTTTGGCAAAAAATAAAAACCCCAGCTGTGATTAAATACCACCAAAAGAAAGCTCTATTTGTGGAAAAAAAATGATAAAAATTTCATTTGGGTACAGCGTTGTATGACCGCGCAATTGTCATTCAAAGTGCGTCAGCGCCAAAAGCTGAAAATTGGTCTGGTCACGAGGGGGGTTTAAGTGCAAAGTAATCAGGTGGTTAACAACGCTGTTGGGGAGGGTTCCAATCCCCCTCAACAGGTTCAGGGTCTAAACAGACCCCTATCATCTCACCTTTGAGAAAGAGAAAAGAACTGAGGACACAGAGGGGTTGATTTACTAAAGGCAAATAAACTGTGCACTGTGCAAAGTGCAGTTGCTCCAGAGCTTAGTAAATGAGGTAAAGCTTCAATTTGCAAAGAATACCCAATCACGTGCAAGGAAAATAAAAAAAAAAAACATGATTGGACGATGGAAGTCAGCAGAAGTCAGCAGGGCTTCTGCTTGTTTACTAAGCTCTGGAGCAACTGCACTCTTTTTGCTTTTATTAAATAAACTTCTCTGTGTTTCGCCCTCCAGCAGCAGGAGGAGGGAGAGGGGGAGAAACCGGCTTTCAGCTGCTGGAGGAGTACCACCGGGCCTCCTGTAGGGGGCCCGGGCACGCAGGAGGGCCCAGACAGCAGGAGGATTGGTGCTGCGGAACGGGGGGACAATGACAGAAGGATGCCCTGTGTCTCTCCCTCCAACAGCTGAAAGCCGGCGGGAGGAAGAGGCAGCTGCTGGAGGGAAAGACACAGACACAGGGCACCATTTTTGTGATTGTCCTTCCGTCCCACCACACCGATCCTTCTGCTGTACGGGCCCTGCTGTGTGCCCGGTCCCCTACAAGAGATCCGGTGGTACCCTCTTATTTCGAATTTCCGAAATTTCGAATTTCCGAAATTCTGAATAGCTCCCACTACTGTCTCTGAGCCAATGAGGAAGGAGAGACACAAGAGAACCGCTGCTCTTGAGCACATCGCTGGCTCAGGATCGGGCTCAGGTAAGGAAAATGGAGGCTGGAGGGAGCTGCATACTGAAGGTTTTATACCTTAATGCAGAGAGTGCATTAACCACTTGACCTTCGGAAGATTTAGCCCCCTTCATGATCAGGCCATTTTTTGCAATACAACACTACTTTAATTGTGTGATCATACAAAGCAAATTTATGATTTTTTTCCCCACAAATAGAGCTTTCTTTTGGTGGTATTTGATAACCTCCGCATTTTTTTTATATTGTTTGCGCTATAAGAACCAACAATTTTGAAAAAAAACAAAACAATAATTTTTTACTTTCTGCTATAAAACATATTAAAAAAAAAAAAAAAAAAATCTAATTTCTTCATAAATTTAGGCCATATGTATTCTGCTGCATATTTTTGATAAAAAAAAATAAATCTCAATAAGCGTGTATTGATTAGGGATGGGCCCGGTGCTCGATGCGAACCCATGTTCGCATCGAGCACCGGGTGTTCGCGCGCTCGGCGAGCCCAGAACTATTTTGGCCGCTCGCATCACGTTCGTGTGATGCGAGCGGCCCCGCAATGCATTGCGGCCGGCGCGGCCGGCGCAGTGCATTGCTGGCTGATGATTGGCCAAGCATGCACTGTGACCCCGCATGCTTGGCCAATCACAGCGCCGGAAACTCGAAGAGCCATAATTGGCTACAGGCAGGACGCCTGTAGCCAATTACAGCTCAGGGGCTTTAGTACACGCCCCCTCTTATAAAAGGCCGCCACGCCGTCTGCGCCGGTCACATGCTGTTCCGGCGTAGATAGAGCAGGATCGTTCTGTGTCACTCTGCTGGATTTAGTTAGATAGATTCACTTAGAGAGATTGAGTTAGATAGATTCATTTAGAAGGATTGATTTAGAAAGAGGGGCTTGTAGTGTGTTCGTGGCAGGCAGGCACTGGCAGCAAACAGAGCTCCTGTATTGTGTTCCCAGAAGCACCTATAGGACTTGTAGTGTGTTCGTGGCAGGCAGGCAGAGCTCCTATATTTTGTTCCCAGAAGCACCTATAGGACTTGTAGTGTGTTAGTCCCATCACACAGACCTACATTTTCTTCCCAGAAGCACCTATAGGACTTGTAGTGTGTTAGTCCCATCACACAGAGATCATATATTTTGTTCCCAGAGGCACCTATAGGACTTGAAGTGTGTTAGTCCCATCACACAGACCTACATTTTCTTCCCAGAAGCACCTATAGGACTTGAAGTGTGTTAGTCCCATCACACAGAGATCATATATTTTGTTCCCAGAAGCACCTATAGGACTTGAAGTGTGTTAGTCCCATCACACAGACCTATATTTTGTTCCCAGAAGCACCTATAGGACTTGAAGTGTGTTAGTCCCATCACACAGACCTACATTTTGTTCCCAGAAGCACCTATAGGACTTGAAGTGTGTTAGTCCCATCACACAGAGATCATATATTTTGTTCCCAGAAGCACCTATAGGACTTGAAGTGTGTTAGTCCCATCACACAGACCTATATTTTCTTCCCAGAAGCACCTATAGGACTTGAAGTGTGTTAGTCCCATCACACAGACCTACATTTTCTTCCCAGAAGCACCTATAGGACTTGAAGTGTGTTAGTCCCATCACACAGACCTACATTTTCTTCCCAGAAGCACCTATAGGACTTGAAGTGTGTTAGTCCCATCACACAGAGATCATATATTTTGTTCCCAGAAGCACCTATAGGACTTGAAGTGTGTTAGTCCCATCACACAGAGATCATATATTTTGTTCCCAGAAGCACCTATAGGACTTGAAGTGTGTTAGTCCCATCACACAGACCTATATTTTGTTCCCAGAAGCACCCATAGGACTTGAAGTGTGTTAGTCCCATCACACAGAGATCCTATATTTTGTTCCCAGAAGCACCTATAGGACTTGAAGTGTGTTAGTCCCATCACACAGACCTATATTTTGTTCCCAGAAGCACCTATAGGACTTGAAGTGTGTTAGTCCCATCATACAGAGATCCTATATTTTGTTCCCAGAAGCACCTATAGGACTTGAAGTGTGTTAGTCCCATCACACAGAGCTATATTTTGTTCCCAGAAGCACCTATAGGACTTGAAGTGTGTTAGTCCCATCACACAGAGATCATATATTTTGTTCCCAGAAGCACCTATAGGACTTGAAGTGTGTTAGTCCCATCACACAGACCTTTATTTTCTTCCCAGAAGCACCTATAGGACTTGAAGTGTGTTAGTCCCATCACACAGACCTACATTTTCTTCCCAGAAGCACCTATAGGACTTGTAGTGTGTTAGTCCCATCACACAGAGATCATATATTTTGTTCCCAGAGGCACCTATAGGACTTGAAGTGTGTTAGTCCCATCACACAGACCTATATTTTCTTCCCAGAAGCACCTATAGGACTTGAAGTGTGTTAGTCCCATCACACAGAGATCATATATTTTGTTCCCAGAAGCACCTATAGGACTTGAAGTGTGTTAGTCCCATCACACAGACCTATATTTTCTTCCCAGAAGCACCCATAGGACTTGAAGTGTGTTAGTCCCATCACACAGAGATCATATATTTTGTTCCCAGAAGCACCTATAGGACTTGAAGTGTGTTAGTCCCATCACACAGACCTATATTTTCTTCCCAGAAGCACCCATAGGACTTGAAGTGTGTTAGTCCCATCACACAGAGATCCTATATTTTGTTCCCAGAAGCACCTATAGGACTTGAAGTGTGTTAGTCCCATCACACAGACCTACATTTTCTTCCCAGAAGCACCTATGGGACTTGAAGTGTGTTAGTCCCATCACACAGAGATCATATATTTTGTTCCCAGAAGCACCTATAGGACTTGAAGTGTGTTAGTCCCATCACACAGACCTATATTTTGTTCCCAGAAGCACCTATAGGACTTGAAGTGTGTTAGTCCCATCACACAGAGATCATATATTTTGTTCCCAGAAGCACCTATAGGACTTGAAGTGTGTTAGTCCCATCACACAGACCTATATTTTCTTCCCAGAAGCACCTATAGGACTTGAAGTGTGTTAGTCCCATCACACAGACCTACATTTTCTTCCCAGAAGCACCTATAGGACTTGAAGTGTGTTAGTCCCATCACACAGACCTATATTTTCTTCCCAGAAGCACCCATAGGACTTGAAGTGTGTTAGTCCCATCACACAGAGATCATATATTTTGTTCCCAGAAGCACCTATAGGACTTGAAGTGTGTTAGTCCCATCACACAGACCTATATTTTGTTCCCAGAAGCACCTATAGGACTTGAAGTGTGTTAGTCCCATCACACAGACCTACATTTTCTTCCCAGAAGCACCTATAGGACTTGAAGTGTGTTAGTCCCATCACACAGACCTACATTTCCTTCCCAGAAGCACCTATAGGACTTGAAGTGTGTTAGTCCCATCACACAGAGATCATATATTTTGTTCCCAGAAGCACCTATAGGACTTGAAGTGTGTTAGTCCCATCACACAGACCTACATTTTCTTCCCAGAAGCACCTATAGGACTTGAAGTGTGTTAGTCCCATCACACAGACCTATATTTTGTTCCCAGAAGCACCCATAGGACTTGAAGTGTGTTAGTCCCATCACACAGAGATCCTATATTTTGTTCCCAGAAGCACCTATAGGACTTGAAGTGTGTTAGTCCCATCACACAGACCTATATTTTGTTCCCAGAAGCACCTATAGGACTTGAAGTGTGTTAGTCCCATCATACAGAGATCCTATATTTTGTTCCCAGAAGCACCTATAGGACTTGAAGTGTGTTAGTCCCATCACACAGAGCTATATTTTGTTCCCAGAAGCACCTATAGGACTTGAAGTGTGTTAGTCCCATCACACAGAGATCCTCTATTTTCTTTGCAGAAGCACCCATAGGACTTCTAGTGTGTTAGTGGCATCACACAGAGCTCCTCTATTTTCTTTGCAGAAGCACCCATAGGACTTCTAGTGTGTTAGTGGCATCACACAGAGCTCCTATATTGTCTTCTCAGCAGCACCCACAGGGCTTCTAGTGTGTTAGTGGCATCACACAGAGCTCCTCTATTTTCTTTGCAGAAGCACCCATAGGACTTCTAGTGTGTTAGTGGCATCACACAGAGCTCCTCTATTTTCTTTGCAGAAGCACCCATAGGACTTCTAGTGTGTTAGTGGCATCACACAGAGCTCCTCTATTTTCTTTGCAGAAGCACCCATAGGACTTCTAGTGTGTTAGTGGCATCACACAGAGCTCGTATATTGTCTTCTCAGCAGCACCCACAGGACTTCTAGTGTGTTAGTGGCATCACACAGAGCTCCTCTATTTTCTTCTCAGCAGCACCCACAGGACTACCGACTATTTTCTTTGCAGAAGCACCCATAGGACTTCTAGTGTGTTAGTGGCATCACACAGAGCTCCTCTATTTTCTTTGCAGAAGCACCCATAGGACTTCTAGTGTGTTAGTGGCATCACACAGAGCTCCTATATTGTCTTCTCAGCAGCACCCACAGGACTTCTAGTGTGTTAGTGGCATCACACAGAGCTCCTCTATTTTCTTTGCAGAAGCACCCATAGGACTTCTAGTGTGTTAGTGGCATCACACAGAGCTCCTCTATTTTCTTTGCAGAAGCACCCATAGGACTTCTAGTGTGTTAGTGGCATCACACAGAGCTCCTATATTGTCTTCTCAGCAGCACCCACAGGACTTCTAGTGTGTTAGTGGCATCACACAGAGCTCCTCTATTTTCTTTGCAGAAGCACCCATAGGACTTCTAGTGTGTTAGTGGCATCACACAGAGCTCCTATATTTTCTTCTCAGCAGCACCCACAGGACTACCGACTACAATGGCTGGAAGACCGCCAAGGGGAGGCAGAGCGTGCAGAGCCAAGAACACAGGGCAGGCAGGCTCTGTTTCTAGTGGACGTGGCCGTGGCCGTGGACGTGGTCGTGCATCGTCATCAGCACGTGGCCATGGGACACGCGCGTCTTTGTTTTCGGCAGCTGGACATGTGGAGCCGCATCATGCTGAAGGCTTGGTAGAATGGATGACCAAGCCCTCCTCATCCTCCTCATCCTCTCTCACCCAGGCTCAGGGTACTGACAGAGCAGCTGCCAACGCGTACTCAATGGCATCATCAGCCACCCCTTCCCTAGACCCACCATGTCCTCCTGAGGAGTCCCCCGAACTCTTTGAGCACAGTGTTGGGTACATGCTCCAGGAGGATGCCCAACGATTCGAAGGCTCGGATGATGATACCCAGCTTGAGGAATCTGGCAGTACTGTTCCACCAGCTGCAGCTTACTGCCAGGTTTGCTCTAGTGGTGAAGAGGGAGGGGATGATGAGGTCACTGACTCCACGTGGGTGCCTGAAGGGAGAGAGGATGAGGAGGAGGACGAGGAGGAGGAGGATGCGGCGTCACATGTCCAACGAGGCAGGATGCCCCCTGGAGGCCAGGTAGAGGCCAGCACAGCAACTGTACAACACCGCAGAGCTCCGCCTGTGCAGGGCGCTGCCTCTGCACGTTATCAGAAAAGTTCTTTGGTGTGGGCCTTTTTTGAGACGAGTGCATCAGATCGCACCACTGCTATTTGCAATATTTGTCTCAAGCGTATCTCGCGTGGCCAAAACATCAGCCGCTTGGGCACCACAAGCATGACCAGACATATGTCGACCTGCCATGCAGCTCGTTGGCAGGCACACATAAAAGACCCACACCAAAGAACTAAGCGGACCTCTCCTTGCTCCTCATCAGCTGGGATCTCCATCCCCACTACACCTTCAGTCCTCTCTGAAAGCTGCTCTGAGAGGACTGAAGGTGTAGAATTAGGTGTGTCACAACCAAGTACTTGCAGTACACCGACGTCTGATTGCAGCAGGCAAATTTCCCTGCCCCAGCTGCTGGACCGTAGAAAGAAGTACACTCCCAGCCATCCACATGCCCAGCGGTTGAATGCTAGCTTGGCTAAATTGCTAGCACTTCAACTGCTGCCTTTTCAGTTGGTAGACTCGGCCCCCTTCCGTGAGTTTGTTCAATGTGCGGTTCCTCAGTGGCAGGTTCCCAAACGCCACTTTTTCTCACGGAAGGCGATTCCGTCTCTCTACCGGCATGTGGAAGGCAATGTCCATGCCTCGCTGGACAGGGCGGTCAGCGGTAAGGTGCATATTACCGCTGACTCATGGTCCAGCAGGCATGGACAGGGACGGTACCTTTCTTTCACGGCCCATTGGGTCACTCTATTGGCAGCTGGGAGGGATGCAGGACAAGGTGCAGTAGTGTTGGAGGTTGTTCCGCCACCACGCCTCCAAAACGCTACTACTGCTACTGGTTGTGACACACCTCTCTCCTCCACCCCCTCCTCTTCTTCTTCCTCCAGTGCTCTGTCCTTGGAACCAGCGGTGCTCCGTAGGCGTACAAGGGGCTACGCAAGTACGCAGGCAAAAAGATGCCATGCCGTGCTTGCGCTGGTGTGTTTGGGGGACAGGAGCCACACTGGGCCAGAGGTTCTGGCAGCTCTGCAGGGGCAGGCCGAGAGGTGGTTGACGCCACGTCAGCTTAAGCCAGGAATGGTCGTTTCTGACAATGGCACCAACCTCCTCTCCGCCCTGCGACAGGGGCAGCTCACCCATGTGCCCTGCATGGCTCACGTCCTCAACCTGGTGGTGCAGCGGTTCTTGGGCAGGTTCCCAGGCTTACAGGATGTCCTGAGGCAGGCCAGGAAAGTCTGTGTGCATTTCCGCCGATCTTATAATGCCAGTGCTTGGCTGACTGAGCTGCAAAAGGAGCTGAACCTGCCCAAGAACCGCCTAATATGTGACATGCCCACCAGGTGGAACTCAACGTTGGCCATGCTGCAGCGACTGCACACGCAGCAGAGGGCCATCAATGAGTACCTTTGCGACTACGGCACCAGGACAGGGTCAGGGGAGCTTGGTTTTTTTCCCCACGTCAGTGGAGCATGATCAGGGATGCATGCACTGTCCTCTCACCATTTGAGGAGGCCACGAGGATGGTAAGCAGTGACAGTGCATGCATCAGTGACACTGTCCCTCTTGTCCACCTGTTGGAGCATACGCTGCGTGGGATAATGGACAGGGCACTTGAGGCAGAACAGAGGCAGGAAGAGGAGGACTTCCTTGCCTCTCAAGGCCCCCTTTATCCGGACAGTGTTCCTTCTGTCCCACCCATCACACAGGAAGAGGATGAGGAGGAGGAGGAGGAGGATTGTGTGAGCATGGAGGTGGAGCCTGGCACTCAGCATCAGCAGCAGCAGTCTTTTAGGGATGATGTACAGTCCCAACAAACCAGTGGACTTGTACGTGGCTGGGAGGAGGTGGCTGGCGATCATGTCATCCTCAGTGACCCAGAAGACTCCGGACCGAATGCCTCAGCTAACCTACGCTGCATGGCCTCCCTGATCCTGCAAAGCCTGCGGAAGGATCCTCGTGTTCTTCGGATCAAGGAGAGGGACC
This sequence comes from Lithobates sylvaticus, assembly GCA_028564925.1. NCBI lineage: Eukaryota > Metazoa > Chordata > Amphibia > Anura > Ranidae > Lithobates > Lithobates sylvaticus. The sequence goes on from CM053027.1 coordinate 27,926,797, forward strand.
ATTACTGGCTGGCCACTCTCCTTGATCCGCGGTACAAGGGTAAGGTTGCGGACCTTATCTTGCCGTCGCAGAGGGAGCAGAGGATGAGACATCTCAGGGAGGCCTTGCAGAAAGGTCTGTGCAACGCGTTCCCAGAAACTGGGAGGTTACAAACTCCTGGTCCTGGGCGACGAGTTGCTGAGGCTTCGGTCAGTAGCAGAAGGAGTGGTGGGGAAGGTGGACGTCTGACCGATGCGTTCAGACAATTTTTTAGTCCGCAGCCCCAAGGTATGATCGGTTCCAGCAACCATCGCCAGCGTCTGATATACATGGTGCAGGAATACCTTGGGGCAAGGTCAGACTTGGACACCTTTCCCACCGAAAATCCTCTGGCTTACTGGGTCCTGAGGATGGATCACTGGCCAGAGCTTGCACAGTATGCAATTGAGCTACTGGCCTGTCCTGCCTCCAGCGTTCTTTCCGAACGCACATTCAGTGCTGCTGGAGGATTTGTCACTGATCATAGGGTGCGCCTGTCCACCGCCTCGGTTGATCGACTGACCTTCATCAAAATGAATCAGTCTTGGATCACCACCAGCTACCAGGCACCTGAGGCGGATATAACCGAATAATTTTTAATGTCACATCCCTTCAAGACTGCCTATGCTGATGCTGAGTGACTGTCCTCTTATGTTCACTGACTATCCTCTTCCTCCTCCTCAATGATCCATGCCACCACACCAGTGCCTAAGGCACAATTTTTCAGCCCCTGTTTAACAGGGGCGGGTAATTACAATTTTTTAAAAAAATGCTTCGCAACACGTGTGACTGCTGTGCTCCAAGTACAGTATCTGTGAGGGGTTGCAGTGTTGTGGCACCAGCACCAGTGCCTAAGGCACAATTTTTCAGCCCCTGTTTAACAGGGGCGGGTAATTACAATTTTTTAAAAAAATGCTTCGCAACACGTGTGACTGCTGTGCTCCAAGTACAGTATCTGTGAGGGGTTGCAGTGTTGTGGCACCAGCACCAGTGCCTAAGGCACAATTTTTCAGCCCCTGTTTAACAGGGGCGGGTAATTACAATTTTTTAAAAAAATGCTTCGCAACACGTGTGACTGCTGTGCTCCAAGTACAGTATCTGTGAGGGGTTGCAGTGTTGTGGCACCAGCACCAGTGCCTAAGGCACAATTTTTCTGCCCCTGTTTAACAGGGGCGTGTACTTACAATTTTTTAAAAAAAATGCTTCGCAACACGTGTGACTGCTGTGCTCCAAGTACAGTATCTGTGAGGGGTTGCAGTGTTGTGGCACCAGCACCAGTGCCTAAGGCACAATTTTTCAGCCCCTGTTTAACAGGGGCGGGTAATTACAAATCTTGATCTAATAGTTCACAGCAGGGCCCATTCCTGCGCCCACCAAGAGTAACTATGAGGGCCTACAGTCTTGTGGCAACACCGTCCACCACCACCGCCAAAGGCCCAATTTTTCTGCCCTGTTCATCAGGTGCTTGCAATTACAAATCTTGATCTAATAACTCACAGCAGGGCCCATTCCTGCGCCCACCAAGAGTAACTGTGAGAGCTTACAGTCTTGTGGCAACACCGTCCACCACCACCGCCAAAGGCCCAATTTTTCTGCCCTGTTCATCAGGTGCTTGCAATTACAAATCTTGATCTAATAACTCACAGCAGGGCCCATTCCTGCGCCCACCAAGAGTAACCATGAGGGCCTACAGTCTTGTGGCAACACCGTCCACCACCACCGCCAAAGGCCCAATTTTTCTGCCCTGTTCATCAGGTGCTTGCAATTACAAATCTTGATCTAATAACTCACAGCAGGGCCCATTCCTGCGCCCACCAAGAGTAACTGTGAGAGCTTACAGTCTTGTGGCAACACCGTCCACCACCACCACCACCCCCAATTTTTCTGCCCTGTTCAACAGGTGCATGCAATTACAAATCTTGATCTATTAACTCACAGCAGGGCCCATTCCTGTGCCCACCAGTCTTGTGGCTACACCAACATCTAATAGGGCAAATTTCTGCAGAGTATATACGCCAGGCCCCTACTTTCAAACATCCAACTTACAAACGACTCCTACTTGCAAATGGAAAGAGAAAACAGGAAGTGAGAGGAAATCTACCCCTAGGAAGGGAAATTCTATCCTGTTAGATTTAATTTGGGAAAAAGGTATCTCCTCTCTACTGATACTTTATCACCAATCCTTGTTTCAATTAAAACCCCACTTTTTCCAAAAACATTTGTCATTGGGACGGAAAGTGAGGTGACATGTTCTGAACAGATGTGCAAAGACAGCAAATGTTACAGGGGTGATAACCCCTCCCTATGTTCTCCAAAAAGCTTAAAAATAGATTTTTTTGGGATGGAGCTACACTTCATAATGTACCTGTTCAGATTCTACTTAAGAACAAACCTAAAGCCGCAAGTGGTTTTAAATGGCTTCTTTTTTTCCTTTACAAATGTCATTTTGTGCAAGGACAGTTCTAAACACGGGAAACACATGCCACTTCACAGGCATACTTTAGACACCCCCCAGGTACCATATTTAAAGGAAAATTTCACTTTTTTTTTTTCACTTTATGCATCATTAAAATGACTGCTCCCGAAAAAACGTTAGTTTTTAAAAGTTCTTTTTGCATTGATATATGTCCCCTGGGGCAGGACCCGGGTCCCCAAACCTGTTTTATGACATTAACATGCATATTGGCCGTTGTAATTAGCACTTTTGATTTCGAACGTTCGCATCCATTATAACGTATAGGGTTCGAAAATTCGCGCGAACTTTCGGTCCGTTCGAAGGTTCTGGTGCGAACCGAACCCGGGGGTGTTCGGCTCATCCCTAGTATTGATTGGTTTGCACAAAAGTTATAGTGTCTACAAACTATGGGATATATACTGGAATTTTTTAAGGTTGTTACTGATTAAAATTTTCGTGTTCGATTAATCGTTTTTTTTTTTTTAATCGATTAATCGACTCATTTCGATTAATTATAACGCACATACAGATCCAACTACTTTTAGCTGATCTCCTTGCATTGCAACTCTGCATTAGTCAGTGGTAAATGTGGTATACACTATATACAATCACCCGACACTAGTTAGTTTCCACAATCCATGACTTAACTTCACAGTTCACACAAATACGTTTTAAATTACTAGCGTAAGTTATTTTTTTTTCTACAGTAGCGTGACAATCCCTCCACCTCCGGTCTAACTAATCCCTCTCACCTTTTGGCATGGACCCCTGTGCAAACAGGTGGTCATGCAAGCAGGTATCAAAAGGGTTAACACGGACCATAAACTTCTCTCACGTCTCCTTAGATCTCAGCAAGGACACCAGGTCATGGGTAGAAAGAAAAGATCTAAGTGCTCACCGCTTAAGTATAAGATTTAATTTTTGTCTTCAAACACCAACTACTCACATAAAGATGATAAAAACACAGCATGTAAAGCCGACAATCGTGTTAGTTCCGTAGGGCAGCAGCGGGTGACGTCATGCATAGCTCCTCCCCCGTACGCGTTACGTTTAATCAGAACTTCGACATCACCGGGCTCCTCCCCCCTTCCCTTCATTAGCAGACGGGGGCACTTGGGGAAGGGGGGAGGAGTCCGGTGATGTCGATGTCTGTGACGTCACCGGATCTCCGGAACTCCCTGAAGACCGCAAGCCGGCGGAGAGGTGAGTACCGAACAAAAGAATTTTGATCGATCAAAAAATGTATCGATTAATCAAGGAATTAATCTTTAATTTCAACAGCCCTAGAATTTTTATTTATTTATTTTTATTTTTGGAGGAACTTGACTGGCCTGCACAGAGTCCTGACCTCAACCCAACAGAACACCTTTGGGATGAGTTAGAGCAGAGACTGCGAGCCAGGCCTTTCTCGTCCAACATTTGTGCCTGACCTAACAAATTTGCTACTGGAGTCCTGTGTCTCTCCTCGCTGTGGGTGCCGGCAGACATCCATTGGCCAGCACCCATTGATCAGCTTCTGCTGTGACTAATCACAGCAAAAGCGGCATGCGTGCCCCCTGTGCAGAAGTGCAGAATCATGCATACAGTATATACAGTAAATCTGATATTGGGCAGTCGTTAACTGCTTAGACAAGCAACTACATAAGCATCGCCAGCTGAACTACTACATGGCAGACAAATGCGCACTTAATGCGGAACTGAAGTTCCACTGTCATTCATTTAGTTTGGTGTCCTTTTGGGCCGTCTATCGGAATGCCCACCCTCCTTGGCGCTGCACATGTGTGGTTTGTGGTCAGCAGGAGGTTAATATGCTCTTCCAAACTTGATTTCAAGTCTACCATCTTATCAATTTTTAATTACCGGTAGTGCATTGGTTACTTACTCATCTTTTGTAATTTTCTCCCGGCCGGCAAATTGATTGACAACCCAGGTCAGATATAAAATAATTCTCTGAATGGCCACCATAAGGGAGCCTCGGAGAGCATCCAAAACCCGACATGGGTTCTAACCTTTGCCCAATCCATCCAGAAACGTAAGAAAAGTTTTGACCCGACATACACTTTAATTAAGCCCTGGAACTTTTCAGCGCCAAGCCTCGTCTCGCCTCATTTTCACCTAAAAGTCAAAAACGGAGGAGAGATCTCCCAGGGAGCCGTTCAGCCAGCTGCCCGAACCCAGAACCCAATTAGGAAGCAGAACATCTGTCAAGCCAAATAGTCTTTCATGTAAATGTCCATCTGCAGTAGAGGACTGCGAGGAGCAATAGCCAAAAGCGCCAGTTGAGAAAAGAACCATTTTTTAATCTCGCTCTCCAACCAGAGATGGGATATTCGCCACAGCGGTAAAAATGATAACTTTCATTAGCGCTCCGATCGGAGGTACACATCTTGTTGAATGGGCAGCCTGATGCCTCAAGTCTGAAACTCTGAAGGAACTACGGCTGCCTAAAAACAGCCCCGGGGACGAGGCAGACCTCATTACAGATGGGCCTGGCTCTCCGATGTGCTTCCGTAAGACTCTTTTGCCTGATAGCGGCAATCTGCCTTGGATTAATGGAGTCCGGGGGGAACCATTTATTGCTCTAACTTAATAAGGCGTATTTGTATCACAGAAAAGGCTGATGATGGGAGTTTACTGCTGGAGATACTGCTTCTCAGGCTGTACAATTGATCCTAACTTGTGATTAGGCTTTCAGAGGAGCAAAACAATTAAAGTGAACCTGTTTAACCACTTTCAGACCGGACCATTTTGCTGGCTTAAGACCAGACCACTTTTTGCGATCTGGCACTGCGTCGCTTTAACTGACAATTGCGCGGTCGTGCGACGTGGCTCCTAAACAAAATTGGCGTCCTTTTTTTCCCACAAATAGAGCTTTCTTTTGGTGGTATATGATCGCCCCTGCGGTTTTTAGTTTTTCCGCTATAAACAAAAAAGAGCGGCAATTTAAAAAAAAAAAAAAACGCATTATTTTTTACTCATTTTTCTAAATTTCCCGCCGCTGAGACGCTCTGTCGCGTGCGCCGCCGAAAAAGACCGAAGCGCGGCCGAAAAAGACCGAAGCGCCCCCGGAAAAAGCCGAGCCGACTGTTCGGCTCCGCTCGCGGTCCCGCCTCCCTGCTGTTTCCGGAGCGAGCGCAGGGAGGCGGGACTACGAGCAGAGCCGAACAGTCGGCTCGGTCTTTTCCGGCGCCGCTTCGGTTTTTTCGGCGGCGATTCGGTCTTATTCGGCAGCGTTTGCTATTTTTCGGCGGCGCTTGCCATTTTTGTCATTTTTTTGGGGGGGTATCGGTGTATAACACGCACCCACGACTTTCCCCCGATTTTAAGGGGGAAAAAGTGCGTGTTTATACGCCGATAAATACGGTAAGTCTAAACATTGTAACAATTTGTCAAAGGAATAGACTTCAGTGTGTAAATGAGGAACGTTTAACCACTTAAACGCTAAACCTTTTTCTGACATTTGTTGGTTTCAAGTTAAAATCATTTTCTTTTGCTAGAAAATTACTTAGAACCCCCAAAACATATATATATATATATATATATATTTTTAGTAGAGACCCTAGAGAATAAAATGGTGGTTGTTGCAATATTCAAATATAAATTAAATGATATATATACAGTAAAGTAGTATTATATAATTATCAGCCCTGCTCAGGTTACTCTGTGTAGAGTACAGAACACCTCTGGCCTATGTTCTTTGAGATGGGAGAGAGGGAGGTGTTCTATAGTTCAAATCAGGAGCGAGAAGCCTAGGGTAATAGCATTGTACCTTCATGGGAGTGATGTCATCCTAGAGCAGGAAATGTATTGCACTGGGTGTAAATAAAGGGGGAAAAAAAATAAAAAATTAAAACTAATGCAGGCAACATATCTAAACACAGGTATGCATAAATATTTTACCTTTTTGCTCTAATGTTTAGATACGCTTCGGATATTAGAGGAGAGGTGAATTATTCCCATTATACCGTATGTCTGTCATGCAGAGCGCTGAGTCTTAGTATCTAATCCAAGGTTTACAATACTAAACCTATGAAAGAACCTCAGCAGGACTTGTGCGCTATTCTTGCAGCATCATTTTCTATTTCAGTAATCAATGTTCTTTCTGGAAGCCAACGTGTAAAAGCCATCCAAATTTCCACATATTTATAGCTGATCGCTGTGGCTAAATTAGTACATTACTCCAGCTAAATGAATAGGTTCTCCTTCTGTCTTCTAAATCCCGGCTTGAAGCCAAAAAATGCATTTCCTGTGCGTGGTATGAAGAGGGCTGCTGTGAGAAAATTAATTTAGATTCTCCTATAAGTTTGTCTACTTTATTGCAGGGATCAGACTAATTCTAAGATCACAATGCATTCTACCAAATTACAGTGCAAGATGTTGTTTAGCAATAACACTGATTGTACCGTACATTTAGAAACAGGAGCGCCCTCTGGTGGTTATGATGTGCATATGAGAAGTTATTGGGAAAAATATGACAGTAAAGTGCTAAAATCTGAACACCCTATCAGTTTATTTTCAGCTAAGTCCTGTATATATGTCAGTACCTAGTTGTGTAAAAGATTCTAATCTCACAGGACTTTTCAATTATTTGAATATATTTTTAGGTATAGTTTGTAAATATGTACATGAGCGGAGCCATATCAGCTCATTGTAGGTGGTGGGTTGTGATTCTTGCTTAGTGGTTATCACTTCTCGGACTTTTGGCTAGAGGTGTTCCATCATCATTCTAGCATTTTGGCTGGGTTGGCCAGCTGTATAGAATCTCTACTGGTCTGACTGGAGTCCTGAGGGACATTCTTTATGGGAAAGTATTTGAATCAAGTGTCCACTGGGTTAGATGGGGGGGTCAACAGTACTTCCCTAGCATGGAGGGACCCGAGGGGGCCCAGTGCCCTTTGATCTGAGAGGTGCTAACTTATCTCGCCAGGGGTTGAGAAGGGTAAGAGCCTACAGTGTTGGGCGCCCCCTAGGGATAGTCACCCGCGGGGGGGCATGGTGCTCCTAGTATCACTATGGGCTTGGGACCCCACTGTGAAAACGGGCACTAGGCCACAATATCACTTGTTTTTCCTTTCACAATGCTTCATGGGCTAGGACTTTTGGCTGAGACCGAGGGAATTTTTGCTCCTAAGCTGCAAGGCCTAGCCATTGTATCACTGTAGTATCATTGTACACTAGCACCTTTTTTATTGCTCTCTAAGTATGTGTCACTGCACTTTATATGTCTGTTATTTTTTTCACACCAAATGTAGGGTGTGAGTCTTTAAAGCCCCCCTTGATGGATGTGTGGACCTTAAGTTCTTTCCTCTCCTGCCTTTGAGGGTCTCTCTTTGGGAGAGTCCCTAGCCTAGTACTTGGTGGTCGGCTATACAGTACCTTTGTTCTATTAATTTTCGAAGGAGGGTAGAGAAAGACAAATAGTTCAGGGCACAGGAGACCTCAGGACTGGTTGGCAACATTATTTCCAAGTGGGGCCCTCTTGCTGATCAGTAGTGGAGGAGAGGGTGCAAGTGTAAGGGCCCGTTCACAATTGTGAGTTGTAGCAACTCACTGTAAAATGCACATTAACACAATGCAGGGCAATTCACCTGCTCTGTGTTCAGTGTGTTGCAGATTCATTCATTGTGAATGTCATCCCAAAGCATTACACAGAGGAGACCCTAAATACAACGCACCACTAAGCAACACAATGCATAGACTGGTCATGTATGTATTATGTTTAGTTGTGGTGCATTGGCAGCCCATTCATAATGAATGAGCTGTCTTAACCAATGCACACTAATGTGCACTATATTATAAGTTAACACATGTGCGGCAGCACACTGCAATGGAACACTAATGCCACGTACACACGATCGCACATTCCGACAACAAAATCCATGTTTTTTTTTCCGACGGATGTTGGCTCAAACTTGTCTTGCATACACACGGTCACACAAATGTTGTAGAAAATTCTGAACGTCAAGAACGCGGTGACATACGACGAGCCGAGAAAATTTAAGTTCGATAGCCAGTGCGGCTCTTCTGCTTGATTCCGAGCATGTGTGGAATTTTGTGCGTTGGAATTGTGTTGGAATTTCTGACAACGGATTTTGTTGTCGGAAAATTTGAGATCCAGATCTCAAAATTTGTTTGTGGGAAATTCCGATGGAAAATGTCCGAGGGAGCCTACACACGGTCGGAATTTCCGACAACAAGCTCCCATCGAACATTTGTTGTCGGAAATTCCGACCGTGTGTACGTGGCATTAATGTGGTTGTAAAGTCACAGCTGTTAAATACTTTTGTCCTCTCTCGTTTTTAGGTCTATATTAAATGCAATATGTGTGTGTTTTTTTGTTTATTATTATAATGCTACATATGTTTTTTGCACAGCACTGCTGTGCAGTCATGTGTCCTCCCTCTGCTCTCCTTCCTGATCTAAGGGAGTTCAGTGGGAAGGGCCGAGATTCCCTTTTGATGTATGCTAGCTAGCAGAGAGAGGACACGTGCCTGCACAGCAGTGCTGTGCAAAAGAAGGTATGTATCATCATAATTTAAAAAAAAAGCACACACACATACACTGCACTTAATATGGACCTAAAACAGAAAGAATACAATTATTTAATAGATTTTACTTTACAAGCACTTTACTAAAGACGAGGGGGGAGCAGCTGCAAGGAAATAGTATTACACAGTCAAGGCAGGAGGGGCAGGGAGGAGATCGGCTCACAAACAGACTGTCAGGATCCACCCGCCAGCAGGCAGTCTCACCCTTCCAGTCCCCTAAGGCGCAGAAGAATGAGCATTCCTGTTGCGCACAAAAAACAGGCTATGGCGCACATATGTGCGCACGCGCGAACGGGAGCGCAAACAGAAGCCGTCGCGCATCCGTGCTGGCGCCAAGCTAACCTATTTAAGTCCAGCCAGCACTTTGCCCGGTGCTGCCTTGTCTTCAGCTCCTGTGTATCCTGTCTCTGTGAACCTGTGTCTTGATTACCTGTTATCTACCCGGCTCGTCTTACCACCCCGTGAACTCTGCCTGTACCGACCTCGGCTTGTCCTGTGACCTATCTCCTGTCTCCCCCTTGGCACCTGCACCACTGATCCGGTTTTGACCTGGCTTGCTTCCTGACCACAATCCTGCCTGAACCCTGTACCCGATTCTGCCTGCCGTGTATGACTCTGCCTGCCTGACCTTGCTAGTGCCTGTGCCATCTGCACCTGCTGCCACCTGTGGGTCTTCTGCTGAAGCTCTCCTGTGTCTTCTATGGCTGCCTCGGGACTAGCCGACCAGCTGCCGCCAAGACTTTCTAGCGCTCATGCGACTCAGCTCTCCGGCGCCTCCTGTTTACTCTATCATGGGCCCTGAGCCAGAGTGGTAAGGGAGGCCTTGCTCTTCCATTCTACCAGGTATGTGATACAGACTATGGAAATGACAGGGAGAGAGGGAGGGGAAGATGCTTCAGAGAGAGCAGGATGACAGAGGGATGTAAACTGACCACGCTATCATGGATCAGCAACTATGATAAGCGTGGTCAAATTACAGAGGGGAACACAGGAACAGGCAGGATCAACCAGGTATTGTAGAACATGGAAAGGAACATATGACACTGCAAATTGTAGTGTGGGTGTCCTTCGCGCTGTTTCTGAACTAGGTACTATGCACAAGGAAATAAATAAGTGAATAAAATAAAATAAAATAAAATAGAATAAGGTGCCAGCACAGATGCTGTATGTGGTAAATTCCTAAAAAAGCAGCAAAATCTAAGGGTGAACGCAATCCCGTGAACAACAAGTACTGAGTGGTGATTTTGCGCTAATGTGCACCAAACTGATCAAAATAGTGTGATGTGAAGTGAAATGGGTGTGTGTATCCAGTGCAACATATACTGTATAAATACTAGTGGTCACTCACCAGTAGCACATTCATAAATTACATAAATTAGGACATAAATACATAAAATTGTATACCAAATAAATGACCAAAAAGTGCAACAAGTGCTAAAAATGGTGACAAAATAATCCGGCTATCCCAATTGATTAATAGAATACATAAATAATAGCTATAGATAAATAAAATCAAGTATAAAATGTGAACCACAGATAAGAATAAATGAATAAATAAATAAATAAATATCTGTCCAATGGGTAGAGGTTTAAAATGGTAGCTCATAGAGTCCATGCAGGAGTGACACCTTAATGATAATTGCCTATATGGTCTACAGGCTCTGGAAGTGTCTCTAAATAAACGTGGTATGGCCAAACTGTTAATAGTCTTCTCTCTCCAAAGTGGGGGGGTGTTGGGTAGTAGGGACCTGATCCTGAATAGTGCTCTCTAGCCGCTCACCTCTAAATTGAAGTATAATGGCATCCAAACGGCACAGGCAATGAACTCCACTTCCACTTTCCTACTTGGGTGGCTCCCACACCGAAACTGCTTCTCCTGGAATGGGTCCAATCTAACTCCTTCCACGGTATCTGCCCTCACTGTTAGCCTCTGATGTCTCCAAAATCCTATATGGGATGGGGACTGCGTACCCACAGTGATGCCTCGCTCAGGGTGAGAGGGGGATATAAGCAGAACAGAGGGGGACCCAATCGTGAAGTATGTCTCTGTAAACAATGCTTTAATAGTAAATAAAATCCTTACATTCGAATGGTGTACAAAACAGCAAGAGAGATGGCAATCTGCTGTCCGTTTTCCAGCACTTCCGGTATCGTGTGTCCGGCCAATCCCTAGAGAGGGAGGGGAAGATGCTTCAGAGAGAGCAGGATGACAGAGGGATGTAAACTGACCACGCTATCATGGATCAGCAACTATGATAAGCGTGGTCAAATTACAGAGGGTAACACAGGAACAGGCAGGATCAACCAGGTATTGTAGAACATGGAAAGGAACATATGACACTGCAAAAGCACTATGCTATATATCATATCTTAAAGGAACAGGAGCATTTTTTGGGGTCACAACCACTTTAAGTGTGAATGGGCCCTAAATATCTTCCTGTCCTAAACTGGAAGACTTCAGAGGACTGGAAGACTGGAAGACCAGCCTGTGACCAGGCTATGGACGTTCAAATACTTACATATTTTTTAACAAGCAGTAAATACATTTTAACACAACTCTACCACTGACCTATAGTATGTAGCCAAAGACATTGTGGAATATTTTATCTTCAAAGTTTACATTAAAAACTCTAAAGTCTTCCAAGTTGGTTTATCCACAGCTCAACTCACCCCCCCCCCCCCATTCTCCTCCCTGCAAAAAACTAAAGTCTTCCGAGCTGGTTTCTCTGCAGCTCAATTCATGGAGCAATGGAAAAAGGTGGCCTGGTATGATAAATTACATTTTCTTTTACACCATATGTATAACCGGTGTGCAGGGGCGGACTGACAACTCATGGGGCCCCCGGGCAATAGGAGATTATGGGGCCCCCAGGCAACCAGAGATTATGGGGCCACACAGTGTACACACACACACACACACAGTATACAATCACACAGTATACACAGACATGTTTCTATTGGCTGAGAAGGTACTGGAGAGGTGGGGCAGCTATAATCTCTGGATTTTTAGACCAAAAGGACGTTGGTAAGGGACATTTCAGAAACAGATGTAAAAAAAACACAGATTTTTACATACTGTCCCTGGTTTTACTGAGGCTGGCAACCCTGATGGGGCCCCCTAGTGGCCCGGGGGCCCTCGGGAAGTGCCCGAGTGGCCAAATGGTCAGTCCGCCCCTGCCGGTGTGTGTGTGCGTCATTTACCTGGGGAAGAGATGGCCCCAGGATGCAGTATGGGGAGAAGACAAGCCGCGTAGGCAGTGTGATGCTTTGGGCAATGTTCTGCTGGGAAACCTTGGCTGCTGTCATTCATGGGGATGTTACTTGACACACAATCTACCTAAAAAACATTGTTGTTGGCCAGATGCACCCCTTCATGGAAACAGTATTCCCTGATGGCAGTGGCCTCAGAAAGATAATGTGCCCTGCCACACTGCAAAACTGGTTAAGGATTGGTTTGAGGAACACAACAACAAGTTTGAGGTGTTGACCTTCAAAATTCTCAATCCAATCTGTGAGATGTGCTTGGAAAACAAGTCCGATTCATGGAGGGCCCATCTAAAGACTCACAGGACTCTGCTACTGATGGCTTGGTGCCAAATACCACAGAATACCTTCAGAGGTCTAGTGGAGTCCATATCTTGATGGGTCAGGACTGTTTTAGCAGCAAAAGAGGGACCTGCTCAATATTAGGTGGGTGGTCATTGCTGATCGGTGTAGCATAAAGAGCATCACTAATGAGTCCAAGGACACTATAATCATTCAACAAATACTTAAAAAAAAAGAGTCAACACATTTCAGGGATCTGAACACCATCTCATCATTAGGGCTTGGATGTTGTAAACGTAATACTCGTATAGAAAGCTGGATCTAGGTGAAATATATGTCAGTGTAGCTGCTGGTTATATTGTTTTTGACATCATGGGACATTCCTTAGAGAAGATTGCATTGAGATTTGTTCCCTATAGTGCCCAGCATGGAAATTATGACATAATTTCCTGACTGCAGAGAGAGGGACCACTACTGAAAGGAGGGGATCGTGGGACATGTAGTCCGGAGAGCCCGGACTTCAATGGATTTAATGCTGCTGCCAACTACAAGTTCTAGCTGGCTGGAGAGAGAAGAATTCTGGGTGAGTAGATAAATTGAACGGTCCAGGGAGGGACTCGCTCTCTTGGGACTTAATGCCTGCAGCTACAGGAGCGAGAGGCTAGGCTCCCTTGGTTGGTGTGAGCAGGTACCACGACCTGAACGGCGCAGTGGGTTTTCCACGAATGAGCCTTATTCCTGGAGGCAGATACACAATTACCAGCTCCAGCAGAGTGACTTTCTTGGGTGACTTTCATCTACACCCACACAGACGCTGCTGAATCCCTGGGTCCTCAGGTGCACAGCCAGGCATCCTCAACTGGTTGCAGATCCCTCAAGAGCCTGTTTCGAGACATCCTTGTATCCTCAGGACTGGTGAGCGGGCAGAAGCCCACCCGAAGTATTACATACAAAGACACTGCATGCCAACACCTTTACCCTACCTTTTGGGAAAAACTTTGCTTATGCTATTCACTATTGCTGGTGGCCATTGCATAGCAACATCTTTGGGCCCCTGCATAGCTAGCTGAAGATTCTGGACACCTTCACTTCAAGAACTCTTCTCTTCCCCGAACACAACAAGGAATCAGCCCACAACATTTGTTCACTTTAAAGGGGAACTCTTACTCTTACTCTATATTTTGCATGTTACTTCATTTCTTCATGCCCGTGGCATCATGGCTTAGTAAAAGTAAGCTTAGAAAAGTATTTTCTTCTCCCTCATGTACCTGGGGTCATAAGCCTCCTTTAGATCTTTTGGTTTATACTACCAGGTTCACTGTTATGCCCCGTACACACTTTCGGAAATTCCGATGGAAAAAGTCTGATCGGATTATGTTGTCGGAAAATCTGATCGTGTGTGGGCTCTAGCAGGCTTTTTCGTCTGAATTTTCCGACAAACCGAGCGGGATCTGGGAAAGGTAGGGGTTTTAGGGTGGGGGAGTCATAAAGTGGAGATACACTTATGCCCCGTACACGCGGTCGGAATTTCCAACGGAAAATGTCCTATCGGACCATGTTGTCGGAAAATCCGACTATGTGTGGGCTCCATCGGACTTTTTCCGTCGGAAAATTTTCCTGCTCTCAAATTTTCTGACAACAAAGTCCGATCGGACTTTTTCCTATCGTGTGTAGCGAATTCCGACGGACAAAGTGCCACGCATGCTCAGATCACATTACAAGACCAAAGCTATTGGCTACTAGCCTCTACGTAGTTCCGTCGTACGCAACGAACGTCACCACGTTCAGAATGATCGGATTTTCCGACAACCGCGGGTAAAACGATGGTAAAGCAGCGCTAAATATAGCGCTGCTTTACCGTCGCCGTCCCGCACCGCCCCAGTGTGAAAGCAGCCTTAGGGTTAAAGTTCATAGGTCAAAGGATAGTGGGGGTTAGGGGTTAGGGGGTTAGGGTGAGGGTGAGGGTTAGGGTTTCCCCTGGAAGAATAAAGTTAGGACTCAGGGATTGGAATAGGGACCTCCCCCAAAGGTCAAAGGTGGGTCCCCAGAGGTCAAAGGTCAAGAGGTCTTGCTGACCCACCCCCACCAAAGTGTACCGCCTACCCCAACTGAGTTGGGGCATGAACAAGTTGGGGCTTTTCCGACAACAAAATCCGATCGTGTGTAGGGAATTCCGACGGACAAAGTGCCATGCTCAGATCAAATTACAAGACTAAAGCTATTGGCTACTAGCCTCTACATAGTTCCATAGTACGCAACGAACATCACCACGTTCGGAACGATCGGATTTTCCGACAACTTTGTCCGACTGTGTGTATGCGACACCAGTTTCGGACAACATCCGTTGGAAAAAATCAGACAGATTTTGTGGTCAGAATTTCCGACCGTGTGTACGGGGGCTTACTGTCCTTTCTTTGCACTGGATATCTCTGTAGTTTATTTATGCTAAAGTTACACTTTGGGAAAAAAAAAACATTCTACATTTCTTTCCATTGTCAACTCAATAATATCCAGTGAAGTATCCATTTGCAATTTCTTATCTTTCTGTGGTGTCTTGAGCATTCGTAAGCTTTCTTTGAATAATGTCAGAATCCAGGGTGTCAGAGGTGTCGGGAGGCTTCCCAGGTCAGAGCAATCTTTGGGGGACAGTTATCAGCCAGCGCCCCCTACAGGGGTGGTGCTACATGAATGTTTCAATATCTCAAATGGCTCCAGCAGCAAACAAATTCTTGTTTGTTTCTGGGTCCATATTAGTTATTGTAGACATAAAGCCGTGACTGGAATTCCACTTTAGTTATCCACATCAGAACAAAGCCATCTATCGCCCCAAAGGTTTGCTTTAGAACATTGCAGACTGTTCAGAATCACTAAGTAGATGTACCCAAGGTCAGCAATAGCAATTAATGAAGCTGCTGAGATATAAAGGTGCTGGTCCTTTTCTACTTCGATACAGGGACTTCGGAGATCCCATTGGCAGGAAAGCGATAATTTAATATCATATATGTTTGCTGATGATCCTTGTCTTTGGCGATGTTCATATATAGGAAATAATATTCCCAGCCATCTCTCCAATTCATCAGATCTGAATTATACTGGAAAATCCTCATTATCTATGAGCCAAGCTCAATCAACTTTAATCAGCGTCTTCTCCTTCAGCATGGCATCTTGAAGGCTCTTGATCAGTGATAGAGAAGCCTTGATTGTAACACAATCAATCCTCACAGTATGTTCGTCCTTTTTACATAACAAAGAGCCCTGCACGCTATGTTTTGGTTAATCGTGCCGTCATGTATGAACATTAATGGAGATAAAAATATTATTCCTTAAAGGAAAACGTCTTGCGAGGCTGCCGTGTAATAATCACTGACATGGAAAGGGCGAGCAGCAAATGAAAGCCGTAGAAAAGTCAAAGTTCCTTATTATGTGCTTGATCGGTGAGTCAGAACGAGGAAGAGGTCACCAGTGAAAGCCTCCATATTTCTCTCATGACAGGTGCCCTTTAAAGTGAAGCTGTCATTGGGTATTACAGTTTGAAAATAGCCATGCCTGGAAAAGAGGCACGTCAATGCTTACCTCTCCTGCTGCCACACCGTTCTGTAATAGCAAAGTCCTCCAAATTCCTAACACTTTTGGGCTTTTTTTTTGGGGGGGGGGGTACCTAGTTTTGGTAGGTACCCACTTCCACTTCCAGTTGGATTGACCAATTGGGGCACATCACAGGTCCCAGGAGGCTGTGGGACCAGGGGCGGCCCACCCATTAACCACTTCAGCCCCGGACCAATTGTCAGCTTAAGGACCAGAGGTCTTTTTTCAATTTCGCACTGCACTACTTTAACTGGTAATTGCGCAGTCATGCAGTTTTGTAACCAAACGAAATTTGCGTCCTTTTCTTCCCACAAATAGAGCTTTCTTTTGATGGTATTTGATTGCCTCTGTGATTTTTATTTTTTGCGATATAAACGGAAAAAGAGCGAAAATTTTGAAAAAAAAAGAGATTTTCTAATTTTTGTTATAAGAAAAATCTAATAAACTCAATTTTAGTCAAACATTTGGGCCAAAATGTATTCAGCCACATGTCTTTAGTAAAAAAAAATGCCAATAAGCGTATATTTATTGGTTTGCGCAAAAGTTATAGCGTCTACAAACTAGAGTACATTTTCTGGAATTTACACCGCTTTTAATTTATGACTGCCTATTTCATTTCTTGAGGTGCTAAAATGGCAGAGAAGTACAAAACCCCCCCAAATGACCCCATTTTGGAAAGTAGACACCCCAAGCTATTTGCTGAGAGGCATGTTGAGCCCATTGAATATTTTTTTTTTTAGTCCCAAGTGATTGAATAAAGACAAAAATAAAAAAGATTTTTTTTTTTTTTTTCAAAAAGTTGTCACTAAATGATATATTGCTCACACATGCCATAGTTATATGTGGAATTGCACCCCAAAATACATTTTGCTGCTTCTCCTGAGTATGGGGATACCACATGTGTGGGACTTTTTGGGAGCCTAGCCGCGTACGGGGCCCCGAAACCCAAGCACCGCCTTCAGGATTTCTAAGGGTGCAAATTTTTGATTTCACTCCTCACTACCTATCACAGTTTCGAAGGCCATAAAATGCCAAAATAGCACAAAACCCCCCCCAAATGACCCCATTTTGGTAAGTAGACACCCCAAGCGATTTGTTGAGAGGCATGGTGAGTATTTTTCAGCTCTCATTTGTTTTTGAAAATGAAGAAAGTAAAGAAAAAAAAACATTTTTTTTTCTTTTTTCAAATTTCAAAACTTTGTGACAAAAAGCGAGATCTGCAAAATACTCACAATACCTCTCAGCAAATAGCTTGGGGTGTCTACTTTCCAAAATGGGGTCATTTTGGGGGGTTTTATGCCATCTGGGCATTCCATGGCCTCCGAAACTGTGATTGGCAGTGAGAAGTGAAATAAGAAAATTATACCCTTAGAAAGCCTGAAGGCGGTGATTGGTTTTTGGGGTTCCGTACGCAGCTAGGCTCCCAAAAAGTCCCACACATGTGGTATCCCCGTACTCAGGAGAAGCAACAGAATGCATTTTGGGGTGTATTTCCACATATGCCCATGGCATGTTTGAGCAATATATCATTTAGTGACAACTTTTTTGTAAAAAAAATATATATATATTTTTTTTTTCATTATTCAATCTCTTGGGACAAAAAAAAAAAATATTTAATGGGCTCAACATTGCTCTCAGCAAATAGCTTGGGGTGCCTACTTTCCAAAATGGGGTCATTTGGGGGGGGTTTGAACTGTCCTGGCATTTTATGCACAACATTTAGAAGCCTATGTCACACGTCACCCACTCTTCTAACCACTTGAAGACAAAGCCCTTTCTGACACTTTTTGTTTACATGAAAACATATTTTTTTTTTGCAAGAAAATTACGTTGAACCCCCAAACACTATATATATTGTTAAAGCAAAGGCCCTACAGATTAAAATGGTGGGTGTTGCATTTTTTTTTTCCACACAGTATTTGCGCAGCGATTTTTCAAACGCATTTTTTGTGGAAAAAATACACTTTTTTTATTTTAATGCACTAAAACACACTATATTGCTCAAATTTTTGATGAAATAAAAAATATGATCTTAGGCCGAGTACATGGATACCAAACACGACATGCTTTAAAATTGCGCACAAACACGCAGTGGCGACAAACTACATACATTTTTAAAAGCCTTTAAAAGCCTTTACATGATACCACATTAGATTCACGGAGGAGGTCTACTGCTAAAATTACTGCCCTCGATCTGACCTTCGCGGTGATACCTCACATGCATGGTGCAATTGCTGTTTACATATGACGCCAGACCAACGCTTGTGTACGCCTTTGCGCAAGCAGGGGTGCTTTTTTTTTTTTTTTTTGTTTTTTTTTTTTTTTTATTTATTTAGCTTTTTTATTTTATTTTTAAACTGTTCCTTCCATTTTTTTTTCTTTGTTATGATTTTTATTGTTATCTCAGGGAATGTAAATATCCCCTATGATAGCAATAGGCAGTGACAGGTACTCTTTTTTTGAAAAAATTGGGGTCTATTAGACCCTAGATCTTTCCTCTGCCCTCAAAGCATCTGACCACACCAAGATTGGTGTGATAAAATGCTTTCCCAATTTCCCAATGGCGCGGTTTATATCCGGGAGGGGGGACATTCCCTCCCACTGCTTGTAAAAGCAGTCTAGAGGCTAATTACCCGCTAAAATTGCTTTTACATGAAAGCCGATCACTGGCTGAAAAGAATGATACCAAGATGATACCTAAACCTGCAGGCATCATTCTGGTATAACTATTCAAAGTCCAGCAACATACTGGACATATATTGTAATCTTTTTTTTTTCATGCAGCCTCTTGGCTGAACGAAAAAAAGAGATTGATTGGTGGGTATGCCCACCATTAGAATACCTCCCTTCATCCACCCACTTCTAATGATGGGCATACATGCACCATTTATATATGCCGATGCATGGGGGCATCCTCCCGCAAAAGTTATGCCGTGTACACACGGTCGGAATTTCGACCGTATGTACGTGGCATTAGGAGCCAATCGCTCCTCCCCCCCCCCTGCTGCCCCCATGCTTCGGCACATATGCTCTTTTTTTTAACTGTGGTGGTGAAATCACCTCCTACAGCGTTGGAGTCGCGGCTTTATGTATCGTGGGAGCAAACGCTGTTGCTGTCAAGATAAATAAATCCGCGCTGCAACTGAATGGCGCACCTGAAAACAAAAAAATGCTTAACACTAAAACACAGTAAACAAAATTACATACCTGAAAAGCAAGCATGATAAAACATAATCAAACATTGCAGAATAGAATGGAGTAAAAAAAGAGCAACAATAGAGAGAGAATAGAGAGAGAGAACAATAAAACGACAACTATTTTTGTTTTTTTTATTTTTTTGAGATTCACAGGTAAAAAAGCTCCTGACTGTTAGCGACTGAATCAAAACGCTACCACAAAAAAACTGTTAGCGATCGCAGGGATCAGGCCTGACTCTGCGAACGCTGCAGTTATGTGTGCTTAGTGTTTTGTAAGTGACAGTGATTGATCGATACTGCACTTGGGTGGGCTGGGCTGGGCAGAGGGGGAAAACGCAGGTGCTAGCAGGTATCTGGGCTGATCCCGCTAACAATGCGTTTTTTTTGGAACCCTAAACTGCTGGGACGCTAGTATAGATCTGATCAGATCAGATATTGATCTGTTCAGATACTGTGCCACTAAGGGAGGTGTATGCTTTGCGCGTGGGTGTTTGCGGTACTGGCACTAACCTGGGGCGACGCAGACCTTATTTGACCCTAAAACCTAATTGATATCACCCGCCGGGGCGATCAGGGGGTTAAACCGTTATTGGGTAATAAATGGCGGGTGCCCTGACAGTATAAAAAACAAGCTAACTAACCAGCGTCACCCGTAACAGTAATACAAAAAAAAACTGGCTACCTAGCGGCACCAGTGACACTAATGCAGCGATCAGAAAAACGATCGCTTAGTGACACTGGCAAAAGGGGGTGAAAGGGTTAACTAGGGGCAATCATGGGGTTAAACCTTTATTAGGTAATATATGGGGGTACCTGACGCTATATAAAAACCTGACGGGGAACCTAAATAACGAAATAACTAACTGGCTAACCAGCGTCACCAGTGACAGTTATACGGTGATCACTGGTGAAAGGGTTAACTCTAGGGGCAATCAGGGGGTTAAAACCTTTATTTAGGTTGTAATATGGGGGTACCTGACCTATAAACCTATTTATAAACCTATATAAACCTGGCGGTTAAAATAAAAAAAAAATGGTTACCTAGCGACACTAATGCAGCGATCAGTAAAACGATCGCTTAGTGACACTGGCAAAAGGGGGTGAAAGGGTTAACTAGGGGCAATCAGGGGGTTAAACCTTTATTAGGGGGGGGGTAGGGGGCTACCTTGGACCTAAAACTAACTGCCCTGACAGTTATTACAGTCACACTGACACTAAATGCAGTGATCAGTAAATAAATGATCACTGCAATTAGTGACACTGTGACTGGGGGGGCCGGGGGTGATCTGGGGGGTGATCAGGGGGTGACAGGGGGGTGGATTGTGTGCCTATGTGTACTGGTGTCAGTGTACTGTTTGTGCACTAACCTGTACATCTTCACTCCTCGGCGTTCCGGTCACATAGACCGGCGCACCGAGCGTGACATCACTTCCGCCTTCCTGTCTATACAATAGACAGGAAGGGGAAGCCTTTCATTCGCCAGGAGCGATCGCGAGGGGGTGGCCAGAAACCACTGGCCGTCCCCTCGTCCCGGATCGCTCCTGAAGCGATGCCGACCGTCCCCGCCGGCGGAGGGGGTTCCGATCGGACACCCCACCCGCCGGAAGAATGTCACGTACAGGTACGTGATTTTGCCTGTACGTGCCATTCTGCCGACGTATATGTACATGGGGCGGTCGGCAAGTGGTTAAGGACGCACGGGCACTGCCTCCCCTATGCATCACCGTCGGCTATTTTCCTCCAACTTCCTCCAAAGTCCACAGGGTAATCAACAGTCCATCTCCTGGGTACCCTTCAGTGTTCAGTGGTTCCTCCATCTGACCTCCACATCACTACTATATCTTGTGTTGGGTCACTGCCTTAAAGAGGATCTTCAGCCTGTTGGAAAAAAAAAAAAAAAACAGCTACAAATACTGTAGATGCTGACTTTTCATCAAAGAACGCTTACCTGCTCAGGGATCCAGTTCCATCCTCACCCGGGCTGGTTCTTCGCTAGTCTTTGAGTCCCCGACGCCGGCATGTTTAGTGGAGGAAGCCGACTGTGACTCCTTGCAGCTTCACAGCCAGCTTCCCACTGCGTATTTGTGAATAGTCCCACACAGTGTCAGCTGGTATTTTGTCTTTGGGGGGGCGCCGGCACCTCCCCCCCATTTGCCGGTCCGTCTGGCACTTACCCCATCTAGGCGGGTGGTGGACAGCGTACAGCGGCTCCGCGCAGTGGCTCCGTGTCCTCTCCTCCAATGGCGTCTTCTAGCGTGCAGCTCCTCCCCTCCTCCTAGGCGTCCAATAGGATCACTTCGATCCTTTCAGCCACTCGGGTTAACGGGTGTCCAAACTCGCTTCCTGATTGGCCGGGAGGAGGATAAGTGTTACACCAGCGAATATTCATTCACTGTTGTAACACACCTGGGGGGGGGGGGGCTGTGAGCGAATTCTCTGCGCCCCGAGTACACCCTATTTTGAAGCCTATAAGAGGCTCTAATCAATGCTTCAACCCCCCACTACATTGATCCCTGACTTCTGGCTTGGCTGACTATCCGTTCCCGTTACTGAACTTTGGCTAAGTTTTGACTACGTTTGTTCTTTTTACTTTTATTATTAAACAAGTGTGAGCTGGCCGCTCAGCTGTCGGCTAATTGCCAGCTTCGTTCTCTCCACAGTTACTCAGCTGTTGATGACATCCTGCTCGTCAGTCCTGCCTACTTAAGCCATCTAGTCCAGAGGGTCTCTGCCTTCGCCTTGGTCAACATCACAGATCCTGCTTGCTGTTCCACTACATTGATCCCTGACTTCTGGCTTGGCTGACTATCCGTTCCGGTTACTGAACTTTGGCCATGTTTTGACTACGTTTGTTCTTTTTACTTTTATTATTAAACAAGTGTGATTTAACTGTACTTCTGTCTCGACCTGATTTCATGGTTTCTGACATGAGGAAAGCCAGACGATCAATCGTCCGATTTTCTTATAGTGTTTACTGGGTTTAAGAGTTAAAATGCTAGCCCACCAAGTTGTCTAGGTGGATCTTATCAGGGGTAAGGAGGTGCCACACTTGTAATTTGTGGAGGTCAGAGAGAAGAACCACTCAGTACTGCGTGGAACCTAAGAGATTGTAATTTCTGGAAGTGTTGGTTTCCCTTTAGATGTCATCTAACCCCCGGTCTGCAGCCTGTTGATGACCGGGTCGCACCTCGCCACTCACCTCCTACTGTGCGTCCATGCCCGTATGTCCTCTCCTGCCAATGATGTCATCCTATCAGCAGGGGGCGGGAGGAGCTGAAGATTGGAAAAGAGAGCTCCTCCTGCCCCCCTGCCCTGCTGATAGGATAACCTCCTGCCCTCGACCTATCCACCATGAACCATTTTATTTGTGGGCAGCTAAATCTGCTGCCTGTTCACTTCCTGGATTTACACAGAGGCACACCTCCAGCTCTGCAGCTCTCATTGGCCCTCTTATGACTCACCCCCCTAACTCCCTGGCAAACTCTCACAAGAGTGAGAGAGAGAGCTGTACGTGATGTCATAATCCTAGGCTAATGACCAGACAAGAAACAGGAAGTGGGCTGTATAAGGTATTTACTGGCAGAAAAAAAAAATGTTTTACTATCCAAAGTTAAAACAACAACAAGGGCAGAAGATTTAATAGATGGAAAGATGAATAAATGACAGAAGGTCCGCTTTAAGTTGCAGCTTCTGATATCCTTAGAGTTAATACATTTTTTGGATGTTGCTACATTTATTTTTAATGCCGACTTAGATACTGTTAACATGTCACAGCTGAAGCCCTTATTTATGATCCAAGATTAAGGATATTGTTATACTATTGAACTCCAGCAGTCTGAATATCTGACATGTATATGGCAGTGTCTTCATTTTTTATATCTTCTAGCTTTAGTGTGTCAGTTCAGGCAAGGTTGGGGATATTACAATAAAATGCTGAAGAAGTGTTTCACATAAAGAAGTGTCAACAGGAAGAATAAACAATATCTACGATTTTGTAGCAAAAGAAGAAATTAAAGTTTCTTTGTTACATAGTTATATAGTAGGTGAGGTTGAAAAAAGACACAAGTCCATCAAGTCCAGCCTATGTGTGTGATTATATGTCAGTATGTTGCGGTCGTTCAGGTGCTTATCTAATATTTTTTTTTAATTATCGATGCCCCCCCGCTGAGACCACCGCCTGTGGAAGAGAATTCCACATCCTTGCCGCTCTTACAGTTTTCTTTTTTGCGATTCAGCACTGCGTCCCTTTAACTGACAATTGCGCGGTCGTGCGACGTGGCTCCCAAACAAAATTGGCGTCCTTTTTTTCCCACAAATAGAGCTTTCTTTTGGTGGTATTTAATCACCTCTGCGGTTTTTATTTTTTGCGCTATAAACAAAAATAGAGCGACAATTTTGAAAAAAATTCAATATTTTTTACATTTTGCTATAATAAATATCTCCAAAAAATATATAAAAAACATTTTTTTTTCTCAGTTTAGGCCGATACGTATTCTTCTACATATTTTTGGTAAAAAAAAATCGCAATAAGCGATTATTGATTGGTTTGCGCAAAAGTTATAGCGTCTAAAAAATAGGGGATAATTTTATGGCATTTTTATTAATAATTATTTTTTTACTAGTAATGGCGGCGATCAGTGATTTTTATTGTGACTCCGACATTATGGCAGACACGTCGGACAATTTTGACATTAATACAGCGATCAGTGCGATTAAAAATGTATTGATTACTGTAAAAATGTCACTGGCAGTGAAGGGGTTAACCACTAGGGGGCAGTGTAGGGGTTAAGTGTGACCTACGTGTTTTTTTTACTGTAGGGGGGCGTGGCTTGGCATGTGACATCACTGATCGTCTTTCTCTATGACAGGGAACAGACGATCAGTGACAGCCTCACTAGGAAGCACGGGGAGAGGTTTGTTTACACAGACCTCTCCCCGTTCTTCAGCTCTGTGACCCGATCGCGGGACACTGGAGTCGATCGGGTCCTCGGGTCCCACGGTCATGAAGCTCAGGACCGGGTCACGAGCGCGCCCCCGGCGGCGTGCGATCCATGGCTGGGCTCTTAAAGGGCAAAGTACCTGTACGTGCTTGTGCCCAGCTGTGCCATTCTCCTGACGTAAATCGGCATGAGGCGGTCCTTAAGTGGTTAAGATTAAACCTCTTTTCTTCAAATTTTAGTGAATGGCCACGTGTCTTATTAAATTCCCTTTAGCAGAAAAGTTTTATCCCTATAGTGGGGTCACCAGTACGGTATTTGTAAATTTAAATCATATTCCCTCTCAAGCGTCTCTTCTCCAGAGAGAATAAGTTCAGTGCTCGCAACCTTTCCTCATAACTAATATCCTCCAGACCCTTTATTAGCTTTGTTGCCCTTCTCTGTACTCGCTCCATTTCCAGTTCATCCTTCCTGAGGACTGGTGCCCAGAACTGGACAGCATACTCCAGGTGCGGCCGGACCAGAGTCTTGTAGAGCTGGAGAATTATCGTTTTATCTCTGTAATTAATCCCCTTTTTAATACATGCCAATATTCTGTTTGCTTTGTTAGCAGCAGCTTGGCATTGCATGCCATTGCTGAGCCTATCATCTACTAGGACCCCCAGGTCCTTTTCCATCCTAGATTCCCCCAGAGGTTCTCCCCCAAGTGTATAGATTGTATTCAGATTTTTGCCACCCAAATGCATTATTTTACGATTTTCTACATTGAACCTCATTTGCCATGTGGTTGCCCACCCCATTAATTTGTTCAGATCTTTTTGCAGGGTTTCCACATCCTGCGGAGAAGTTATTGCCCTGCTTAGCTTAGTATCGTCCGCAAATACAGAGATGGAGCTGTTTACTCCATCCTGCAGGTCGTTTATGAACAAATTAAATAGGATTGATTGCATAGGTAGCGCTATAAAAGTCACTCGTTCATTCATGACAGTGGACAGTATGTACAGGAGAGGAGTATGGAGGGTATGACAGTGGGCAGTATGTACAGGAGAGGAGGGTATGACAGTGATCAGT
This sequence comes from Lithobates sylvaticus, assembly GCA_028564925.1. Taxonomy (NCBI): domain Eukaryota; kingdom Metazoa; phylum Chordata; class Amphibia; order Anura; family Ranidae; genus Lithobates; species Lithobates sylvaticus. The sequence goes on from CM053027.1 coordinate 27,952,154, forward strand.
ATGTACAGGAGAGGAGGGTAGAGGGTATGACAGTGGGCAGTATGTACAGGAGAGGAGGGTATGACAGTGATCAGTATATACAGGAGAGGAGTGTGGAGGGTATGACAGTGGGCAGTATGTACAGGAGAGGGGTGTGGAGGGTATGACAGTGAGCAGTATGTACAGGAGAGGGGTGTGGATGGTATGACAGTGGGCAGTATGTACAGGAGAGGGGTGTGGAGGGTATGACAGTGAGCAGTATGTACAGGAGAGGGGTGTGGATGGTATGACAGTGGGCAGTATGTACAGGAGAGGGGTGTGGAGGGTATGACAGTGAGCAGTATGTACAGGAGAGGAGTATGGAGGGTATGACAGTGAGCAGTATGTACAGGAGAGGGGTGTGGAGGGTATGACAGTGGGCAGTATGTACAGGAAAGGAGTGTGGAGGGTATGACAGTGGGCAGTATGTACAGGAGAGGGGTGTGGAGTTTCTGACAGTGGGCAGTATGTACAGGAGAGGAGTGTGGAGGGTATGACAGTGGGCAGTATGTACAGGAGAAGAGTGTGGAGGGTATGACAGAGGACAGTATGTACAGGAGAGGAGTGTGAAGGGTATGACAGTGGGCAGTATGTACAGGAGAGGGGTGTGGAGGGTATGACAGTGGGCAGTATGTACAGGAGAGGAGTGTGGAGGGTATGACAGTGGGCAGTATGTACAGGAGAGGGGTGTAGAGTTTATGACAGTGTGCAGTATGTACAAGAGAGGAGTGTGGAGGGTATGACAGTGGGCAGTATGTACAGGATAGGAGTGTGGAGGGTATGACATTGATCAGTATGTACAGGAGAGGAGTGTGGAGGGTATGACAGTGATCAGTATGTACAGGAGAGGGGTGTGGAGGGTATGACAGTGGGCAGTATGTACAGGAGAGGAGTGTGGAGGGTATGACAGTGGGCAGTATGTACAGGAGAGGAGTGTGGAGGGTATGACAGAGGGCAGTATGTAGGATATGAGTGAAGAGGGTATGGCAGAACATCTCTCCATAATATAGGGGGTAGGTGGTACAAATTAATATTTATTTGAAGCCGGAAATTAATGGTTTGAAGACATACAGAAGTTACCTCTATGAACATTAAGAATTATATTGTGAAGTGTGTGCTTTAACCCTGACATTTATCTGTCATATTTATCCATCATTCCATAGCAGAAGATTTCCGCGAGGGATCGAGACACGGTTATAATGTGGAAATATATTATCTCAATAACATTGAAGTGACTTGGAGAGGGGCAGAGAGCGGGCTTTCTCTGGTGAAATTAATCTCGGCAAACTCTCTATTGCTTCCCGCACAGCCGGCAGAGAGGCACAATGGATGGCAATAGGGAGAATTCAGTCTACAATACATCTCATTACAGCCGGGAATGAAGCACAAACCGCGGCCGTCATAAATCTGCAATCAAAATAAAGACTTCTCTGTGCCCCTCGCTGTGAATTTATCTGCCTTATTTATACGGCTGCAGCCATTCGAGTGAAACATATCTCGCTGCAAATCAGTGCATCAGTAAATGGAATATCTGAGGATTTAAAGGATGGCTGAATCCAAGAACCGCTAGGCTGGTACGGCGGTGGCATGCCAAGTTCCGATTCTGAGCTCTCCGCACATTCCCACGGGCAGAGGGCGCAGGACAAAAACACACTGTACCTCAATGGATTCTGCATAGGAATATATGAGGAGTACATTGATACCTGTGACAACAGTAGCTTGGCTGAAAAGTCAAACATTGATCATCACAGGCATATTGGAGGCATGGGCAGGTCTTTTCAATATGGTGCAAGACAGAAGTAAAGACTTAAAACGGAGGTTCACACAAAAATTGAACCTCTGCTTTTCGGCACCCTCCCCCCTCCGGTGTCACATTTGGCACCTTTCAGGGGGAAGAGGGGTGCAGATACCTGTATAAGACAGGTATTTGCACCCACTTCCGGGCATAGACTCCCACATATTTTTGGGACCATTGGCATTAATACAGCGATCAGTGCTATAAAATTGCATTGATTACTGCAAAAATGTCGCTGCCAGTGAAGGAGTTAACCACTAGGGGCGGGGAGGGGTTACGTGTGTCCTGGGGAGTGTTTTTAACTGTCTGGGGGATGGGCTGCTCCCAATGACAAGGAGCAGACGATCAGTGTCCTGTCACTAGGCAGAACGGGGAGATGCTGTTTACATCGGCATCTCCCCAGTCTTCAGCTCCGTGACACGATCGCGGGTATCCCCGCGGCGATCAAATCCACGGTCACTGAGCTCGCGGCAGGCGCGCGCACATGAGTGCACGGCGGGAAATTCAAAGTAACGTACAGGTACGTTGCTTTGCCCAGTCGTGCCATTCTGCCGACGTATATTTGCTGACAGCAGTCGGCAAGTGGTTAAGCCTCGTACACACGATCGGATTGTTGGCCAACAAAATCGTGGACTTTTGTCTGAAGGGCGTTGGCCCAAACTTGTCTTGCATACAAATGGCAAGGAATTGTTGGCCAACAAATACGAACGTAGTGACTTACTACGTGATTTTTCAGCTCTTTAGCGCCACCCTTTGGGCTCCTTCTGCAAATTTCGTGTTAGCAGAAGTTTGGTGAGTGTTGATTTGCGCTTTTCATTTCGCACTTTTCAGTTTGTTTCTGAACGGCCGTTCGTCAACCAGCCATGTTGTGGAATCGGAGGAGATAATATGTGTTATTTATTATTGGCCGTGGAGTTATTGCTTTGACATAATTTTTTTGGTTGAATAATGATTTGATTTGGTATATTTTCTATATTTTTGGATGCATAGAATGCACTTTAAATTCTATTGGCAGATAGCATGCCTAATTTTATTTGTTTTCTTTTTTTAATGCACAATAAAAAAAAAAAAAAAGTAGAATAATAATGTGTTTTACTTCAAATGACGGTTTGGGAGTCGGCAGTTACATTTTAAAAAATACAATGTAAAATTGACAAGAGACACCAACATAGTTGTATCTTTGATCTTATAAACTACAGGATAATGGTGTTGTGGTAACTTGCACAAATAAAAAACAAGCATAATAATATTATTCTTCATTTCACTAGAAAAAAAAAGCCTTTGAAAATGTATTTGCAATAACTCCATCAGTATCACCAGCAAAGCAGCTTCATTATTATCCCATTAAAGAAGAAGAGAATTGTGCGCTGCATTTCCAGATTTCATAATTTGCCGCGTCATGAATGTCAATTCTCCATTACGAGCGCTAGTTTACAAGACCGACCACTTCTGGCTCGTCCTTGCTTCCGAGCATGAGTGTTTGTACTTTGGACTTTTGTCCGACGGACTTGTGTACACACGCTCGGAAAATCTGACAACAAACACTTGTCCGCAGAAAATGTTAAAGCCTGCCATCCAACAATTGTCCGATGGAGCGTCCAAACGGTCGGATTTTCCGCCAAACAGCCTGTCATCGAACATTTCCCGTCGGAAAATCCGATCGTGTGTACGAGGCTTTAGAGCGGCATCAAAACATTCTTCCTCTACATCCAAAGCAGAAAAATCAATTTTTGGATGACATTGATTTTTAATGACATTTCTGGATTCAGAACGGTAAACTTCAGGGTCGCAGACATGTGCGGTTTGCGTTGAACTGAAATTCGGACAAATTTTTCTTTACTCAGATGTATCTGAATTTCGGAATGACAATAGAAACGAATTTAAACAAATCCAAAATAACAAATCAAAATTTGAATAGTTTTCAAATCGGTTTCGAATTCCCAGAAGAGAATAAAATAGAATGGAAAATAAAGGAATACCGTATATACTCGAGTATAGGCCGACCCGAATATAAGCCGAGGCACCTAATTTTACCACAAAAAAATTGAAAAACGTATTGACTCGAGTATAAGCCTAGGGTGAGAAATGCGCAGCTACTGTAAGTGGAAAAGAGGGTCAACAATGCCCATTTGTGGCCTCACTGTGCCCATTTGCAGCCATAGGTCCCCCAAACTTCAAACTTGGTAGTTAAGGGTTCCTAGATGCCCCCTAGCTGCAGCCAAAAGGGTCCTGAAATAACATTGCTGCAGATGGACACAGTTGACCAACTTTGGGGCCCTGTATCTTTGGGCCACTTGGTGCTAGGAACCCCAAATTTGGTATGCAAATTTGGCAAAAATATGGCACTACAACATATCCAAAGGGGGGGGGGGTTCCTATTACCATGTGACCCCGAGATACGGGGCCCCAAAGTTGGTTCAGAAAATGTCAAGCACTTTTTTGCAGCAGAGAATGACATTTTCTGAACCGACTTTGGGGCCCCGTATCTCTGGGCCACTTAGTGCTAGGAACCCCATCTTGGATATGTTGTAGTGCCATATGTTGTGAGTTTGCATACCAAATTTGGGGTTCCTAGCACTAAGAGGCCCCGAGATAGGGGGCCCCAAAGTCGGGTCGGAAAATGTCATTTTCTGCCGCAGAAAAGTGATTGACTCGAGTATAAGCCGAGGGGGACACTTTCAGCACAAAAAAATGTGCTGAAAAACTCGGCTTATACTCGAGTATATACGGTATAATAGAAAAGAATAGAATAGAATAATAATGTAAATGATGTGGCACTTACTCAATAAAGATCAATGATAAAGTGAATCAACTTGCACATATAGTGCAATTCTAAATGAGTGCAAATAACATTCAATAGATGATAAAATCCAGAAAAAAAAAAAACAAAAATAACAAAAAATTAAAAAAATCACAGAAACGTTCATAAAGTGCTTGTGCAAGAAAACTCAGTGCAAAAAAAATAGTTCATAAAGTGATGGACTTTCACCATCCATAGTGCAAAAAGAACTGCATTTTTCAAGTTTTCTTGCACGAGCACTTTATGAACGTTTCTGTGATTTTTTTGATTTGTTTGATTTTTTTTTGTTATTTTTGATTTTTTTTTTCTGGATTTTTAACATTGAGTGCAATGTTATTTGCACTCATTTAGAATTGCACTATATTGCATTATCACTGTGGAAGTTGATTCACTTTATCATTGATCTTTATTGAGTAAGCGCCACATCATTTACATTATTATTGTCACTGTGTGGGAACACCTATTCGTGTTGGCAGCCACTCATTGATCCAATATTTGGTTTGTGCATTAGTATACTTTCACCTCAATAGAATAGAATAGAAAATAAAAGAATAGAATAGAGTAATACAGAACAGAATAAAAAATAAAAGAATAGAGTAAAACAGAACAAAATAGAATAGAGAATAAAAGAACAAAATAAAATAGAACAGCAAATAAAGGAATAGAATAGACTAGAATAAAAATTTGAATATAATAAATTAGAAAGAATTTAACCAAATTCGAATTTCAAAAAATTTGATTAGAATAGAAAAGAATATATTAGAATAGAATAGAAAATAAAAGAATATAATTGACTAGAATAGAAAAGAATAGAATAGAAAAAAAACAATAGAATAGAAAGAATAATATAACCATCTTCCGAAATTCCAATTTCCAAATAGAATAAATTAGAATAGAAAAGGATAGAATAGAAAGTTAAATAATATAATTGTTTCCCAAAATACGATAAAATAAATAATAATTCAAATAGAATAGAAAAGAATAGATTAGAATAGAAAAGAAAATAATAGAATTGACTAGAATAGAAAATAATAGAATAGAAAAAAACAATAGAACAGAATAAAATAGAATAGAAAGAATAATATAACCATCTTCCGAAACTCCAATTACAAATAGAATAAATTCAAATTCGAATAGCATAGAAAAGAATAGAATATACAATAACAGAATAGAATACGCAATAGGAAAGAATATAATTCAATAGAATAAAATTGAATAGAAAGCCATATAGCTGTTTTTCAAAATTCGAATAGAATAAATTCAAATTAGAATAGAATAAAAAAAAAAAATAGAATAGAAAAAAACAATAGAATAGAAAGAATAATATAACCATCTTCCGAAATTCCAATTTCAAATAGAATAAATTCAAATTTGAATAGAAAAGAATAGAACAGAAAATAAAATAATATAATCGTTTCCCAAAATACGATAAAATAAATAAGAATTCAAATAGAATAGAAAAGAATAGATTAGAATAGAATAGAAAATAAAAGAATAGAATTGACTAGAATATAAAATAATAGAATAGAAAAAAAACAATAGAATAGAATAAAATAGAATAGAAAGAATAATATAACCATCTTCCGAAATTCCAATAACGAATAGAATAAATTCAAATTTGAATAGCATAGAAACGAATAGAATATAAAATAACAGAATTGAATACACAATAGGAAAGAATAGAATTCAATAGAATAAAATTGAATAGAAAGAATATAACCATATAGCCGTTTTCCAAAAATCAAATAGAATGAATTCAAATTAGAATAGAATAAAAAAAAAAAAAGAATATAATAGAAAATAATGTAACAGAAAATAAAATCAAAATTCAAATAAAATAAAATAGTAAAAACAATAAAATAGGAATTGGAATAGAAAGAATATTGCCATCTTCCAAAATTCGAATTTCGAATAGAATAAATTTGATTTCGAATGGAATTCAAGTCAAATTTGAATGCAATTTGAAAAATTTGAATTGATTTGAATCCGAATAAACAAAATTAATTCCAAAAACAAAATTAAACTAATTTAACTAAACAAATTTATGTAAATAACGAAACACATTTTTTCATTCTGTCTATTTAGGGGTAATAATTTAAATAAAGAGTTTACTGGGGTGTGTTTATTTTTATTGTGCTGAATGTGCCAAATTTTAAAAACGCTGAGGGTTTAATGCTGCTTTAAACTCCGACCTTGATTAAGAAGTTGCTTTTGCATGAAGTAGTCCTGTTAATTGTCCCTCCAGCAATACCGAAAGCCTGAAGGAAATGTGATTCTTGCACTAGAATCTAGAACATAAACGGCACATAAACTGCTATGATGATAAGTGTCGAGGAAAGATGTTGTGGCGAAGTAATTTACATCAATTTACAAGAAGCTTAGAAGTGTTGACTTTTATGAGTCTATAAAATTAGTGTAAAATCTGCAAATTTTCAGTCCATTATAGGGACACCTCTGTATAAAAACTTTATTGTAGCCTTTCACGCAGAACTGAAATAGATGCCAATTACTAAACAGCTGAGTAAAAACTGAGCGGCGGTGTATAATCAGATACTTTTCGTGAGTTCAAAGGGTCCCTTCTACGCAAAAACTGATATTTTAGTTGTACTTTGATGTCGTCAGCTGACTTACTTATTGCTTGTATATTTTAGGGAGCCTGGTGGGAAATGCTCCCAGAGAAGATGCCATGTATACAGTATGTGGACAAAAGTATGTTGACCCCCCTTGTCACGTACCTTGGTTGGAGGCCGAGTTGACAAGAAGGCTTCACTTGCGGCTCTGGTCCGAGCACCCCTGAATGTGGTGACAGAGGTACAAGGCTCAAAGAAGCACGGGTGCCGGTTTCTTGGCGAAAAAGGTCCCCCAGCAGATAAGGTCCCCCCTCTACTACGCAGGCGCATCGCTTACGCAGTACGAATGACTACGGTGCCGCCAAATGTCTCCGAATGGACATAGAGTCAGAATAAAAAGATGCCAAGCGAAGCGAGGCCATGCCTGAAGCGTGGCAAGCGAAGCAAGGCCATGCCCGAAGCGTGGCAAGCGAAGCGAGGCCATGCCCGAAGCGTGGCAAGCGAAGCGAGGCCATGCCCGAATCGTGGCAAGCGGAGCGAGGCCATGCCCGAAGCGTGGCAAGCAAAGCGAGGCCATGCCCGAAGCGTGGCAAGCGAAGCGAGCCCGCAAGGGGCCCTAAACAGTGTTGGAACGCAGGCGCCGTGTAGAGCTGATTCACTGTGTTCAGCTTTGGCTATTTCCGGCGGCTCCGTTCTGGTTCGTACTGCACAAGCGCTGTGCCTGTGCAGTACCGGGGGGACCTTATCCGCTGGGAGGACCTTTCTCGGCAGAACACCGGTAGCTTGGTAGCAGAGCCATGGAGAGAGACGAAGTCAAGGTGAGCCATGGTCACACAAAGTAAAGAAGTAGTGTGGTCAGGAAGCAGGCAGATGTCAGTACCAGGGAAGCAGGGTGAGCAGGGTCCAATAGTAGGCAATACCAGGGAAGCAGTCTGAGAATAGTCAGAAGCAAGACGAGGTCAGTATCCAAAATCCACAGAGCAAGGTCAGGAACGGAGATCAGTCAGCAAATGCAAGAACACAGGAACAAGAGTCAGGGGAAAGCTGAAGAACATACAATCGATTAGTACACAGCAGGGTTTCCTTTAAATAGGCAGCTTGGCGCCTATGTGCGTGGAAATGCACAAATGTGTGCACAACCACGCACATAGGCGCCAAGCTGCCTTTTTAAAACCCTGCTGTGTACTAATCGATTGGATGTTCTTAAGCTTTCCCCTGGCTCTTGTTCCTGTGTTCCTGCTTTTGCTAACTGATCTCCGTTGCTGACCTGGCTCGTTCCTGCCCTTGCTCTTAGGATTTTGGATTTTGGACTGACCTCATCTTGCTTCTGACTATTCTCAGCCTGCTTACTTGGCATTGTCTGCTATTGGACCTTGCGCCACCTGCTTCCCTGGTGCTGACATCTGCCTGCTTCCTGACCACACTACTCTCTTACTGTGTGTGACCATGGCTCACCTTGACTTCGTCTCTCTCCATGGCAATCACCTGCTACCAAGCTACCGGCACCCGTGCTTCTTTGAGCCTTGTGCCTCTGTCACCACATTCAGGGGTGCTTGGACCAGAGCCGCAAGTGAAGCCTTCTTGTCAACTGCTTCTGGACCTTGCTCCAACTGCCCAATCTCGTCTATGTGCTGGTACATGTGCACGAGCATTAGCTGCATAGGAATGACCATTAGCTGTGCAAGAAAGAGAATTAACAGTAGCTGTGCGAGTATTGGTCCCCTGACACCCCACCAAACGATTGGGTTCAAGAGTTTACAGTGAAGGGTTTTGTTAATGTTACAACATACAAAGACATTTTAATGGTTTGAGTTTGGTGTGGAGGAACTCAAGTGGACTGCACAAAGACTTGACCTCAACTCTACTGAACACCATCCATAAAGACATGGTTTGATGAGTTTGGTGTGGAGGAACTCGAGTGGCCTGCACAGAGCTCTGATCTCAACCCTACTTACCATCATCCATAAAGACATGGTTTCATGTGGAGGAACTCAAGTGTCATGCACAGAAACTTGACCTCAACCCTACTTAATACCCTTGGGGTCAACAGGAATATTGATTGATAGACAAGTCTTCTCATCCAACATCAGTACCTGACTTTACAAATGTTCTTTTAGCTGAATGTGCCCAAATTTCCACAGACACCCTCTAAAGTCTTGTGGAAAGCCTTCCCAGAAGAGTGGAAACTGTTATAGCTGCAAAGGGAGGCCAAGTCCATATGAACTGGTTTGCCGACCAGCTCACGCAGATATACTGTGGCACAATGGCTCTCCTGGGCAAAATCCCATATGGGTGCGTCCTTCCCTTTTTCGGCCACCAGAAATGAAAGCAGGAACAGTGAAACGTCTCCTCTCCTATTCAGTCCTATCCCAATGCAGGTAGAACACACTGAGGGAACACACATTTAACCCATTGATCGCCCCCTAGTGTTAACCCCTTCACCACCAGTGACATTTACACAGTAATCAGTACATTTTTATAGCACTGATCGCTGTTTAAATGTCAATGGTCCCAAAAATGTGTCAAAAGTGTCTGATCTGTCTGTCGCAATGTTTTAATTGCTCGAAGAGATTTGTATGGAAGGGAGGACACACCATTTGGTGTATCTAGGAGTGGGTTCAGTGCAACATTAAAATCGCCCCCCCAGTATCAGGACACCCTCTCTAAATGACACAAGCAGGTGAGTAACTTTACGGAAGAAGGTTACTTGGTGAGAATTAGGAGGGAGCATAAATGTTAGAAAGGGTCAGGGGGGACTGACAACTCATGGGGCCATCGGGCAATAGGGGATCATGGGGCCCCCTTTGTTCCCACCCACCCACACACAAGCCACACCCTCACAAAGTCCCATGTATATATTGCCCCCTCCTTACATCAGGGTCCCCAGAGAGCCCCCGTCCCCCCCCTTACATCAGGGTCCCCAGAGAGCCCCCCTTACATCAGGGTCCCCATAGAGCCCCCCTTACATCAGGGTCCCCAGTGTCTTGGGCCCCCCACAGCGGCAGAATGGTTTTGCACAGCAGCATACCCCTAGATCCGACGATCATCCCTTAGGAGCTTCTCACGGGCACCCTACTGGCCGTGGGCCCTCGGACGGCATCAGAATGCCTGTATGGTCAGTCCACCCCTGGAAAGGGTGACGGGCTTCCCTCTTATCTTGCCTTTCTGAAATATGAATCTACCTTCCTTATCTGACAGTGAATCTGAAGTGTGGAAGGGACAATTTTTGGCCAGTAGTATTGATACTCCTTTGGATTTGGAAGCTGACTTGGTAGCATGCATGGCTATGGGATAGCGGGCATTAGACAGTTTGGGAACATCGCCTTTTCTAAAATGTGTCCACAGTGGCTGCATTTGATGGGCACAGTGCCTGCATTTGATGGGCACAGTGGCTGCAATTGACGGCACAGTGGCTGCATTTAATGGGCACAGTGGCTGCATTTAATGGGCACAGTGGCTGCAATTGATGGCACAGTGGTTGCATTTAATGGGCACAGTGGCTGCATTTGATGGCACAGTGGCTGCATTTGATGGCACAGTGGCTGAATTTTATGGGCACAGTGGCTGCATTTGATGGCACAGTGGCTGAATTTTATGGGCACAGTGGCTGCATTTGATGGCACAGTGGCTGCAATTGACGGGGTTTTTTTTTCAGTATTTTTCAGAATTTTTTAGTTTGTTTGCGCCCTCCCCAAATTTGAGCACCAGCCGCCACTGCTCCAGTGCATTTCAAGAAGATGGCAAAATTTCACTGAAATCTACAAATTTTGCAGATATGAAAAAAATGTTCAGTTTCCCTCATCCCCAGTAGAAATCTATTCTAGTAAATTTGCCTCGAGTCACCCATATTATATAAATATGCTCCTTGGTATCTAGAAGTTGTTCAGGCACTCAAGTGCTGGCAGCCGCTGATTGCAATCCATACGATATGGAACATCTGAAGGATTCCTCCTGAGATGACAGCTATCAGTCCTTGCTGCAGTCACTCTGGTAATTACTGGGTAAAACAAAGAACATATTACGTATTATGCATTCGACAGCCAGTCTGCTTTCTGGTAAAAATCCTTAATTCTGTGTTAATTTTACCCATATCAATCCATCATTTTCTATTCTCCCCATATGTCAAGATTGGTACCAGCTTAATAAGTATGCAGATAGACCGGCAAGAGGTTGTGGTCCCAGGCAGCCTAGAGACCTGCAAAAATCTGATCAATTTGGCAGCAGAAGAATTACCATATTTTTCGGCATATAACACGCGCCGGCGTTTAGGAGGGCATTTTAAGGAAAAAAACTTTTAGGAGGGAAGTTTAAGGAAAAAAATGCAGCCTTGTCAGTGCCCATCTGCAGCCTTGTCCATCATTGCAGAATGATCAGTGTCCATTTGCAGCCTTGCCCAGTGCCATTTGCAGCCTTGCCCAGTGCCATTTGCTGCCTTGCCCAGTGCCCTTTGCAGCCTTGCCCAGTGCCCTTTGCAGCCTTGCCCACCACCGTTTGCAGCCTTGCCCAGTGCCATTTGCAGCCTTGCCCACCGCCATTTGCAGCCTTGCCCACCGCCGTTTGCAGCCTTGCCCAGTGCCATTTGCAGCCTTGCCCACCGCCATTTGCAGCCTTGCCCACCGCCGTTTGCAGTCTTGCCCAGTGTCATTTGCGACACGTTTAAATTTCCCGCCGCCGAGATAGACAGAGCCTGCGTACTCGGCTGTACTCGGCTCGGCTCGCAGTCCCACCCAGTGTGGGTGGGACTGCGAGCAGAGCCGAGTCGAGTACAGAGTACACTTGGCTCTCTCGCTCCAGAGACAGCAGGGAGGCGGGACGACGTGACTGCGAGCGGAGCCGAGCACTCGGCTCGGTCTTTTTCAGCGGCGCTTTGTCTCTTTTTCGGCGGCGCTTTGTCTTTTTCGACGGCGCTCAGTATTTTTCAGCGGCGCTCTGTATTTCTCAGCTCACAGACAGTGGGGATCGGCGTATAACACGCACCCACTATTTCCCCCCGATTTTAAGGGGAAAAAAGTGCGTGTTATATGCCGATAAATAAGGTACATTGCAACCTAATTCTAAAATGAATCCTTGTTATAGATACAGGTAGCAAACTATGCAGTGGTTGTAAACCTCGAAAATGAAAAATGAACACAGCATATCCCACTACAGCAGACCAGGGCAAATTGTGGCCCTTTGGCTGTCCCTTTTTGGCCCTTGATGTCTCTACTGTCTACATGCCTCTCAGAGGTTTGACAAAGGGGGCCAAGCCCCGAAATGCATAACCACGCCCATCATCATCACACATGACATCATCATGGCCATTTTGTGGGCCTGCATCACTTCCATGCTGTCCAAAGTGGTTCTCATCCATGTGATATACACACTCAGTCTGGTGCTTTCGCTGGCTCTTCCTGGTGTTCCCCTGGTCAACTTCCTGGTTTCCAAGCACCTTACATCACATCCACACGGAGGGTCTTGCTCACCATTGACCACTTAGAAGGTCCCCACCTGCTGGAGACTTATTGATACGCTCTTAAATCACTGACTCTGTGCATCCATAACTGAGCATCGTAAACTGTGTTTGATGCTTCAGTTTATGAATTCTCTGTTTATGAGCCTCTGTCTCCTGTCCATTCATTTTCAGTGCAGCTGAGGCTGCAGAGAAAAGGAACTGGGGAATCTGTGTCCTCAGTCCTTTTCCCTGTCTCAAAGGGCAGATGTCAGGGGTCTGTTTAGACCCCTGATATCTCATCAAAGCCCTCCCCCCCAACAGGGTTGATAAAAAAAAATAAAAAAAGGAAAAATAGTAATAAATAAATATTTAAAAGTAAAATAGTAAAAATAATAATAAAAAAAATAATAAAACAAACACTGACACCGTCTACTCCCCACAAAAAAAGAAAAGAAAAAAAAAGAAAGCATTGTAAAAAAAAAAAAAAAAATAACAAAAAATATATAACTTGTGAAAAAAAAATTGTATAAAAAAATAGTAAAAAAAAAAATAGTAAAAAAAAAAATAGTAAAAAAAAAAATTGGAATAAAAAAAATTGGAATAAAAAATAAAAAAATATTGACAGTCCACGCCTCATCAATGCCACCTATCAGTGCCCATCAGGGCTGCATATTAGTGCCACTGTCACATGACATTTTAAAAAAAAAGTATCGGTCATCGGTATAAGCGAGTACTTGAAAAAAGTATCGGTACTTGTACTCGGTCTTAAAAAAGTGGTATCGGTGCAACCCTAATAATCATGATCGGGCAGTGCTTTCAGCACCGGGCATAAAGACCCAGTAAATGGGACGCAGGAGCTTAAAAAAAATATTAAAAATCAACATGCAATTGCATAGAGCAATAATTGGCAATGTGCATAAAGATATCTAAACATAATAGAAGGATAGTTTCATCAGAAATTACAGCGTCTGTTTAAAAACAGATGTGCTGCCAAATGTCCAGTATGACTTGGTGTCTTTACGACCCATAAACTGCGCTTCCAACTGTCTGACAGATATGCAGCTGGTGCAATATAATTCTCTGAGCTACTACTGCAGGAACACGCAGTATACATCATATTCTAGAGGGAGAAAGCTAGCAGGGTCTTTGTCACGCTCACTTCTAGTAGGATCCTTGAGCTCCAATCCAGTGACTTTGCCCAGCCTGTATCTGCCATATTAGAAATAGTGGCTGATTCATAATGCTGGGACAAATACTGTTAGGAGATGCTGATGTCAATTCCAGCCACCTGTCTTTGTCTGTGTCTGCTATAATGTAAACTAGGTAGGACACCTAGGCTGTCTAAAGGATTAGGTAATTATCTTATGTTAATTAGGTTTCTGGTGAGAGGTTGTATTTTCATCCTGCGGTATATATTTGAATAAAATACACTTGAAGGGAAGGTTTTACTCAGTTGTTATTCAGTGTTCGCAACCTTCAGTGCTCGCAACCTTTCCTCATAACTAATATCCTCCAGACCCTTTATTAGCTTTTTTGCCCTTCTCTGTACTCGCTCCATTTCCAGTACATCCTTCCTGAGGACTGGTGCCCAGAACTGGACAGCATACTCCAGGTGCGGACGGACCAGAGTCTTGAGAATTATCGTTTTATCTCTGGAGTTGATCCCCTTTTTAATGCCAATATTCTGTTTGCTTTGTTAGCAGCAGCTTGGCATTGCATGCCATTGCTGAGCCTATCATCTACTAGGACCCCCAGGTCCTTTTCCATCCTACTTTGTTCAGTAAACGTTTATGGGGAACTGTGTCAAATGCTTTTGCAAAATCCAGATACACCACGTCTACGGGCCTTCTTTTTTTTTTTTTGTGCTGGGGTCCCCCTTAATATACGGGCCTTCCTTTATTTGATTGCCATTGCTGACCTGCATTACTTCATGCATTATCATGGGTTGTGTTAGGACATTGGAATGGGTTATCTAACACACCCAAAAGCAAAAAAAAAAGGCAACGTGCACTGGCATGCCATTAATGGTACTGTAAAACACATACCGTATATACTCGAGTATAAGCCGTTTTTTCAGTACTTTTTTTGTGCTGAAAATGCCCTCCTCGGCTTATACTTGACTCAAGCACTTTTCTGCAGCAGAGAATTACATTTTCCAACCCGACTTTGCGGCCCGTATCTCGGGGCCACTTGGTGCTAGGAACCCCAAGTGGTGTGCAAACTCAGTGGAACTAGCACTACAACATATCCAAAGGTGGGGTTCCTAGCACCAAGTGGCCCTGAGATACGGGTCCCAAAATTGGTTCGAAAAAGTCATTCTCTGCTGCAGAAAAGTGCTTGACATTTTCCAAGCCGACTTTGGGGCCCTGTATCTCGGGGCCTCTTGGAGGAACCCCATCTTTGGATATGTTGTAGTGCTTGTTCCACTGGGGTTCCTAGCACTAAGTGGCTCCGAGATACAGGGCCCCAAATTCAGTCAACTGTGTCCATCTGCAGCAAAGTCATTTCGGGAGCCTTTGGGTCCAGAGACCCCAAATTTTGGCTGCAGCTAGGGGGCAACTAGGAACCCCAAACTACAAGTTTGAAGTTCGGGGGACCTATGGCTGAAAATGGGCACAGTGAGGCATGCAAATTGGCACAGTGAGGCTGTAAATGGGCATTGTTTACCCTCTTTTCCACTTACAGTAGCTGCGCATTTCTCACCCTAGGCTTATACTCGAGTCAATAAGTTTTCCCAGTCTTTTGTGGTAAAATTAGGTGCCTCGGCTTATATTCGGGTCGGCTTATACTTGAGTATATACGGTACGCACATTTTAGCAACATAAAGGTTTTTAAAAGCGAAATCAGGACTCCTGAATGTGCATGTTTGTTTCAGGTCAAAAAGGGATGGAAGACAGGGGGTCAGAATGCGACTAGCATTTTAAGAAAAAGTTGAGCAATGGCAATCAGCAATTTTCTATCAGTACAGGCTTATTATCATCTTAGAATTTGTGTTTTGTTTAGGTGAAATCATTTATGATTGGGGGTGTTCAAAACTGAGAGTTCTCATTTCCCATTTTGGGCAATGGGGGGAACTGAAATGAAATCTATCTATGATTAAAATGTAAAATCCTATTTTCATTTCCGCATTGTATTTCAGCGCTCTGGTTCCATCTGTTTGCCCCCCATTTCATCACAGGACACAATGGTGTGTGTTCCCTGGAGAAATCTAAGCAAGACTAAGCATCTGTATACTGTAGTGTAAAAATATTTTTCTGCTTTTCTGAGATTTTCTTTATTTAACTTCAACTTACATCATTTTTTTTTCTTTTGCAGACCATTATGCCTCAGGCTGTGTTGTTTTCTGTGGGGTTACAAAAAGTGTCGCCCCCCCCCCTCCTTCAGAGATCATCGCCTCCTTGTATTCATATAAGCCTCTTACAGAATAGATGTATTAGCCGGGCTCGAGGGGTTATGCCAACACATTAGCCATTAAGCCCTCTGGGATGAGAAGCTTTAACTTCTTTTAAAAGAAGCAATATTTCGCCATCATTTTCTACAGCCTAGACCTTGACCCCAGATCTTTATTGCCAGTATTAAAAAAAAAAAAAAAAATATATATATATATATATATATATATATATATATATATATATATATATATATATATATAATGTGTAACAGGTACCTCTCCAAGCTGATTGAATCCATGAAGGAGAGAGCTGCCTGCTAGCAGCTGCATAGACTTTGTTACCCCTTCCTCTCCTAACACACACAGAGGCTAGTCTGTTCCTCCCCTGTGTTCCTTTTGGCAGGAGGAAGGAAGCCAATGGTAGGAGCCGTTACAGGAACCAATAAATGGGGCTTTAACAAGCAACAGCTGAAAAGTAGTCTGGAGTATGAAGTCCCAGCACAAAGCTGCTCACTCAATTCTAAAGGCACAGAACTACAAAACTCAGCCTGCATTACATGAAAAGCAGAGGATGATGGGAGAGACTATAAAATGATCTTCAGACAAGGCCCAAGCGCGGTTGCTTCCTGGATCCCATTGTGAGAACACCATCCTGTTGCTATGTGAAGGGATTTGCGGCCTACCAAGGGGCACACAGCCCAAACAGCTCCAATCCAGAGGGTCAGGATGCCATCTGCTCTCAGAAGGATGCTCTGCTGCAAAGCTGTATGCCACGGAATCAGACGATTCACCAAGTCAGCAGACTGAATGCCATTGCAACACATCTGCGATTAGGAGATTCGTTTGATCATTCTTCAGAGGATCGCTGAACATGTAATGGATTGGTGAGGGGGCTCTTGCCCAGGAATCTCATTGTCTTTCATAAATTACACATTTGAACACTGTGCACAGACATCTGTTACCCGGATTGTGTAGGGAAGTGTTATATTACAAGACAGCAATATCTTACCCTGTTCCTTATCACTCTGTTACATCAAAGGACCCTTGTTTTTAGAGCTCCAACGTGACAGTGAAGATAGTGTGAGGACTCACTTTTAGGACACTGTTATTCACTGCTCTTAAAGGGGACATGCCACTGATAATTATAGTGTATTATTCCTAATAGATATTGAGGTATTATAGGTTGGCCGGGGTTCCCCTTCAGTGATATTAATATCTACAATTATTATTAGCTTGCTTAAAGATTTGCTTATTACTGTTTAACACTGTACTCACTGGTGTTACTTTTGTTGTTGCTAATTGCCATTTATTGCTTTAACAGAAATTGTTTCAACCAAGTCCTGGCTACTTATACAGGACTTGGCTGACTGATATCACTTTAAACCTTTCTCTGGTCCAAGTAAACTTGAAAGAGCAGAACTGTGTCTGTGTGTTATTACTGTGTTATTCCATTAATGAATGAATGAATGACTTGTATAGCGCAACCTATGCGAACTGAATCGCCTCAGGGCGCTTTTTGCCACTGGTGTCCATCTGTGGTATAGTGCGGTCCTTGCCCTGTGGGGTCCTGACACGCTTACAAACACATACAACATACACATATTTGGCCAATTTTATCGACAGGATCTAATTAACCTACCAGCATGTCTTTGGAGTGTGGGAGGAAACCGGAGTACCCGGAGGAAACCCACGCAAGCACAGGGAGAACATGCAAACTCCACGCAGAAGGTGTCATGGTCGGGATTTGAACCAGCGACCCTATTACTGCTAGGTGAAAGTGCTAACCACTACACCACTGTGCTGCCCCTTGCAATCACATTGCTAGGTGTGCCAGAGGGGCTGGGAGAGTTCTTTGGGGTTGAGAGGCAGAGTAACGGACTGAACAAACAAAAGCTCCTTTGGGGGTATCGCTACACATAGGGGCTCATCCGTGATTTTTTCCGCTACCCTGCAATCAACTCCCCTACAAGCCCCGGGAGGGATCTAGCCGCTGCTATCCAGTGAGGAAGAAGGTGCCCGCTCAGAGTTGAGCGTGGTGATCAAACTCCCTGGGAGGCATGGTCTGAGGAACAAATCAGCCAAGCTGTGAAGACGCTGTCCTCAGACAGGAAGATGTGGGTGATTGCTGTCAAAACAGACCGTGGGACCTCCCACACCTATGCACAGTTAGAGCGGAGACAAGGAGTCCCTGAAAGCTTCAAAGGTGCCAGTGTGCAATTGACCAACAAGAGGGAGCTTTGTATAATCCATCTGAAGGTTCCAGACGAGGGTCCTACTAGCTCCGGTCAAGCTGAGTCAACTACAGAAGAAGTTCTCTCCCCATCAACTCTGGCCATAATCGGACCGGAATTTTTTACTGCCATGGGAGAATTTCGATCAAAATACCAAAAGGGCAATCCAGTGTGCTCTGGGGCTGGATACCGGAAGCTGAGGATCTTCCCTGGAAAACAACCTGTGCCCACTGAAGAGGAAGAATATGAAGTCTGGATGGAACAGGCTATGCAGGCCCTAGAAGAGTGGGACCTGCCAGAGGCTCAAAAGAAGCAACGCATCAGTGAGAGTTTGTGAGGAGCCGCTGCTGAGGCTATCAGAAACTTGAGATTTAGTAACACAACCTGTACAGCTTATGATTACCTGGCCATGTTACAGGAGGAGTTTGGGCGGACAGGGCAAGCAACTGACTTGATCTATCAATTTGAAAATGCCATTCAACGTCAAGATGAACGCCTGTCTGAATACATCAGACGACTGAACAAGATGCTATACCAGATTGTGCTAAAAAAATGGATGATGCCTTCCACCATAGACCAGGCCAGAATACAGCAAATCCTAAAGGGGGCCCTACGCTCCGACCCAGTCTGGCTTCAGCTGAAGACCTCTGTGGGTGTTCTGTCCCTAAAATACCCTGATCTCATCAAAGTTGTGAGAGAAGAAGAGGCCCTGTTCAAAAGCGAGTAGCTGTTCGTCCAGCCTCTTCACCTCTGGCTGAAGTTGTGTCTGTGGGGGCAGTGGAGCAAAACTCTGAAATAGCCACCCTGAAGTCTCAAATGGCACAGATAATGGAGATGATAACCTTGTTAGCAGCGAAAATCACCAAGACAACTGATGAGGGTGTCACAGAGACAGGAGTGCCTCCGACTCCATCTACTGCCTCTGGTGCAATCTACATTAGCTAGCTCCAGAAAAACCGACGATGCAAAGAGACCGCAGCAAAAGTCCAAATTATTGCAGAGGGCTCCCGTTGTTGCCTCCGAGCGACCCAGTGTCCCACTCCTTTTGACCCATGCTACCCGGCGTCGGAGAGTCAATGCCCACCAGACTCCCAGAGTTCAACAGAGACTCAAACCAGAAACTTCCGCAAGAAAGGAGTGCGGATACAAGCCACCGCACAGGCCAAGCCTGTCACTTGCCACAAATTCCATGGCGAGCTAGTGGGACCTTCTCCGGTTGTCTCCATCCAAGTGGAGGGAATCTACACAAAGGTCCTCCTGGATACTGGCGCTCAAGTAACCCTCCTCTACAGAGACTTCTATGACAGACACCCCAAACACCTGCCATTACAGAAGTTAGAAGAGCTAGAGATATGGGGCATTGGGACTTGGAACTTCCCCTATGATGGCTATCTACCAGTCAAGCTGATTGTCGATCCCTCCGTAGCTGGGAAAGCTGAGACGTTTGACCCTTTGGCAGTGGTCTGTCCTCGCCCACCAGGGGCTAGTAAAAATTCTCTCATCATCGGGACTAATACTGATCTTGTCACAAGACTGTTGACACCTCTTGTTCAAGAGCAGGACACTTCAACTACACTGTGCGCCCCATGTTGAGACAAGCCTATCAGCGCCTGGTGCAAGAACAGAAGGCCCCAGCTGAAGGAGTGGGAAAGTTTTGGTGCTTTGACCAAAATGAGAAGGTGTTACAGCCTGGTGAAGTGGCCTGTTTATGGGCATCTGTCAAACTAAATTAGAAACATCTAGGCCCTTTCATTGTCCTTGAAGCAGACAGACAGAAAGAAAACAAACATGGGAGTAGAGATGATTCACAAAATGATTTCAACCAAAGCATTGCAAAGAAGCCACGGGAGAATCTCGTCAGTTTCTGCAACATAATGGCCTCGCCAGTGAAGATGCCGGCTCGAATGTTGCTGGGACAAGTGAATACGGCTACCCCAGTCTCACGGTCTGATTTGGTGGGGGGAGAAAAGCATGGGATCCTTGTCGAGGAGTTCTATCCGAAGAACATTCATCTATCACCTGAATGGAAAGAAAGAGCCAAGACTCAACTCCTGAGGTGGCAGGCTGCATTCTCAAAGAGTGAATTCGATGTGGGGTGTGCAAAGAGCGCCCAACACCAGATCCGTCTACAAGAAGACAAGCCGTTCAGTCTGACGGATTCCTTTAGGGGACTTTAAAGACCTGCATGAACAATTGGCAGAATTGAAGAGAGCAGGTATCATCCGAGAGTCCCAAAGTCCATGCGCTTCTCCGATAGTGGTGGTACGGAAGAGGAATGGGTCACTGAGGCTTTGTATCGACTACAGAATGCTGAACAGAAGGACCATTCCCAACCAGTACACCACCCCATGGATAAAAGATGCCTTGCAGAGCCTGTCAGGGGCAAAATGGTTCAGCGTGCTGAAACTGAAGAGCGGGTACTATCAAATCCCCAGAATCATGAAGATTGGGAACCCCAGTGGGGTTCTTTGAATTTGAACGTATGCCTGAGGGCTTGTCCAGCACCCCAGCCAATTTCCAAAGGCTCATGGAGAAGACCGTGGGTGACATGAACCAGATAGAGGTGTTGGTGTATTTTGACGATATCGTCGTCTTCGGGAAGACCTTAGAAGAGCACGAAGAGTGTCTGGAGAAGGTTCTGAAAAGACTCTATGATGAGGGGCTGAAGCTGTCTCTGTAGAAGTGACAGTTTTATCAAGCCTTGGTCAACTACCTTGGCCACATCGTATTTGCCGACGGAGTGGCCACTGACCCCCAGAAGCTAGAAACCGCCACCTCCTGGCCGAAGCCCACTAATGTGACTGAACTCAGGTAGTTTCTGGGGTTCTGTTCCTATTACAGAAGATTTGTCTAGGGATTTGCTAAAATAGCTCGCCCACTCAATGAGCTACTGAAAAGCGAAGAGGAAGATGATGATCCGACAAAGCCTGTCAGACCAGCTGGAGGGCCCAGAAAACCCAGAGAGTCCATTCAGGAACAGTAGACCGCCCAATGTGAAGAGGCCTTTAGGCAGCTGAAATGGAGCCTAACAACTGCTCCAGTCTTGGCCTATGCAGATACAGCCAAGCCATATGAACTACACATTGACGCCAGTCAAGATGGGTTAGGTGGGGTGCTGTATCAAGAGCACGACGGCCACCTACGGCCTGTTGCCTATGTGAGTCGGAGCTTGGCACCCGCTGAGAAGAACTACCCCACACACAAACTCGAGTTTCTGGCCTTGAAGTGGGCAGTAGTGGATAAACTGAGGGATTATCTATATGGAGCGGAGTTCGTGATTAAGACCGACAACAATCCTCTCACCTACATCCTCACCACTGCCAAGTTGGACGCCACAGGTCACAGATGGTTGGCTGCCCTATCTGGGTATACTTGGAAATATTGACCGGGGGTCGGGAACAAAGACGCAGATACTCTGTCAAGAAGGCCCCATTGCTCCAGTGACCCTCCAGAAGAATGGGCCTGGCTGACACCTGAAGGGGTATGAGCCTTATGTCAAGGAGCAGAACACCAAGCTGGAGGAGGATCCAGGGTCGAAGACTTTGGAGTTTTAGCTGCTGGTGTCCCCAAATGTTATTGCAATGTCACCCAAGTCAGGGATGAAGGTCTGCCAAAGCTTTCTAAGAAGGACTTGCGAAGGGACCAGTTGTAAGATCCTCTCTGTAGCTTGGCATTGAAGGCCTTGGAGAGCCAACGCCCTGACATACTCTTCACTGACTCCCCAAAGTAGGCCTGTCTACTGCACCGAGCGTGGGATCGTTTGCAGCTGCATCAAGGGGTGGTCTACCGAAGGGGCCCCTCTGATGATCTCTAAGAAAAATGGCAGTTATTTCTACCGGAAAAACATAGGGAGACAGTATTAACTTCCCTTCATGACAACCATGGCCACCTAGGGCCCGAGCAGACTTTCCACCTGGTGAGGGACCGATTCTACTGGCCCTACATGCTGGGGGAAGTCGAGGGCTATTGCCACTCCTGCATCAGATGTATCCAAAGAAACACTTTGCCTCACCGAGCTGCTAGGGACCCATGGAGCTGGTGTGCATTGACTTTCTGTGCTTGGAGCCTGATCTGAGTGGACAGGGAAATATCCTGGTAGTGACTGACCACTTCACGCGGTATGCCCAGGCAATTCCCACAAAGGATCAACAGGCATCCACTGTGGCCAAGATAGTGGAGAAGTTCTTTGTACACTATGGCCTGCCCCAACATATCCACTCTGATCAAGGGAGAGACTTTGAGAGCAGCCTCATCAAGAGACTTTTAGCCCTGTTAGGCATTAAGAAGTCCAGAAGCACCCCATTCCATCCTCAAGGGGATCCTCAGCCAGAGAGGTTCAACCAAACCCTCCTGGATATGCTTGGGACTTTGAATTCAGTACAAAAGCAGCACTACAGCAAGCATATAGCCGCTATCGTGCATGCGTATAACAGCACCGCAAACAATGCCACAGGATACTCCCCCCTATCGTCTGATATTTGGATGGGAGGCCCGGCTGCCAGTAGACTTGGCCTTTGGTAGGTCCTTAGACCATACCTCGACAACCTCCCACAGAGGGTATGTGGATTGCTTACGGAAAAGTCTGAAGACTGCCTATGACAAGGCCCAAGCTGCCTCAGATGCCCGAGGACAGAGGAACAAAAGACATTTTGACATCAGGGTACGAGTGTAGGACTTGCAACCAGGCGACAGAGTGCTGCTGAAGAATCTGGGGTACCTAGAAAGCACAAGTTGGCTGACCGCTAGAAGTCGCAGCCCTATGTAATTTGCAAGCAGCTGCCAGGACTCCCAGTGTATCAAATACGGCCAGAGGGGAGCACAGGCCCGCTAAAGACTTGACACCGCAACCATCTGTTGCCTCTGTCAGAAGCAGTTCATTTGCCACCACAGCCAGATTCACAGTCCACACCTTACGGCCTCTCAGAGATCCCGACCAGTCACTAGATCTCAATCTGTGGACGATGAGGACAGCGAAGATGAAGAGATGGGAATAGACTGGTTGTGGTCATCTCAAATGCCAGGGCCTGCCACCCCCCTTTGTCTCCTTCCAAGGTGACAGACATTAGGATTCTCAGACCAGAGGCTCCTAAGTTTGTGCCTTAAAGTCCACCTTCTGAAGGATTGGATGACCCTCAATCTTCCCTGCCGGCAGCAGTCCCAGAGGATTCTCTATCTATTGATGAAGAAGAAGCTGAGGCTAAAACACAGGAAGAAGAAAAAGCTGTGGATGAAGCAGAGACCAGTGTGCTTTTAGCTCCAGAGCCTAAAGAACAGAGAGAGCAAAGAGCTATTCACCCACCTAAGAGACTGACCTATGATACTCTGGGTGAAAGCTCTGAGGAAGTTGTTTTCACTTCAAAAAGGACTCTTGAGGCGCCTGGTTCTTCCACCACACATTTGGTGGAGGATAACCCCAACTCATCCCCTGCACATCTAGCTGGGCTATACTAACTTAGGTGGCCTGTAGGCAGGACAACCTCTCCTCCTATGCTAATTGGTGGAATGTTCCTTTGCCAAGTTTTTATGCAGATGCAAACTGTCTAATTTCCTGTGCACACTAACTTGTTTTCTCCGCTTGTATATAAAAAGCATGTAACAGGTCACAGACTTTTTACTTCCTTTGGGGACCAAATGTTCTTTGGTGGGGGGAGTGTGTAGTAGATACCTCTCCAAGCTGATTGAATCCACAAAGGAGAGAGCTGCCTGCTAGAAGCTGCATGGGCTTTTCACCCCCCTTCCTCTCCTCACACACACACAGAGGCTAGTCTGTTCCTCCCCTGTTGGCAGGAAGAAGGAGGCCAATGGTAGGAGCAGTTACGGGAACCATCGAATGGGGCTTTAACAAGCAGCAGCTGAAAAGTAGTCTGAAATATGAAGCACAGCACAAAGCTGCTCACTGATTTTTAAAGTCACAGAACTACAAAACACAGCCTGCATTGCATGAAAAGCAGAGGATGATGGGAGCGACTATAAAATGATCTGCAGACAATGCCCAAGCGCGGTTGCTTCCTGGATCCCATTGTGAGAACACCATCCTGTTGCTTTGGCACACACAGCCTACAGCTCCAATCCAGAGGGTCAGGATGCCATCTGCCATCGGCAGATTCACCAGGTCAGCAGACTGAGCGCCATTGCAACACATCTGCGATTAGGAGAATCGTTTGATCACTCTTCAGAGGATCGCTGAATGTGTACAGGATTGGTGAAGGGGCTCTTGCCCAGGAATCTTATTGCCTTTCATAAATTACACATTTGAACACTGTGCACAGACATCTGTCACCCAGATTGTGTAGAGAAGTGTTATATCACAAGACAGCTATCTTATCCTGTTTTAGCTAGATACCACAATAAACTCTTGTGTTCTGTCTTAGATACTTATAATATATTATAACAAAACTGTGTGGTCATAAAGAGATGTCTGTAAATTCTAGTTTTCTCTTAAGATGGCTACAGTACCCAGAAATGGGAACACATACTTTTATTCGGATTATACTCATACTGCTTGAAAAAAAGGTTAGAAAAGAAAAATAAAGGAAAAAAATCATCAGCCAGGTCAAAAACTACCTGACTGTAGGTGGCATCTATCCTAACAGAGTGTGTAGAGACCACACAATGAGTTTATCAACAATTATATTGTGGTTTATTACTCTCACATCATAGACCATACATCTAGTGTTTATCAGACCTCAAGATTTCATTTTTGTAGAAAATAAATAAAATTAACATTATATCAGAATACTCAAGTAATAATTTAAATTTCACCCCATAATTTCAATCACACATTTACTTAAATTTTTCTTTCAAGTGCACTTTTTTCACTATTAAGAACATTTAATTGAGCTCATATTAAATTGATTACCACATAACCTTTTATTTCAAATAAACCTTAGCAAAGATACATCGGAAACTGAATAACTATTTAATTTTACCATAATTGGAAAACAGATTCAAATGAACTCTGATCACATTAAGCCGTCATATTTACATAATCCTTTCTAGAAGAAAACACAAAAACAAAGTGTTATAATAACTTTTGAAAACACTTATACATATCAGAGCACTGTGTATAATCATATTATACTTAACATTTCATATAAAACATACACAACTTTTTCACATTGCACTCTCTTTATCTAACCACACCTTTCAGTGTTCTCACACACAAAACTCCATGGGAGGGGGGAACAGCTGCATACCTTTCTCATCCATCCATTTTCACTGAAACGTTCTTTAAAATAATCATCCTTGCTGAAAGCGGAGTTCCACCCTGAATTTTTTTTTTGTCAGAATCAGACTTCTCTAAACCTATAAAAAACATTTGGAGGAAATTTTTTTTTTTATATCTTTACCAGAATCCCCTGTTGCTATGTAGTCCTCCTAATCTGCCACTTCCTGATCTGCAGAGCTCCTCGTCACTTCCTCCCTCGCCTGTGCGGAAATAACACATCATTTCCCATGAGTCTGTGGGCAGTACTGTGTTGCCATAACAAAGGGGTGGGACCTTCCTCCGTTGCCGCCCATTGTTATGGCAACTTTAGAAACAACCGGCGCTACGGCCGGTGAATTCCGCATGCGCGAGATCGAGAGGTGCATGCTGGTTACCCAGCATGCACCTCTCCAAAGCTGATACAGGAAGAGATATTGATTGGGCTTCCCATGCCACAACAGGAGGAACAAACTTGTGAGTATTAAATTTATATTTTAGCAACATCCACTATTAACCTTGTATAATCGTTTTTTTTATTTAATAATGCATTATGCTCAAATCAAAAAAAATAAATAAAATATGTGGCCGGAACTCCGCTTCAATAACAGACTTACATCAACTTACACATACCCTGAATTTCTGTTTGACATTTATGTTGTAACGTTACTTTATGATAACCTTCATAATTAGTTGCCCAAAGCTTAGGGTCTATCTCTAGTAAGTATGGGTTGAGGTTCTCATCAGATTGGACAATAAAAAAATCCTTCCCCTAACTCGGTGGCCAGCCGGGTCAGGAGGACACCTGTTCTCCCTGAGACAACCTCAATACCATCCTCAATAAATGTTACCGCTTTTATTTGGTGAGATAATCACTTGTGTCACCTATTCTAGATTCTTTCTCTGCTGCTGTTATTTTAGCTTTTTCACAAATCATCTTAGTAATTTCTGCTCCGCAATGTTTGACAATAATCTGGTCAAAATCAAAAGGGACGGCACAAATTGTTTTCAAAATTCCCCTGATTTTAATCTACAGTCAGGGAGGTTTTTGAGTATCTCTGCCCTCTCTCCAGGTGTAAAAGGGTCATGCCACATTACTGTAGCAAGCGCCAGTGGGTCTTGACCATCTGCAGGGGGTCCTGTCACCTGTTGAGTCCTTACTGGTAATGCAGGGCAGTAGCTTCACTTCTTTTCTCAAGTTCATCTGTGGTCTCTCTCCCAATCATATTTGAGATTATTCTCACAGAATATTTTGGATCCAAATGTGACTTATATTGCTTGCCCTGTGTCACAGGTACTCACCCGGGCCGATATGCTGAGAGCTGCTCCCCTTGCGACTAGGCGCACGATGCCTCTGGAGTGGGTACAGAGGACACCGGGCACAAAGATGCACGGGTTGCCAGCAGGAGTGTTGCAGGTGGTGTGCAGTAGCGACGTTGACCAGGAGAGGCTGATGCTGCACTGGAAGTAGACACCTGGCAGGGCTGTGATCAGGCAGAGATTGCAGAGGTACCAGAGCATATGCTGAAGGAGGACCCTCGGGAGCATGAGAGAACTGAAAGTCCAGAACACCTAGCAGGGGGTCAAGCACAAGGAGCAAGAGATAGTCCAGCAAGCAGGCCGAGGGTCAAACACAGGTGATCCGGCAGCTGGAGTATCCAGGGAGCAAGCCAGGGGTCAAACACAGGTAAGTAACTCAGAGAATGTCCAGTAGGCAGGCCGAGGGTCAAGCACAGGTAATCAGGCAGTAGAAGTATCCAGGAAGCCAGCCAGGGGTCAAACACAGGTAAGTAACTCAGAGAATGTCCAGTAGGCAGGCCGAGGGTCAAGCACAGGTAATCAGGCAGTAGAAGTATCCAGGAAGCAAGCCAGGGGTCAAACACAGGTAAGTAACTCAGAGAATGTCCAGTAGGCAGGCCGAGGGTCAAGCACAGGTAATCAGGCAGTAGAAGTATCCAGGAAGCAAGCCAGGGGTCAAACACAGGTAAGTAACGGCAGCGGTGGTCAGACGGATTCCGGGTCGGCACAGGTAGTCAAGCAGGTACAGGGTACAGGATACAGGATACAGGACTGGAGACAGGACTCAGAAGAGACAACAAACCAGCAATTTGAGAGCAAACAGGGGAAGCCTTTTATAGGCCAGGTGAGTGGTCAGGTGGGATACCCGGACGAGTGCGCATGCGCACTCGTCTTCTGTCAGCGCCGCACACAGCGGTAAGCCGCACTGGCTGGGCTGTGTCAGATACCCGAGTGCCGCGGACCCGCGCATGCGCACCCGTTACCCGGCGTACCTGTACCATTCGTTGCGCTGCCCTACCGCGCGTGCGCAACCCTGGAACCCGGTGGTGAGGCACGGTATTTCCCTGACACCCTGTTATCACTGAATCTTATACCCAACTCTTTACACTTAAGCAAAATATCATCACCCTGTATATTTAATTTGTTTTGTTTTTTTGTTTTTTTTTTCTCTCTTTTTTTTTTTTCTTTTCTATATCTGTTTATTTTAATAGCTTTTTCCATGCTTTAGGATAAAAGGTACCATCAATAGTTATAAGATTTGTCCACCTAGATGTCCGCTCATTAGTCAAATGCAAACAATTTGTGACTGAAAGGGCCGAAATTCTGTACCATAAAGTTGGCGGCCCTTACACAATCGGCAGGGACATCTCCCCGTTTGGATAGTTTACTACCCATAACCATGGCAACAAAAATGATAGCCTACCTCCTCACAGGAGTACCAAAATGCTGTTGATCAACAGGCTTATCAATAGTTATTGAGAAACGGCAATAACAAAGATAGTCTACCTCCTTACAGAGTACCAAAATACGGTTGATGAAAACACTTATCAATAGTTATTGAAAACGACAATCAGCAAATATATTCCAAACAATAACATCATCTCAGAGAACTAGGTGGAACAAAGCCCGACAAGGGAAATATGTAAGAAATAGGTTTGAAAGTGAAACTTACTAGTGCCGTTCAGCCGATAGACACAAAGACAAGCTCAACGCAGAGACAAAAGTAAGCAAGGTAGATTAGCTTACCAGGCGCCTTAGGTGTCTGCGCAGAGATAGTCAATGGTCCTCTTACGGCTGTCCCAACCATTCAGTTCGCTCCTGGCTGGCTCGCCAGTGTTATGACCGTAACCTAAATCATACATGGACCAGCATATACGCATATAGAGTCAGTCTAGGTCTCATGCAGAATGACTGGCTTTATTTAGACAAGGTGAAGTTTTATACTATATTGTAAAACAGATACGTGTAGTATAGTATGATACAGACTGGTATATGATTATACAAGATTGGTATTTAGTGTAATTAATTAGATGGATAACAGATACATATTTCAGAAAAGGGAGGCATCCTCTCAAGAAGCAAAAGGTACATTCCGAAGAGATGGGCAGGAGTGCATTTCGTAAAAGGGATTTTAACATAAGTTCCTGGTATCTTAAGAAAGCTCTCTAACTGACTAAGGAAATATAAAAAATGTCTCTCTCTTATGCTAAGCTTGTCATAATAGTAGCCAGGTTAGTGGTTACAAATATTTTTTCCTGTTTGGAAGATTTGTTCCTTACCTGCCACACAAGGGGGGTTAAATGAGTTGCCTGTAGTGCTTAACTGCAGTCACCATTTTGGGAAAGACCAAGAACAATGTTTGGCTATGGAGTTTCTTCAACCCTGACCATTTTGGGTGAGTCAATATGTATAATGGATAGATTGTAATTGGCTTAAGGAGAACACAGAGGAAGGGGTTATGGGCGGCTGTGTATCCTGCTAAAAAACAAGCCTGCTGGCAGGAACTGAGACTCATTGGGGATGTAGACAGGCTGAGCCTTATATCAGATGGGCGATGAAACTACACATCCCTGCATGACCAGGGCTCTGTGGAAAGGAAAATGAAGGTATGTTCCTGGGCTGGAGGAAGATGTGGTAAGGACATTGTGGTAGACAGATTGTACTGCAGGCTGTAAGCAGACCATTTTGTCAATGCACCAGGGGCACAGAGAGACAGAGTAATGGACATCTCCTGGTACATGAGAATGCCAATGTCACTAACTAGTGCTGATCACTGGGGAGAATGCTGTGTAGCCAGGG
Source organism: Lithobates sylvaticus (assembly GCA_028564925.1). NCBI lineage: Eukaryota > Metazoa > Chordata > Amphibia > Anura > Ranidae > Lithobates > Lithobates sylvaticus. Next base: position 27,981,692 of record CM053027.1, read on the forward strand.
CTGGCTATTATGCCTACAATATAGAGACAATTTCTGTGTTAATAATGTGAGGTTGGCTGCCTCTAGTGTTTGCTGGACTCTATGTGTCAATTTCCTTTATCCTGTCATAGGATTCAGAGCAAAGCATCATGGGATGTGTATTTCAGAATGCTGAAGTGACTATGCCAGCAGGACTGATCTGAACTACAATTAACAGAATGCTGAGTGGACAGAACAGATTGCTGGGAGTGGGTATAAAAGGGGCTGGTGCGGCCTATATCAGCCTCTTGGGACGCCATTTGACTCTGCCAGCAGGAGGTCTGTGTGACAGTGAGTTGCTGTCAGAAACCATGAAATCAGACCGAGACAGAAGTACAGTTAAATCACACTTGTTTAATAAGAAAAGTAAAATAGAACAAACGTAGTCAAAACATAGCCAAATTTCGGCAACTGGAAACGGATACTCAGCCAAGCCAGAAGGTCAGGGATCAGTGTAGTGGAACAGCAAGCAGGATCTGGAGCCAGAAGGGATGTCAGCCAAGTAAGTCTTTAAAGAGGAATGCAGGAGAGCGTCTCCGTGATGTTGACCAAGGCGAAGGCAGAGCTCCTCTGGGCTGGATGGCTTAAGTAGGCAGGACTGACGAGCAGGATATCATCAACATGTGAGTAGCTGTGGAGAGATAGGAGCTGGCAATTAGCCAACAGCTGAGGGACCAGCTCAGAGAAGGAAGAGCTGAGCCCAGCCCTGACAGTTGCTGATGATTTGCAGCCTACATAGCGGGGAGCTGGACAGCTATACCCAGAGGGACCTCTGCGGACAGCATCACTTTTTCCTTGCAGCGGACCGGAGGGTGTTCCAGGTCATCCAGAGACGCCTGCAGTTCAGATCCCAGTGGGCTGCAGCGTGATGTGACGGGCGCCATTTCCCAGAGCCAGGATACAGGGAGAGAGATTTCCTCTTAGAGTCTTCTCATCATCTGCTTTGTTTGCCAACTTCTTACGAACACCGAAAGCAGACCTCTATGCCCAGTTCACATTATTGATTCTAGTAGCTATACTGTATAACACTATTATGGAAGTTACAACACAACAAGGATAACCTAAAGTTCTGCCAAATTTGCTACACCCTGTTATCAAGGATTACTTTAATTACAACACAAAGAGGCTAGCTGAAGACATCTGGATTTCGAGGAATACCATTTTATTATCCCTTTTCCTTATCTGCTTTAATTGTATTGAACTTCATCTAAAGGGAGCCAGCCAATTTGAATATAATAGTCTGTACATTGTTTCTTTATATTGTGCAAGATTTAATGTTAATGTGATTTGAGGAGGCAGAAGGGAGAAACCTGACACAGGAGATATAATGCCAGTTGTCTACCCTCCTGTTAACCTGTTCACATAGGTTTCTGTGATTGGGTTAATATCTGTGTTCATTTACAGTTAACGGAAATTTCCACCATTATATTACTTTTTTGATAAGTATAGATAAAATATCTGTGTGTAAGAGTGTTTTCTTACTATCTGACAAAGTTGAGATACACCTATTTTGTGTTCTCATTAATACAGTAAGCATACTTGAACTGTTTCTTTAACCACTTGCTTACTGGGCACTTAAACACCCTTCCTGCCCAGACCAATTTTCAGCTTTCGGTGCTCTCACACTTTGAATTACAATTACTCAGTCATGCAACACTGTACCCAAATGAATTTTTTGTCCTTTTTTTCCCACAAATAGAGCTTTCTTTTGGTGGTATTTGATCACCACTGGGTTTTTTATTTTTTGCGCTATAAATGAAAAAAGACCGAAAATTTTGAAAAAAAACGCATTTTTCTTAGTTTATGTGATAAAATTTAGCAAATTATTAATTTTTCTTCATAAATTTTGGCCACAATTTATACTGCTACATATCTTTGGTAAAAATAACCCAAATTAGTGGATATTATTTGGTCTTTGTATAAGTTATAGAGTCTACAAGCGGTGGTGCGAATCACAAAAAATTGATCACACCTGATGTACTGGTGGCCTATCTCATTTCTTGCGACCCAAACAAGCCAGGAAAGTACAAATACCCCCCAAATGACCCCTTTTTTGAAAGTAGACATTCCAAGGAATTTAGTAAGAGGCATGGTGAGCTTTTTGATGTTGCCATTTTTTTCCCACAATTCTTTGCAAAATGAAGATTTTTTTTTTTTTTTTTAACAAAATGTTCATTGTAATAGGTAATTTCTCTCACATGGCATGTGTATACCACAAATGACACCCCAAAATACATTCTGCTACTTCTCCTGAGTATTACGATACCACATGTGTGGGACTTTTACACAGCCTGGCCACATATAGTGGCCCAATTTTGAAATAGCACCATCAGGCATTCTACAAGCATAAATGACACATCTCATTTCTCAACCACCTATTACACTTTTGAAGGCCCTGGAGCACCAGGACAATGGAAACGCCCACAAAGTGACCCCATTTTGGAAAGCTAACACCCCAACGTATAATCTATGAGGCATAATGATTCTTTTGAACGGTTCATTTTTTTCCAGAAGTTTTGGGAAAATGTGGGAAAAAAATGAAAACGCATTTTTTTTACGCTAAGTTGTTCATTTATAAGATATTTCCAACACATAGTATGTACATAGCAAAAATTACACCTCAAAATACATTCTGCTACTCCTCCTGAGTATGGCGATACCAAATGTGTGAGACTTTTACACAGCCTGGCCACATACAGAGACCCAACATTGAAATAGCACCGTCAGGCGTTTTACAAGCATAAATGACACATCTTATTTCTCAACCACCTATTACACTTTTGAAGGCCCTGGAGCACCAGGACAATGGAAACGCCCACAAAGTGACCCCATTTTGGAAAGCTAACACCCCAACGTATAATCTATGAGGCATAATGAGTCTTTTGAGCGGTTCATTTTTTTCCAGAAGTTTTGGGAAAATGTGGAAAAAAAATGAAAACGCATTTTCCTGGTGCCTCCATGGCAGCATACCTGTGATAGAGCTCCGCCTCGACTCCTCCCTCAGGACTAGTGAATAGCATAAATTAAAGGCACCGTCCCTCCCCCAACATTCTCCTTTTTTTCCTCATACCTCTTGTGCTGGTGAAGAGTAGCAGATGTCCATACCTCTGCCTTCGGCAGCGTCCGCCGGGTTTAGCCTTTCCCGTGCGAAGTCCCTGTTCTTGGGTCCGCTCAATGCACTAATAAGACTGGGAACCCCTCTGTGGATCTGTGGGGTCTTCTTGCAGAGTTTCCTCACAGGAACGCAGTCTGCCGCCTTCTACGATGAATCGCAGCGAGTCGCAGGTGGATCAGCTCAGTCTCAGGCCTGTTACCTTTTTTTTTTTTCTTCCTTGTTTTCTCTCTCTCCTTTTCCCCTCTCTTTTTTTCCCCTTCTCCCTCTCTCTGCCCTCCCATCGTGCCTTGGATGTTGCTTACATGCTTTGTTTTGTACAGGGATGCCACCAAATATTCATCTTCATGGGGGGGGGGCCGCGGGAGCGCTCCTTATTGCTCCTGCTTGCGGCTGACAGGTCCCCCCGGGGTCGGCGTCCTCGCCGCCTGATGGGCGCATGCGCGTTCCGGGGTGGGGAGGAGACGCCGACTGGCGAGGGCTCCGCACAGAGCCCTCGCCGCCGATAGCTACTGCGCATGCGCGCACGCATGCGCAGCGGCCTGACCGCCCGGCGGCCATTTTGGTTACTGGAAAAAGTTCCAGTTTTTGCCCTTTCTTCATTGTTAATAGGTAGGAGGTGGTTTGGGATTAGCCCATCCACCTCCTTTTGTATTTAAAGGACAGCAGCAGGGTCATGGCTGTCAGTAGTGTTTCAGCCGTGCCCTGCGAGCCTCTTACTGTCCGTCTCTCGGTAGGTTTCCCCAAATGAGCAATTAAAAGTCTCTTTTTTTTATGATGTAAAGGGGAGAACACAGAACATAATATAATTTAATATACTTTTTTGTGTGCGTTGTGTATACATGGAAAATCTCTGCAAAAAAAAAAAAATAATATAAAAAAAAAAAAAAAAAAGAGAAAGGGAGACGGGGGGGAAGGGGGCGGGAGGGGCGCACATGTATACGGGTATATAAGCAAGTATATGTTACATGTAGGTATTTATGTGTACGCTTAAATCTACATAGTCCATTCTCTCTCTCTCTTCCCCTATCTTACTATATTTCCGCAGCTGATCCCTCTGCCCAACCGCGCTATGAGTTATTCATCTCGTAACAAAGATCCTCCTACGTCCAATAGGTATGAGACCAACTGTACGTGAGTATATAAAAAAAAAAAAAGTGCACTGCATGAATCTAACATAGATTCTTTGCATCGTAGCCCTGCCCACTCCAAAAGCACCAAGAAGTCGTCAAGACGCAGCGACAATGATGACAGCCCAGACCGCAGGTCCCGTTCCTCCCATCATGGGTCCCGGTCCTCACGCCACGAATCAGAGAGGTCAAGATCCAGAAGACGAGACCGGTCGCCTTCCCCTAGAAGTGGCGCAAAGAAGAAGTGCTGGACATGTGGGGCTACGCCGCTACCGGGCAAGCTGGTCTGTAAGGACTGCTTCAGGGACTACGCGGCCAACCGCGAGCTCGAGAGTCAGCAGGTCGTGGATCTGCTTAAGCGAACAATGAGGGACTCATTCTCCGAGCTAGCAGCCCTGGTCCCCGTTCAGCCAGTCCCACGGACACAGGCAGGGGAAACAGATCACGAAATCCCAGGTCCTTCGGCAGTCAGTACCCCCCCGCCGCCGTCACGGCCGGCCGAGAAATTACCACCTGAAGACCCCTCAGGGGACTCTTCAGAGGAATCGGAGCCGTCCGGATTCAGCTATGCCCTGGTCCCACCATTTATCCAAGCGGTCAAGACCGCGATCACCTGGGAGGAGGCGGAGGAACCACCTCAAAGGTCCAGGAGTTACTTTCCATTCCTCAAAAGGAGACAGATTCTCTTCCCTCTAATGGGGGAGATCACGGAAGTCATCCAAAATGAATGGTTAAGGACCGACAAGAAGCTCTCCGTGGGCCGGCTCAATAAACTTTATCCTCTACCAGAGGCTGAAACGCAGTCGCTGAACTCCATGCCGGTAGTAGACGCGGCCGTGGTACGTTTAGCGAAGAATGTCACCCTCCCAATGGAGGATTCCGCTTCCTTCAAAGATCCTCTAGATAGGCGGATCGATCTGGAGCTTAAGAGGAGCTACTTGGCCGCAGGAGCCGCCTGTAAACCGGCCATTGCCCTCACTTCGGTGTCCAATGCCATCAGAGCCTGGACAGACAACATCGAGACGGCCCTACGACAGGAGGTCCCTAGGGAAGACATAATAAAAGCCTTGGAGGAACTTAGACTGTCGGCAGACTTTGTCGGGGAGGCAGCCATTGACACCATCAGATGCTCGGCCCGGTCTATGCTCCATTCCGTGATGGCAAAGAGAGCCTTATGGCTGAAGCCCTGGACGGCTGATCTCGCCTCCAAGCAAAATTGGTGTAAGATCCCATTCGATGGCAAAGCGCTATTTGGAGACAAATTGGAGAAGGCTATCTCCAGGGTGACAGGGGGAAAATCTGGTATGCTCCCCCAGGACAAAAGGGTGCGAGGTCCCAGAGGAGGTCCGTCCAGGTTCCGCCAGTCAAACGCCAGGGACTTTAGACAGTCAAGGTACTTCAGAGACAACAGAAGGCCCTGGAGAGGCACCCAAGCTTCCTTTCTGAGCAGAAAAAACAAAGCCCCTAGGACCCCTCAGGAGCAGAAGCAGTCCTTTTGACGCCGGGCTACTCCAGAGACCATCGGTAGGAGCCAGGCTAAAATCCTTTGTCCCAGTCTGGACTACCCATTGCCAAGACCCCTGGGTTTTATCAACAATCCAGTGGGGACACTTTTGGAAGTTCTCTCACACTCCACCTCCCATATCCTTCAAGAGAACCGAGATTCCGGCCTCACCGTCAAAAGCGCAGGCCCTAGTACAGTTTATAACATCCCTCCAGCTTCAGGGGGCGGCTGTACCGGTTCCCTTGTCAGAGCGCTTCACAGGCTTCTACTCTACCCTGTTCCTAGTACCCAAAAAGACAGGTGGTTGGAGGCCAGTGATAGACCTGAAGAAGCTCAATCTGTACATCAGCACCGAGAGCTTCAAGATGGAGTCCCTGCAAACAATTATCCAAGTAGTCCAACCAATGGATTGGATGATCTCGGTCGACCTGCAGGATGCCTACCTCCATATCCCAATTCTTCCTGCATTCCAGAAGTATCTGAGGTTTGCAGTGGGCCAAACCCACCTACAGTTTCAAGCCCTACCCTTTGGGCTGTGCACCTCCCCCAGAGTGTTCACCAAAATATTGATATCCGCTCTGGCCCCCCTTCGGGAGAAGGGCCTGAGGATATACCACTACTTGGACGATATCCTCCTACTAGCCAGCAGTCCGGAGCAATTGGTACATCACCGGGAGATCCTTCTACAGTCCCTAAGAAGACTGGGATGGCTTATAAATATGGACAAAAGTCAATTAACACCGACTCGACAGATGGTCTACCTAGGTGCGATGTTCAACACTCAGGAGGGGACAGTGTCGTTACCTCCTTCGAAGGCAAGGATCATCATCCGCAGGATGCGCAAGACCATCCAGAGCCAGTATCTGACGGCATCACAATGTCTGAGTCTCATTGGCACAATGTCCTCTTGTATTCCCCTGACGCCTTGGACCCATTGGCACCTGAGATACTTTCAAACAGGTTTTTTGGCTCAATGGAAGAGACAGCGTCTCTCGCAGACAATCCTGCTGACGGGAGTAATGCGCAGGAGTCTGCGCTGGTGGACAATCCCGGAGAACCTCTCCAAGCCTCACTATCTGGGCTCCCTCTCTTGGACCACGGTCACATCCGACGCGAGCGGGCAAGGCTGGGGGGCCCATTGCGGGGAAACCAGGATTCAAGGGAGATGGTCATGTTCTACCCGGGGAGTGGTATCCAACATCTTGGAGATGAGGGCAGCCTTCCTGGCACTGACTACTCTGACATCTCAAGTCAGAGGGCGGAGGATACTCCTACGCCTGGACAACAGGGCGGCTGTCTCATATCTGCAGAGGCAGGGAGGCACGCGCAGCAGATCGCTCCTCAGGGAGGTAGAGCCGATCATGCTCTGGGCGGAGAAGAACCTCCTGGATCTCAAAGCGATGTACCTCCCGGGCAGACTAAACACGGAAGCAGACTCGTTATCAAGAAACTTCCAAGACATCAACGAGTGGGCGCTCCATCCCCAGGTCTTCCTTCAGATCTCCAACCTGTGGGATCCCCCTCAGGTGGATCTATTTGCCACCCCGGAGAATGCGAAGCTGGACAGATTTTTCTCCCGCCTGCCACACACGCAAGCCGAGGCAGTGGATGCCCTGACGTGCCCCTGGAGGTTCACGACAGCATATGCCTTCCCTCCCCGGCCACTAATATTCAGGTTCCTCCTGAGGGTCCTCAGGGAATCAGTGCAAGTGTTGGCGGTACTCCCGTATTGGCCGAAGAGACCCTGGTTTCCTCTGGCCATGCGCCTCAGCGTGAGTCCTCCAATCAGGATCCCCCCTTTCCCTCATCTTCTGTCGCAAGGCAACCTGGTTCATCCGAACCCACAGAAACTAGATCTTCGAATCTGGAGGTTGAGAGGCGAAGGTTTGAAGCCTTAGGGTGTTCCCCAGGGGTCATATCAACACTACTGAGGGCCAGAAAGCCGGCGACCAACGCTATCTACTCAAGAATCTGGAACAAATTCTTGTCTTTCGCCACGGATAAAGGCTTTGACCCAATCTTTCCTTCCACACCCAATATTTTGGGTTTCCTTCAGTCAGGTCTCGACCTGGGGCTCGGTCTGAGTTCTCTCAAAGTGCAGGTAGCAGCTATTTCCGCAGCCACAAATAAAAGATGGGCAGAGGATCCTCTGGTGGTCACCTTCCTCAGGGGGGTGCTAAAGATCCGCCCTCCTGCCGGGCGGCCGTTCCCTAAGTGGGATCTGTCCCTAGTCCTGGAGGTCCTATCTAGCCATCCATTTGCTCCAGTAGAACAAGTGGCAATCTGGAACCTATCACTGAAAACTGCCTTCCTGCTAGCCATCACATCTGGCCGAAGAGTTTCAGAACTACATTCGTTAGGGATAGGGGACGACCATATCTCCTTTTTCCCAGACAGAGTGGAACTCCGTCCCCTTAGGGGCTTCACGCCTAAAGTCACTACCACAAGCCATATGGCAGAACCTTGGGCACTTCCGGTATTCACAGATACGGATTCAGAGTCTTGTCACGAGCTAGACATCTCCAGAGTGCTCAGGGCTTACCTCGAAGCCACCAGTCCCTTCAGGGACTCCGAGAGACTTTTTGTGGTACCTTTCGGTAAATACAGGGGGAAAGAAGCTTCCATCAGAACTCTGGCATCTTGGGTCGTAAAGCTGATTCAGAAGGCCTACAGGGTGAAGAATATGGTTCCTCCTTCCCGAGTGAATGCTCATTCCACAAGGGCAGTCTCAGCTTCCTGGGCAGCAAGGGCTAATGTTTCATTGGAGACGGTTTGCAGGGCCGCCACCTGGTCTTCTCGCCATACCTTTCTCAGGCACTACCATATCGATCCAGGAGCTCTCACTACTGTTGAGTTCGGAAGGAGGGCAGTCCAGGCTGCAATGTCCTTTTCTGATTAAACATTTAACAAGCATTATCCCACCCTTGTCAGCTAGTTATTTATCACAGGTATGCTGCCATGGAGGCACCAGGAAAACGGAAAATTGTATCATACTTACCGTAATTTTCCTTTCCTGGTGCCTATCCATGGCAGCATACACTCCCACCCTCGGTATGCTATATTACAGAGAATGTTGGGGGAGGGACGGTGCCTTTAATTTATGCTATTCACTAGTCCTGAGGGAGGAGTCGAGGCGGAGCTCTATCACAGGTATGCTGCCATGGATAGGCACCAGGAAAGGAAAATTACGGTAAGTATGATACAATTTTCCGTTTTTTTTACGCTAAGTTGTTCATTTATAAGATATTTCCAACACATAGTATGTACATAGCAAAAATTACACCTCAAAATACATTCTGCTACTCCTCCTGAGTATGGCGATACCAAATGTGTGAGACTTTTACACAGCCTGGCCACATACAGAGACCCAACATTGAAATAGCACCGTCAGGCGTTTTACAAGCATAAATGACACATCTTATTTCTCAACCACCTATTACACTTTTGAAGGCCCTGGAGCACCAGGACAATGGAAACGCCCACAAAGTGACCCCATTTTGGAAAGCTAACACCCCAACGTATAATCTATGAGGCATAATGAGTCTTTTGAGCGGTTCATTTTTTTCCAGAAGTTTTGGGAAAATGTGGAAAAAAAATGAAAACGCATTTTTTTTACGCTAAGTTGTTCATTTATAAGATATTTCCAACACATAGTATGTACATAGCAAAAATTACACCTCAAAATACATTCTGCTACTCCTCCTGAGTATGGCGATACCAAATGTGTGAGACTTTTACACAGCCTGGCCACATACAGAGACCCAACATTGAAATAGCACCGTCAGGCGTTTTACAAGCATAAATGACGCATCTTATTTCTCAACCACCTATTACACTTTTGAAGGCCCTGGAGCACCAGGACAATGGAAACGCCCACAAAGTGACCCCATTTTGGAAAGCTAACACCCCAACGTATAATCTATGAGGCATAATGAGTCTTTTGAGCGGTTCATTTTTTTCCAGAAGTTTTGGGAAAATGTGGAAAAAAAATGAAAACGCATTTTTTTTACGCTAAGTTGTTCATTTATAAGATATTTCCAACACATAGTATGTACATAGCAAAAATTACACCTCAAAATACATTCTGCTACTCCTCCTGAGTATGGCGATACCAAATGTGTGAGACTTTTACACAGCCTGGCCACATACAGAGACCCAACATTGAAATAGCACCGTCAGGCGTTTTACAAGCATAAATGACGCATCTTATTTCTCAACCACCTATTACACTTTTGAAGGCCCTGGAGCACCAGGACAATGGAAACGCCCACAAAGTGACCCCATTTTGGAAAGCTAACACCCCAACGTATAATCTATGAGGCATAATGAGTCTTTTGAACGGTTCATTTTTTTCCAGAAGTTTTGGGAAAATGTGGAAAAAAAAAATGAAAACGCATTTTTTTTACGCTAAGTTGTTCATTTATAAGATATTTCCAACACATAGTATGTACATAGCAAAAATTACACCTCAAAATACATTCTGCTACTCCTCCTGAGTATGGCGATACCAAATGTGTGAGACTTTTACACAGCTTGGCCACATACAGAGGCCCAACATGCAAGGAACACCATGAGGTGTACCAGGGACGCATAGCATGCACATACCAAGAATTACACCCCAAAATACATTCTGCTTAGCAAAGAGTAAACAAAAGATTACCTGTGGTTTTAGTAGCGCAGTTGTCCACAGGAGGATAGCACTGGTCCAGGCAGCAGGCAGGAACTTGGTCATCAAAAGCGAACACAATTTTCCAGGCAACAGGCAGGAATACTGTCCATAGTCAATACAGGCAGCAGGCAGGGATACTGTCCATATACAGTCCAGGGTCAGTGCAGGGAGAGATTGTCAGCAGTGCCAAAATATTGGTCCTGGTAGTAGGCAGGAACATGGTCCATCCACGTGGTGTGGTCAGTTCATGCAACAAGCAGAGGCATGATGGCATAGGTCCTACAGGCAGAGCAGGCAGAAGTAGGGCCTTGTTCAGGACAGAATGGGGACAGGGGTAGAGGCTTCTCCCACCCAAATCTCTTTGAAGCCTCCAAGCCTCCAGACCCTAATCTAGGAATGAGAAAACAAATGAAAGTTTTCTTCATCCAGAAAAACTATTCTGGAGCCCCTCACATATGTGAGACCCCTGTGTTATGAACCCCACTAGTCCACTGTCAGGGTACAAGATCAGTCCAAGAGGCAGGCAAAAGGCATGGTCAAACAGTCCAGGGTCAGTTCCAGATCAGGCAGAGGTATGTACAGAATCGGTAGGCAGAAGCATGGTCAAATAACAGTCCAGGGTCAGTTCCAGATCAGGCAGAGGTATAAACAGAATCAGTAGGCAGAAGCATGGTCGAACAACAAGCCAGGGTCAGTTACAGAGCAAGCAGAGGCATAAGGGGTGTGATGGTAAATGGTAGGAAGTGAGGGCTATGTTTACCATACTTCACTAATAATTCAGTGAAGTATGGTAACGGCGGAAACAGTTAACTACGCAGAGGCCTGGTTGGGAAGGACAATCTACACAATGATAAGTGGTGTCTCTTCTCAATCCTCGTTTGGAGCACACCCGGCATTTTTTCTGACGTTTTTGGCCTGTTGGAGTGGGAGGGATTTTATCGGGAAAGTGGCGTTCAGAGAGTCTGCTTATGACATCGGATCGAATATTTTGTGGTGGGCCGTTCGGGAATATAAGGGCAGTGGTGATTATCTCCTGGTAGCCAAGGAAGGGTCTGGGTCTTTCAGTGGAGTTTTGGTAGATAATATAGCTGTTGTATGTGGCCAAATTAAATAAATAAATAGCAACTTTTTTATACCACTGGTATGTTCTTCTTGTGGCAAGATAAGGTTCGAGCATCTGGTCGTTGAAGTCGACACCTCCCATGAACTTGTTGTATTCATGGATACACAGTGGCTTTTGTACGACTGGGCCAGTCCTCCTGGTGATCTCAACAAATGTGTTGTTGTGGATCGACGAAAGCATATACACATCCCTTCTGTCCCTCCACTTCACAGCCAGAATTTCCTCATTGCGTAAGCTTGCCGTCTCCCCTCTTCTCAGCTTCTTGTTGACGAGGCTTTGAGGAAAGCCCTTCCGGTTTGTTCTTACGGTGCCGCAGGCTGGCGTGTTCTTCCTGTGAAGGTTTCGGAACAGGGGCAAACTGGTATAAAAGTTATCCACATAGAGATGGTAACCTTTCTCCAGGAGTGGGTTTATGAGTTGCCAAACCACTTTCCCACTCGATCCGATGTATTCTGGGCAATTAGGGGGATGTAGCTGGGTGTCCTTCCCTTCGTACACCATGAAGGAATATGTATAACCTGTGGCTCGGTCACACAACTTATACATTTTCACTCCATAGCGGGCCCTTTTGGAGGGAATAAATTGTTTTAAGCCCAGCCTGCCAGAAAATTTGACCAGGGACTCATCCACACATACGTGCTGGTCTGGGGTAAACAACTGGGGGAAGATCTCAGAAAAATAATTTATTAGCGGCCGAATTTTATAGAGTTTATCAAAATTTGGGTCATTTCGGGGAGGGCACTGGGTGTTATCATTGAAGTGCAAGAATCTCAAAATCATCAGATATCTGGTCCTGGGCATTACATAAGAAAAGATGGGCATGTGGTAGATGTGGAGGGTTGACCAATAAGCACGGATTTTGTTTTTGTTGTTTAGTCCCATACAGAACGTGAGGCCCAAAAAAATTCTGAACTCCTCCACTGTCAGGGGTCTCCACTGGTAGGGACGGGCATAAGAGGACGTTGGATTACTTGCGATAAATTGTTGTGCATATAGGTTGCACTGGGCCACAATCGATGCAAGCATGTCATTGGTAAAAATTAAATTGAAAAAATCCATTGGGGAAAAATTTTCTGTGTCCACCTGGACTCCTGGGTGGGCAGTGAAAGGGGGAACGTTAGCTTCTCCTGAATTAGGAGGAAGCCACAAGGGGTTCTGAAGGGCATAGGGAAGGCTTGCATGGGACCTAACCCTTTGGGGCCGAGGTGACACCCCACTGGAACTTGGCCTTTGCCGAGGTACTGCAGTGCTGGTGGATGGTACTGCAGTGCTGGTGGATGGCACTGCGGTACTGGTGGATGGTACTGCCTCATCAGTACGCCTTCGTCTGGCGGGCGGACTCTCATCTTCCTCCTCTGAGGCTGTCATTGTCCCGCTACTTATGACAGGCTCGTAGTCCATGTCAGAATCGGAACCTGCATAGGAGGAGGAATCCGAAGCGGAGAGCTCCCCGTTGCTCTCGTCGGCTGCAAGAATGTCGTAAGCCTCCTCGGCTGAATATAACCTTTGTGACATGCTGATCACAAATGTGGCAGGTGACACTGATTTGGCAGGTGACACTGATGTGGCAGGTGACACTGACAGGTGACACTGATGTGGCAGGTGACACTGACAGGTGACACTGATGTGGCAGGTGGCACTGATGTGGCAGGTGACACTGGCAGGTGGCACTGATGTGGCACTGACGACTGGTGGCACTGACAGATGGCACTGATACGTGGCACTGACGACTGGTGGCACTGACGGATGACACTGATACGTGGCACTGACGACTGGTGGCACTGACAGATGGCACTGATACGTGGCACTGACGACTGGTGGCACTGACAGATGGCACTGATACGTGGCACTGATGACTGGTGGCACTGACAGATGGCACTGATACGTGGCACTGATGACTGGTGGCACTGACAGATGGCACTGATACGTGGCACTGGTGACAGGTGGCACTGACAGATTGCACTGATACGTGGCACTGGTGACAGGTGGCACTGGCAGATGGCACTGGCACTGGCAGATGGTACTGGCAGATGGTACTGGCAGATGGTACTGGCAGATGGTACTGGCAGATTGTAATGTCAGATTCCTCTGGCAGATTGGGCTGGCAGATTGGGCTGGCAGATTGGGCTGGCAGATGGCACTTTATGGGGACTGATGGCAGTGTAAAGTGTTTTTTTTACTCACAGTAGGCAATGCTGACACAGATCGCTTCTCTCTCCTCACACGCTGTCTCTGTGTGAGGAGAGAGAAAGCCGGCAATGAGAGATGATCTCATATGTTTACATTTGAGATCATCTCTCATTGGCTGCTGAGATCGCGCTGTAAACGGCCGCTGTGATTGGCCGTTTACAGCGATCTGTGATTGGCCGTGTCCGACGGACACGGCCAACACAGATTTTCCCCGCTGCGCGCCCTCGAGGGCGCGCAGGGAGGATGTAAACAGGAGGACGTCCAGGGACGTCCTCCCAGCAGAGAGCGTCCGCGCTGCAGCCGTCTTTCGGCTATAGCGCGGGCGCGAACTGGTTAATACTGTGTGAGTCTCTATTTACTAATACAGTTGGTAAGATGACTGAACCCAGGGTGTCAGAGGTAATGGAGGATTTGCAGAGTTGAGGTAGTCAGTGAGGTACAGAGTCTATTAGTAGCCCTCACATGGGTATCGCTACAGCTGCTACCACTGACTTCACAGAGGGAGTTCAGCTGTCACCCTAAATGTTGGGGAGAGACTGCTGGTCAAGCCCCACAACCAATTTTAAGGAGAAAGAATATTGTTTGCTTGGGACACAGTGGAGGAGCCTATACTCAGGTTCAAAGAGCTTTTATGGGAGTGCTCCAGTGCCAGAATTGGACCCCAACGTACTGACAGTAGGGAAAGGGTTTGACAGAGAAAGCTAAACTGTTATCTAACATTGCCCAGTAGACAGGACTATCCCCAGTATAGGACTTAGGGGTCATCCTCTGGACCATTGGCTTATTATATACGGTATATCCTATTTGCTACTCTTTATATATTTGTTGACCAACTGTACTCTTTATTTTGCTATTGTTTTACTTATTTGTTTGACGGGGGCCCAGATCTGAACCTGCAAACAGTTTTGTCTGGCGATGCCTCTTCTTGCTGAGCCACCTGGATTGCTGGACAGCTCCCTGGACAGTTCCTTGAATGATCCTGCCTTGAACCTTCTTTCTCTTGAATCTTGAACCCTTTACTCCCCCCATGAACTTTCTATTAAAGCCATGCCTTTGCACTTTCTGTTTGCCAGATTATTGTGCTCTATCCAGACAATTTCTCGCTCTAGTCACTCTTGCTGCCATCTGTATCTTCACTACCACTTGTTACCGACCTTTGGCTTGTTCCTCTGCTATGCTTCTGCTTGATCCCAACCTGCTATATCTACTATTGGACCCCGGCTTGCTCACCACCTGGTAGGGTGATCCTAAGGACCATGACCTGCTACTAACATGCAGCAAAATCCACTCAACCATTAGGAGCTCCGGTTAGTACTTGGACTCCACAGCTCAGATGAGCCCTTATAATCCGCCAGAGTCATCTGCTTCGGTACTTATCCAGCTGGTCGGTGGGAGCAGTCTAGCTGGATGCATTAAATGCCACTTACCTCTCTGAATCAGCCCAGTGAGAGTGTTCTCCTGCTGTACATTCTGGGAGGGGGTATTTAAGGTACCGACACCATGTGACTAAAAAAGCTTTTCCTATCCGCGTGGTTCTGGTGGTCCTCCTGACCCAGCCTCATGGCCCTCCTGGCCTGGGGCGCGAACCATGCATCCTGTGTCTTGGGGCTTGCTGGCCCGAGGCAATGTACCTGCAGGGGTAGGCCCGAGTGACTTTCGGAGCCTACTGATCCAAGGAAGGTCTAGTGCCGTCTCTATGGAATGGAGAGGCCTAGCAACTGAAGTACCCCAGGGGAGGACCATTTCAGGAGAAGGCCATGTGCAAGGCTGGCTTCTCTGAAGGAGCCTGGAGGCTTAGTTGAAGGACACGACTTGGAACATCCCTCATATGGTATCGCCGGATGGGCTGAGAGAACCTGGTACCGTATGACAGTTACTAAAAGTTCATCTAATACCTCAGTGATGTTAAATTATAACTACAAGTCTGTGGCAGAGACTGTACCAAGTATCCTACCGGCTGCTAGGCCTAGTGAGAGAGACCTATATGGGGGTGCTGAATCCAGTTGTGAAACTGTTTAATCTCTAGATTCATCTGATGTCTTCACCCTGCAATTTAAGTACCTGAACTCACCCCTAAACCCTCTACCCCCCTTAATTGAGAGACTGTGTTCTATTTTCTGAATAAAAACCCTGAAAGAGGATTCAGTGTCAGTCTCAACCTTTTCTCTGGGTTACTTTTCCCTAAGACGGAGCTACAACAGGTGAGGTAACGGTAAGCCCAAATAATACCAGCAGCTCCTTTGGGGGTTAGTGCTACAGTAGTAATACATACTGTATATTTTTGCAATAAATATCTCCTCTTCAGCCTGGGAGTGTTGGGGAGTATGGTGCTGACTACAGAGTCGTGTGTACTGGGAACAGGGAACCCAAGAAAACAGCGGCTCCTTCAGGGATAAGCGCTACAGTACATGTAATATATTACAGTTTTGTTCTTGGGTTTAGATAAGCTTAAAACAAAGTTTTGCAATGAAAACTCAAGTAATAAAGGCTGACAACATGGCCGTCATTGTGGTATTTATTTATTGATGTAGTGCTCTGTTAGGTTAGGATATTTAGTAGGAAGTTAAAATGAATGTCAAAAGCAATCTCGTCCAAGTACAAGGCTAACGTCAGCTAAGGCTGTTTACATTAATTATGGTTTTCGGTGTTCACAGCACGCAAATATGTTTCTGTTCATTACGTCCACAAACTGATTGTTAATGAAGAAGCATGGGCATGTGACGTGATGTTTTTCATGGTCACACTATTCGGTAAAGGACAATGATGTATCGTATAATAAAGAAAGTGATAATAACCAGCTAGCAAGGGATATTTACTTTAGAATGAAGACCATTCATACAAGTAAGGCTGCATTCACACCTGAGCGTAGCGTTTTCAGGCAGAAAATCGCGCGAATTGCAGCGTTTTTTGCGGCATTTTTAACTGCGATTTCGCCGCGTTTTTTACCCCGTTTTGCCGCGATTTTGTGCAGAGCAAAAGGTCATGTAAGAAGAAGAAAAACGCCCAAATCTGCCCGATTTGAGCGACAAAAAAGGGTCCGGAACTTGTTTGAGCTTCAGGTGTAGGGCTTCAGGCGTTTTGGAGTGGAGATGTGAACCATCTCCATAGAGAATAATAATAATGTATTTTTTCCCCTCTAGCGTTTTGTAGCTTCAGGCTTCAGGCTTCAGGCGACAAAACGCTCAGGTATGAATGCAGTGTAAAAGTCAAAGACTATTTACACGTGCTAACCTAGAAGTTCCTTGTATTGGTATGGTGGACAGGTGCACCAGTAGGTGTACCTATTGTTTCCCGTACTGAATTTTACATGTTAGTTAACATATTATGCAGAGTTTTGCAGAATAAATGGTACCATCAGTCCCTGTCCTAATTTTTTTTTGGGGGGGTGGCAAACAGTAGCACCCAGGGTCGGTCGGTCCGTGCGCGGTCAGTCGGGTGGGTCTGGTGCACCCCATATGTGGTGGGCAGCGCTTCTCCCGGGCTTCACCAGCAGCTTCCCTTGCTTGGCAGCAGTGGCAGTGATGGCTTTCCCTTCCCCTGCTCTCCTCGGGCATTGCGCCCGCTTCCGTTTCTTTCCTCCTCCTCCTCGGCAGCCAATTGGGACTCTTCTCTTTTCGGCCAATCAGAAAACGGGTCTCAGACCTGCTTCTGATTGGCTAGATTGAGAATCAGTGTTTCAATTGCGAATATTCATTCGCTGTTTTAACACCTGGGTGGGCTCATGGCACAATGCTCTGCGCCACGAGCCCACCCTATTTTGAAGCCTATCACAGCCTCTGGCTCTAATCAGGTGCTTCAAAAAAAACACCCCCACCGCTGTAATTCACGTGCCCGGCGTTCCAAAAGGGGCTGGACGCATGAATGAATATGGGGGGGGGGGGGCAGTGTCCTGTCAAAATAATGGCCATGGATAGAGCATGGGGGTGGCAGCCGTGGATAGAGGGGGCGGCGCTCCGGTGCCCCTAGTGGATGGGCCACCACTGTTGTTGTGTAATGTTCCTACCGTGAAAGTCAAGCAGGGGAGTGTCGGAGACAACAGCTACAGGTAAGCTAATCAATGTATGCCTGCATCTTTAACCAGTTAACAACCGGCCCATAGCCGAAAAACGGCTACAGGGCGGTTGCTTAACTCTGGGAGGCCGTTAATTAACGGCCTCACAGAATTCTGCTCTTGCGCGCCCCCTGGTGCGCGCACTCGAGAGCATCCATGATCGCCGAGGACCCGGCGGATCATGGATCACGGTAAACGGCCGCTCATCGCGGCCGTTTCCCATGTGATCGCTCTGTCAAATGACGGAGTGATCACATGTAAGCAAACCGGCGTCATTTGATGACGCCGGTTCCTCTCTCCTCCTCTCTCTGTACCGATCGGTACAGTATGAGAGGAAAGGGGGAGGGATCGGTGGCAGCAGTGCTGTGGGCGGGATCTGTAGTGCCCACAGCCTGCTCTGCCACCACCGATCCATCCATCCATGCTCAGCCATCCCTCCATACCATGCAATACACAGCAATAGCCTGCAGTGTATTGCTGGGTATTGCAGGGTATGGAGGGATGGCTGAGCATGGATGGATGGATTCTCTGCCATCCCCCCCAATACTGTGCCATACCCCCCAATACTGTGCCATACCCCCCAATACTGTGCCATACCCCCCAATACTGTGCCATACCCTGCGATACTCTGCCATACCCTGCGATACTCTGCCATACCCTGCGATACTCTGCCATACCCTGCGATACTCTGCCATACCCTGCGATGCCCTGCCATACCCTGCGATGCTCTGCCATACCCTGCGATGCTCTGCCATACCCTACGATTCTTTGCCATACCCTGCGATACCCTGCGATACCCTGCCATACCCTGCGATACCCTGCCATACCCTGCGATACTCTGCCATACTCTGCCATACCCTGCGATACTCTGCCATACCCTGCGATACTCTGCGATGCTCTGCCATACCCTGTGATACCCTGCCATACCCTGCGATACCCTGCGATACTCTGCAATACCCTGCGATACTCTGCGATACTCTACCATACCCTGCGATACTCTGCGATACTCTACCATACCCTGCGATACTCTGCAATACCCGGCGATACTCTGCGATACTCTACCATACCCTGCGATACTCTGCAATACCCGGCGATACTCTGCAATACCCTGCGATACTCTGCCATACCCTGCAATACCCAACAATACCCTGCGATACTCGCTACGATCAAAGCCAGGATCGTTTTTTTTTTTTATTTTAGGCTTTCCAGCCTAGAGGTGAGATGTGGGGTCTTATTGACCCCATATCTCACTGTAAAGAGGACCTGTAATGCCATATTCCTATTACAAGGGATGTTTACATTCCTTGTAATAGGAATAAAAGTGATCAAAAAAATTTTTGGGGGGAAAAAAAGGGTCAAACTAAAATAAATAAAGTAAAATGAACAATAAAATATATATATATTTTTTTAAAGCGTCCCTGTCCCCGTGTGCTCGCACGCAGAAGCGAACGCATACGTAAGTCCCGCCCACATATGAAAACGGTGTTCAAACCACACATGTGAGGTATCGCTGCAAACGTTAGAGCGAGAACAATAATTTTGGTCCTAGACCTCCTCTGTAACTCAAAACATGTAACCAGTAAACAAAATTAAAGCCTATGGGGATTTTTAAGTAGCGAAGTTTGGCGCCATTTCACGAGTGTGTGCAATTTTGAAGCGTGACATGTTGGGTATCTATTTACTCGGCGTAACTTCATCTTTCACATTATGCAAAAACATTGGGCTAAATTTACAGTTTTGTTTTTTGTAAAGCACAAAAATTTTTTTTCCAAATAAAACACGTTCGAAAAATTGCTGCGCAAGTACCGTGCTAGATAAAAAGTTGCAACGACCGCCATTGTATTCTCTAGGGTCTTTGCTAAAAAAAACATATATAATATTTTGGGGTTCTATGTAATTTTCTAGCAAATAAATGATGATTTTTTTACATGTAGGAGAGAAATGTCAGAATTGGCCTGGGTGCTCCAGAACACCTGATGGTGCTCCCTGCATGTTGGGCCTCTGTATGTGGCCACGCTGTGTAAAAGTCTCACACATGTGGTATCGCTGTACTCAGGAGTAATAGCAGAATGTGTTTTGGGGTGTAATTTGTGGTATGCATATGCTGTGTGTGAGAAATAACCTGCTAATATGACAATTTTGTGAAAAAAAAAAAAAAATTAAAAAAAATCTTGATATTGCAATAAATTGTGGGAAAAAATGACAACTTCAAAAAACTCACCATGCCTCTTTCTAAATACCTTGGAATGTCTTCTTTCCAAAAAGGGGTCATTTGGGGGGTATTTGTACTTTTATGGCATGTTAGGGTCTCAAGAAATGAGATAGGCCGTCAGTACTTCAGGTGTGATCAATTTTCAGATATTGGCACCATAGCTTGTGGACTCTATAACTTTCACAAAGACCAAATAATATACCCCAATTTGTACTTATTTTTACCAAAGATATGTAGCAGTATAAATTTTGGCCAAAATTTATTAAGAAAAATTACAAATTTGCTAAATTTTATAACAAAAACGAAGAAAAATGCATTTTTTTACTGAATTTTCAGTCATTTTTATTTTATAGCGCAAAAAATAAAAAACCCAGAGGGGATTAAATACCACCAAAAGAAAGCTCTATTTGTGTGAAAAAAAGGACAAAAATTTCATATGGGTACAGTGTTGTATGAATGAGTAATTGTCATTCAAAGTGTGAGAGCACCGAAAGCTGAAAATTAGTCTGGTTATTAAGGGTGTTTAAGTGCCCAGTGGTCAAGTGGTTAAAATACACCGTTTTTTTCGTTTTTATTTTTTAGGGGATTTGGATGTTGTGGAAGAAGAATCGCATTTTACCAGTGAAAGTGCACACGTCCTCATCGGGGAGATAATGGTGTGCAATCGAGATCTAGATGATATCAAGTAAAACATCAATGATGTTCAACAAAAAATGAAGAACATCATTGATGTTTTAGGGAAAATATGAAACCCCACAAACGAGCTATCAGACATTTTTGGACACAGTGTGTCAACATGTGCTAGCTCCCATCATGGTGGATCAATGACAACGTTTTGTGGGTGCAACCACTTTACTAACTACTAAGTGGCTGAGGTGAAGGGGTTGTACCCCCAAAACACATACATTGATCCCCATGATGGGAGATTGCACATTTGGACATTCTAGGCATGGGTTCTTGCATCAAATGCCCATTTTGATCCCCAAATTGTGTGCATCTTCTAAATTTTGCTTTTCCAGGGGTGACACCCCATGTGATGAAGGCAAGATCAAACACAGTTTGGACATAGTCATGTCTGATCTTGTCTTCACTTTTCAAAGTTAAACTTTGTAAGTTCCTGTGTTCAGTATGTTCTGCTATGATACATGCCTGTTTACACAAATGCGCCAAGTTATTAATGTTATTAAAGAATGTTATAAACACCAAATATCTTTTGAGTTTGGAAAAGCCTTTTGGAAAGGCACTTGTGAATGAGCTTGAAGTAACATTTTACCGTATCAACAATGTGTGGCTTCCTTATTCCAAACCCCAAAAGCATTATTTCCGTCAAAAGTTGATGAATTTGGTGACAATGGGTGTTATTTACTAAAGGCTAATCCACTTTGCACTCCAAGTGCAGTTTCCGGTGCACTTTTGCAGTGCACTTGTAGTGCATAGTGGATTTGTCTTTTGGAAATGACACCCACAGTGCTTTGTAATAAACCACCTATCACACCATTTTCAGGAATCCACACTTCTGTCATGGTGCTGAAAAGGATATTTTTGCTCTTGTATACAGTATTTCGATTCAGTGTGAGTCCCTGTTTAATTATCGTTAAGCTTATGTTTATACAATTGTTTCTTTTTTGCAACTGTTACTATATGTATAGGTACTTATATCTTGAGACACTACTTTACTATTATATCTTTCTATACAATAGGAATGTTATTATTCTCTCACCCCTGAAGAAGGAGGAAACTACCAATCTCCGAAACGTGTCGGGTGTGAGACAATCTTTACGAGATACATTCATATTCTGTACCTTGCAATTTAAGTACTGTTTGAACATTCCAGTTCTTTTATTTCTATATATATTTTTTATGTATGTTAATACTTTATATACCAATTTTTTGTAATAAAAATTTTTCTATATATACTACCTAGTTTTCAATCTGGGGTTAAACATTTTCATGCCTTAAAAGTCCAACCCATAGGGGATCCCCCCTCTTTTTTCTCGAATATAGGATGTGGCATATAATGTAAATTCCCCTCTTCATACATGTGTAGTCCATGCTAAGCCTACAATTCTCATCAAGCTAATAATAGGAGGAAAAAACAATAAATAAAAACATTTGAAAGTATTGAGCCAGCCCCTTGCACTACATGCTTTGCTGAATTCATCCCTAAATATGACCACTATAAAGAGGTAGGTATATAGTGTGTATTGAGCTTGGCAAAGCCAGCAGATAGAGGATTGGTATCAGCTGACCTAGCAGTTGGGGGAGGGGGGTTCCTAATGAGTTTGGCCCATCAAAAAAGAAATAAAAAAGGGGACTCTGCATGAAGTAAAACACACAGAACACATTTGTGCATATTTTAGGGGGTGTTTGGGGGAAACCAATACTATGGAGCAGACAAAATACATTGCTTAAGTGACTAGGCCATAGGTGTATATGGGCCCAGAAGAGCATGCTGGGGAGGTAAGTGAAGGCAAAAATGCATGAAGGACAAAAAATAAAAACATTCCAAGGTTCCAGCATGCATAAGGACAAAAGGGGCACAGCATATTCGAGCATATTGCAATCCTGGTAATTAGGGAAGGAGGAAAAAAATACAAGACATTAGCAAACAGTAAATACATAGAAGGGAATAGTAAAGGAGAAATGTTACCTTAATATAGTCCTCCTGCAGGACCTGGATAATGGCAGAACAGGTCTCTGGAATAATGATTCCCAGAGCCTAGGGAGAGATACCTGTGGAGAACTTCAGATCCTGAAGGCTTCTCCCTGTCGCCAAGTACCTCAACGTGGCAACAAGCCTCTGCTCCGGAGTGATGGCTTGTCTCATGCAGGTATCCTGCCTGCTGATAAAAGGGGTCAGCAAAGCCAACAGACGGTGAAAAACGGGGTCCGTCATCCTGAGAAAGTTCCTGAAATCATCAGGATTATTCTCCCGGATCTCACGAAGCAAAGGCATGTGCGATAATTGGTCACGCTGGAGCAACCAATTCTTGGTCCATGAACTCCTCGTCGCCCTGTTCATGGACTGGTCTTGGGCCAAAGCTAAAAGCCCAACACCAAGCCCCTGCACAGCGCGAATTCCACAACGAGTACGTACACGAATCATGGCTTACAAACGGTCGGCTGGTCAGAACGGACAAACAGAAAGCACCGATAAACAGCAAGGCCTGAAAGAACGAAATGAATACCAGAAACGAGCAGACAATAAGCAGTGAATATCAAAGCGTCTATCGTATCGTATATCAAGATATAGGCCGCAATGACCAACAAATGCGAACTGACTACACACACTGATAAAAAGATACGCACCGACAAGCACAAACTGAAGAGCAGTAACGATCTGAGTCTGAAGTCTGAAAAGCGCAAATCGAATATAACGAAACTTCTACTAACACGCGATAAACACGGAATCAGCAGAAGGAGCCCAATGGGTGCCGGACGTGGTGCTGAACTTCCCTTTTCTAGTCTCGTAGAACGCGGCTTACGTCACGGCGTTCTCGAAGACCGGAAATTTCCGACAACGTTGTCTGACCGTGTGTACGCAACACCAGCTTCGGACAAATTCCGACAGAAATAGTCATCGGAAAATCCGACCGTGTGTATGGGGCATTAGAGCGGAGACCATGAGCCAGGCCTTCTCATCCACAACAGTGCCTGACCTCACAAATGCTCTTCTGGAAGAATGGTCAAACATTCCCATAGACACACTCCTAAACCTTGTGGACAGCCTTCCCAGAAGAGTTGAAGCTGTTATAGCTGCAAAGGGTGGGCCAACTCAATATTGAACCCTACGGACTAAGACTGGGATGCCATTAAAGTTCATGTGCGTGTAAAGGCAGGCGTCCCAATACTTTTGGTAATATAGTGTATGGTCCTCTGGGCGATTCCAGTGCTAATGTTGATAAACCATCTTTAATTCCAGGTCCCTATTACAGTTTTCTTTATCAGCGCAAGGATGTATAAAACCTGAGAACGAAAGAAGAAAGTGCATGGATCTGGTGCAATAAACACACTTTATTGAAACATAAAAACAGAAAATTGAAACATAAAAACACAGTAGTAATGCACTCCCATGTCATCACTGGAAAGAATGCTTGTATATAGCCTGCATACAGGGGAATGAGCAATCACTGAGGTGACATGTGAGTGCATTACAACTGTGTTATTATGTTTCAATAAAGTGTGGTTATTGTGTTAGATCCGTGCACTCTCTTCTTTTTTCTTATGCTCTCTCCTGTCCGAAGATATAAAGTGTGTTACGGGCTGGATCGACGAGTGAGAAAAATTAACAAATAAAAAATAATAAAAATGAATACAGCTGCCACATCGTAGCCTTATGAATAAGTAATGTGGCACGAAACTTGTCAATGCGCGCCTGCTGCTTGATGTGCTTCTTTGTATAAAATGTCTCATTACCTTCACTACACATATAGAATTCTAGATCAGAAATAAAATTAGCACACATTGTTAGGCACACGGTTAACCCCTTAATTGCCCCTAGATGTTAACCCCTTCCCAGCCAGTGTCATTAGTACACTGTCAGTAAACAGGATTATCACTGATCCCTGTATTAGTGTCACTAGCCACGTCAGTGTCTGTTAGTGACTCTCCCATATAGTGTCTGTTAGTGCCAGATTGCCCGCCACCCTCTTACAGTCACACTATAATTTGCTGATCACCGCCAGCACAGTATAGCGTCTATAGCTGCGTAAATTCCAGTATACGGTATATCCCATAGTTTGTAGACGCTATAACTTTCACACAAACCAATTAATATATACTTATTGGTATTTTCTTTTCTTTTTTTTTACCAAAGACATGTAGCAGAATACATTTTGGTCTAACTTTATGAAGAAATTGGATTTAATTGGAAAATTTTTATAACAGAAAGTAGAAAATATAGTTTAAAAAAAAAATGTTTCCCTTTATATAATGAAAAATAATAAACACCTGTCATGTTTTACTTAGTTACATAGTAGATGAGGTCGAAAAAAGACCCAAGTCCATCAAGTCCAACCTATGTGTGTGATTATATGTCAGTGTTACATTATATATCCCTGTATGTTGCGGTCGTTCAAGTGCTTATCTAATAGTTTCTTGAAACTATCGATGCCCCCCACTGAGACCACCGCCTGTGGAAGGGAATTCCACATCCTTGCCGCTCTTACAGTAAAGAACCCGCTACGTAGTTTAAGGTTAAACCTCTTTTCTTCTCATTTTAATGAGTGGCCATGTGTCTTGTTAAACTCCCTTCTGCGGAAAAGTTTTCTCCCTATTGTGGGGTCACCAGTACGGTATTTGTATATTGAAATCCTATCCCCTCTCAAGCGTCTCTTCTCCAGAGAGAATAAGTTCAGTGCTCGCAACCTTTCCTCATAACTAATATCCTCCAGACCCTTTATTAGCTTTGTTGCCCTTCTTTGTACTCGCTCCATTTCCAGTACATCCTTCCTGGGGACTGGTGCCCAGAACTGGAAAGTATACTCCAGGTGCGGCCGGACCAGAGTCTTGTAGAGCGGGAGAATTATCCTTTTATCTCTGGAGTTGATCCCCTTTTTAATGCCAATATTCTGTTTGCTTTGTTAGCAGCAGCTTGGCATTGCATGCCATTGCTGAGCCTATCATCTACTAGGACCCCCAGGTCCTTTTCTATCCTAGATTCCCCCAGAGGCAGTGTATAGATTGCATTCATATTCTTGCCACTAAAATGCATTATTTTACATTTTTCTACATGAAACCTCATTTTCCATGTAGTTGCCCACCCCATTAATTTGTTCAGATTTTTTGCACGGTTCCCACATCCTGCGGAGAAGTTATTGCCCTGCTTAGCTTAGTATCGTCTGCAAATACAGAGATTGAACTGTTTCCCCCATTCCCATCCTCCAGAACAAATTAAACAGGATTGGTCCCAGCACAGAACCCCACATTCCACCCTTGACCATTCCGAGTACTCCCCATTTATCACCACCCTCTGAACTCGCCCTTGGTGTCAGGAAAACTTGTCCGAAATGATTCATGCTAATAGGAACAGACAGAAATGGCACTTTTTTCTCTGGAATGAGACAAGTACACACTATAGAGGGATATGCTTTGTTCGTGTTTCATGTCTGAGGTTTACATTGCAACCACTTTAACCAATCAGTTTTTGAGTATCCACATGGTACATACTTTGGTACATACTTTGTGTTAAAAAGTTTTCCCCTTAGTTTTCTCATCTAAGAAAGTTGGGAGGTATGCATGTGACCCTGCTCCAGTGTTTCCCCATCTCTAACTAATCTGCGTGCTCACGATTGCCAGTTGCAAATGTAATTGCATATATTAATATACAAATGCATGCAACAGAACAAAGCAATACGAATCGTAGTCTATTTCACCCGTGATAACTCCGTAATTTCTCTCACTTCACTTGCTAATGTAATTGAAGCCACGGCCGACACAATGAACGCGGTGCTAGCTCATTCAGATGTTGTGCTGGGTGGCAGAAGACAAGGATATAGAATGTTAATCCTGCGATAAAGTTGCTTATAACTAAGAATGAGATGCTTCGCTGCCCAAATCTCATTTTCCTTGCCGTGTACCTGCTTTGTTGAGTCAGGGGAAAGATGTGATTTTTTGTTGAGTGGTGAGATCTATTTAATGGTGTTTGTTTATAAGCTAAGCTCTTTATAAATGTTGGATAAAGTAAGAACGAGAAAAAAAGTTGACAGTACAGAATGCAAAGATCTATAACGGCTATTATTGTACAGTAAATGCGGCAGCAGTTTATATAGCATTGAACAACTCTAGAACAACTAGTTTGATCTATTTTTTTTTTTTTTTTTTTTAACAAAACAATAGCCCTATAGGGTCTGAAATGACCCTCTCGCTGCAATACTCTCCTACTTTCTGGTGTTGTCCACTGCAGACTGCATTCACTGCCAGTCCTCTTCTGCCAAGAGTCATTCAGTTCACTTCCTGTAAACCCAGGACGTCATGGACCCGCCCCCACGTCATCTGGAGCCCTGGACCCCACATGAGATAGTGGCGCAATGTCTACTTCAGTGAAATCTATGCATCATTTAAGTCCACTGCAGACTGCATTCAGTGCCAGTCCTCTTCTTCCAAGAGCCATTCAGCCCACTTCATGTAAACCCAGGGCGTCATGGACCCGCCCCACGTCATCTGGAGCCCTGGACCCCACATGAGATAGTGGCGCAATGTCTACTTCAGTGAAATCAATGCATCATTTAAGTCCACTGCAGACTGCATTCAGTGCCAGTTCTCTTCTGCCAAGAGTCATTCAGCCCACTTCCTGTAAACCCAGGGCATCATGGACCCACCCCCATTTCATCAAGAGCCCTGGACCTCACATGAGATTCGGTCATTCAGCCCACTCCATGTAAACCCAGTGCGTCATGGACCTGCCCCTGTGTCATCTGAAGCCCTGGGCCTCACATGAGATAGCGGTGCAATGTCTACTTGAGCGCACTCTATGCATCATTCAGGTCCACTGCAGACTGCATTCAGTGCTAGTCCTCTTCTCCCAAGAGAGATTCAGCCCACATCATGTAAACCCATGGCGTCATGGACCCGCCCCCGTGTCATCTGAAGCCAGGGACGTCACATGAGATAGGGGTGCAATGTCTACTTGAGCGCACTCTATGCATCATTCAGGTCCACTGCAGACTGCATTCAGTGCTAGTCCTCTTCTTCTAAGAGCGATTCAGCCCACATCATGTAAACCCAGGGCGTCATGGACCCACCTCCATGTCATCTGGAGCCTTGGAGCCCACATGAGATAGCGGCGCAATGTCTACTTCAGTGAAATCTATGCATCATTCAGGTCCACTGCAGACTGCAATCAGTGCCAGTCCTCTTCTTCCAAAAGCCATTCAGCCCACTTCATGTAAACCCAAGGCATCATGGACCCGCCCCCGTGTCATCTGGAGCCCTGGACCCCACATGAGATAGGGGCGCAATGTCTACTTGAGCGCAATCAATGTATCATTCAGGTCCACTGCAGACTGCATTCAGTGGCAGTTCTCTTCTGACAAGAGTCATTCAGCCCACTTCCTGTAAACCCAGGGCATCATGGACCCGCCCCCGTGTCATCTGGAGCCCTGGACCCCACATGAGATAGGGGTGCAATGTCTACTTGAGCGCAATCTATGCATCATTCAGGTCCACTGCAGACTGCATTTATTACCAGTCCTCTGGTGCCAAAAATCATTCCTGTGAGCGCATTCTATGAATCATTCAGGTTCCGCCCACCACTGGTGGAACATAAAGAGGATCTCTGATGTCATCAGACTGAACCAAAGGCTGTTGGAAAAAAAGTATGTATGAAAAATTTACTCACAACTTCAGGAATAAAAAAAATCCAACCTTACAGTGGTGCCCCCCATCCTCACTGCAAGGTTGTATTGGTAAGTAATCAAAAGAGCCAGCAACTCGGAAAGGTACAGTCCAATCTTCTACATTCAAATGCCGATAAAGGGGTAAACATTCCAAGAATGCGTTGACGCGTTTCAGGCTGAAACGCGTCAATGCATTTATTCCTGGAATTTTTACCCTTTCATCATATTTTGAATAAAGAAGATTGGACTGTACCTTCCGAGTTGCCGGCTTTTGATTACTTCTTATGTGAACGGCTTGCAGAGGCTTAGAGAGGGGCACCGGCATGGGATCCTATCTCGTCTAACAAGCGATACAAGGTGGCAGAGCTGTCAGTTCTTGCTATTGTCTTGTATTGGTAAGAGTTGAAGAGGCTGTTTCACTTACCTGACTGATACCTTCCTCCTCTGTCTAAAGTTCTGGTCTGTGGACGGAGCCTGGGGCCATCATCTACCATACAGGGACATCAACCTTGTATGGTGCAATGAGGAGGTTGGAGTGTGAATGGGGTCAGTCGCAGCTTACAGAGCAACAGCAGGGGACTGGTTGCAGCACTAGAGGGCACCTTATAAAGCCTGGAGCGACAAAATGAGCAATTAACCCCTATAGTGTGTATGGGGGGGGTAGTGTTAATGGAAGGGTGGAATCTTTAATTTTTCTAAAGTTGGGCTTAAAAAAATATTTGGGGGAAGGGGCTGCATGATCAGGAGGCTCTAAGGGGGATGGGAGGCTAAAAATGGGGAAGAGGGGTCAAGGTCGATTTGTATTTTAATGTAATTTCACAGTACCAAATCTTGCTTTTTCTCTAGTGAGCGAAAAAGGACAAAACCATTGTTGGCTTTTTTTGTCTATTTTTTTCTCAGTATACCCATTTGGGAAACTTTCCTGAATTTCTTGTATGGTCAGCAGGGACAGAGACAGCAATAGTAAAACTGGCAGAGGTTTAAGCCCAGGGCCGGGACTAGGGGTGGGCAGAAGGGGAAGCTGCCCTGGGCGCAGAGAAGCAAGGGGGTCAAAGAATAGATGCAGGGTGGTACACCCATTCTACAGCAGCATTAACAGTTGGAAAAGGGGTTGCAATTCTGGATGCTTTCCCTGGGCACTGGACGACCCTGTGCTGGTACTGTTTAAACCCTTCCCAAATCGAATCAAAATGTAAACGTAGCTTTGGTTAATGCTCTAAAGCAGGGGTCTCCAAACTTTTAAACAAAGGGACAGTTTGTAGAAAATGTCCTGGTGTCCATTGGGAGTAAACAATGCCCTATCTTTGGTGTCAGTGAGAAGACTAGTGCCTCATCATTGATGTCAGTGGAAGAAATGGTGCCCAATTGTTGGTGTAAATTGGAGCAATAGTGCTCCATCATTGGTGTCAGTTGGGGCAATTGTACCATTTTGTTGGTGTCAGTGGGTGGAATAGTGCTCCATTGTTGGTGTTAGTGGGAGGAATAGTGGCCTGTCATTGGTATCAATGGAAGGAATTACATCCCATCATTGGTGTCAATGAAAGAAGTTGTGTCCCATAATTTGTGTCATTGAAGGACTTGTGCCCCATCATTAGTGTCAGTGGGAGGAAAAGTGCTTTTGATGGTGTCAGTGGAAGGAACACTGCCTGTTGGTGTCAGTGGGAGGAATTGGGCCCTTTTGATGGTGTCAGTGGGAGGAACAGTGCCTCATTGTTGGTGTCAGTGGCAAGAATTATGCCCCATTGTTGGTGAAAGTGACAAAAATGGTGCCCCAAGGGCCAAATAAAAGGAAGCAAAGAGCCGAATCTGGCCCCATGGCCACAGTCTGGAGACCGCTGTTTTTTTAATGGTATCAGCCAAATGATCGGGCAAACACTGATGAGTAACTTGATGTTTGTTGAATGAACACAGGGTGAGTTGACAATACAGATAGAATGGCTGGGCGGTATGCAATAGTATTGAACAAAGAATACCAGTCAATGAACCTACCTCAGAAACAGGGATGCTCAGAAACAGATTCCACACTTGGGCAATAGGTGGCAGCACAAAACCAGAGTACTGTATGAGAAAAGTTCACCTGCAAAACAAACTGTGTAGCATAGATAAGAAAAAAGTTCCCTATAAATTTGGTTATAATACCTCTCTCAGCAGAAGGCTGACTGCGGCTGTTAGTTGAGGGAGTGGGTCCACAAAGATAAGGCTGGAGGAGTTTTTGGTCTGGAGGTTCAGGTGGCCACCCCACTAGCAAGGCAGTATTCCAGAACCAGCTGACAGGGTGTCCACCATAACTGGGGCTTACAAGATTCTCACTGGTGGCTTTCATACCAGAGACAATGTTGGTAGGTCCAAAACCCAATGACAGCTCATGTGCCCTGTCACTACTGTCCCATCAACTATGGCCCCACTGAGCACCGGGAGGTGGGAAAAGCTGGGATTGTGGGGGACGGAAGCAATGGAGCCCGCGCCTGCTGCTGGCGAAATGTGGCAAAGGGGCAACTCCCGTACATTACTTTATAGGAATTTGATATCCTTTTTATTTCATGAAGCAGCTCACCTTCATATGTAGTTATTGGTAAATACATTCTGACGTGAGCAACTTCCCTCTTTCTTTGCCATGAGGTGCCATCATATACAAGAAGATCTATTTTCACCCGATCTGCTACCCAAACCTCTCTAGATATGATCTGCTTTTAAATTCGTTCTGTGGGAATGAGGAACAGTCAAATGTTCCCCGGCCCTCTGTGCAACTCAAATGTTTTAATGGCGAAAAAAAAAATTATGGCCACTAGATAGCGCAGATGAGCATTTTTTCCCATATGATAGTCAGTGCCATTCATAGGTATAGTCTGTACAATTTGATATGCTGCATTTCTTGTCTAATAAAAATATGATGTTCTTTTATTTTTCTTAAATAGGATCTTTGTCTATTGTCATGGAAAAAATGTCCTGAGGAAGCACAAATATGAAACGCGTCGATCTCTTGACCTAATAGTAACAGAGATTTATTGTATAACTAACCAAGTGGTCAAATTATTCAGAGCCATTTAATTTTGATTTCATTCTGAATGTGTAAACATTTAAGGTTTTTGTAATAAAGATATTTAGCACAGTGGTGTAGTGGGCAGCACTCTCACCTAGCAGTAAAAAGGGTCGCTGGTTTGAATCCCAACCACGACACTACCTGCCTGGAGTTTGCATGTTCTCCCTGTGCCTGCGTGAGTTTCCTCCGGGTACTCCGGTTTCCTCCCACACTCCAAAGACGTGCTGGTAGGTTAATTAGCTTCTGTCTTAATTGGCCCTAGTATATGAATGTGAGTTAGGGACCTTAGACTGTAAGCTCCTTGAGGGTAGGGTGACCGATGTGAATGCACAATGTATATTTAAAGCGCTACGTAAATTGACGGCACTATATAAGTATCTTAAATAATAATTGCGCTCGATAGTCCTTCACTGGTATCGGTAATGTCTGCTCAGTCTGTCCATTTAAAAAAAAAAATAGGGGATAGATTTATGGCATTTTTATTATTATTATTATTTTACTAGTAATGGCGGTGATCTGCGTTTTTTTTTTTCTTAGCACGACTGCGACATTGCGGCGCTCCGATCGGACACTTTTGACACTTTTTTAGGACCACTGACATTTATACAGAGATCACAGCTAAAAATAGCCACTGATTACTGTATAAATGTCACTGGCAGGGAAGGGGTTAACACTAGGGGATGATCAAGGGGTTAAGTGTTCCCTAGGGAGGTGCTTCTAACTGTATGGGAGCTGGGCTGACTGGAGGAGGAGAGAGATCGCTGTTTCTAATCACTAGGAACAGCAGATCTCACTCTACTCCCCTGACAGAACGGGGATATGTTTGTTTACACTGACAGATCCCCGTTCTACCTGTATCTGGAGCGATCGCAGGGTGGCTGGCAGACCCGCTGGTTGGTACCCCCGCTAGCGAATGGGTGCACGCCCGCCCACAGATCGCCGTGTACGCCCTCGACGTACAATGACAGCGGCGTCAATCCGGCTTCAGGCGGCACCCAGGACCCTCCATGAACCTTCCCAAGCTGAGCCACGACCCTTAACGCGCAGGGGAGCCAACCGGCCGCAGTTAAACTGCAGGCGGCTGGTCTGTAACTAGTTAAGCTGTTTGAAGCATTCTCCTTTAATGTGATACAGAAAGTTGCGATTTTACAGAGCGGTGTTTAGTGGAAGATACATTGCGGGTCTCTGTGTCCTTGAGCGCCAGTTCTTCCTAGTACTGCAGCATTCAGAAACAAGCCTTTGATTTCAGGCCTTTTGTGTTGCTGACACGCCGCACATCTATTGTGCCTTCGGCAGCTTCCAACGTTAGAAGAATCTCACAATGGGAAGGAAGACGAAACATTCCAGAATGAAGTGCGTTTACCATCTCATACCTCATCTGCTAGAAGCTGATCTTCCATTGTCTTAGGCACAATGCGAGGCCGGTACAGAAAAAATATATATACAGCACATAGCTCATATTGTTTCAGGATTGCCCAGGGTAAGTACACCATTGTGAGTTACCTTGGAAAGCAATGCTGAATTGTTATTGAAAAGGCGTTTTCAGTTATTAAAGTTGACCTAGCGTCAGGTATATTTTTTTTATGTGTACCGGCTCCTCTCCTGTACTGAAATGGCTTACTTTGATTTCCCTGCAGACTGTGAGCTTCTCACAATGTGCATTAGAAGCTGCAGCAAAGTCAGCTAAAGCCACCAGTCACTTGCTGGCCGGAGGACACCCATAGGGGCATAGATAAGTTGGGAATATGGGTTTCCAAGCATCAGAGTGTCCACAGTGCAGCACGTTGCACTAACGTCGCTGCACACTAGAGGCACTGCAGCTGCTTCTCCTTGTCAGACTTCAGAGACCGGCAGTGGCAGTTTAGAGTGAGGTAGGCTCTCCTTAGCCCCTTCTCGGCTCCAGTCACATGACACAGCTGAGGGAGGACTTCCACCCACTCTGACATGCCGGTGTTCTGCCCCCCCATCGGATAGTGTCCGCCTCGTACTGTGCAGGCGCAGCGATTGCGCAGTACGGAGGACAAGGAGACGTCGAAAGTCTCTGAAGATGAACGGGGCCTGCAAACTTGATAGTACCTTTTGCCCTGAGTCCAGGTTCAAGCCCCACCATGCAAGTGGACATTAGACATGTGCAATTCGTTTTGTTTTTTTTTTCGTTTTTTTTTTTTCGTTTTTTTTTGTTTTTTTCGTTTGTTCGTTTTCGTACGTATGAACGAATCGTTCGAATCGAACGAATCCGAATAACGAATCGTTCGAATCATACGAATCCGATTAACGAATCGTACGAATCCGATTAACGAATCGTTCGAATCGAACGAATCCGAAAGACAACGAAAATCCGAAAAACCAAATTAGAAACAACGAATGTACGAATGAAGAAAATCCGAAAAACTAAAAAAGGGACAACGAAAATGAACGAAAAAATTTGTACATTCGTAACTTTTTTTTTTGTTGAATTGGTAATTTTCCGTGTCCCTTATAATGGTGCTGCTTAACGTGCTTCGAATAGATTAAACAAAAAAATTCGTACATTCGTAACTTTTTTTTTCGATTCGTAACACGGAAAATTACCAATTCAACAAAAAAAAAAAGTTACGAATCGAAAACTTTTTCGATTCGTAACTTTTTTTTTAGATTTGTAACTTTTTTTTTTTGTTGAATTGGTAATTTTTCGTGTCCCTTACAATGGTGCTGCTTAACGTGCTTGGAATAGATTGAACGAAAAAATTAGTACATTCGTAACTTTTTTTTTCGATTCGTAACTTTTTTTTTTTCGATTCGTAACTTTTTTTTTTCGATTCGTAAATTATTAAAATGTAATAATAGCATACACATTACATAAAATTATGAATTATGCTACGAATATTACGAATGTACGAATAAATACGAATGCGTCCGAATTTCGAATAAAATAAAATTAACGAATCAACGAAAAATAACTCTTACAAATGTACGAATCGTTACGAATACGAACACCGACGACTTACGAATGTACGAATCGTTATGAATCAACGGAAACGAAAAAAACGAAACGAAAATAAACGATTTTTTTTCGGAAACGAAAATAAACGATTTTTTTTTGGAAACGAAAATAAACGATTTTTTTCGGAAACGAAAATAAACGAATTTTTTTCGGAAACGAAAATAAACAAATTTTTTTCGGAAACGAAAATAAACGATTTTTTTTCGGAAACAAAAAAAACGAAACGAAAATAAACAAATTTTTTTGTTGTGCACATGTCTAGTGGACATACGGTAGATGATGTAAAACAGCACTTAGTAACAGGGCCCCTCGCGGGCTCGCTTCGCTCGCCCCGCTTCGGGCATGGCCTCGCTTCGCTCAGCAAATTTTTCTTCTAACTCTGTGTCCACTTGTAAGGTGGGGCTTGAACCTGGACTCAGTGCACAGGCGCCGTTCATCTTCAGAGACTTTCGGCGTCTCCTTGTCCTCCGTACTGCGCAAGCGCAGTACAGGGCGGACACTATCCAACGGGGGACAGTATTCGTCAAGACACCGGGTCTGGGAAATGGATATTGTGGAAGTGGGCTAGCTATACTGGGGGATTGGGGGGGGGGGTATATCTATAATGGAGTGAGCTGTAATGGTGTGTGGGAGGGATATCTGTATTGGTGTGGATAACTGTACTGGTTGTGGTGGTGGGGGGGGGATCTGTACTAGAGGAGGCTATCTGTGTTGGGGGAGGGGGGGATCAGTACTGGGGAGGATTTACACGAGTGGGGAGCTATACTGGTGGGGTAGAGAACTTTGTACTGGGGGGGGGGGGGGGGGGGGGGGTTCTGTACTGGTGGGAGGTGGGAAATCTCTAATGGCGAAGAGAGCAGTATTTGTTGGAAGAGGAACCAAGGAAGGCAAAATATAAGCAGACTAAATTTTAGATTTAATGTGACTGTAAGGGTTCCCCGGCACCCGCATCATTAGATTTGATTGGCAGCAGGGCTGGGGGGCTCAGGTAAGTAAAATGGGGGGCTGGGGGGGCCGGTCACTGGCAGGTGTTTTTTCACCTTAATGCATAGGATGCATTAAGGTGAAAAAACACATAGGTTTAAAACCCCTTTAAGGAGGAGAGGAGATGAGGGTCTGCTGGGAGCCGAGCCACTACTTTGCATGAAAGAGCGGAGGTCAGACTCGCCTCTCTGCTACTATATTTTAACCTTTGCTGCAGCACCTACCAGTAATTTTTATTGATTTTTTTCTTCACTAAGAAGAAACACAGGGACAGGCTACAGAGCGAATGATCACTGTGATAGCCAATCAGAAGTTATCACAGTGATCAGATGCCCATTGTGCCCATTGTGCCCTATGGCCAGTCCGGGACTGCACATAAACCTCAGAACAAAGCATTGTTTTCAAATAAATAAACATTTCCTTTACCTTTGCTTTTCTGCGCACCAGTGGTAATTTCTTCGACAAAGAAATATTTTCATCCTAATTTTCATTAGCAGCGTGTTTGTAGTGACGAAAACTAAACGGAAATGACCCCACATTTTTGTTAGTTGACAAAAACCAATACTTATTTTCATCAACGAATGAAAACGTAACGAAAATGTCAGGGAGGGGCGTTTACACAGGTGAACTTCTGGTTTCCTGTGAGCTGTGCCTGTAAAGCCAGTGAGTGCTTCCCCTCCCAGCAAGCAAGGAAGCGACCGTAGCGTACTTAGTGGTGTGGCATGCTTAGCACTGTGTGCATTACAGGCCTCCTCAGATGACCGTCCCAGAGCACTGTGTGCATTACAGGCCTCCTCAGATGACCGTCCCAGAGCACTGTGTGCATTACAGGCCTCCTCAGATGACTGTCCAGAGCACTGTGTGCATTACAGGCCTCCTCAGATGACTGTCCAGAGCACTGTGTGCATTACAGGCCTCCTCAGATGACTGTCCAGAGCACTGTGTGCATTACAGGCCTCCTCAGATGACTGTCCAGAGCACTGTGTGCATTACAGGCCTCCTCAGATGACCGTCCCAGAGCACTGTGTGCATTACATGCCTCCTCAGATGACTGTCCAGAGCACTGTGTGCATTACAGGCCTCCTCAGATGACCGTCCAGAGCACTGTGTGCATTACAGGCCTCCTCAGATGACTGTCCAGAGCACTGTGTGCATTACAGGCCTCCTCAGATGACCGTCCCAGAGCACTGTGTGCATTACATGCCTCCTCAGATGACTGTCCAGAGCACTGTGTGCATTACATGCCTCCTCAGATGACTGTCCCAGAGCACTGTGTGCATTACAGGCCTCCTCAGATGACTGTCCAGAGCACTGTGTGCATTACAGGCCTCCTCAGATGACTGTCCCAGAGCACTGTGTGCATTACAGGCCTCCTCAGATGACCGTCCCAGAGGACTGTCTGCATTACAGGCCTCCTCAGATGACCGTCCAGAGCACTGTGTGCATTACAGCATATCTCCCAACTGTCCCTGATTTCGAGGGACCGTCCATGATTTGGAACAAAGTCCCTCTGCCCCCCTTTTCTCCTAGTCTATAATGCAAACCCAGAGAGTAGCCACTCGCAGCTGGGCGCTTCAAAGCTGAACTAATCTCTAGCCAGAGATTATGGCAGTCAGCACTTGAATTCGGAACTTGCAAAGTCTCTGACCTTGAAGAAAGTTGCAACCAAAGTGAACCGGAACCTTTCCTTAATACCTGGAACGTTCTCTGTCTCCTTGGCAGTACTGGGAAACGCGGATTCGTCAGTGTCCTTGACAACCCAGCAACCAGGCACTTTTTGGGATGCCAGCTTGTTGGCTCTCCTCCGAAGAGTCCTCCCTCGGTCGCCTATACCAGCTGCAGTGCCCCTTCAAGTTGAGAGCGCACCCAAATGCCTTGAATCCTCCCTCAGTTACTGCGCCTCGGACCAGCCGGTTTCCCAGAATCGGAAACAGATGGATCCTTGCCCCAGACCAAGCAGGTCTGTGGGGCCAGTCAAACCGACCATGTTGCGGGGCGGCAGACGCTCCCGGGCCCGGGACCCCTCGCGGGGCTACCCCGTTCCAGATTCAGGAACAGGCAGCTATGGCCGAACGAACCCTGAACACGTGACTCCAACATCTTAAGTACCCTTCCCCAGACTCCTCAGCGGGGCCAGACGCACCCACTGATTGGCTCCGGGGAATGCCGGTACCCAAATGTCCAACCAGGCCTGGTTCTAAACCTGTTATGTGCACCTAACTGCACACATGATCAGGCAGAACCCCAACACAGCCCAGCCAAACTGATGCCAAAGTTAAACCTACAAAATTTATTTTGAAAAAAATAGAATGGCAGAAAAACTGAGGCAACTGTGGACTTTCATGGTACGGATAAGGACTCACATAGAGTTATATAGAAAAATATAAATTTATTACAGCAATATAAAGAAAAATTATACAATAGAAAAAAAACAACAATTTTTAAAAGAACAAGAGACAATATTTGGACAATACAAAGCAAAAAACCCTCTTATAGTAGTACAGTAAGGCACAAAATTATTGATCCATAGTAGCGGAAATAATAAAGTGATGTTCAAACTGATGCATGATGACACTCGACATGTTTTGCGGACTGACCGCTTCTTCAGGAGTATATTTGCGAAAGAGGTTTGTGTATAGTTGTCTCTATAAAAAATATTTTGAATAATCAGTATCAAAAAAGTTTAAGAAGACAAAAGTATCCGAAAGAGTCCAATAACCGCCTCACTGATTCTGCCATCAAGGGAAGCGTGGGCGTGACGAATCAACTGAATGCATGTCTACTAGAAAAATTTAGAGAGAGAGAGTTGTTGACCCACTCTTACACATGTATGGGAGGCAAATTGCGATTTACCATCAGAGGATGAAAATTCAGGTGAAGCTATATACCCCAAACAGCAGGGGCAAATTCCTGGGTAAATATGGGAGCCAGTGCAGGATGAGACAAATATTCACAAGGGAATATATAGAAACTGTCAAATAAGGAAAATATGGGGTGAATGATCATAATTAGCATAATGTGGGCTTCACAAAAAGAGAGAGCACCCACAGTATTTGCACAAAATGTCAAAAGGTACCAATATGTATATCATAGAAAAAGCATAACACATAGAGGTAAAGAAATAATAGTAATTAATACATACCCAAAATTATTTAGAAAATGAGGAAGATGACTGGGCAGGTTTTGGCATATGACAAGCAAATCTCCACAGTGGAGAAGGATAGGTGAAGCTGGGTAGTGGGTATACTAAAAGGAATAAAAATTAATGTTGGTATATAAGTAAATATATCATAGTGACGGATCTAGGATAGTGACGGAGTCTAAAGACACAGCCAGTGCCAAGGCCGGCTACACAAGTAAGATGCATATAAACAGGAAAGTGTATCAACTCACCAATATTGATCTTGGTGTCAAGAGACACACAAAAAATCAATTTAAGAATTGCCAGCACATTTGCTGATAACCTGCAGGTAAACAGGTATATTTCAAGTGGAACACACTGGAATAAAAAATAGAGGTATATTGGTAATGCAAGGCTGCTACACAATTAATTCTCAGACCTCCTTTACTGTTCTGAGAGAAAAATAACAAAATTTACACATAGCGGACACCTTACAAAAGTGTCCCCGCTACACATATATATATATACTCTGCATTCAGGGTAGCCTATATATACAATGTAAACTCTATATTCAGTCAGTACAGGCAGTGTATTTGATATATATATATATATATATATATATTCACACACACACACACAATCAGACTAATATATATATATATATATATATATATATATATATATATATATATATATTGCAGTTCAGAGTATATACAGTAGTGCAGTCCTAATAGTATATATACTGCAGTTCAGAGTATATAGTGCACTCAGTGTAGTATATATAATACAGTGCAGGGTATATAGTGCAATGTACAAAATATAATATAGTGTATTGAAGTGGTTAAGGGGAGCCCTATGACAGAATTAAGAAAAAAATGGCAAGGGTTTCCTGGGTTCCCCCCGTCCATACCAGGCCCTTTGGGCCCACGGCTTTTAAAAAAAAATGGCGTGGAGTTCACCTTAATATCCATACCAGACCCGAAGGGCCTGGTATGGACTGGGGGAGGGGACCTACGCTGTTTTTTTTAATTATTTTTTATGTATATTGCTGGAATCTGGCAATACATTACAATCCTGAGCAATTTAAATGACATTTTTTTCCTTTAGAAATGTAATTTTGCTGTGATACTTTTCTAAACATGGGGAAAATGCGCGACTTTACAGGCAGACTAAAGGGACCCCCCAGGCATGATATTTAAGAGAATATTTCATTATTATTGTTTCACTTTAAACATTCTTAAAATCATTGCTCCTGAAAAAACAGCCGTTTTAAAAACTTTTTTTTGCATTGATACATGTCCCCTGGGGCAGGACCCGAGTCCCCAAACACTTTTTATGGCAATAACTTGCATATAAGCCTTTAAAATTAGCACTTTTGATTTTTCACGCTCGTGTCCCATAGACTTTAACGGACTTTAATTTTTTGTCTGTTTGCAAGTTCTGGTGCGAACCGAACCGGGGGGTGTTTGGCTCATCCCTAATTACAGGCCTCCTCAGACCACTGTTTAGAGCAGGGGTCTCAAACTGGCGGCCCTCCAGCTGTTGCGAAACTACAAGTCCCATAAGGCATTGCAAGGCTGACAGTTACAAGCATGACTCCCACAGGCAAAGGTATGATGGGACTTGTAGTTTTGTAACAGCTGGAGGGCCGCCAGTTTGAGACCCCTGGTTTAGAGCATTGTGTGCATTTAAGGCCTTTTCAGACCGTCCAGAGTGTGTAGTTTGTTCAAACCTAATACCATAAATAATAACATGATAGTAGATTTTTAACTCCACTTTTGTGGGGAAATAAATTATATAGTGTGTACAATTGTGATACAAGTCATATTGTAATTGAATATTAACAGGGCTCAAGTCCTGCGGGAACGCATGGGAACGGAGTTCCTGTACTTTTTCCACAACAGATACTCGGTTCCTGTTAGCAGCCGCGTCCTGCAAGACTTTGAAGTATGCAAGCTGTGTGGCAGGTGCTACACCAGCAGCCGCCGACACAGCTCGCAATAGTAAGTGCCACACACCAGGGGTGGACTGACCATTCAGGCATTGCCAGTAGGGGCCCCATGTCAGCTTCCTCTTCGATCTACCTGGCAATCACAGCTAGCTGACAGGTAGATCAGGTCCCTGCTGCTAAGAGATTGCATTTAGTCAGACCTCCCTTGATGCGCTACTCCCCACCGGCCATTCCTGATTTTCTGTCTCCTCACCCCCCCCCCCCTCCAGTCTCCTGCATACTTGCTCTGTGTGTCCCGCTGAATCCCCCCTCCTCTATCTTCAGTGCTATATGATGAGAGAACCCAGAGGAGGAGCACAGCTATTCTGCTCACAGGACATGCAGGGAGAGAGGTGAGCTGAGGGAGGAACATCAGTTTGGGGTGGTAAGCTGAGCACAATACCTGGCAAAGTTTAATGCCAGGAGGGAAGTGTATGTGGAAATATGTGAAGGGTTGGAATAGCAGCGAGTGTGTGTTGGAGCCCTGCAGAGTTTGCAGCCCCCCCAAGCTAACATACATCTCCTAAGCAGGAACACATCTGTTCAATAAAAAGTGTAAACTCACCACATAAACACTCTATATACAAAATAACATTCCCCAATAAAGATCAGAACATGATGGTCACATTTGCATGGAAGCACAATTGAATGAATGCTGATTATTCAGAGAATTACCGTATTTATGTTTATTGAGGATTGTTTTTTTTTTCCATGTACTAACAGTTAAGCTTCATACACACAATACGAAAATTGGATGAAAAATACCACTTTTGAAGTGTTCGTGCATATGAGCGTATCATTTTTTATTTTTTTCGGTAGGGGAGTGGATCTTCAGTTCCCACACTTTTTTCCCCAGGACTTGACCCCTGATAACCACTTCAGCCCCGGAATATTTGTCTGCTCAATGACCAGACCATTTTTTTCTATACAGCACTGCGTCGCTTTAACTGACAATTGCGCGGTCATGCGACGCTGTGCCCAAACAAAATTGACGTCCATTTTTTTTCCCACAAATAGAGATTTCTTTTGGTGGTATTTCATCATCTCTGCGGTTTTTATTTTTTGCGCTATAAACAAAAAAGAGTGGCAATTTTGAAAAAAAAAAAAAAACACTATTTTGTACTTTTTGCTATAAAAAATAAATCCCCAATTTTTTTTTTAAAAGCTATTTTTTTTTCCTCAGTTTAGGCCGATATGTATTCTTCTACATATTTTTGGTAATAAAAAATTGCAATAAGTGTATATTGATTGGTTTGTGTACAAAATAGGGGATAGATATATGGCATTTTTTTATTATATATTTTTTTCTACTAGTAATGGCGGCGATCTGCGTTTTTTATCGTTACTACGAAATTATGGCGGACACATCGGACACTTTTGACACATCTTTGGGACGATTGACAATTATACAGTGATCAGTGCTATAAAAATGCACTGATTACTGTGTAAATGTTACTGGCAGGGAAGGGGTTAACACTAGGGGGCGATCAAGGGGTTAACTGTGTTCCCTGACTGTGTGTTCTAACTGTGGGGGGAGGGGACTGACTATAGGAGATGACAGATCGTGAATCCTAGCTATTAGGAACTCACGATCTGCATCTCCTCACAGAACAGAGATTTGTGTGTTTACACACACGTCCCTGTTCTGCCTCTCGTGCCCACGATCCCTTGTGGCTGGTGGTCATTGTGACTGCTGGTCACGAGCATCGACACCCCCGCAGTGCAGCGGGCGTGTGCGCCTCCGTCAGCGCACGCCTACTATCCTGCTTAAAGGAGCCGACGTACAAGCTACGACGGTTCGCGGGATCGTGCCGACCTGCTGCAGTATAATGACGGTAGCTGGTCGGCAAGTGGTTAAAATTACCTTTCCTTTTCAATCTGCAGCCGCTGTAATTTTTTTATAAATGCAATATGGCTACATGGAGTTGTTCTGTACACATCTTTTTCTGCTTATGTGATTGGTTTACCAATTCCCAGAAGTCAGTCTAATGCCGCGTACACACGATCGGAATTCTCGTCGGAAAAAGCTCTCATGGTTTTCCCGACGGAATTCCGCACAAAATGTCTTGCCTACACATGGTCACACCAAATTCCGACCGTCAAGAACGCGGCGACGTACAACACTACGATGAGCCGAGAAAAAATTAAGTTTAATGCTTCCGAGCATGCGTCAAATTGTTTCCGAGCATGCGTAGGAATTTTGCGTGTCGGAATTGCTACAGACGATCGAAATTTCTGATAGAAACCTTTTCCATCGGAAAAATTGAGAACATGCTCTCAATTTTTTGCTGGAGGGAATTCGGCCAGAAAAATTCCGATGGAGCCTACACACGGTCGCATTTTCCGATGAAAAGCTCTCATCTGTCTTTTGCTGGCCGAAAATTCCGATCGTGTGTACGCGCCATAAGATACAAGTCAGATTTCAGGCATCCCCTGCAACAAAAATGTAATTTTTGGTGAGATATTTCCAATAGGAACACGTCTAAAGGGATGCAGGTCCAGCAGATTTCCTCATTAGAGCTCTGCAGCTGCCACAACTGGTTGATAATGAGGAAACCAATTCCATTAGACCGACTTATCACAGAGGTACAGACAAACGCACATGGTTTACTTCAGAATAACAAAAGGAAGGAATCTGCAACAAAGG
Source organism: Lithobates sylvaticus (assembly GCA_028564925.1). Lineage (NCBI taxonomy): Eukaryota > Metazoa > Chordata > Amphibia > Anura > Ranidae > Lithobates > Lithobates sylvaticus. The sequence goes on from CM053027.1 coordinate 28,024,802, forward strand.
TTATTATAATCCTTGCAATGTACATAGATCACCCAGAGGGGAGTGTTTTTTTAAAAAAAAAAACAAAAGTGGAGTAACGCTTGAAATAATGCATTACAATTTAACTAAACCCATTCGATTTTAGTCGACTATAATGTAGGATATTTCAGTTGACCTAAAATGTTCTTCAGATTTTAGTCAACTAAATAAAACTAAAAGCAAAACAATTCAGATGACTACAATACAACTAAAACAGCATTTTAGTCAAAAGACTATGACTGAAACTACATATACTCCGATTGTTCTTAGCACTGTATATTGATAGGGGCACGTGTCACCAGTGAGTTGTAGTAAAAGTAATATTGTGTTTAACCACTTTCCGACTGGCGCACACAGATATACGTCGGCAGAACGTACAGGCAGGAGGGTGTATATATAAGTCCCTCCTTAATGCCTGTCCGTGCCATCGGGAGCGCGCTGGGAGCGGCGCGCTCCCGCGCCGGTCGGGACCCCCGTGAGTCCGGTCGCGGGCCCCGCGGACTCGATCACCGCGGGGACACCCGCGATCGTCTCACGGGAAGGCTGAACGGGGAGATGCCGAGATAAACAGCATCTCCCCGTTCTGCCTAGCAACTAGTGACGCCGATCTCTGCTCCCTGTGATTGGAGCAGAGATCAGCATTCACTAGCTGACAGCCACGCCCCCCCACAGTAAGAAGCACACCCCTAGGCATACTTAACCCCTACACTGCCCCCTTGTGGTTAACCCCTTCACTGCCAGTATCATTTATACAGGAATCAATGCATTTAAATAGCATTGATTGCTGTATAAATGACAATGGTCCCAAAAATGTGTCAAAAATGTCTGATGTGTCCGCCATAATGTCGCAGTCACAAAAAAAATCGCTGATCGCCACCATTACTAATAAAAAAAAAAAATATTGATAAAAATGCTTTAAAACTATCGACTATCTTGTAAACGCTATAACTTCGGCGCAAACCAATCAATAATCGCTTATTGCGATTTTTTTTACCAAAAATATGTAGAAGAATACGTATCGGCCTAAATGAAAAAAATTTTTATATATTTTTGGGGGATATTTATTATACCAAAAAATAAAAAAGAATGCGTTTTTTTTTTCAAAATTGTCGCTCTTTTTTGTTTATAGCGCAAAAAATAAAAACCGCAGGGGCGATCAAATACCACCAAAAGAAAGCTCTATTTGTGGGGAAAAAAGGACGTCAATTTTGTTTGGGAGCCACGTCGCACGACCGCGCAATTGTCAGTTAAAGCGACGCAGTGCCGAATCGCAAAAAGGGGCCTGGTCCTTTTGCTGCAAATTGGTCCGGGGCTGAAAGTGGTTAATAAATGACAGAGGAAATCCTGTAATGTGTATATAATTTTTTATTACACAGACAATATGCAAAGCACAAATGAAGTTATATTCACAAATAAAACTGTAGAATTCATCCTCCAAATAGAACAAGTTGTATAGGCCACAACAAATCCAGTGTTTGCAAGGATGCCAAAAGCAGGGGAGATGTTTTTCAGGTGCTTTACAGGCGCTATTTTTAGCCCAAAAGCACCTGAAAAACACCCCAGTGTGAAAGGGGTCTAATGACAACAGTCAAGAATATGTTGATATATGTATATATTATTTGACTATAATATTAATAAGTATATATTAGACTGCAAGCTCCTGAAGAAGCGCTTAAGGGCGCGTAACATGTAGAGTTTTCTTCGCTACGTCTCTACCACCAACCAGCTGCTCCTTCCATTTGACATCATCTCATTTTGAATCATCATTGATCGATCTGTTCCACTGTGGTAATAGTTGGTTGTGTTGGGTGATGTGAGCGTCATTTAGACCAAACACCATGTTTTGTTTTTAACATGTCATGTCAATAATGTGAATTTTAAAGATTAATAAAAGTTCATTTTGTATTTCAACGCTACATATGTGCCTCTAAAGTCCAGGTTTCCTTCTTTTGAATACATTTTGCAATATATTTAGGACATTGGCACACTCATACCTATCTGTATCCACAACGCCATCTTGTGGTGATTCATTTAAATTTAATTTTCAATTAACAGGGTGGAAGCATCCAAAATTTTTTGATGGTTTATAAAATTTACAGTCAGGTCCATAAATATTGGGACATCAACACAATTCTAATCTTTTTGGCTCTATACACCACCACCATGGATTTAAAATGAAACGAACAAGATGTGCTTTAACTGCAGACTTTCAGCTTTAATTTGAGGGTATTTATATCCAAATCAGGTGAACGGTGTAGGAATTACAACAGTTTGTATACGTGCCTCCCACTTTTTAAGGGACCAAAAGTAATGGGACAATTGGCTGCTCAGCTGTTCCATGGCCAGGTGTGCATTATTCCCTCATTATCCCATTTACAAGGAGCAGATAAAAGGTCCAGAGTTCATTTCAAGTGTGCTATTTGCATTTGGAATCTGTTGCTGTCAACTCTCAATATGAGATCCAAAGAGCTGTCACTATCAGTGAAGCCATTATTAGGCTGAAAAACAAAACAAACCCATCAGAGAGATAGCAAAAACATTAGGTGTGGCCAAATCAACTGTTTGGAACATTTTTAAAAAGAAAGAACGCATCGGAGAGCTCAGCAACACCAAAAGACCCGGAAGACCACGGAAAACAACTGTGGTGGATGGCCGAAGAATTCTTTCCCTGGTGAAGAAAACATCCTTCACAACAGTTGGCCAGATCAAGAACACTCTTCAGGAGGTATGTGTGGAACACTCTCCAGGTGGTAGGTGTATGTGTGTCAAAGTCAACAATCAAGAGAAGACTTCACCAGAGTGAATACAGAGGGTTCACCACAAGATGTAAACCATCGGTGAGCCTCAAAAACAGGAAGGCCAGATTAGAGTTTGCCAAGCAACATCTAAAAAAGCCTTCACAGTTCTGGAACAACATCCTATGGACAGATGAGACCCAGATCAACTTGTACCAGAGTGATGGGAAGAGAAGAGTATGGAGAAGGAAAGGAACTGCTCATGATCCAAAGCATACCACCTCATCAGTGAAGCATGGTGGTGTCATGGCGTGGGAATGAATGGCTGCCAATAGAACTGGTTCTCTTGTATTTATTGATGATGTGACTGCTGACAAAAGCAGCAGGATGAATTCTGAAGTGTTTCTGGCAATATTATCTGCTCATATTCAGCAAAATGCTTCAGAACTCATTGGACAGCACTTCACAGTGCAGATGGACAATGACCCGAAGCATACTGCGAAAGCAACCAAAGAGTTTTTTAAGGGAAAGAAGTGGAATGTTATGCAATGGCCAAGTCATTCACCTGACCTAAATCGGATTGATCATGCATTTCACTTGCTGAAGACAAAACTGAAGGGAAAATGCCCCAAGAACAAGCAGGAACTGAAGACAGTTGCAGTAGAGGCCTGGCAGAGCATCACCAGGGATGAAAACCAGCGTCTGGTGATGTCTATGTGTTCCAGACTTCAGGCTGTAATTGACTGCAAAGGATTTGCAACCAAGTATTAAAAAGTGAAAGTTTGATGGATGATTGTTAATCTGTCCCATTACTTTTGGTCCCTTAAAAAGTGGGAGGCACATATACAAACTGTTGTAATTCCCACACTGTTCACCTGATTTGGATGTAAATACCCTCAAATTAAAGCTGAAAATCTGCAGTGAAAGCGCATCTTGTTCGTTTCATTTCAAATTCATTGTGGTGGTGTATAGAGCCAAAAAGATTAGAATTGTGTCGATGTCCCAATATTTATGGACCTGACTGTATTACCTTTTATAGTGAAATTAAACAAATCCAGTATTTTAAGACTTCTATTTGAGACTATTAAGACGTGGACTTTATAGGTAAAGTTTGGACCGGCTATATGAATGAGATTCAAACCACTTGCAATGCAAATACAGGCCAAGAAATAGGAATTAATCAGTACATGACTAAAATGAAAAGGTTGTTAAAGAAGAAATCAAATTTACATTGGCATATGGATTATTTGCAGCAGGGGCGTACCTAGGGCATTTGGCACCCGGGGCGGATCCTATATATGGCACCCCTCACCCCACCTTAAAATGTAAAAACACCCCACTGTGCCCCCTGCATCCTTCAATATCTTTTTGTCACTACTGTGTACCCCCTCTCCACAACTGCCCCTCTGGACCCCTTTACATTACACAGCACCCTGCATCTCTGGACCCCTTTATATTACGCAGCACCCTGCACCTAAGGACCCCTTTACATAACACAGCACCCTGAACCTCTGGACCCCTTTACATAACAGAGCACCCTGAACCTCTGGATCCCTTTACATTACACAGCACCCTGAACCTCTGGACCCCTTTACATAACACAGCACCCTGAACCTCTGAACCCTTTTACATTACACAGCACCCTGAACCTCTGGACCCCTTTACATTACACGGCACCCTGAACCTCTGGACCCCTTTACATTACACAGCACCCTGAACCTCTGGACCCCTTTACATAACACAGCACCCTGAACCTCTGGACCCCTTTACATTACACAGCACCCTGAACCTCTGGACCCCTTTACATTACACAGCACCCTGAACCTCTGGAACCCTTTACATTACACAGCACCCTGAACCTCTGGACCCCTTTACATAACGGCACCCTCAAGCTCTGGACCCCTTTACATTACACAGCACCCTGAACCTCGGGACCCCTTTACATTACACAGCCCTTGTACCTCTTTACATTACACAGCCCTTGTACCTCTGCACCCCTTTACATTGCACAGACCCCCACAGCTCTGGACCCCCTACAGTGCAGACCCCCCCTAAAGTACAGGACCCCCCTACAGTGTGCAGGACCCCCCTACAGTGCAGAACCCCCCTACAGTGCACAGACCCCCCTACAGTGCAGAACCCCCCTACAGTGCACAGACCCCCCCCCAGAGTAAAGACCCCACCTATAATGTACCTCAGAAAAGAGAGGCAGAGGCAGTGGCATTGCGGGGGAGGTGCGAGCCGCACCCGAGTGACACCTGTCGCTGTCGGCAGCAGGGCCGATCCCAGGCGGGTGCTCGGGGTGCAGTGCACCCGGGCGCCACAGAGGAGGGGGCGCTGAAGCGCCAGAGTGCTCCCCTCCTTCTCCCTCCTCCTCGTCCGTAGGTAGGCGGGGCGCCGCCGTCACTATGAAGCCCATCGGATCCCAGGGCATCCCCCCCTCCCTCCTCCTGTCAGAGGAGGACAGCGGTGTCTGTGTGCACACTGCAGCTAGACCAGCCGCAGCGCAGTGACATCACTGGGGGGGGGGGCGCGCGGTCCGTGCCCGACGTTCTCCTCCTCCTGTGTGTAACTCCCTCCTGTTCCGACTCGGCAGTGACCCGGGACCCGGCGCAACTATCCCCTTCTCTCTGTGACACACAACAACGGTTCTAAACAGTCTCGGCAGCGCCGCAACTAGCCCCCTCTCCCCTGCATACGCTGCTGGATCACACAGGTGAGATAACATGACCAGATTTTTTCTATTTTAACAGTTTTTAAGGCTAGCGCAAGCTGGAAATCTACTTTCAATCTACCCTCCCTATTGGTGGCTTGTGGCAGTGTTAAAGCAGAGCTCCACCCAAAAGGGGAAGCACCACTTGTTTGCACCCTCCCCCCTTCCACTGCCCTCACCCTCTATCTGTCTGAAAATAGGTTAGTATAAATAAACATACAATTAGGCAATCAATCAATTACAAAAAATAAATAAAAAATACACCTGCATGGTGCAGCATTGGCTTAAGACAGTGGAGATTTTAAAATCTGTATGGACACAATAGCATCTTTATGCTGTTGTGCCCATATAGCTGCTTTTGTGCCCATATAGATGCTGGTGTGCCTCAATAGCAGTTATATGGGCACAATAGCATAAAGATGATAAAAGAGGAATGCATCTCCAATGGTTGAGACGCAGGATCTTTCATTCTTTTACCAGTGTAGGACCCACTAATTAGGGGTACTTTGACGCAGTAAGTGGGCTGCCATATAGTGTGACCAAATCCCCATATTTTTTGAATATATTCAGGTGTTTTTAAATAGCCTTGCAGGATTTAAATGTAATTTTTGTATATGTGCAAGACACATTACAAGAGACGGTCAGAGACTGCAGACAAGCTACAGGAGAGGGTCAGAGACTGCAGACATACTACAGGAGAGGGTCAGAGACTGCAGACATACTACAGGAGAGGGTCAGAGACTGCAGACATACTACAGGAGAGGGTCAGAGACTGCAGACATACTACAGGAGAGGGTCAGAGACTGCAGACATACTACAGGAGAGGGTCAGAGACTGCAGACATACTACAGGAGAGGGTCAGAGACTGCAGACATACTACAGGAGAGGGTCAGAGACTGCAGACATACTACAGGAGAGGGTCAGAGAGTGCAGACATAATACAGGAGAGGGTCAGAGAGTGCAGACATAATACAGGAGAGGGTCAGAGAGTGCAGACATAATACAGGGGAGGGTCAGAGAGTGCAGACATAATACAGGGGAGGGTCAGAGAGTGCAGACATAATACAGGAGAGGGTCAGAGAGTGCAGACATAATACAGGAGAGGGTCAAAGAGTGCAGACATAATACAGGAGAGGGTCAGAGAGTGCAGACATAATACAGGAGAGGGTCAGAGAGTGCAGACATAATACAGGAGAGGGTCAGAGAGTGCAGACATAATACAGGAGAGGGTCAGAGACTGCAGACATGATACAGGAGAGGGTCAGAGACTGCAGACATGATACAGGAGAGGGTCAGAGACTGCAGACATGATACAGGAGAGGGTCAGAGACTGCAGACATGATACAGGAGAGGGTCATAGACTGCAGACATGATACAGGAGAGGGTCAGAGACTGCAGACATGATACAGGAGAGGGTCAGAGACTGCAGACATGATACAGGAGAGGGTCAGAGACTGCAGACATACTACAGGAGAGGGTCAGAGACTGCAGACATACTACAGGAGAGGGTCAGAGACTGCAGACATACTACAGGAGAGGGTCAGAGAGTGCAGACATAATACAGGAGAGGGTCAGAGAGTGCAGACATAATACAGGAGAGGGTCAGAGAGTGCAGACATAATACAGGAGAGGGTCAGAGAGTGCAGACATAATACAGGAGAGGGTCAGAGAGTGCAGACATAATACAGGAGAGGGTCAGAGACTGCAGACATGATACAGGAGAGGGTCAGAGACTGCAGACATAATACAGGAGAGGGTCAGAGACTGCAGACATGATACAGGAGAGGGTCAGAGACTGCAGACATGATACAGGAGAGGGTCAGAGACTGCAGACATGATACAGGAGAGGGTCAGAGACTGCAGACATAATACAGGAGAGGGTCAGAGACTGCAGACATAATACAGGAGAGGGTCAGAGACTGCAGACATGATACAGGAGAGGGTCAGAGACTGCAGACATGATACAGGAGAGGGTCAGAGACTGCAGACATGATACAGGAGAGGGTCAGAGACTGCAGACATGATACAGGAGAGGGTCAGAGACTGCAGACATGATACAGGAGAGGGTCAGAGACTGCAGACATGATACAGGAGAGGGTCAGAGACTGCAGACATGATACAGGAGAGGGTCAGAGACTGCAGACATGATACAGGAGAGGGTCAGAGAGTGCAGACATACTACAGGAGAGGGTCAGAGAGTGCAGACATACTACAGGAGAGGGTCAGAGAGTGCAGACATAATACAGGAGAGGGTCAGAGAGTGCAGACATAATACAGGAGAGGGTCAGAGAGTGCAGACATAATACAGGAGAGGGTCAGAGAGTGCAGACATAATACAGGAGAGGGTCAGAGACTGCAGACATGATACAGGAGAGGGTCAGAGACTGCAGACATGATACAGGAGAGGGTCAGAGACTGCAGACATAATACAGGAGAGGGTCAGAGACTGCAAACATACTACAGGAGATGGGCAGAGACTGCAGACATGATACAGGAGAGGGTCAGAGAATGGATGTATGGCTGAACTCAGTGTAAAAGTGTATAGTAGGGCTGCGCTACTCTACTTAAAGCAGCTCTTCAAGATTAAGTTAGTAATCCTCCTTTTAAAGTACAACCAAGTGCCAGAAGACAGCAACACATCCACTTTCCAAAATTCAAATGGTCTTACAGTGACCTGGTCAGGATTAGTGGAGAAAAGTAAACAGTTAATGAGTCTGTGAAGCTTCTAGCCTGAATCAGCAATAAATCATCCAAAAAACATCAAACTGCAGCACACAGAGCTCTGGGTTATTTGCTCCTCCGACCCTCGCTGCTACACATTTCCTCAGCCAGCCCCTCCTCCTGTTCACTGCACAGCCGTGCTTCTCGCTCAGCTGTTCTTTAAAAAAAAAAAAAAAAAGTTCCAGAGCTCCTAGCTGACAGCGGCCCCGATTCCAGGGGGGGGCACTTGACCCCCCTTGCCTCTATCTGCGGACGCCCATGTACACAGTCACAGTGTTGTGCATGCAGGAGGAGGGGGAGGCGGCTTCACTCTGCTTGGCTATGACAGCCGCAGCGCTGCCGAGACTGATCAGAACCGTCCGCGACGGTGCGACCACAGAGAGAAGGGGATAGTTGCGCCGGGTCCCGGGTCACTGCCACTCGCACACCCCCGCAATGCCACTGCCTCAGGCGAGCGGTGCCGCTGCCTAACACGCAGCACTGTCTCTTCTTCAGTCGGAGGGGGAGGGCGCTGGCCTGACACCCCCCCAGTGTGTGGCACCCGGGGAGACCCGCCCCCCCCGCCCCCCACTTAGTACGCCACTGATTTGCAGCAGTATGTAAAGGAAAATATCAGTCCCCGGGCCTACGTATACTTTTGTATCCATCTTTTCAGAATGTAACTTCGGAATTTAAGTTAATCTGGGAGAAAATACTAACACAATGTAGTTCAGATCTTATGAAACGTCTAATTACCCAACACCAGACTGAGCTTAATAGCCTTGACCAGGATATACTGTTATTACAATCCACCAATGAACACATGAAAAATCATGCTCCGTTCATTAAACGGTGGCAAGAAGTTAAGGAATATATTACCAAAATTACCAAGGACATCATTTTTAAAAAACAGAGTAATTTGGTCAAGGATATGATGACTTTCTCTGAGGGATACGCCTATCATTGGCAAAATCTCTCCCAAGGGATGGGCCCTGGGAACAATCGTAAAATCCAGCGTAGGGGTAATGAAACTGATATTACAGATGAAGATACAGAAACTGATTCCTCGTTATCTACATTTTCTTCACAGCCACCAAACAGGAGAGGAGGAAATACCTTAATGCACAACGAGTCGGGATCACGTAAGCGTAACTATGATGGAGGGCACTAAACACCCTATTCTAAGAAACAACCGGACAATAGATACAATACTATTTTTGACTATGCACAACGTTTAGATGCCCCCTCTACTAGTCACAAACTAAATACATGTGCCCTACAGTAATGCAAGCACCACAAATCTTAAACACCCAAACCTCAACACATAATGCACTTCCTACTACGTCTAATGCATTTAACACTATGACAAATTTTTCCTCTGGTTCAAGTATACCGATTTCTAATGGTAACACTGGCAGACAAGGGGGCAAATATTGTCCTCATGAAGAAAGCTAACTATGAGAAAATGTGTCTTAAAATACTATCCAATCGGGATTGGTATCGTCGTATACCAATGTCATGTGCCTCCCGGTTCAAAAATGACTACCTAGCTCTTATCAATGATGCCTTCCAGAAGGGCCTCATTGGTCAATATACTTACGATTAGGGGACGTGGCTTGAGGTTTATGAGAGCAGCTGCTTAGATCCGCAGCTCAGGCTCTATCTTTGCATCCTGAGTCCAACATTCTCCCAAGTGGCACTGAACCCTTCCTAAAGACGGCGGGCATCCATTCCAGGTATGATGGTGAATAAATACGGGCCACCCGCGCCCCTGTCTGCAGCGGAACATCTGACTCAGTTCAGGAGGCAAGATGGCGCGATCTCTCAGCCATGCATGAAGACCACGCTGCTGCCCTCTCCTACCTCAACTCAGCCTTATGCACAAGAGGTGAGTGACTCTCTGCCTACAGCCTTCTGCACCCGGGCTGACCACTTAACACCCCTTGACTTCCCTACATGCTTAGTGGACTGCAATTCACCTGATTCTCTGATATGAGCCTACACTGGCAGAAATCATGCTGGCTATAAAAGAATGTAAGGCATCCCTCACTGTTCAAATGGAAAGTATCCATATTGATTTTTCCCTGCTGAAGCAGAGCGTACAAAACCTGCAGGAAAGGACGGGGCGGAAGAATGTATCAGCTCCCTAGAGGACACAGTGCACCCCTTAGCTGCGAGAGTACACACGGCTACAGATGAGCTGGTGACCCTCAGAGCCAAGTTGGATGATTTAGAGAACCGTTGTCGAAGAAACAATTTCCGTTTTATGGGGTTCCCGGAACGCTCTAAAGGATCAATTTATTAACAGTTTATCCATTCGTGGCTGTGGGATGTTTTTGGGGCAGAGGTGCTCTCCCATGCCTTTGAGATTGAACGTGCACACTGCACCCCCCCCCAGCATTCTCCTCCCTCGGGGTCCCCTCTAAGGTCCCTGAAAAAATCCTCAATTTTCGGGACATAGTCGATATCCTGCATCTTGCCAGAGAAAAAGGGCCACTCAAATTTAACGGCAACAATATCTCCATATACCCTGATTTCTCAGCAGAGGTCCAAGGTCAGCGCATATCCTGTGCGGCGATAAAGGATCGACTCTGCACTGAAGGCCTTCCATACGCAAGGCTCTTCCGTGCAAAACTGAGAATCATCTATGAAGGTAAAGCCCACTTCTGCTCATGTCCTAAAGAAGCCATGGCCTGGCTAGATGCTCGCTTTGGAAAACAACCCAGACAACGCCGCAATTGAGGCCACTTGCTGCTGTCCTTTTAGCTCTCCCTACCTCTGCTTATCCTACCTGATGTCTGTTGGAACACCCACAGGATTTCTTAATCTTCTGATAATACCTACATCTCTGATGATGGGGCTAATCCGTGGACTGTACTTGTACTGCCCCTTTTCACTAGCTGCCCTGCATTACCCCTGTGGCAGGTCTTAGCCAGTTCTAAAACCTGATCTTCATAATGTTTGCACATGTTGTGCCTTACATGACTGCTACTGTTTGTGCCTTATATTAAAGGTGAATTATATATCCTGCAGCATGGACTAAAGCACCTTAATTGAGAGCCTCATTGGACCTGCTACCTCCCCCATACCAGTAGGGTACGAGGCCACAGGTTTTTCTGTTACCTCTCATGACTGTTGCTAAGGGTTTTTTTCTGTTTAGGGAACCAAAGCTCACTATGTTTGGGATAGTAAAGCAGGGTGGGGGGATGGAGGGAGGGGGGGGGGGGGGGGTTGTTCTTTACTACGGTTTCTTCTCATGCTCTGGTTGCTGAGAATGACTGGACCTTCATGTTTTTCTCTGTTGTTCTTTATGCTCCTACGGATGCTTATTATTTGATACTACTGTACTTTTACTCCAGGGTATACTATAGGCAATGTCATATATGTCATGATGCATTTCAGTATGACCCTCCCTATGCTACTATGCTAGATATGGTTTCCTATGGCTAATGTGTTGAAATAGATTTCTTGGAATGTTAGGGGTCTGAATTCACCCCACAAGCGGTCCCTGATATTCTCCTATTTAAAAAAATGTTAACCCCATATCATCTGCCTTCAAGAGACCCACCTAATCAGTACTACACTATGGACCCTTAAACATCCCTGGCTGGCTACACAATACCACGCCACCCACACTAACTACTCCCGCTGGGTCTCTATCTTGCTAGCAAAGTCCCTCCCAGCAGAAATTCTGCTGGTAAAGACAGACCCTGAGGGGAGATTCATTATACGTACTCTCCATATTGTTTTTACAGTCTTTACATTAGTAAATGTATATGTCCCACCTCCATTCTCCCCAGATTTACTCTCTCACTTGTCCCTTTTATTACTGTCTAGACCCCCTGGTCCTCTACTGCTCATAGGAGTCTTTAATGCTGTCCTTGACCCCACCATGGACCGCTTGAGGGATGGGGGCAGGCCCTATCCCTCATTTGTTGACTGGAGTTGTATAGCCTTACTGAGATATGGCGATGGAAGCACCCAGATGAGCGCCACTTCTCCTGCCACTCCCAGGGGGATTTCTGACCATCCCCCTCTTTCTGTGGATCTCCTTCTCCTGCCAAGTGCAGGCCCTTACATTTGGCGATTAAACTCTCATTGGTTGGAGGATGAGATTGTATAGAATGAATGCCAGAACAGTATTGCCGACTACTGGCATGCAAATCAGTGTACTAATGGGCCCTCCACTGCCTGGGAGGCCTCCAAGGTGGTGCTGAGGGGCACCTTTATGTCCATTACTGGTATTTTGCGCAAAAATGCCCAACAGCGTGCTGAGGAACTAGAATGCAATGACAGTAGCAGAGACGGCCAATGCTCAGAACCCTAGTACAGCTATGCTAACCCTGTGGTTGCACAGTCGTAGGGAGTACGAGCGCCGCGTGCTGCACCTTACTTTAAAGCGTATGCTCTATGTCACACGTTTTAGCATGGCAATAAGGCCGGTTGCCTACTCGCCTACCTAACTAGATCCGACCGTACCCCTATCTCAATCCCTAGGATCCTGATATCCCAGGATAAGATTAGCGACATCCCTCAGGATATTTAGAAAGTAACAAGGGGAACTCTGGACAGCCGTACACCAGACGAAGATGAAAAATCAAATGGATTTATTTAAAAACAGGAATCACATCAAAGTCCAAAAACACAGCAAAACAGGGAAGGGGGGGCACACACATCTGACGCGTTTCACACTAAATACAGCGCTTACTCATAGCTAGACTTGTCCATAACACAGACTTATCCATAACCCATTCTTGACCCACCGATAATCTTTCGGGAATGCTAGCAGCTCCATCTATATAATCACATACAGCGCAATATCTCCCCCCTCCTTTACCAAGGGTAATCCAAATTAAAATCTTTCATCATTCACACCTCACCCCGGCTAGAATGCATAAAATGGGAATATCCCCCTCTGCTGAATGCTTCCGGGGATGTGGCCAAACAGCTTTTTTCTCCACTGCTTTTGGACCTGTCCCATAGTACAAGATTTCTGGGTGAACATAGGCTCCTTCATCTCCTCAGCACTGGGTCTCCCAAATATAGTCAACCCCAAGAATTGTCTTCTGGGCATCTTTGGTGACCTATTCCCTCTACGCCTAAGAGACTGCTTCGTATGCTCTATTTTTATGCAAAGAAGTCCCTTTTACTGACATGGAAGGGATCAGAGATCCCAACTCGGAATTTCTGGTTAAAACTGGTTAATGAGGCACTGCCTCTATACAAGCTTACCTTTGATATCCGAAAGAGGAAAAAAACATTCCACAAAACCTGGGGGAGATGGCTAGCTAGTCCTCTGACCTTCTCCCGCATACTGCCATAATTGAAGATTTTACTGTGAAATCTGTATTGTACTACTACGCTGAACTATGCCATGGTTATAATGTTTGGAACTATAAGGCCTCATGCACACGGACGTTTTAAAAAACGGGCTGTAAAGCTAGGTCGGACGCCTGGAAAAAGCAGCCTAAAAAAACTTGACTTTTACCGCGTTTTGCATTGGCGTTTTTGCGAGTTTTTGCGCGTTTTTTAGCATCAGCGTTAATTAGCGTTTTACACATCTCTAATTTCCTATACAGGGATTACAGTGTCCAATCAACTTTTTGCAGCAAAAAAACGCTGCAGCTCAAAAACGCCGGTGCGCGTTTTTGCACGTTTATGCTCGTTTTTGCGCGTTTTTGCGCGATTCGCCGTGCCACGGAACGCACTGGTCTTGGGGTTTTTTTACAGCATAAAAACGCCTATGCCATTTGCAGCTCAAAAACGCCTAGGTGGGCATGAAGCCATAGACTAACATAGACAGGCGTTTTTAAGCTGCAAAAAACGCTCAAAAACGCGGCTGCAAAAACGTCCGTGTGCATGAGGCCTAACACTTACCTCCCCTCACTGTACACCCCACATTTACTTCACTGTCCCTTCTCTGTACACCCACCATTTACCTCACTGTCCCCTCACTGCAAACCCCAAATTTACCGTACTGATCCCTTATTGTACACCCCACATTTACTTTACTGTCCCCTCACTGTGCACCCCACATTTACCTCACTGTATACCCCACATTTACCTCACTGATCACCCCACATTTACCTCACTGATCACCCCACATTTACCTCACTGATCCCTCACTGTACACCCCACATTTACCTCACTGATCCCTCACTGTATACCCCACATTTACCTCACTGATCCCTCACTGTACACCCCACATTTACCTCACTGATCCCTCACTGTACACCCCACATTTACCTCACTGATCCCTCACTGTATACCCCACATTTACCTCACTGATCCCTCACTGTACACCCCACATTTACCTCACTGATCCCTCACTGTACACCCCACATTTACTTCACTGTCCCCTTGCTTCACACCCCACATTTACTTCACTGTGCCCTTGCTGTTCACCCCAGATTTACTTCACTGTCCCCTCACTGTGCACCCCACATTTACCTCACTGTATACCCCACATTTACTTCACTGTCCTCTTGCTTCACACCCCACATTTACTTCACTGTCCCCTTGCTGCACACCCCACATTTACCTCACTGGCCCTTCACTGTGCACCCCATATTTAGTCCACTGATCCCTTACTGTACACCCCATATTTAAGTCACTGTCCCCTCACTGTGCACCCCACATTTACCTCACTGTATACCCCACATTTACCTCACTGTGCACCCCACATTTACCTCAGTGTGCACCCCACATTTACCTCACTGATCCCTCACTGTACACCTCACATTTACTTCACTGTTCTCTCGCTGCACACCTCACATTTACTTCACTGTCCCCTCGCTGCACACGCCACATTTGGTTCACTGTCCCCTCACTGTGCACCCCACATTTACTTCACTGTCCCCTCGCTGCACACCCCACATTTACTTCGCTGCCCCCTCGATGCACGCCCCACATTTACTTCACTGTCCCCTCGCTGCACGCCCCACATTTACTTCACTGTCCCCTCGCTGCACGCCCCACATTTACTTCACTGTCCCCTCGCTGTACACCCCACATTTATCTCGCTGATCCCTCACTGTACACCCCACATTTTTTTTTAAACTTTATAATCTTTTTTAAGACATTTTTCATTTGTACTCAGAGTCTCTAGTAGACAATATTAGGAAAGGTATGAAGGGAAAACAGGAAGTGACCTGGGGTGTGTCGTAGTCATGTGAGTATGCCTAAAGGGGGCATACCCAAGTATAAGTAAAAGAGAAAGAAATAGAAAGAAATAGGAAAGGGCGGGTGGGACACGAAAGAAACGTTGACAGGAAATGGAGGCTAGAGGGCGGACTTAAATACAGCCTGACTCCTCCTACAAACTCTTACTCGGAGTCTCTAGTAGACTGTATTAGGAAAGGTATGAAAGGAAAACAGGAAGTGACCTAGGGTGTGCCGTAGTCACGTGGTCAGCATGCCTAAAGGAGGCAAAAATAAAGACAGTAGGATGAGCTAGCAAAACAGATTTATTGAAAGTCACTGTATGCAGCATAAATCAGCTGAGTGCATGAAATGCCCGTGATATCTCCACATGTGGAACTGGAATATATATAGAGAAGCATGCTGAATTCTAGCTTCCTAACTTCTTAATTTCGTAAACAGGGACCCCTTGGCGAGAAACAGCGGAAATCGCCCCTACCCTGAAAGAATGACCGGAATAAGCTTTGGGGACCAACCTAGGTTTGACAGCAGGGTGCGGCAATGTTTCATGAACTGTGCCGTGGAGAGGGGAGTACTAGGGAAAGGTAAACGTGGACTAACCCTGGGTTTATCCGCAGTGATCACCATGAGCTGATATAAAACTGTGACCGGGCACCAGGCATCGCTGGTCTCGAAGACTCTATCGTCAGTACCGGCTGTCTGCTGCGTCTTGCAAGCGTCCAGATGCAACCGGAAATGATTGGTGTACCATAATAACTGGTAGATCAAGAGTATGCGGGATCTTGTCCAGTACGAATGAACTTACCTTGCCTGAGGAAAGCATAGAAAGCCAGATACATGGCCACCTTTGAGGACCAAGCTGAGTAGCAGCCCGAAAAGGAGCCCTGGAGAGTAAAACGGACATGCTCCGGAAAATATACCCTGTAATGGGGAGTCTGCTAACCGTGGTAGGGGGGCTACTCTTCTAAATCTCCTTGGAAATGGCCTAGATGGGATGTGCTGCAAAAATGAATGACCTACTAGGGTACCGCAAGGGCAACAATGCTGGGCACCTGCCAGATATGTCTTTATAGTACTGTAGGATAGCTTGAGCTATGAGTGGCAGAAAGCAACGAACGCAAGTAGATATAGAATGTTGTGGCAATCACACCTAGGATACCTAGACTAGAAAGCCTGGAAGGTATTCCAGGCCGTGTCATAAGCCTACCTGCCGTTAAACTGACAATGACTTGTTGATCAAAACTGCTGAGTCTGCCCAGTTGGAATCTAGTCCATTGTTAGCAGCGAGAAAAGCGGGGACAGTGTGACACAGGTGTCTGAGTCTGGGACCTGTCAGAAAATAGCATGTAGTTCAATCGAGACAGAGCATCCACTGCTGTATGCTCTACACCATAGATGAACCTACAGTGAATGTGGAAATGGAATTGAAGGGACAACCAAATCAGCCTACGTATGAAAGACATAATGAGTAAAGACCTGGATCTGCCTTGTTAAACAATTCTGAGGTAGCCTAATTATCAGTGGAGAAAATCACTGTTTCAGCTATCCAAAAGCGACCCCCAAGCCTGCGCTGCCGACACTATGGGGTAAATCTCAAATAAAGCTGATATCTCTGCAAACCCTGGAAAATCCAAGATCTCGTCTGGCCATGGCCCAGCTGCCAGTGAGTGACAAAAAATAGCCGCATAGCCTTTAGGCTGCATTCACACCTGAGCGTTTTGTCACCTGAAGCTACAAAACGCTAGAGGGGAAAAAAATACATTATTCTCTATGGAGATGGTTCACATCTCCACTCCAAAACGCCTGAAGCCCTACGCCTGAAGCTCAAACAAGTTCCGGACCCTTTTTTGTCGCTCGAATCGGGCAGATTTGGGCGTTTTTCTTCTTTTTACATTGGTGACCTTTTGCTCTGCACAAAATCACGGCAAAACACGATAAAAAATGCCGCAAAATCGCGGTAAAAGACGCCGCAAAAAACACTGCAAAAAAAACTGCCTGAAAATGCTTTGCTCAGGTGTGAATGCAGCCTTAGTGGCTGCTGCATCACTCAAAATCTTGAGAAGAAAAACCGAATCTGCAAGGATGAACATGGTGAACCCATTCCAGTGTTGAAGGAACTCATCCCACATACATAAGTCAGAGAGCCGCAGAATCTAACTTGACTTGAGAGTCTAAGTCAGGGGCAGATAAAACTCTGGGACTGAAAGCTTACAATGGAGCCTGGGGCCCCTGGTCTTTACAACCACGGAAACATCACTGCAAGCATACGACTTGTCGGCTACATCGTGGGCGGCAATTAAGAGGGATGCCAAATTAACGCCTTCACGTCTGGAATATATATATTTTTTTTATATTCCCAGGAATGAAGTGAGCCGGGGAATGGAGGGAGCACTTGCACTTTTACCTAAAGCTAAAGGCCCAGGGCTTGGTACCAAGGGGTTCCTGGAACCTGCTGATGTGTCTGGAACGTCAGGATCCACTGGGGCCAGACTTGGATGGCTCTCCAAAGCCTCAACCCTGGCCCGCAACTAATAAAAACAGGAGGTTGACAGTAAGCTCAGGGTGGCGTGAATCTGTGAAAGGGACGAGGCGACAGTCCATGGGGTAACCTGCTCAGCATGAGAGCCTGAAGTACAGGGAAATAATAATCTTAATAGTTTGCGAGCTGAAACTGGATACCAACTACCCCTGCATCACAGTTCCGCCATGAGTCTCGGGGCGGTCCCGGTTCTTTAAGGAGGGCGTGCTACCCTGTTCCAAACCCCTGGCCGGTGAAGGAGGAATGGAGGCAAAGTCTTCAATATCCGCTGACTGTGACATGACCTATGCAACCGAGAACAAACTGTCATAAGCAAGAGTTATAACCTAATGTACCACAGCTTACTCTAAGGAAAGGAAAATCTCTTTACTTTTTTTTTTTTTTTTTTTTTCCTACAACCTCCCAAGAGTGATCGTGGTTAATGACAAAGTATACATTGTGCAGGACTGAAAACGTGTCAGTATCAAGAACTACCAAGGCCGAGTTACCTGAGGTGTATCAGGCAAATTAAAAACGTAAACTCAGGCCTATGAAACCTGAAGATGTGTCAGGTAAGTGATATGAGTAGTGCGATGTCATGACATATGAAACGTAATTCTCTGAAACGGATAAGTAGACTTGCCAGTTGCCACCGCACAAGTCAATTAGAAACGATCATCTCAATCCATTAGTACCTATAGACGTGATAGGTAAACCTACAGTGTGAGGCTATGATCATGTACCATGACAATGAACCTGGTGTAAGGGGAAAATGAAGTATGCGTTATAAGACTAAGAAAGTGTTCACCATATGAATTACAGAGGCCGAGTAACCTGAGGTGAAGCAGGCCAATTAAAAACTTAAACTCAGGCCTACGGAACCTGAAGGCGTATCAGGTCAAATGTGGTGAGTGTTGTAATGTGTTGGCCGATTTATGTGGGACTTTATGTATTATATATATGTATTGGATATATATATTCCACACACAGTATTAGTGACCAGGCCAGATATAAGTTGACAATGTTATCTGTTACCCTTTGATGTGTAAATCTTATGCAAGTTGTGTGTGTGTGAGGAATAGCCTTTTAACCTAGATGAACATTTCAAAGGGAGTATTTACTGATGGTAATTAGAATTGAGGGGGGTATTCATGGTAAACATTTGGTTGACCCCCACCCAGTGTCAGACTAGTATTTGAGAAGACAGTCAGGATGTGAGGGAGTCTAGAAGATATATCTCTGAGAGAAGGGTCAGGAGGCACGGGTCTAGGAGAAGATATTCCTTGTCATGTACTCTGTTGGATTTTTGTCATCTGTAAGAATGTTCTGTTTTGGAAGCCAATAAAGTGTCTCTCTCTGGAGAACGGGTTGCTGCGGACAATACTTTTAATAACTATATACCATCTACGAAGAACTATAAGATTAGATCACTACAGTGAGTAGTGCAACGACAACAACATATGAAAACAGTCTAACATCTACTGTATGAGAAACAGGTGAGGAGAATTGCCACCGCACAAAGCCAATTAGAATCGATCACCTCAACCGGCTGTTACCTATAAACGTGATAGGTAATACTGCAGTGGTGTAAGCCGTGACCTAAAACGTGAAGGCAAAACATGTACCAAGTATGGAAATGGCAATGAGACACCGGTAAGCTGAAAACCAAAAGTACCAATATCTGAAAAGTACATCAAAAGCAACCATAACTTCAACCTAGATTTCCTCTCTTACCCTTTAAGGCTTGCACCTGGTGACCGAGGCCAACCCTGAAATACAACACATGAGTAGGACTGAAAACGTGTCAACTCCCTGAAATACAGAGGCCGAGCAACCTGAAGCATGGCAGGCAAATTAAAACATAGCTCAGGCCTAAAACCCAAAGACGTGTCAGGCAACTATATGAGTGGTGAAATGTTATGATGCATGAAAACTTAACAAGAACCATATGAGAAACTGATGAGGAGACTTGCCACCGCACAAGCCAATTAAAAACATCTCAATCTGTTAGCACCCATAAACATGATGGGTGACCCCGCAGTGGTAGAACTCCGTAAGGCCTAAAACATGAAGAAATGATCACCTGATATGTATGAGCTTAGCAACCGACATAAGGTGAAACAAACAACACCTACCTGAGCTGAACAAAGCCACCACCCAAACGATGCATGGATTGTCGAAATCAGGTTTGAACACAAAATCATCATCATAATGAACCATTGCCTGACTAGTGAAGTAGTGAACAGACACATTAAATGACCTCTGAGCAGAGAAGGTCCGAATAAGACGTGCACTATGTGACCCCTGCCAACCAACCTGTGAGATGCTTAAGTACAACTGGCAGGTGCCCTTACTAGCTACTCCATAGTGACGTAAAGGGATGGGAGCCGTGCCGACAGTAGGAACAAGGTAGTGGAACGCTCTGCCCCAAAATCCCACATGCTAAACTGAGGCTCAATCAACCAACCAATAACTGCGGCAACAAGCCATGCGCTGAGGACCTGATAAGTATAAACCCATATGCTGCAACGACACCCACGTCATGTGGACCTAGACACTGTGACCCAATAAGGTTCTATCAACACAACCCCACAACAACCTCCAATGACCCTTACCAAACCACGCCAGTGTCCTGCCTCCCCCTAACACCCATGCGACCGTCACAGCGGGGTCCTCGTTAACCACCTTCTTACTTTCTTCACTCCAACTTTTTCTTCATTATCTTAATCCTCTTATCCCACTCATTCTCCAATCTTCCCTAACAGCTCTCACGTTCACTCTTAATCATTCTTTCTTCCTATTTTAATACATCACATCATATCCACTTATTCCTCAATGGTTACCATTTGGGTGTTGGTACCACTGGCTATTTCAGCCCCTCCCCTTGTTCTTCCACCTTTACAATCATTTGTTTTGCATTTTCCTCTTTCACTTTGTTCTAAGGGGTGTATCCTTTTGCGTCCCACAAGGGTTTCCAAATCTTTTTGTATTTCTTCATACTTCCTTGTCTGACATATACTGTTTTTTCCTTCCATATTGTGTCATTCATATTTCGCTCCCACTCTCTACAGGTTGGGGGTAGCATCGAATGCCATCTTTGTGCTATCAATTTCCTTGCCTGAAAAAGGCATCTAAGCACCGCAACCCGAGTACATCTGGGATCTCCCTCCCCTCTACATAACCCAGCACACATAAACTTGCGTCTAGGTTCAGAAACATCCCAATTCCCAAATACCAAGCCTATAGTTCTAGATACCTCCTTCCAATACCGGTATAACTTCGGGCACCTCCAAAACATATGTAAACATAAGATCCCCTTCTAATTCCCCACATCTGGGGCAGCTGGCATCTTATCTCTGACCAAACAGGAAGAGCTTTTGAGGGGTATAATACGCTCTATATAGCAGAAATAAATGTGACATCCTTTGTGAGGGAAAAAGTGAAACCAACGGGCCTAGTTCCAATGTCCTACTCCACTGCTTATCAGTTATATTCCCTTCATCTTGCTCCCACTTCCTCCTACATGGTGGGGGTTCAATCCGTTCCATACTCCCCTTATATATAAGTATAAACTAGAGAATAGACCTTTGAAAGTTTTTGCATTGATTACTTTATGGAGCAACAGTATCTTGCCCCATTCTAGTGTCCTCTTTCTGAATTGTTCTCCTAGGGCATGCCTAATCTGGGCATGCCATATTGTTCCCTCAGATCCTGGAAGGACTTCAAGATGCCATCTTTGTACAACTGATTAAGGCGATTTATTCCACATCTCATCCATTACCTAATTATCCCCATCTTCTGGAGTTCTCCCAAATTTCTGTTATCCCAAAGGGGCGCATATTCTGTGAATCCCCTATACCCCAGTAGTGTCTTTACTGTATCCCACACTCTTACCATCAAATTTAACGTGGGGAATCTAGAGGGAAAAGAACCTGCCTCCATGGCTTCTACCACTAATCCATGGAGGGTATTTTGTAACAACAACATATCCCTCCCTACATATCCCCTTTCTATTATATTGCCCCCCCCCCCCCCCATATACTGTAGTTGTGCCGCCAAAAAGTAGCTCCAGGGGTGTGGCATTGCCACCCCTCTTTCATCCTTTTGGCAATTGTACGGTACGTAACGTACACCCCACATTTACTTCCCTGTCCCCTCACTGTGCACCCCACATTTACCTCACTGTACCCTCCTTGTATACCCCACATTTACCTCACTGTACCCTCCTTGTATACCCCACATTTACCTCACTGTGCACCCCACATTTACCTCACTGTTCCCTCTCTGCACACCCCATACTTACCTCACTGTACCCTCCCTGTATACCCCACATTTACCTCACTGTACCCTCCCTGCACCTGCCCTGTATACCCCACATTTACCTCACTGTGCACCCTACATTTACCTCACTGTTCCCTCTCTGCATACCCCACATTTACTTCACTGTCCCCTCGCTGCACACCCCACATTAACCTTGCTGATCCCTCACTGTAGACCCATTTACTTCACTGTCCCCTCACTGTACACCCCACATTTACTTCACTGTCCACTCTCTGCACACCCCATATTTACCTCCCTGTCCACTCGCTGCACACCCCACATTTACTTCATTGTCCCCTCACTATGCCCCCCACATTTACCTCACTGTACTCTCACTGTACACCCATTTACTTCACTGTCCCCTTACTGTACACCCCACATTTACCTCACTGATCCCTCACTGTACACCCCTAATTTACCTCACTGTCTCCTCGCTGCACACCTCACATTTACTTCACTGTCCCCTCACTGTGCACCCTACATTTACCTTACTAATCCCTCACTGAGCACCCCACATTTACCTCATTGTCTCCTCACTGTGCACCCCACATTTACCGCACTGCCCCCTATCTGCACACCTCACATTTACCTCACTGTACACCCCACATATACCTTACTGTCCCCTCTCTGCACATCCCACATTTACCTCACTGTCCCCTCACTGTGCACCCCACATTTACCTCACTGTGCACCCCACATTTACCTCACTGTCCCCTCACTGTACACCCCACATTTACTTCACTAACTCCTCGTTGCACACCCCACATTTACTTCACTGTCCCCTCGCTGCACACCCCACATTTACCTTACTGTCCCCTCACTGTGCACCCCATATTTACTTCACTGTCCCCTCACTGCACACCCCACATTTACCTCACTTTCCCCTCGCTGTGCACCCCATATTTACTTCACTGTCCCCTCACTGCACACCCCACATTTACCTTACTGTCCCCTCACTGTGCACCCCACATTTACCTCACTTTCCCCTCACTGTACACCCCACATTTACTTCACTGTCCCCTCGCTGCACACCCCACATTTACCTTACTGTCCCCTCACTGTGCACCCCACATTTACCTCACTTTCCCCTCACCATGCACCCCACATTTACTTCACTGTCCCCTCACTACACACCCCACATTTACCTCACTGATCCCTCACTGTACATCCCACATTTACCTCACTGTGCACCCCACATTTTCCTCACTGATCCCTCACTGTACACCTCACATTTACTTAACTGTCCCCTTACTGCACACCCCACATTACCTTACCGATCCCTCACTGTACACCCCACATTTACCTCACTGATCCCTCATTGTACACCCCACATTACCTTACCATTCCCTCACTGTGCACCCCACATTTAGTTCACTGGCCCCTCACTGTACACCCTACACTTACCTTACGGATCCCTCACTGTGCACCCCACATTTACCTCACTGTCCCCTCACTGTGCACCCCACATTTACCTCGCTGCACACCCCACATTTACTTCACTGTCCCCTCACTGCACATCCCAGAATTACCTCACTGTCCCCTCACTGTGCACCCCATATATACTTCACTGTCCCCTCGCTGCACACCCCACATTTTCCTCACTGATCCCTCACTGTACACCCCACATTTTCCTCACGGATCCCCCACTGTACACCCCACATTTTCCTCACGGATCCCTTTACTGTACACCCCACATTTTCCTCACGGATCCCTTTACTGTACACCCCACATTTACTTCACTGTCCTCTCACTGCACACCCCACATTTACCCCTCTTCCCCTAACTACTTTAGAGATCTCTCTCCTCAGTCATATTGCAGGGTATCCCCCCCATCTATATATTGTGCACAGCACACACTCCATGCTTCTATCAGCTCAGGGTGCTGAGCTCCTCACACAGCAGATATGAACGCCTTTCATTCAGCCAGACTTTGATCAATCCTTCAATCTGCAGTTCTGAAAAAAAATAAAAAGAGATCAGAAATCAGATATCACTTTTTCCTCGTTAGGCTCCCGACAGTCCGTCGTACCCATTTCTCTCTGTCGTTGCATGCCTAACCTGCATCCAATCAGAGCTCAGCACACCCCAACCCTCCCCGCCATTCAGATTTAAATGCAAGGATGTGCATTGTTCTTCTCAGACATGAAACAATCTGGGGAGGCTTAAGCAGCGTTCTCACTCATTCTCTCCTCCGAGCCCTTTCACTGTTTAAGGTGGCGCAGCGTCTGGGGCTGGCCGTCCTCGGCAAAGCGTGAGCCCATTCGGAAGGACTCCTTAAGAAGTGTCGCTGTACGTCGCTCGGGCTCAGCTGCACCGCAAAAAAAAGGGGCTGAAGGGGAATGGAGTGACTTCGGGGACGATGCTATGCGGTTGCTGCTTGTGTAAAGGGCTAGCCAGAGCCGGTCGCCGTTGAATCACACAGCTGTCAGCGGCAGAAGAAATTTTTATTTTTTTCCCCCACCATCTGTCCTGTGTCTCCGAAACGCTGGGGAGAAAATGAACCAGCCTCCGTCAGCTAGGTAGGATCGCATGCTTCATGCTATCCCTAGAGCTCGCTCCAGCCGGAGGGACCAAGAGGTGTAGATTGCAAGCTCTGCAGGACAGGCGACTCCAAGGCAACCCGATGCTGCTATTTTTTTTTTTTTTGTTCATC
The DNA here is from genome assembly GCA_028564925.1 of Lithobates sylvaticus. NCBI lineage: Eukaryota > Metazoa > Chordata > Amphibia > Anura > Ranidae > Lithobates > Lithobates sylvaticus. The sequence continues at coordinate 28,049,620 of CM053027.1, forward strand.
GTATGCCCTTTGTGTGTTTGCATGCTCTTTATTCTTCAGATCGGTAGCATCCTTACCGCTAGGATGCTGCTGTGCAAATATCTTTAACGGCAACCCTGAGGTCTGGATGAACCGGTTTAGATTGCAAGCCAGCAAGCCGGAGCGTATTTGTATGATGGAATGCCGCTTGCTTTACTGGAAGTGACTACGGCGTTACATTGTTACATACATGCAGCATATTGATTCAGTATATATAGCGCTGAGATAGCCTACAGCTTTGGGAAGAGGGCATAGAGTCATTTACCTCGTACCAGGAGAGCTCACAATCTAATGCCCCGGACACAGTCACATTTATGTCTTTATCAATTGATACAGATCTGACATCTTTTATCATGGTTCCTGCGCCCGCAGAGCTTACAATCTAATGCCCCAGAACCAATCACATTTACTGATATGTCTATATTGATTGATAAGGATCTTATAGGATCTAATAGAGTCTTTTACCATGGTACCTGCGCCAGCAGAGCTTACAATCTAATGCCCCGGACACAGTCACATTTATGTCTATATCAATTGATACAGATCTGACATAATCGGCATCATTTTATATAGTACATAATATATATTACCACTTGAATGTGCCATGGTGCCTGCCTTGGCAAGGGTACATTGACTCATTCACTTCGGACCCTGCACCAGCAGAGCTTACAGTCTAATGCCACAGAAACAATCGCATTTACATATATGGTTGTATTGATTGATAAGGATCTCATAGTATCTGACAGTCTTTTATCATGGTCCCTGCGCCCGCAGAGCTTACAATCTAATGCCCCAGAACCAATCACATTTACTGATATGTCTATATTGATTGATAAGGATCTTATAGGATCTAATAGAGTCTTTTACCATGGTACCTGCGCCAGCAGAGCTTACAATCTAATGCCCCGGACACAGTCACATTTATGTCTATATCAATTGATACAGATCTGACATAATCGGCATCATTTTATATAGTACATAATATATATTACCACTTGAATGTGCCATGGTGCCTGCCTTGGCAAGGGTACATTGACTCATTCACTTCGGACCCTGCACCAGCAGAGCTTACAGTCTAATGCCACAGAAACAATCGCATTTACATATATGGTTGTATTGATTGATAAGGATCTCATAGTATCTGACAGTCTTTTATCATGGTCCCTGCGCCAGCAGAGCTTACAATCTAATGCCTCGGACACAGTCACATTTATGTTCATATCAATTGATACAGATCTGACATAATCTGCATCATTTTATATAGTACATAATATATATTACCACTTGCATGTGCCATGGTTCCTGCCTTGGGAAGGGTACATTGAGTCATTCACTTCGGACCCTGCACCAGCAGAGCTTACAGTCTAATGCCACAGAAACAATCGCATTTACATATATGGCTGTATTGATTGATAAGGATCTCATAGAATCTGACAGTCTTTTATCATGGTTCCTGCGCCAGCAGAGCTTACAATCTAATGCCCCAGAACCAATCGCATTTACTGATATGTCTATATTGATTGATAAGGATCTTATAGGATCTAATAGAATCTTTTACCATGGTAGCTGTGCCAGCAGAGCTTACAATCTAATGCCCCAGACACAGTCACATTTATGTCTTTATCAATTGATACAGATCTGACATAATCTGCATCATTTTATATAGTACATAATATATATTACCACTTGCATGTGCCATGGTGCCTGCCTTGGGAAGGGTACATTGAGTCATTCACTTTGGACCCTGCACCAGCAGAGCTTACAATCGAATGCCCCAGAAACAATCGCATTTACATATATGGTTGTATTGATTGATAAGGATCTCATAGCATCTGACAGTCTTTTATCATGGTCCCTGCGCCAGCAGAGCTTACAATCTAATGCCCCAGAACCAATGGCATTTACTGATATGTCTATATTGATTGATAAGGATCTCATAGAATCTGACAGTCTTTTATCATGGTTCCTACGCCAGCAGAGCTTACAATCTAATGCCTCGGACACAGTCACATTTATGTCCATATCAATTGATACAGATCTGACATAATCTGCATCATTTTATATAGTACATAATATATATTACCACTTGCATGTGCCATGGTGCCTGCCTTGGGAAGGGTACATTGAGTCATTCACTTCGGACCCTGCACCAGCAGAGCTTACAATCGAATGCCCCAGAAACAATCGCATTTACATATATGGTTGCATTGATTAATAAGGATCTCATAGTATCTGACAGTCTTTTATCATGGTCCCTGCGCCAGCAGAGCTTACAATCTAATGCCACAGAAACAATTGCATTTACATATATGGTTGTATTGATTGATAAGGATCTCATAGTATCTGACAGTCTTTTATCATGGTTCCTGCGCCAGCAGAGCTTACAATCTAATACCCCAGAACCAATCACATTTACTGATATGTCTATATTGATTGATAAGGATCTTATAGGATCTAATAGAGTATTTTACTATGGTACCTGTGCCAGCAGAGCTTACAATCTAATGCCCCGGACACAGTCACATTTATGTCCATATCAATTGATACAGATCTGACATAATCTGCATCATTTTATATAGTACATAATATATATTACCACTTGCATGTGCCATGGTTCCTGCCTTGGCAAGGGTACATTGACTCATTCACTTCAAACCCTGCACCAGCAGAGCTTACAGTCTAATGCCACAGAAACAATCGCATTTACATATATGGTTGTATTGATTGATAAGGATCTCATAGTATCTGACAGTCTTTTATCATGGTCCCTGCGCCAGCAGAGCTTACAATCTAATGCCCCAGAACCAATGGCATTTACTGATATGTCTATATTGATTGATAAGGATCTCATAGAATCTGACAGTCTTTTACCATGGTACCTGTGCCAGCAGAGCTTACAATCTAATGCCCCAGAACCAATCACATTTACTGATATGTCTATATTGATTGATAAGGATCTTATAGGATCTGATAGAGTCTTTTCCCATGGTACCTGCGCCAGCAGAGCTTACAATCTAATGTCCCAGAACCAAGTGCAATTACAGATATGTCTATTGTTTGATAAGGATCTCATGGGATCTAATAGAGTCTTTTACCATGGTACCTGCGCCAACAGAGCTTACAATCCAATGCCCCAGACGCAGTCACAATTATGTTTATATCAATTGATAAAGATTTGACATAATCTGCATCATTTTATTAACTGAATAGTATATATCACCACTTGCATGTGCCATTGTGGCTGCATTGGGAATGGGAAGGGTACACCGAGTCATTCACTTCAGTCTCCGTCACCAGCGGAGCTTACAATCTAATGCCCCAGAAATAATCGCATTTATGTATATGGTTGTATTGATTGATAAGGATCTTGTAGAATCTGCTAGAGTCTTAAACTATGGTCCCTGCACCAGCGGAGTTTATAATCTAATGCCCCAGAACCAATCATATTTACAGATATGTCTATTTTGATTGATAAGGATCTCCTAGGATCTAATAGCGTCTTTTACCATGGTACCTGCACCGACAGAGCTTACATTCTAATGCCCCAGACACAAATCACATTTATGTCTATATCAATTGATAAAGATCTGACATAGTTTGCATCATTTTATAAAGTGCATAGAATATATTACCACTTGTATGTGCCATGGTGGCTGCATTGGGAATGGGAAGGGTACACTGAATCATTCACTTTAGTCCCTTCACCATCAGAGCTTACAATCTAATGCCCCAGAACCAATCAAGTTTACTTATATTGTTTTATTGATTGATAAGGTTCTTGTCGAATCTGCATAGTCTTATACTATGGTCCCTGCACCAGTAGAGCTTATAATCTAATGCCCCAGAACCAATCATATTTACAGATATGTCTATTTTTAATGATAAGGATCTGATAGGATCTAGTAGTCTCTCTAATACCACGGTACCTGCACCGGCAGAGCTTACAATCTAATGCCCTAGACACAAATCACATTTATGTCTATATCAAGTGATAAGGATCTCATAGGATCTGATAGAGTCTTATACCACGGTCCCTGCACCAGCAGAGCTTACAATCTAATGCCCCAGAACCAATCGCATTTACGTATATGTTTGTATTGATTGATAAGGAACTCATAATCTGATAGAGTCTTATACTATGGTCCCTGCACCAATCTAATGCCCCAGAACCAAATCGCATTTACAGATATGTCCATATTGATTGATAAGGATGTCATAGAGTATTTTATCATGGTCCCTGCACCAGCAAAGCTTACAATCTAATGTGCCAGAACCAATCACATTTACTGATATGTCTATATTAATTGATAAGGATCTTATAGGATCTAATAGAGTCTTTTACCACAGTACCTGCGCCAGCAGAGCTTACAATCGAATGCCCCAGACACAGTCATGTTTATGTATATGTGTGTATTGATTGATAAGGATCAGACATGGTCTGTCATCGTTTTATAAAATACACGTATGAAAATTTCCTTGTGGCTTTGTGTCAACAGAGCTTTCAATCTAATGCCCCGAACACATGTGCATTTGTATTTATTTTCAATTCCTCACCGACTGATAAGAATCGGACATAGTCCAATATAAAGTACATATGACCATTTCCATGTGGTTGCATTGGGAAGGCTACACTGAGTCATTCACCTTGTTCCCGGCGCCAGCAAAGCTTACAATCTAATGCCCCAGACATGGTTACTTTCATGTATATAATAGTACATATAACCTTTAGAATGTGGCTTCGTGTCAATGGAGCTTACAATCTAATTCCCCAGACATGTCACGTTTGTATCTATTTCCATGTCTATGTGGATTGATAAAGATCTGAGAATAGTCTTCATCATTTTGAAAAAGTACATATAGCTGTTTCCATGTGCCTTTTGTGTCAATGGAGCTTACAATCTAATGCCCCAAACACATTCACATTTTTTCTTTATTTCTATGCCTGTGTTGATTGGTAAAGATCTGGCATAGGGGGAGATTTACTAAAACTGGAGCACTCAGAATCGGGTGCAGCTGTGCATGGTAGCCAATCAGCTTCTAACCCTTAACTTGCTGAATTAAGCCTTGGCAATAAAACCCGGAAGCTGATTGGTTTCTATTCAGAGTTGCCCCAGATTTTGCACTCTCCAGCTTTAGTAAATAACCCCCATAGGGGTAGATTTAATAAAACTGGAGCACTCGGAATTTGGTGCAGCTGTGCATGGTAGCCAATCAGCTTCTAACCCTTAACTTCTTCAATTAAGCCTTGGCAATAAAAGCTGGAAGCTGATTGGTTTCTATTCAGAGTTGCACTTGCCAGCGTTAGTAAATACCCCCCCCCCCCCCATAGTCTCTGCATCATCATCAAGTACATATAACCATTATGGGGTTCATTTACTAAAGGCAAAAATACTGTGCACTTTGAAAAGTGCAGTCGCTCCAGAGCTTAGTAAATGAGCAGAAGCTCTGCTGACTTCCATCATCCAATCATGTGCAAGCAAAAATTATGTTTTTTTTTTTATTTCCTTGCACGTGATTGGGTACCCTTGCAATGTGAAGCCTTACCTCGTTTACTATACTCTGGAGCAACTGCACTTTTTAAAGTGCACCGTCTATTTGCCTTTAGTAAATCAACCCCTGTGTGTGTCAATGGAGCTTGCAATCTAATGCCCCTGACATAGTTACATTTATATATGTCTTTATCTATTGATAGGGATCTGGGAGGAGGTACATTTATCTATTGATAGGGATCTGGGAAGGAGGTACATTTATCTATTGATAGGGATCTGGGAGGAGGTACATTTATGTATTGATAGGGATCTGGGAGGAGGTACATTTATCTATTGATAGGGATCTGGGAGGAGGTACATTTATCTATTGATAGGGATCTGGGAGGAGGTACATTTATCTATTGATAGGGATCTGGGAAGAGGTACATTTATGTATTGATAGGGATCGGGGAAGAGGTACATTTATGTATTGATAGGGAACTGGGAAGAGGTACATTTATGTATTGATAGGGATCGGGGAAGAGGTACATTTATGTATTGATAGGGATCTGGGAAGAGGTACATTTATGTATTGATAGGGATCGGGGAAGAGGTACATTTATCTATTGATAGGGATCTGGGAAGAGGTACATTTATCTATTGATAGGGATCTGTGAGGTACATGTATCTATTGATAGGGATCTGGGTAGGGTACATTTATCTATTGATAGGGATCTGGGTAGGGTACATTTATCTATTGATAGGGATCTGGGTAGGGTACATTTATATATTGATAGGGATCTGGGAAGAGGTACATTTATCTATTGATAGGGATCTGGGAAGGGTACATTTTTCTATTGATAGGGATCTGTATAGGGTACATGTATCTATTGATAGGAATCTGGGTAGGGTACATTTATCTATTGATAGGGATCTGGGAAGAGGTACATTTATCTATTGATAGGGATCTGGAAAAAGGTACATTCATCTATTGATAGGGATCTGGGAAGAGGTACATTTATCTATTGATAGGGATCTGGGAAGAGGTACATTTATCTATTGATAGGGATCTGGAAAAAGGTACATTTATCTATTGATAGGGATCTGGGAAGAGGTACATTTATCTATTGATAGGGATCTGGGAAGAGGTACATTTATCTATTGATAGGGATCTGGAAAAAGGTACATTCATCTATTGATAGGGATCTGGGAAGAGGTACATTTATCTATTGATAGGGATCTGGGAAGAGGTACATTTATCTATTGATAGGGATCTGGGAAGGGTACATTTATCTATTGATAGGGATCTGGGTAGGGTACATTTATCTATTGATATTGATCTGGGTAGGGTACATTTATCTATTGATAGGGATCTGCGAAGGGTACATTTATCTATTGATAGGGATCTGGGTAGGGTACATTTATCTATTGATATTGATCTGGGTAGGGTACATTTATCTATTGATAGGGATCTGCGAAGGGTACATTTATCTATTGATAGGGATCAGGGTAGGGTACATTTATCTATTGATAGGGATCTGGGTAGGGTACATTTATCTATTGATAGGGATCTGGGAAGGGTACATTTATCTATTGATATTGATCTGGGTAGGGTACATTTATCTATTGATATTGATCTGGGTAGGGTACATTTATCTATTGATAGGGATCTGCGAAGGGTACATTTATCTATTGATAGGGATCTGGGTAGGGTACATTTATCTATTGATAGGGATCTGGGAAGGGTACATTTATCTATTGATATTGATCTGGGTAGGGTACATTTATCTATTGATAGGGATCTGGGTAGGGTACATTTATCTATTGATAGGGATCTGGGAAGGGTACATTTATCTATTGATATTGATCTGGGTAGGGTACATTTATCTATTGATAGGGATCTGGGTAGGGTACATTTATCTATTGATAGGGATCTGGGAAGGGTACATTTATCTATTGATAGGGATCTGGGAAAAGGTACATTTATCTATTGATAGGGATCTGGGAAAAGGTACATTTATCTATTGATAGGGATCTGGGAAAAGGTACATTTATCTATTGATAGGGATCTGGGAAAAGGTACATTTATCTATTGATAGGGATCTGGGAAAAGGTACATTTATCTATTGATAGGGATCTGGGAAAAGGTACATTTATCTATTGATAGGGATCTGGGAAAAGGTAAATTTATCTATTGATAGGGATCTGGGAAGGAGGTACATTTATCTATTGATAGGGATCTGGGTAGGGTACATTTATCTATTGACAGGGATCTGGGAAAAGGTACATTTATCTATTGATAGGGATCTGGGTCGGGTACATTTATCTATTGATAGGGATCTGGGAAGGGTACATTTATCTATTGATAGGGATCTGGGAAGAGGTACATTTATCTATTGATAGGGATCTGGGAAGAGATAAATGTATCTATTGATAGGGATCTGGGAAGGGAACATTGAGTCCTTCATCTCTGTCCCTGAACCAACAGAGCTTACAATCTAATGCCCCAGAAACAAATGCATTCATGTAGATGTCTATATTGATCAATAAGGATCTGATAGAAACTCCATCATTTTATGGAGTACAAATAACCATGTAAAGTACATGTTCCTTGGTGGCTGCATTGAAAGTGTTGCATTAGGTCATTCACCTCGGTCCCTGAACCAGCAGAGCTTACAATCTAATCCCCTGGACAGTCACATTGATGTTAAAGTCTGTATTGATTGATACGTATCTGATAGAATCTGCATCATTTTTTTTTTTTAAAGTACATATAATCCTTTGCATGTGGCTGCATTGGGACGGGTACATTGAGTAGTTTGCTTTGGTCCCTGCACCAGCGGAGCTTACAATCTAATGCCTCAACCGCATTTACATTTGAATTTAAAGCTACGTCTGTATCAATTGATAAGTATCTGACATGGTCTTCATCACTTTATAAAGCACATAGAACAATTTATATGTGACTTTGTGCCAGCAGAGCTTACAATCTAATACCCCCTAACACATGAACATACTCAATGTATTTATTACTATGACTACTGTATATACTCGAGTATAACCCGACCCGAATATAAGCCGAGACACCTAATTTTACCACAAAAAAATGGGAAAACGTATTGACCCGAGTATAAGCCTAGGGTGAGAAATGCGCAGCTACTGTAAGTGGAAAAGACGGTCAACAAAGCCCATCTGCAGCCTCACTGTGCCCATTTGCAGCCATAGGTCCCCCGAACTTCAAACTTGGTAGTTAAGGGTTCCTAGATGCCCCCTAGCTGCAGACAAAATTTGGGGTCTCTGGACCCAAAGGGTCCCGAAATGACATTGCTGCAGATGGACACAGTTGACCGAATTTGGGGCCCTGTATCTCGGGGCCACTTAGTGCTAGGAACCCCGAAATCTGGTGTGCAATCCCACTGGCACTAGCACCAGAACATATCCCAATTTGGGGTTCCTAGCACTAAGTGGCCCAGAGATATGGGGCCCCAAATTCGGGTCGGAAAATGTCAAGCACTTTTCTGCAGCAGAGAATGACATTTTCCGAACTGACTTTGGGGCCCCGTATCTCGGGGCCACTTGGGGCTAGGAACCCCAAAGATACGGGACCCCAAAGTCAGGTCGGACTCGGAAAATGTCATTCTCTGCTGCAGAAAAGTGCTTGACTCGAGTATAAGCCGAGGGGGGGGCACGTATCTCGGGGCCACTTGGTGCTAGGAACCCTAAATTTGGATATGTTCTGGTGCTAGTGCCACAGTTGACCGAATTTGGGGCCCCATATATCTTGGGGCCACTTAGTGCTAGGAACCCCAAAATATACAGGACCCCAAAGTCGGGTCGGAAAATTTCATTCTCTGCTGCAGAAAAGTGCTTGACTCGAGTATAAGCCGAGGGGGGCACTTTCAGCACAAAAAAAATGTGCTGAAAAACTCGGCTTATACTCGAGTATAAACGATATATTGATTGGTAAGGATCTGACGTAGTCGGCATTATTTATTATTGTGTATCTCATTCACATGTACTTATATGTATCGATTGATATGGATATGACATAAGTCTTCTTTATAAAGGACATACAGTATATCCTATTCCTATGTGCCTTTGTGTCCGCAGAGCTTACAATCTAATACCCCCTAACACCTGTAGATATGTATTTATTTCTATGTCTATATTGTTAAGGATTTGACGTAGTCTGAATTAGACATGTGCAATTTGTTTCGTTTTTTTTTTTTTTTTTTTTTTCCGTTATTTTCGTTCATTCGCTTTCGTACGAATGAACGAACGATTCGCTAAAATTTTTAACGAATCGTTCGAATCGAACGAATCCGAAAATAAACGAAAATCCGAAAAAACCCAATTAGAAACAACGAATGGACGAATGAAGAAAATCCGAAAAACGAAAACAGGAACAATGAAAATGAAAATGAACGAAAAAATTCGTACATTCGTAACTTTTATTTTTTTTGTTGAATTGGTAATTTTCCGTGTCTCTTACAATGGCGCTGCTTAACGTGCTTCGAATAGAAAAAATTCGTACATTCGTAACTTTTTTTTTTTTTCGATTCGTAATTTTCCGTGTCTCTTACAATGGCGCTGCTTAACGTGCTTCGAATGGATTGAACGAAAAAATTCGTACATTTGTAACTTTTTTTTCGATTCGTAATTTTCAGTGTCTCTTAAAATGTAATAATAGCATACACATTACATAAAATTATGAATTATGCTCCGATTACGAATCTACGAATGTTTACGAATGTACGAATAAATACGAATGCGTCCGAATTTCGAATAAACGAATAAAAGAAAATTAAACTAAGGAAAAAACGAATCAACGAAAAAATAACTCTATCGAAAATACGAATCGTTACGAATACGAACACCGACGACTTACGAATATACGAATCGTTACGAATCAACGGAAACGAAAAAAACGAAACGAAAATAAACAAATTTTTTTCGGAAACAAAAAAAACAAAAAAGGAAAATAAACAAATTTTTTTCGGAAACAAAAAAAACAAAAAAGGAAAATAAACAAATTTTTTTCGGAAACAAAAAAAAAAAAAAAGGAAAATAAACAAATTTTTTTCGGAAACAAAAAAAACAAAAAAGGAAAATAAACAAATTTTTTTGTTGTGCACATGTCTAGTCTGAATGATTTATATTGTATATCGGATTCACATGCACTTAAGTGTATCGATCGGTATGGATATGGCATTGTCTGCTTTATATATAACATATAACCATTTTTGGGTTGTGCCGGCAGAGCTTGCAATCTTATCTGCGAATACAGTGTCATTTGTTTCTGTATCTATTGATAAGGATCGGCCGTAGTCTGCAGTATAAAGTCCATGGAGAAATTTCCATCTTCTGTCAGCAGAGCTTGCAATCTAGTATCCCAGAGCGACATTTGTATTCATGTTTATGTGTCTGTTGATAAGGATCTGACATGGTTTTATACTTCATTTTATAAAGTATATATACTCTATGTAACCATTACATGTGCATTTGTGTCTGCGGAGCTTACAATCTAATCACAGTCACATTTATTCGTTTTTTTTTTGGTATCTTTGACACGGCTTCATTTTTATAAAGCAAGCAAAACCATCTCCATGTGCCTTTGTGTCAATGGAGCTTACAATCCAATGTCTCACAGCTAGATTTATTTATTAGTATTTGTCAATAAGTTTGTATTTATTAATAAGGATTTAAAATACTCGGCATCATTTTTTTTTTTTTTCAAATAACAGTTTTTAGTAATCATAACAGCAGGTAAATAGACCAGAAGTTGACACTGTAATACAAAAACTTTGTCTGCATCATTTTTAAAGCACATAAACTCATCTTCCTCTGCCCTTGTGTCACTGGAGCTTACACTCTAATGCCCAGCCACAGTCACATTATCATTAATTTCTATGTCTATATGGATTGATAAAGTACATATAATCATTACATATAAACAGCAGATAAAGCAAAGCTTACAATCTAATGTCACCTCATAGCCACATCCATACAAAATACCATTAGTAAAAATAATTATCATCAATAGTGTTTATTAAGATTAATAATAATTTTATATTAATATTATTTCTCAAATAAATATTTATTTTATATTTTATAATATATATCATGTTTGCATACTGATTAGTAACATTGATACATTACAATATACATTAACATTATATTATTTTTCAAATATTTATTTTATATTCTATAATATATATTGTATTTGCATATATTGATTATTAACACTGAGTATTAATATTATATTTGTATATATGTATTTTATATTGTAGTACTTTATACATATTTTATAAAATATATTATAGTTAATATATTATGTTATAATATGTTTATATATTTTATAAAATAAATATAAATTGATAAAATATTTAAAAAAAAGAATATATAAAAATATAATATAAATAATTAATATTAATAATGAATATATACATTCAAATATCAAAAAAAATGAATATATAAAAATATAATTTATATATTGAATATTAATATTTTATTATGTATATTATATTTTTATATATTCATTTTTTTCTATTTTATCAATTTATATTTATTTCATATAATATATTATAGTTTTGTATATTAATTATTAATAGTATTAATATAATTGATTATAAATATTATATTTATATATATTTATTTTATATTTATTTTATAAAATAGATTATATTTTTATATTTATATAATATATTATAGTTGTGTATATTAATTATTGATAGTATTAATATTAACAATTGATTATAAGTATATTTATATTTATTTTATAGTTATTTTATAAAATAGATTATATTTTTTATATATTGATTGTTAACATTATTAATAATTGGTGATTAATATTATATTTTTATATGTTTATTTACATTTTATTATTTCATATTCATTTTATATCATATATTATATTTTTATATATTGATTGATCTAGATATTATTATTATTAGTAGTATTATTAATAATTGATGATTAATATTATATTTTTATATATATTTACTTTATTTTATTATTTTATATTTATTTTATAAAATATATTATATTTTTATATATTGATTGTTAACATTATTAATAATTGGTGATTCATATTATATTTGTATATATTTATTTACATTTTATTATTTCATATTCACTTTATATCATATATAATATTTTTATATATCGATTGATCTAGATATTATTATTATTATTATTATTAATAATAATAATAATTGATTATTAATATTTATATATTTACTTATTTTATTATTTTATATTTATTTTATAACATATAATATATTTTTATATATTGATTGTTAACATTATTAATAATTGGTGATTAATATTATATTTTTATATATTTATTTACTTAAAATTGTAATATTTCATATTCATTTTATAGCATATATTATATTTTTATATATTGATTGATCTAGATATTATTATTATTATATTATTAGTAGTAGTAGTAGTAGTAGTATTAGTATTATTAATAATTGATGATTAATATTATATTTTTATATATTTATTTATTTTTATTTTATTATTTTATATTTATTTTATAAAATATATTATATTTTTATATATTGATTGTTAACATTATTAATAATTGGTGATTCATATTATATTTTTATATATTTATTTACATTACATTTTATTATTTCATATTCATTTTATATCATACATTATATTTTTATATATTGATTGATCTAGATATTATTGTTATTATTATTATTATTATTAATAATAATAATTGATGATTAATATTACATTTTTATATATTTACTTATTTTATTATTTTTTATATTTTTTTTATAACATATAATATATTTTTATATATTGATTGTTAACATTATTAATAATTGGTGATTAATATTATATTTTTATATATTTATTTACTTAAAATTGTAATATTTCATATTCATTTTATATCATATATTATATTTTTATATATTGATTGATCTAGATATTATTATTATTATTATTATTATTATTATTAATAATAATAATAATAATAATTGATGATTAATATTATATTTTTATATATTTACTTATTTATTATTTTTTATATTTATTTTAAAAATATATTATATATTTTTATATATTGATTGTTAACATTATTAATAATTGGTTGATTCATATTATATTTTTATATACTTATTTACGGATCCGATCTGCCCAGACAGAAGGGGACAGATAAAAGAAGTAGAATAATATTCATGGTGATTAGGTACTGCCCTGTGTGGTTGGGAGGCTGGTGCCTGGGTGCAGCCCAAGTCTTAGTGGTTAACCTTGTATTCAGAGACAGTTAGGGTTAGTTTTAGTGTTAGGCCCCTTTCGCACTTGTGCGACTTGTCCTGCGACTTAGGGCTGAAGTCGCATGACAAGTTGTACCCCGTGATTTCCAACGAGTACCATTCATATCTGTGCGACTTCAAAGTAGTCCTTGCACTACTTTGGTTATGACTTTGATGAGACTTGAGGTCCATGGACCTCAAGATTACACAGGCATTGCTTCAAGTCGCGTCGAAGTAGCATCAAAGTCACGTCAAAGTCACGCCACTTTCAGGTCGTACAAGTGTGAAAGGAGCCTTAGTGATTAAGCAGGTAAGGGTATCGAGGATAATTCAAATTTAACTCATAACTACACAGACTACTTGACGGGGTCTGTACACCTTCTGTGCCCATTATGAGGGGCTCCCACCATCCCTGTGTTGAGTTCCCAGGTCTGTACACCCGATGTGCCCATTATGAGGGGTTCTCACCATCCCTGTGCTGAGTTCCCGGGTCTGTACACCCGATGTGCCCATTATGAGGGGTTCCCATCATCTCTGTGCTGAGTTCCCAGGTCTGTAAACTGGTGTGTCCATTATGAGGGGTTCCCACCATCCCTGTGCTGAGTTCCCGGGTCTGTACACCCGATGTGCCCATTATGAGAAGTTCCCACCATCCCTGTGCTGAGTTCCCAGGTCTGTACACCGGATGTGCCCATTATGAGGGGTTCCCATCATCTCTGTGCTGAGTTCCCAGGTCTGTACACCGGCTGTGCCCATTATGAGGGGTTCCCATCATCTCTGTGCTGAGTTCCCAGGTCTGTACACCCGCTGTGCCCATTATGAGGGGTTCCCATCATCTCTGTGCTGAGTTCCCGGGTCTGTACACCTGCTGTGCCCATTATGAGGGGTTCCCACCATCCCTGTGCTGAGTTCCCAGGTCTGTACACCCGCTGTGCCCATTATGAGGGGTTCCCACCATCCCTGTGCTGAGTTCCCAGGTCTGTACACCCGCTGTGCCCATTATGAGGGGTTCCCACCATCCCTATGCTGAGTTCCTGGGTCTGTACACCCGCTGTGCCCATTATGAGGGGTTCCCACCATCCCTGTGCTGAGTTCCCCTGGTCTGTACACCTGCTGTGCCCATTATGAGGGGTTCCCACCATCCCTGTGCTGAGTTCCCGGGTCTGTACACCCGCTGTGCCCATTATGAGGGGTTCCCACCATCCCTGTGCTGAGTTCCCGGGTCTGTACACCCGCTGTGCCCATTATGAGGGGTTCCCACATCCCTGTGCTGAGTTCCCGGGTCTGTACACCCGATGTGCCCATTATGAGGGGTTCCCACCATCCCTGTGCTGAGTTCCCCTGGTCTGTACACCCGCTGTGCCCATTATGAGGGGTTCCCACCATCCCTGTTCTAAACAACACTCAGACACCCTTCTGTCTGGTCAGTATCTCACCTTCCAATACCCCCCCCACCCCCTCTTCCTCTCAGAGCCAATACCATCCTCCTCCTCCCATCCACCAGCTGGCAAGATTCCCTCTCCACCATGTTTCTGGATATTTTTGTTGTTCTTCTGTCTCTCACTGCTAAAATAAACCTAAAATTATAGACTGATCATTTCTTTGTCAGCGGGGCAAACGTACAAAATCTGGAGGGGGTCAAAGACTTTTTCCCCCCTCACTGTAAATGTGGCATTCCTCCTTCAGTACAATGACCTCCCATTCTATGGGACATTATCGCACAGACACAAGCACCAGATCTCTAGGCTCCGTGCACACCGTGCTTAAAAAAAAAAAGTCTGTTCTCTTTGGAGTAAAAAACGTTCATATAGAGCAGGGGTGCCCAACCTTTTGAGGAGCGAGGGCCACTTTAGCGACTTGGTAACCGGTCGCGGGCCACAATGAGCGTAGCGGGCGGATGGCAGGTCTGTGTCCATTCTGCATATGTAGAGCAGACACAGATGCAGCCCGCTCTACCCTAAGGGCCCTCCGATCTGCCCAGACAGAAGGGGACAGATCCCCTTCTGTTTTTTAAGCAGATCGGATTGCAGATAGGCGGGTGTAAGCAGACATGAGTCTGTTTACATCTGCCGCTCTATAGAGGTGAATGGAGGGTCTGATTGGGTCCGCATGAAAAACAGACAGGCAGAACCGATCGGACCGATCGTGTGAAAGGGGACTAAGGCTGCTTTCACACTGATGCACAGCGGTTTACCTGCTCCTCAACTGACCTTGATCATCACTTCTTCCTCAGGATTCCTGCAGCTGGTTGCTGCTGTTCCCCAGGTGGTTATAACTGGTGACTGCTGCTGGCTGTCCTCCAGGGCTGGTACTGCTGGCTGGTACTGCTGTTGGGTACTGCTGGCTGGTACTGATGGCTGGTACTGGTACTGCTGGCAGGTACTGGCACTGCTGGCGGGAACTGGTACTGCTGGCTGAAACTGCTTGCAGCTACTGGTACTGCTGGCGCGTGCTGGTGGGTACTGGTGCTGCTGGTGGGTACTGGTGCTGCTGGTGGGTACTGGTACTGCTGGCTGGTACTGGTACTGCTGGCTGGTACTGCTGACTGGTACTGCTGGCTGGTACTGGTGGTTGGTACTGCTCGTGGGTACTGGTACTGCTGGCTGGTACTGGTACTGCTGGATGAAACTGCTTGCTGCTACTTGTACTGCTGGCGGGTGCTGGTGGGTACTGGTACTGCTGGTGGGTACTGGTACTGCTGGCGGGTACTGGTACTGCTGGCTGGTACTGCTGACTGGTGCTGGCTGGTGCTGGTACTGGTGACTGGAACTGGTGGCTAGTACTGGTGGTTGGTACTGCTGGTGGGTACTGGTACTGCTGGCTGGTACTGGTGGCTGGTACTGGTATTGCTGGTGGGTACTGCTGGCTGGTACTGGTACTGCTGGTGGGTACTGGTACTGCTGGCGGGTACTGGTACTGCTGGCTGGTACTGGTGGCTAGTACTGGTGGCTGGTACTGCTGGTGGGTACTGGTACTGCTGGCTGGTACTGGTGGCGGGTACTGCTGGCTGGTACTGGTACTGCTGGTGGGTACTGATACTGCTGGCGGGTACTGATACTGGTGACTGGTACTGGTGGCTAGTACTGCTGATGGGTACTGGTACTGCTGGTTGGTACTGGTGGCGGGTACTGATACTGCTGGCGGGTACTGGTGACTGGTACTGCTGGTGGGTACTGGTACTGCTGGCTGGTACTGGTACTGCTGGCAGGTACTGCTGGCTGGTACTGGTACTGCTGGTGGGTACTGGTACTGGTGGCTAGTACTGCTGGTGGGTACCGGTACTGCTGGCTGGTACTGCTGGCGGGGACTGATACTGCTGGCGGGTACTGGTACTGCTGGCGGGTACTGGTGGCTAGTACTGGTGGTGGGCACTGGTACTGCTGGCTGGTACTGGTGGTGGGTACTGCTGGTGGGTACTGGTACTGCTGGCAGGTACTGCTGGCTGGTACTGCTGGTGGGTACTGGTACTTATGGCTGGAACTGCTGGTGGGTACTGGTGACTGGTACTGCTGGTGGGTACTGATACTGCTGGCTGGTACTGGTGGCGGGTACTGCTGGCTGGTACTGGTACTGCTGGTGGGTACTGATACTGCTGGTGGGTACTGATACTGGTGGCTAGTACTGCTGATGGGTACTGGTACTGCTGGCTGGTACTGGTGGCGGGTACTGATACTGCTGGCGGGTACTGGTGACTGGTACTGCTGGTGGGTACTGGTACTGCTGGCTGGTACTGGTACTGCTGGCAGGTACTGGTACTGGTGGCGGGTACTGGTGACTGGTACTGGTGGCTAGTACTGCTGGTGGGTACCGGTACTGCTGGCTGGTACTGCTGGCGAGTACTGATACTGCTGGCGGGTACTGCTGGCGGGTACTGGTGGCTAGTACTGGTGGTGGGCACTGGTACTGCTGGCTGGTACTGGTGGTGGGTACTGCTGGTGGGTACTGGTACTGCTGGCAGGTACTGCTGGCTGGTACTGCTGGTGGGTACTGGTACTTCTGGCTGGTACTGCTGGTGGGTACTGGTGACTGGTACTGCTGGTGGGTACTGATACTGCTGGCTGGTACTGGTACTGCTGGCTGGTACTGGTAGTGGGTACTGGTACTTCTGGCTGGTACTGCTGATGGGTACTGGTACTGGCACTGCTGGCTCTGGCACTGCTGGCTGCTGTGAGATCTCAGGAAGCATGCAGCTGCAGTACACATTCCTGTCACAGGCGGAGTACATTTGATATCACTCCGCCTGTGAAGGAGCCGGCGCTATACAGGAAGCATCGGCTCTGCTTCCTTTAGCGGCGGCTCCATTCTCGCTGATGCTCGGAGATGGCGGGTCGGGAACCCGTGATCAGGGCTTGCCGACCCGCCATCTCAGAGCAAGACGTGGCGGGCCACCTCGGATGTAGAGCATTTTTTGTACAAAGTTTAGACGAGTTTAGGAGAGTTTTTTACGTTTTTCCTGCCAGGGAGCTCCAATCAGGAACACCAATGAGAAAGTTTTTATTTTTCCTGCCTCTAAACGTTGATCTCAAAATATGCCTGTAAACGTCCTGATGTGTATAGACACATAGGAGAACATTGAGTTGCTTCTACAGGCAGAACACACAACTCCTGTGGAAGGAAAGTTTTTGCCGCCAGTGTGCATGGAGTCTTACTAGTCGGTTAGATGGGGAAGGTCATCACCATTAGTAGAGGTAAGTGAGCACCTTCAAGCATGGGCGTCCGCAGGTAGGGGCAAGGGGGGGGGGTCAAGTGCCCCCCCCCCTGGAATCAGGGATTGGATCAGCAAATTCAGCACAGTGGCGTCGCTATGGGAGTGCGGGCAGCCAGCGGGGTGACACCATCAAGGTGCTGTCAAGCCCCCCCCCCCCCCCCCCCCCATCAGTGTAGTGTGACTGTGGGCTCTTTTTCCTGGTCAGTCCAGCAGAGAACTCGGTGGCGCTGTGTCAGGAGAAAAGCAAGCTGCGGGCAGTCAGAGGTTTCCCCCGCTCGCCCTTTCTCCTGTCAGGGAGAAGAGACGGCGGCTCTCACCAGGTTCCCTGCCCAGCTTCCTGCCCGCTCCGTTCCTTCCCCATTGGCCATAACTAAGGGCCAATCAAAGAAGACTAGGAGAGGAGAGCATCATGGGACATGTAGTCCCAAAGATTGGCAGCTCCATTTTCCACAGGGAGGAGGCTACAGATCGATCAAGAGAGAGATTGAGAGACTGCAGCCTGGAAAAAAGCTTAGGGAGAGAGTGCTACAGGACAATAAAATGAGTCATGTGCTGGGCGGAAGCCAGAGAGCGCCACGCTGCCCAGCGTCACCAGAGAGAGCGCCACTCTGCCCAGCACAAGCAGAGAGAGTGCCACGCTGCCCAGTGCCACCAGAGAGAGAGAGCCATGCTACCCAGCACCCCCAGAGAGAGAGCCATGCTACCCAGCGCCACCAGAGAGAGAGCCATGCTACCCAGCATCGCCAGAGAGAGCACCACGCTGCCCAGTGCCAGCAGAGAGAGTGTCACACTGCCCAGCGTCACCAGAGAGAGATCCATGCTACCCAGCGCCACCAGAGAGAGAGCCATGCTACCCAGCGCCACCAGAGAAAAAAGCCACGCTACCCAGCGCCTCCAGAGAAAAAAGCCACACTACCCAGCGCCACCAGAGAGAGCCATGCTACCCAGCGCCACCAGAGGGAGCCACGCTACCCAGCACCACCAGAGAGAGAGAGCTATGCTACCCAGCACCACCAGAGAAAAAAGCCACACTACCCAGCGCCACCAGAGAGAGCCATGCTACCCAGCGCCACCAGAGAGAGAGCTATGCTACCCAGCGCCACCAGAGAGAGAGCTATGCTACCCAGCGCCTGCAGAGAAAAAAGCCATGCTACCCAGCACCACCAGAGAGAGAGCTATGCTACCCAGCGCCTCCAGAGAAAAAAGCCACGCTACCCAGCGCCACCAGAGAGACATGCTACCCAGCACCACTAGAGAGAGCCACGCTACCCAGCGCCAACCAGAGAGAGCCACGCTACCCAGCGCCAACCAGAGAGAGCCACGCTACCCAGGCGCCAGAGAGCCACGCTACCCAGTGCCAGAGAGCCACGCTACCCGACACCAGATAGAGAAAGACTGAGCCACTGCTAGGGTACAGACATGCTACAATACTGACCAGAATCGCCCCCCGGGGAACCCAGAGTGAGCCATCGTCCAGCCGGAGGGATCACTTCTGTAGTTTTGCGGGGTCTATTAAGAGGATCCCCGTCGACCATTATCCATTACTTATCCTAGGGACTTTACTACTCCTGCAGTCTCTGACCATGATAATGTGATGATGAGATTGTCGAAAAGGGGCGGCCCATGGGTAGGTTTTGTGTATTTAGAGGGCTAAGGAGGAGGGATGTGGTGTGGGGCTTTCATATAACTGAACTTGTCTTTTAAACATACTATAGTGTTACAATCTTGGCGCTGCTTTCACCAGCTCACACTCCGAAGCCGTTCTGAAAATGAGACATCTGTAGGGATTTAGGTAGGGGCTCATCCAAGCACACGAGACAAATTCCAGGATGAAAATTAAAGCCACTCAGCGGGTTGGCTTTATCCCCTGAGGGAAAGAAAAAAAAATATTCATGTTTGACTGGAATGTCCTTTTTAATTATTATACGTGTATAGATTTGCATGGAATTAGTTATGTAAGCTGACTACAATCATTGGGGTTTTGTAACCATCACAGAATGTGGCCCCGTCCTTTCCTTTGTGAGCTGCTTTTTAATAATGTGGAAATCACCCGGCTACATGTAATAAGTCAGAGCTTGTGTATTGTCAGCCTGTTCTTACACACGGTAAACCACCTCGGATTAGGCAGCCAACGCGTTTCAATCATTTTATATAAAGTAGTGATTTATTTATTTATTTAAATATCCATATATATATATATATATATACCATATATACTCAAGTATAAGCCAACCAGAATATAAGCCGATTCACCTAATTTTACCACAAAAAACTGGGAAAACGTATTGACTCGAGTATAAGCCTAAGGTGAGAAATGCGCAGATAATGTACAGTGGTGTGAAAAAGTGTTTGCCCCCTTCCTCATTTCCTGTTCCTTTGCATGTTTGTCACACTTAAGTGTTTCGGAACATCAAACCAATTTAAACAATAGTCAAGGACAACACAAGTAAACACAAAATGCAATTTGTAAATGAAGGTGTTTATTATTAAAGGTGAAAAAAAATCCAAACCATCATGGCCCTGTGTGAAAAAGTGATTGCCCCCCTTGTTAAAACATACTATAACTGTGGTTGTCCACACCTGAGTTCAATTTCTCTAGCCACACCCAGGCCTGATTATTGCCACACCTGTTCACAATCAAGGCATCACTTAAATAGGAGCTGCTTGACACAGTAAGGTCCACCAGAAGATCCTTAAAAGCTACACATCATGCCGAGACCCAAAGAAATTCAGGAACAATTGAGAAAGAAAGTAATTGAGATCTATCAGTCTGGAAAGGGTTATAAAGCCATTTCCAAAGCTTTGGGAATCCAGCGAACCACAGTGAGAGCCATTATCCACAAATGGCGAAGACATGGAACAGTGGTGAACCTTCCCAGGAGTGGCCGGCCGCCCAAAATTACCCCAAGAGCGCAGCGACGACTCATCCAAGAGGTCACAAAAGACCCCACAACAACGTCCAAGGAACTGCAGGCCTCACTTGCCTCAGTTAAGGTCAGCGTTCATGCCTCCACCATCAGGAAAAGACTGGGCAAAAATGGCCTGCATGGCAGAGTTCCAAGGAGAAAACCACTGCTGAGCAAAAAGAACATCAAAGCTCGTCTCAATTTCTCCACAACACATCTTGATGATCCCCAAGACTTTTGGGACAACATTCTGTGGACCGATGAGACAAAAGTGGAACTCTTTGGAAGGTGTGTGTCCAAGTATATCTGGCGTAGAAGGAACACTGCATTTCAGAAAAAGAACATTATACCAACAGTAAAATATGGTGGTGGTAGTGTGATGGTCTGGGGCTGTTTTGCTGCTTCAGGACCTGGAAGACTTGCCGTGATAAAAGGAACTATGAATTCTGCTGTCTACCAAGAGATCCTGAAGGAGAATGTCCGACCATCTGTTCGTGTACTCAAGCTGAAACGAACTTGGGTTCTGCAGCAGGACAATGATCCTAAACACACCAGCAAGTCCACCACCGAATGGCTGAAGAAAAACAAAATGAAGACTTTGGAGTGGCTTAGCCAAAGTCCAGACCTGAATCCTATTGAGATGTTGTGGTATGACCTTAAAAAGGCCGTTCATGCTCGAAAACCCTTTAATGTAACTGAATTAGGACAATTCTGCAAAGATGAGTGGGCCAAAATTCCTCCAGGACGCTGTAAAAGCCTCATTGCACGTTATCGCAAACGCTTGGTTGCAGTTGTTGCTGCTAAGGGTGGCCCAACCAGTTATTAGGTTTAGGGGGCAATCACTTTTTCACACAGGGCCATAATGGTTTGGATTTTTTTTCACCTTTAATAATAAACACCTTCATTTACAAATTGCATTTTGTGTTTACTTGTGTTGTCCTTGACTATTGTTTAAATTGGTTTGATGTTCCGAAACACTTAAGTGTGACAAACATGCAAAGGAACAGGAAATGAGGAAGGGGGCAAACACTTTTTCACACCACTGTAAGTGGAAAAGAGGGTCAACAATGCCCATTTGAATGCCTCACTGTGCCCATTTGCAGCCATAGGTCCCCCGAACTTCAAACTCGGTAGTTAAGGGTTCCTAGATGCCCCCCTAGCTGCAGCCAAAATTTGATGTCTCTGGACCCAAAGGGTCCCAAAATGACATTGCTGCAGATGGACACAATTGACCGACTTTGGGGACCCATATCTTGGGGCCACTTGGTGCTAGGAACCCAAAATCGGTGTGCAAACCCAGTGGAACCAGCACTACAACATATCCAAAGATGGAGTTTCTAGCACCAAGTAGCCCCGAGATACGGGGCCCCAAAGTCGGTTCGGAAAATGTCAAGCACTTTTCTGCAGCAGAGAATGACATTTTCCGAACCGACTTTGGGGCCCCGTATCTCGGGGCCACTTGGTGCTAGGAACCCACTTGGGGTTACTAGCCCCAAGTGGCCCCGAGATACGGGGCCCCAAGTTTGGTTAGGAAAATGTCATTCTCTGCTGCAGAAAAAAGCTTGACTCCAGTATAAGCTGAGGGGGGCATTTTCAGCACAAAAAAAATGTGCTGAAAAACTCGGCTTATACTCGAGTATATACGGTATATATGTATCCCCTTGTTCCTAAAAATGGGGCTATAGTGTAAATTTCGTTTTTGGCTGGGCTAGCTCAGATTTGATTGTATAATTGGTTCTGTTCTAAACTTGACTGAGTTGTGCATTTCTCACTGTTGCCAGTAGGGGCCACTGGTACCACAGGCCAGTGTGAGAATTATTTTTCCAGAAACAGCCCAGTAGGAGGTTCCTGGCCGCTGTGCATTCTGGAGAGGGGTATTTATTGGACAGAGGCCATGTGCTTGGTCATTCGTTACCTCTGGGCCCTCCCGAGGATATGCTGCTGCAAGTTCTGCAAGTAGGCCCAGAAGCCTGTCTGGGGCCTACTAATCCTGAGCCGGTCCTTAGGCTGTCTTGCCTGTGTGGAAGAAGCTGGGCCAAACTGAGGAGATCCAGGAGAGGACCCTTGCTGGATAGAGCCAGGATGAAGGCTGGTCTCTCAGGAGGGCCTGGTGACTCGTTTGGAGGATGTACTGACACAGTCAGTGTTGATGGTGGAATCCCTCCCACAGTGCTATTGTGTTTTGCCGGCTTGAGGGGGCGTGGGGAGCCTTCCCAGCCGGTAGATGATGATGCAGAAAATGATTTCTGCTAGCGACTATAGTCCCTTGCAGTAATGGCATGTAAAAAATCTGACAGGCTGGTTGTACCCAAGATGATCGAGGGATTGACTTGGGTACAATCAGCCTACTCATAGATGGATCGAATCTCGACCAGTCCCTGCTGAACCAGACACATTTCGATCCACATATGGGCAGCTTTAGTTTGCCACTAGTATGTAGACACCTTTCCAAAATGATTGGGTTCAGGTGTTCCAGGTAAAGGATACTGTTACTACTGCAGCATACTAAGACATTTTAGACAACTTTACACTTTCAACCTTGCGGTAATAGTTTAGGGAAGATCTTTTTCTGTTCCATCATGTTCTATGATGTACAAAGCCAGCTCTATAAAGACATGGTTTTATGATTTTCGTGTGGGGGGAACTTGAGTGGCCTTTACAGAGCTCAACCTCAACCCTACTGAACACCTTTTGGATAAACTGAACACCAGTTTCAAGATGGGTCTTCTTGTTCAACATCAGTACCTGACCTCACAAATGTTTTTTTGGCTGAACGTGCCCAAATTCCTACAGACATATTGCAAAATCTTAAGGAAATTCTTCCCAGAGGAGTGGAGGCTGTTATAACTGCAAGGTGGGGCAACTCATTTTATTTCCCATGGTTTTGGAATGGAATGTCCTACACACATTGGTGGAATGGTTAGATGTCCACAAACCTTTGTCCAAATAGTCTATTGCCCCGTACACACGGTCGGAAAATCCGACCACAAAATCCATCGGATTTTTCCGACGGATTTTGTCCGACACTGGTGTTGCATACACAGGGTTGGACAAAGTTGTCGGAAAATCCGATCATTCTGAACGTGGTGACGTTTGTTGCCTACGACGGGACTACGTAGAGGCTAGTAGCCAATAGCTTTGGTCTTGTAATGTGATGTGAGCATGCGTGGCACTTTGTCCATCGGAATTCGCTACACACGATCGGAAAAAGTCCGATAGGACTTTGTTGTCGGAAAATTTGAGAGCAGGAGATAAAACTTTGTCCGTCGGAAAATCCGATGGAAAATGTCCGATGGAGCCTACACACGGTCGGAATTTCCGACAACATTGTCCGATAGGACATTTTCCATCGGAAAGTCCGACTGTGTGTATGGGGCTTATGAGTTCACATCAAAGAATATCATGAATCAAAGAAACAAAGAAAAACTTTGCTTAGTCATTATAATGCCGCGTACACACGATCGGAATTCTCGTCGGAAAAAGCTCTGATGGTTTTCCCGTCGGAATTCCGACGGAATTTCGCTCAAACACGGTCACACCAAATTCCAACGGGCAATAACACAGCGACATACAACAGGTTCGACAGCACTATAAAAGTGAAGTTTAATGCTTCCAGGCATGCGTCAAATTGTTTCTGAGCATGCGTCGGAATTTTGCGTTTTGGAATTGCATACACACGATCGAAAAATCTGATAAAAAGTTTTTCCGTCGGAAAAATTAAGAACAGGCTCTAAAGTCCGTCAGAAATGCCGACAGAAAAAGACCGATAGGCATACACGGTCGGAAAATCGCACTGTTTCCATCGGAAATTCCTGCCATGTGTATGCTGCATTAGAATTCAGGCACCCCTGCCACACTGTATAGCCGTGAGAGTTACGTCACCATTTACAGTTTCAACCTTGTGGTGTCTTGTACCACCCGGAGAATGAATAGCACTGTGACTTTAGTTGTACAATGAGTAAGTGACAAAAGAAGCTGCAGATCTGAATAGCAGTGTCAACTGTGACAGGAGTAAGTCAATCAAAAATAAGCTAAACAGAATTACAAATCTTTGTATTTTTTTAAAAATGTGAGTAAGTATGCACCAAGATTGTCTGGTCTGAGTCCTAATTTATGGAATAAATGTTTATCAATCAGAGATCTCAAACTGAGCAATGCAGACCTTTCCCTGTAAGTTGATGTGCTTTAGGTACCATTGGATGGATGGTTGCCAATAGACATTATGATATTGATAAATACATGACCCTTCTGAAATTGTACGGGTTGGAGAGGAGGTGCTGCTGTTGCTATTTTGCTCTTGGGCACCTTTTATGTATCGCCTTCCAAAAAATTCATTTTGGTAACTTTGTAATTTTGAGGCCTTTCAAGTATACACAATATTTGAGCCCTGAAGAACATGTTGGATGTTGTGTGTACAGTAAGCACCACTATTAAACCTTTTTTTTTTGACTGAAATCTTTATTCTGGCACTCTCATAGAACTTTTTACACATGGATTCCGAACTTTGAGCCCCCCAGTTTAGGGGGCACCTTGTTTGTGCAGAGAGCAGTCTCACCTTGCAGTCACTATGCCCCATATGACTTTGATTCATCATCCTCAGTCATAGTCTACTGGAGAGTTGATGATCACCCAATGTCTACAAGACACATGAAATTATGGCTACAAGTGTAGATCAGGAACAGCTTGTATTGTGCCGTTGATTGGCATTGAACTCCAGGTAAGGAAAAATGCTTCCTTGCAATGAAGGAGTAATTTAGGTCTAGAAGTCTGTAAAAGACAGTTGTACTTACCTGATCCTCAACTCACCCAGGCTCTCTTCATTCCTACAGCTTATGCTCCAGCGATCGTAGGTCCACTGACATCATCAAGTAAAATGCAGAGCCCTGCATTGGACTTGAGGACTCCAAGGCACAGCCCACTGCCGGAGAGTAGAGGAGAATGGCGGGTGCCCCTTTTTGCAGCCCCTTTGACAAGCAGCCCCACTGCAAGGGAGCATTATTCCTTTCCCAAGAGATGGAATTAAAAAATCTAGGACAGCTAAATGGGGCATGAGTACCCACTATTCCTCAATTGGCCCTACTGACTATCCCAAGTGGACCTTATGCTCCATTCATGAAATCTCTGCCCTTTTCTACTCAAGTCCCTGCTGTGGGCCAGTTGGCCAAAACATCTCCTTGAAAAAAGGTGCCACCACGGGACCTAGGCCCGTAGACCCAATGCTGCAGTTACTAAGACTCTGATTTGTTTTTTTCTCTTGGCTATGTGTTCGTTGATCCCAAAGTACTGCTCTTCCCTAAATCGCAGACTAGGCAAGGTCACCGTGGTGTGCTTCTTAATGAGGATAGAAGTTGTGGTGGCCTATCTCCATAAATCCTAGGGCCAATACAATGCACTAGGGGACCCTGGGTTTTTCTTTATGGGCTCTCCACCATTTAAGGTGCTCACATTCTCAGTCCCCAATGAGCCCCCAACCTTTCCTACTCAGGTGTCTGCTGTAGGCCAATTGGTCATATCCTCTCCTTGATCCCATTACAGCCTTGAGCCACGCAAGCCCCCATGTTCTACTCTATTATCTCCCACCCACTCGTCCTCTTTATTTCTCTCAAAAAGCTGTCAGATGACTTTTCGCTTAGGTACAACTCGTTCTGGATATTTTCTCAGAAGAATGGTTACTGAATTTGTGTGTAATTTTATGACATGTATATGCTGGTTGGTGATTACTGCCTTTTATGATACAAAATAAAATCATGTTCTTTACAAATCAAGGACATTTCAGAAAAATAAATAGTAACGTGTTTTATATCAACTAATGTCCACGGAAAGTGGAGACAGTTTCCTCCACTGTTTAGCTGCTTCATAAATCAGAGACATTTTATTACCCAGAATCGTATATCATTACGGTTGAGGAAGATTTATGATGAAGTTTAATTAAATGAAGGAAAAAAATAGGTGGTGAAGGTATAATGTCACATACTTAGCTTGGTCAGAGACTTGGTTCAAACTCTAGAAGATGGCAAAATAAAAATCCCTGGATCATATGGCCTTACTGGAAAAAAAGAAACTCCTTCCTGACACCACAAGGACAGTCAGGTCAATTACCTGAATCAATTTTTTTGCACAATGTTCTTAGTAATTACAGCCGTGAATGCTATAATACATGGATGCAGCAGTTTGTTCCTTTTTCTTTCATGCCATACTTTGTGTAGTAGTGAATATATATATATATATATATATATATATATATATTTATGGTCGGAGCCCTATGTCCGGGAGAGATGAGATGAACCACATAAACATGTCACAAGACTAACAACATAAAGTAGACCTGAAGTGTGCCCTGGTATGCTGGACGTTATGCCAAGAGAAGGGGGCAAAATACTTGGTTAGGGAGGTAATTATTTGAGCTGATAACGTACTACTGGGCAAGCTTGCTGAAGGCTTGTAACCTTCATAGATATCCATCTATCCATAGATTCCTCCACCCCCAGCCTCTTCCATCCTTCTGTTCCTATCCATGGATTCCTCCATCTCCATCTCCAGCCTCTTCCATCCTTCTGTTCCTATCCATGGATTCCTCCATCTCCATCCCCGGCCTCTTTCATCCTTCTGTTCCTACCCATGGATTCCTCCTTCTCCATCCCCAGCCTCTTCCATCCTTCTGTTCCTATTCATGGATTCCTCCATCTCCATCCCCAGCCTCTCCCATCCTTCTGTTCCTATCCATGTATTTCTCCATCTCCATCCCCCAGACTCTTCCATCCTTCAGTTCCTATCTCCATACTCCCCTTGCCTTCCATTCTCTATCCATGGATTCCTCCATCCCCATCCTTTTCCAACCTTTAGTTCCTATCTCCAGACTCCTCCAGCCTTCCATTCGCTATCCATGGATTCCTCCATCCCCAAACTCTTCCATCCTTCCTTTCTTATTCATGGATTCTTACATCCTTCAGTTCCTACCCCTCCCTCATATCCTGTACTCTTCCATGCGCTTGTCGTGCTATATGCAGGGAGTGTCCTCCCTTTTTTTTTTTTTTTAAGCAGAAAAAAATAAAAAAATTGAGTTCTTCTAAATACTTGAATTTTTTTTTTATGGAAACCATCGGCAGTAATCGTGATGCATCGCAGAATCGAATTGAATCGTTGACCATATAATCGGAATCGAATTGAATCATAAGACCAGTGAAGATGCGCACCTCTACTGTACATATAATAGACTGTTTTACCTGCAAATATCTTGGCTTGTGTTATTTGGAGGAATCCCTTTGCTGAGTTGGCGCTGTTGCCTAAAACTCAGCAGATCTATTACCTCCTCTTTGTGACAATATCTTCTTTGAACTGTTCTAGTAAACATTAACAGAACATAAACACACAGAGTTGTCCGACTTATTGCTTTAAGGTGGTGCAAAGATGTCTGAACCCAGAGTGTCATGTGGGTTGGAATGTCCATCAGGTCATGTCAGTGCAGATGAGCAGGTAAATCCCCGCAGTCCTTTAGGGGGCCGTGCTACATATATATATGTATATATATATATATATATATATATATATATATATATATATATATATATATAATTTCACATTTTGACTGTAGATATGCTTTAATGTAGCATTGGATACAGAATGGGACCATTAAGGGGTCCTTAACCAGTTCTCTTATTGGTAACACTCTTCATTACCAGGGGTTCTTGTTCGCAGGATCACAGATAACGCAATCTGCCCATCACTTTTTAACATATATTAAAGGAGAAGTACAGCCAAACAAGCTGGATCACAGGAGTGCAGTTTGTTCTGCACTCCTGTGGCCTGTTTTCAGTAGACAGCAGGCTGAAGTCCGCTGTCTGCTGACGTCACAGAGCCAGTCGAGGCTCGGGCATTATCATGACAATGGAAGTTGGGATGCGCCCACATGCCTGGACCGGCACCCAGCTCAGCCTCTCAGTGAGCCTCTGAGAGCCTGAGCCGGCCGCTCCGCCGCCTCCACAGCACAGTGCTCCAGTGAGCGCGGGGAGGGGCAGAGAGCTGGTGACTGACAGTCACCAGCTCTCTGTTTGGGGAGCTCGGCAAACCGAGTGATCGGCGGTGTTAGGACCAATGCTGCATCAACCTGGATAAGTATTTTTCTTAAATAAAAATAAAAAAAAACATGCTACTTCTTTTGTATCTTGCTCACAGTCACATATAGTCTAATAAAAATTTCTAAAACACCTTTGTGAGAACTTTTCAGATGAAAGCTGTCGTTTTCTGGCTCTTGATCTATTTACCAGTTCCAGGGATAATAGAATTCAGCTTCACACCCTTTGATATCTTTATTCCAAGAACAAATAAGAAATTGCCGCCTGGGAGTCAGAGAATGACCATCTGCAAATCCTCGCGGTGCTCTATTGCCTGGCACGTTCCCTTTAATAAGAGCACTGTGGTGCAGAAATGAATCACAGCCATTACCCAGGTGGCCCTCGTCTGGCGCTTACCATGCTGAATATTTCATGCTGCTGAGGCCCTCGTACAGATACACCGCTTCCTGCCAAGAAAGCTGTGAGCTTATGGCCGCAAATTTCCCCTGGCTCTGAGGCTTACCAAGTGAATTGTCCCCCGGCATCTGATGAACCAACTGCCACAAGCTGCCACGATAGGCTCGCTCAGAACGCAGGCCCGTTTCCTTTATCGTTAACATGCTGTCACATTAAAGGACAAGGAAAATATCTGGCAAAACAATGGTTCAAAGGCTTGTCAGATGTATAAAATGTAAGGAACTATTTGCATTTTAAATATGCAGCGGAACCCCTGTAGGGGCTGCTGGTTTTTGTGGTCCGTCTGTCACCCTGCCTAGCCAGGCAGACTTTTTCTCAGCCACTCCCAGACAGAAAACAGTCCATGCACTTTGTTTTGTTATTTTTATTGGGGGAATTTAACTTGGATAGGGATAAGGTAGATATGGGAAGCCCAGTTGATCAAAAGACAATGTAGGGACTGCAACTATATATATCTCCAGTATATACCATCTCCTCTCTTCCTCCAGAACATCACTTGATTACTGATCTTACTCTCCAGCACAAACTTGCTTCCAGATTACCACTCCCCAGGACCAGCTAGCACTGAAATGCAGGCCTGACACTGGCTCAGTCAGGCCCAAAGCAATTGTCCTTTGCAGACAGGGACCGCTGGCCCCTTTGGTGTAGCAAAAATAAAGGTAGTCCCAATGCTAGCTGTCCCACGTGGCTACTGATCCCAGCATCACCTCTTCAGGCCCTGCCAGCCCTCCTGGCTGCAACTTCCTTTCTCCACTGCCTGTGACACCACAGTCCACTGTGTGCCACGCACCAGCCCTCCTGGCTGCAACCTGTTGTTCCTCCCTGGAGACTTTGCTGGCAGTGCTCTCCTGCTGTCCTCTCCTTGCTCCCGTGCCTCCTGTCAAGGACACTTCTGTGTGTTGTAAAAAGGTCCTGTCCGCACCCGGGCCCAGGCCCAAGGTCACCCCCCCCCCCCCAGACTGGGGAGCTCCCTCCAAGACCAAGGCAGCCTAGCACTCCATCTCCAGCTTCTCCCCAAACAACTCCTTCCCAAGTGGGCTGATCCTGAATATTTAAGTAGGCCTGCCCATTGCCAATCCAGATTGGGGATTGGTCAGGGCTGCTCAGAATACTCCAGGTAGTTCCACCTCTCCCCCTTTCTTTCCAGAAGATTCCAGTATGTTCTGGAAAGAAGTGGGAGGTCATAGTGATGCTACATGTGAGTCACTCAGCTCTGCCTGAGTCACTCCCAGCCCAGATGAAAACAAACAGGCTTGGGTACCAGCCAAACCTGAAATTGACCTATGTTACAAAAAACCTGACTACTATACTCTTCTAGCAAACTAGAGGGTGCCACAAATACATTATATTATACAGCTATAATATAAATTAACTGTATTGTCATTGCAGAGAAACAATGAATCCTTCTGTGAAAAGTATTTAAAAATGAATTCCAGGTATGGATAACATAGTTACATTGGTCCAGCTACTCCAGTGATTTCCACTAGCTTCCGGGTCCAGTGCCGAGCAGCTGGCCCGATGCTTTCTGAACACAGAAGGTTGGCCAGGGCCCCATTCAAAGCATTCTCTGATTGGATGTTTTGGGTAGTGACATCGGTGGAGGCCATGTCTACTTCAGTGACTCCCAGCTTTCAGTGGTATTGGCCAGGTATGGTATACACCTGACCGATTCCCCTTTGGTCCACCTTGGCACAATGCGTACATACAGTATATATATATATATATATATATATCTTACCTAGAATTCATGTTTAAGCCCTTGTTTGCATCTATTCTCATGCATGCATCAAGTGTAGAGCAGCCCATTAATTCCAAGGGGCTGGCCTACCCATAAAAAAATGCAGGAAAAGAAGTTCCTGCCCCTTTTTTTAAATTGTGGAGCGCTGAACCACATGGTAATGCAGCACCATACGGTTTGGTGCATGCGAAAAATCACATGGTTGCCAATGGGCCGGGGCGCCAATTAAGAATTAACGACAACCCCCTGCATCTGCCAAAGAGCAGTGTGTTTCCTAATGCAACTCAAGTCGCTTTGACTTAAAAAAAGGTTCCTGCAGTACTTTGGTGTGACTTCAACATGACTTGCAATGACTTCTGTTAAAGAATTTGTATGCAAGCCTCAATGAAGTCGCTCAGGGATGTCGGATTCAAAGTCAAACGACTTTGAAGCCATGGAAGGCATGAACAAGGGCTAAAAGTAGTTTATTATTACTATTATATTGTTTTTTTTTTATACAAGATTTATATAGTGCCAACAATTTGTGCTTTACAAAATAAAAGACAAATACAATTACAATACAGTTCAATGCAAGAGGGTAAGGAGAGCCCTGCTTGTAAGAGTTTACAATCTAAAAGGATACAAAAGATAACTTTTGAGTTGATGGAGAAAGTTTAAAAAT
The DNA here is from genome assembly GCA_028564925.1 of Lithobates sylvaticus. NCBI lineage: Eukaryota > Metazoa > Chordata > Amphibia > Anura > Ranidae > Lithobates > Lithobates sylvaticus. The sequence continues at coordinate 28,081,926 of CM053027.1, forward strand.
TCTAGTTGTTAGGTAAAGGTGGGATAGGCTTCCCTAAAGAGATAATTTTTCAAGGATGTATAGGGTTATAGAGTTCCAGACAGAGGCGTAACTAGAACCTTCAGGGACCTGGTGCAAGAAACCATGAAGGGCCCCTGATCAGGGCCCATCCCACTGATCTCAGTGCCCTTTACTTCCATTGTGGGACTCTTTATTATGGTCCCGCATACAGTCCATCATGATACCCTTTTTTACGGACTCCATTCATTAAGACAAGGAAGGGGGAGGTAAATTACAAATTTACCGACTCCTTTCTCTCTTCATTCTGACACATACCCCGCAGCAGCTGGCAGGAGATAGGAGGGGAAAACCGTGCAGCACTGCAGGGGGTGAGGGGGAGCCAGGAGAGCACACAGGAGCCCGGGGCAGCTGGACAGCAATAGGGAGGTGGTGAGAGCGGCATGTGGAGGAACCGATGTCCTCCATTTGGAACTCACAGATACTTCTCAAGCGATGCCCAATTCTTCATCGTCCCCGGTTGGTGAGAATACTGCTCTGGTACTTGCTTCAGCTACTACCGGTGGTCCCTGGTAACAAGGTGGATGGTCCCTTAGTGTTAACAGCTTCCCCTCTACCTCCGACCATGATAGGTTCTCCGCCCGGCAGAACCGTGACTTCTGGTTGGACTGCAAGCCGCAATCCCAACCCTACGGAGCTTTCTTGCTTCTGGATAGGCCCTCAGACAGCCTAGCAGCCAGATGTCCCTGGGATAGGCCTCAGGCTCTGGCAGCCCGGGGCAGCACAACACACGTCCACACAGACAGCCATTCAGGTGGCACAGAACCAAGATCACCTGACCTCACCCAAATAAATAGACTCTCCCAGCAGCCCAAGGAATCCAAGAAAATCCCTGCCCATTGGCTGAGACACTCCACTCATTGACAATTTGTCCTTGCAATGCCCTTGTCTTATCTATGGGCACCAGATACCAGGCCACCTAGTGACAGAAGAGAGAAGTGCAGCAATTCCAGAATTAGGGTGAAGTCAATTGACCTCCTATCAATTGGTCAGGGGCAACTAACACTTGGAAGAAAAATTTAACAGCAACCCTGCCTAAACATCAGGGTGCTACAGGAGCTCGAGAGCAGAAGGTCTAGGGAGGAGTATAGCGGATGGTTTGGGTGATATTTTGATATGAGGTTGGTGGTGATGTAGCTTGGGAAAGAACTGTGGATGGCTTTGAATGTTGTGGTTAGTCTTGATTTTGATTCTTATGCGTTGGGTGAGCAGGGGTGGCGGACACTGAGCAGTTGGTTAGGTGAATGAGTCTGGCAGCAACATTTATGATAGACTGGGATAGCCTGGTATAGGTAAGAGTTGCAATAGTTGAGGTGAGATAAAACAAGGGAGTAACTTATTTGCTTGGTTAAGAAGCAGTGAATTTTGCAAAGATGAAGGTGCTAAGATTTGAACAGTGATTGGATGTGGGGCCCAAAGGAAAGATTAGAATTCAAGTTTAAACCTGCACCCTGGCCTGTGGATAGTGATTGATTGCAGTGCTGTTGATCAAAGGAGAAGTTGGAGGAGAGGACACATCGAGGAATATTATGAAACGTTTTAGAAGAAACGAGTTTGAGGAAATTGTGTGACATCTATACAGATATGTCAGTTAGTAAGCTAGTGATGCGGGAGTGGGCCAAAGGAGTGAGCTGAGTAGTGGAAAGATATATTTGGGTGTTGTCAGCATAAAGATGATATTGAAAACTGCAGGAGGTTGTCAACTGACCCAGGGAGGAGGTGTAAATGGAGAATAGAAGGGGCTGAAGGACAGAGCCTTGGAGGACCCCTACAGAAAAAGGAAGAGAAGACAGAATTGTAGGTGATGCTGAAGGTGCACTGAGATAGGAAGAGAACAAGGAGGCAGAGTGAATGACGAGAAGTGGGTGATCCTCCATTTCAAAGACAGCAGAATGGTAGGAGTATGGAGCAGTGGTCATTGGTTTTGGTAGTTAGTAAATCATTGATGAGTGTTTCTGTGGAGTTTTGCAGATGTTAGCCAGATTTAATAGATATCAAGAAGGTTGTGAACAGTGAGTTTATCACGTACCTGGTTCGAAGTGATGAGAGGGCTTCCCTTGTGGCTGAGTGCAGAGGACCCCTAAGAGCGCTAACAGGAGGTGCTGCCCACAAAAAAACATGGGTTGCCATCTGTATCATTGCCGAATGGCCCACTGTACTGAGGGACCTTCTGGAGACAGAGCTGGGCTGGATGGCAGCTGGGCGAGGTGACTCTCTGGATGTGCAAGCTGGTCTGAGCTCCTGGGCTGAGTGCAGGTAGGTCCGTGAAAGCAAGCCAAGGTCAGAGCTAGGAGAGAAGCTGAAGACAAGTCCAGAAGCGAGCCGGGTTAGTAACAGGAAATCCAAGAGTACCAAACACACAGGAACACGGGTTACAGGAAGCTGACAATCAATGTTTTAGAGGGGTAAGGAAGAAGCCAGTAGAGAGGAAGAGATTAAAGATGTGAGTTAAGCTGACCATGCACTTTTTGAATTAAGGCTGGTTTCTGGTGAACCAGCAAAAATGTGATCAATGGGTGGCCCTGTTGTCTTCCTCAGACCTTCTTTAACCTATACGGCACTTTTATCCCCTTCCTGCCCAGGCAAATTTTCACCTATCAGCGCTGTTACACTTTGAATGACAATCGCGCGGTCATGCCACACTGTACTGTGAAATGTTTATCATTTTTTCACACAAATAGAGCTTTCTTTTGGTGGTATTTAATCACCACTGGGTTATTTATTTTTTGCTAACTAACAAAAAAATACCAAAAATTTTGAAAAAAATACCATTTTCATAGTTTGTTATAAAATTTTGCAAACAGGCAATTTTTCTCCTTCACTGATGGGCATTGATAGGCACTGAGGAGGCAGCACTGATGAGTTGGCACTGATGGACACTGATAGGTGGCACTGATGGGCACTGAAGAGGCTGCGCTGATAGGTGGCACTGATGGGCTGATAGGTGGCACTGAAGGGCACTGAGAAGTGGCACTGATAGGTGGCACTGAGAGGGGGCACTGATAGGTGGCCCTGAGAGGCAGCACTGATAGGTGACACTCATGATGAGGCATTGATGGCAACTGATTGGCAGCACTGATGGGCACTGATAGGTGGCACTGTTGAGCACTGATAGGCAGCACTGATAGATGACACTGATGATAATGCATTGATGGCAACTGATTGGCAGCACTGATAGACACTGATTAGCAGCACTGGTGGGCACTGATTAGCAGCACTGGTGGGCACTGATTATCAGCACTGGTGGGCACTGTTGGGACCAAAAACAGAAGCCGGTTATCGGCTTTCTTCTTCTCTCCTCACGGACAGCATGAGGAAAGAAAAGCCAATAGCTGGCTTGCGTTTACATTCTGTGATCAGCTGTCATTGGCTGACAGCTGATCACGTAGTAAATCACGTAGTAAAGGGAGATTTCTGGACAGTGGAGTTCTTGTCATGAATTGCATCTTGCATCGACCTTGCTTTTGATGATTGGCAAACTCCTGGCCATTGAGTGAATTAATGGGTGGAGGTGATGGGGGATAAAGAGAGATAAAGGTAGAAAAGACTTGGCAAGAACTGGATAAGAGGGTGCTGATGACAGTGATTGAATAGGTCTGTTTGGCAGCACGGAGGCAGGAATTCTATTTTATTAGAGGGCAAATTTATACAGGGTGAAGTCTTGCAGGAGTTTTGTTTCATGCCAGCATCACTCAAGAACACAACTTTATCTTTTGAGATTTCTGGTGTCATCTGCTTGCCAGGGATGTAGCGGCCAGGCCTAATTCTGTGTTTTGTGAGGGGGGCCAGTGTTTCCAGAGATGATGAGAGAGGGCTGTTGTAGACAGAAGTGGTAAGGTCCGCCCAGCATAGGGGTGAGATTTTGTTGCAGAGGTAGTCCATAGAAGAATCGAGAAATTAAGTTGCAAAGGTTTCTTTGGGTAACTGTTTGCTGGTTGGAGGGATAGGGGGTTAAAGAAAAGGGGAATGAGAAAACTGATATGGCTGTTGTCAGAGAGAAGAAAAGGGGTTACAGATAGACCAAGACTATGGCTACGCATTTCCCCTGCCACTGAGGCTTATCAAGTCAATGGTCCCCCCGGCATCTGATGGTCCAGCTGCCACAAGCTGCCGAGATAGACTTATTTAGGACGTCAACCTGTTTCCATTATCATTAACATGCTGTAACGAGCACGTAGCACAAATTATGGTGTTTAGGAGCTTGGCAGTCATATAACATTTTAAAAAGAACCCTTTAAATTCCAAATCTTTAATGTCTAACTATCAAACCTCCTTTTGGAAAAACAGGACATCTTTCCACGAAAGGCTCTTAAAGAACTTTCAAAGTGCAACTCCAGACAAAACGTAATACTGTCTGTATGTTTCTGCCCCAGTGACACCACTCCCTTAATTTCTTGCCAACTGCCAGCTGAGACAGGAAGTGAGGTCACAGATTATTATTATTATTTTTAATAATACATAGACATGTGCACAACAGAAAAATTAGTTTTGTTTCGTTTAGTTTCTGTTCTTTTCCATTGATTCGTAATTTCGTAAGTCGTCGGTGTTCGTATTCGGACTCATTCAAATTTTCGTAAGAGTTATTTTTTCGTTTTTCCGTCTAATTTTTGTTTATTCGGAATTCGTATTTTCGTTATATTTCGTATTCGGACGCATTCGTATTTTCGGAAGAGCTATATTTTCGTTGATTTAGAAAGATTCGTATTTCCGTTAATCTAATTTTCGTTGATTCGAAATTCGTATTTTCGTAGATTTAATTACATTCGTACTTTCGTAAGATTGATTTATTCGTACTTTCGTAACCGGAGCATAATTCATAATTTTATGTAATGTGTATGCTATTTACATGTTTAAGAAACAAAGAATTTCTCTCTCACAAGTCAGAACTTAACTCAAAAATCCACCAAAACACAGTCCCTCTGACCCAACCACACCCTATCTGGACTCTGGATGGAATATTTCAGAATCAGAACTAATATTCGTTCTTTCGAATTCTCGATTAGCAGAATTTTTGTTATTTCGTATTTTCGTTGTTTTGATTTCCTTTTTCCGAATATTCGTAATTTCGATTTTTTTCGTTCATTTTGATGTTCGTTACTTTTGAATCTTTGTTCGGTATTCTCATTGTTTCTGTTTTTCGTTTTTCGGATTTTCATTCTTTTGTAGTTTCGTTGTTTCTAATTTAATTATTTCGTATTTTCGTTGTTTTTCATATTCGTTCTTTTCGATAGTTCGTAATTCGTTAGAATTTTTTGTAAACCATTCGTTCATTCGTACGATAACGAATGAACGAATATAACGAATTTGAACGTAAAACGAATTCTTAACTAAACGAATTGCACATGTCTAATAATACATGGACGCCATCCCGGCAATTTAGGCCCACGCTGTAGCCGACTTTCAGGTATAGCGTGGGTGGGAAGAGGTTAGACATCAAAATTCGGACAAAAAATTTCGGTATTTAGAGGTTTGGATGTATCCTAATTTCTGAATCACAATAGGAATAAATTTCAACTAATTCAAAATAAATAATAACAAACAAATTTTCCAAAGTTGAATTTAAAATGGAAACATATTGCAAAAAAAATACAGTAAGGTATAAAAGTGAAATAAGATGATGATTCCTACTTAGGTTGCTTTATATAAAAGAAAAGAGAAGAAAAGAATAGAGTAGAATACAGCAGCGTTGCGTCCATAAAGGGCGCAGGAGCGCCACCCCCCTCTCCTGTCACTCTCTATACTCCATAGATAGATTCATGCATTGCATGAATCTATCTATGGTCGCTGCTGACACCCCCTATTCAGGTGTCCGGCCCCTTTTTGGTCACCGGGCACCTGAATTACAGCGGTGGGGGTGTTTTTTGGAAACACCTGATTAGCGCCGTAGGCGCTAATAGGCGTCCAAAAAGGTGACAAGCGGGCGCAACGCTGTGCGTTCCTTGTCACTCAGCAGTATGTTAACAAACCGAAGGAATTCGGTTTGCTAACATTGTACGGCCCCTTAGCCACTCAGGAGCACAGGTCTGTGTTACCTGTGCCCTGATTGGCTGAAACGACAGGCGCTGTGATTGGGCGCCTATCAGGCGTCCAATCATAGCAGAGAGAGTAGCGGGCAGGAGAAGAAATGGAGGACACCGATGCCGCGCAGAGTGGCAGCTTCACTGCAGGGACAGCTTTATTTTAAAGCGACTGCGTTTTATGGCAAAGTGGCTGTGTTTGATGGCAAAGTGGCTGTGTTTGATGGCAAAGTGGCAAAGTGGCTGTGTTTGATGGCAAAGTGGCTGTGTTTGATGGCAAAGTGGCTGCGTTTGATGTCACAGTGGCAAAGTGGCTGCGTTTGATGGGCACAGTGGCTGCGTTTTAATGGGCACAGTGGCTGCGTTTTAATGGGCACAGTGGCTGCGTTTAATGGGCACAGTGTCTGCGTTTTGATGGGCACAGTGGCTGCCTTTTAATGGGCACAGTGGCTGCGTTTGGTACAGTGGCTGAGTTTTAATGGGCACAGTGGCTGCGTTTGGTACAGTGGCTGCGTTTGGTACAGTGGCTGCGTTTGACGGGCTTTTTTTTTTTCAGAATTTTTCAGTTTATTTGCGCCCCCCCATAAATTTTGAGCACCAGCCGCCACTGGTAGAATAGTATAAAAAAAAGAATAGAATAGAAGGACTACAGTAAAACCTTGGATTGCAAAGCACGATTTGTTCCAGAAACATGCTTGTAATCCAAAGCACTTGTATATCAAAGCAAATTTCCCCATAAGAAATAATGGAAACTCAAATGATTCGTTCCACAACCATTTATTCATAAGTCCTTCAGTTTACAGTCCATATAAAAAGATTATAGCAATGTGACAGGTTGTGTAACCATAAAATATATACCATAGAGCAGTGTTTCTCAACTCCAGTCCTCAAGGCGCACCAACAGGCCATGTTTTCAGGCTTCCCATTATTTTGCACAGGTGATTTGATCAGTTTCACTGCCTTAGTAATTACCACAGCCGTTTCATCTGAGGGAAATCCTGAAAACATGACCTGTTGGGGCGCCTTGAGGACTGGAGTTGAGAAACACTGCCATAGAGTATAAAAGAGAAGAGAGGCACCTCTAAGTGTAGAAATGTGTTGCTAAATGTTGTACCTTCATTAAATGTAACCATATTGCTACACTTATGCCCCGTACACACGGTCGGAAACTCCGGCGGAAAATGTCCGATCGGATTACGTTGTCGGAAAATCCGGCCGTGTGTGGGCTCCATCTGACTTTTTCCGTCGAAAAGATCCTGCTCTGAAATTTTCCGACAACAAAATCCGATCAGACTTTTTCCGATTTTGTGTAGAGAATTTCCGACGGACAAAGTGCCACGCATGCTCAGATCAAATTACGAGACCAAAGCTATTGGCTACTGGCCTCTACGTAGTTCCGTCGTACGCAACGAACGTCACCACGTTCAGAATGATCAGATTTTCCAACAACTTTGTCCGACCGTGTGTATGCAACACCGACGGATTTTGTGGTCGGAATTTCTGACCGTGTGTACGGGGCATTAGAGGTGCTTCTCTTCTCTTTTATACTCTGCTGTGACATGACGCTACTTGTATATCAAGACATTAGACATGTGCAATTTGTTTCGTTTTTTTCGTTATTTTCGTTCGTTCGTTTTCGTACGAATGAACGAATCGTACGAATCCAAATAACGAATCGTTCGAATCGTACGAATCCGATTAACGAATCATTCGAATCGAACGAATCCGAAAAACAACGAAAATCCGAAAAAAACTAATTAGAAACAACGAATGTACTAATGAAGAAAATCCGAAAAACGAAAACGAACGAAAAAATTCGTACATTCGTAACTTTTTTTTTTTGTTGAATTGGTAATTTTCCGTGTCCCTTACAATGGTGCTGCTAAACGTGCTTCGAATGGATTGAACAAAAAAATTCGTACATTCGTAACTATTTTTTCGATTCGTAACTTTTTTTTTCGATACGTAATTTTTTTATTTTTTTTTTTCGATTTGTAATTTTCCGTGTCTCTATTGAACAAAAAAATTCGTACGTTCATAACTTTTTTTTCGATTCGTAACTTTTTTTTTTCGATTCGTAACTTTTTTTTTTCGATTCGTAACTTTGTTTTTCGATTCGTAAATTATTAAAATGTAATAATAGCATACACATTACATAAAATTATGAATTATGCTCCGATTACGAATCTACGAATGTTACGAATGTACGAATAAATACGAATGCGTCCGAAAATGAAACTAACGAAAAAACGAATCAACGAAAAAAATAACTCTTACGAATGTACGAATCGCTACGAATACGAACACCGACTACTTACGAATGTACGAATCTTTACGAATCAACGGAAACGAAAAAAACGAAACGAAAATAAACAAATTTTTTTGTTGTGCACATGTCTACAAGACATCGCTTGTATATCAAGTCAAAATGTATTTAAAAATGTTACTTGTCTTGCAAAATGCTCTCAAACCAAGTTACTCTCAAACCAAGGTTTTACTGTATAGCTGTTTTCTAAAAATTCTAATTTCCCAATTCGAATATCTTTTTTTTATATGCTCAGCGGTTGGAGAAGATGTGTGGGGTGAAGCCGTTGGCAGTGCAGGAACTGTCAGCCTTCCAGGGACTTCTGACACAGTGCAGATAATAATGAGGAACATATAAATCTTTTATTAGTAAGCCTACACAATTTTATTAACTTGGGCCCTGAGTGTTCAGATTGTCGAGTTATGACCGGTTCTCTTTCACGTCAGATGGGGACGTCTAGGAAAGGCCTAGGCGGCAGTCACGTGACTTGCCATATGGAAAAAAATGTAGGACAACCTTCGCAAAACGAGCTGTATTCTACAAGAGAAGTGATTCTGGGAAGTTTAGAGGGAGGGATATGGAGAAAGTAGTTGAAAGTAACGCTTTTCTTTTAATCTTGGAGATATGATAAGAAATCATATTAATGACTGTGAGGACAGCCCGAGTAACAGCAGGAGCGGGCACACTGCGAGTCGCTGGTGGGTAATGTTTTTTAAAATTCGTTCTTTTTATTACCAGCGTTACATCGTAAATCTCTCTTGGATTGATTTGCATAAGCAATGCGGCGTGCATTCATTAATATGTTTATGTAAATACGGCTTCTATATATAGCTGTGTCCAAGGACTGCAAATACCTACAAATGTATAAACGCTGAAAAGATAAACCTAAGCTTAGAGTGCAACTAAACTCTCCCAAATCAACATTTAATTACCGTATTTATCGGCGTATAACACACACAGGCGTATAACACACACATTCATTTTAAGAGGGAAGTTGCAGGAAAACAACGAAATCGTTAAATTAAGCAACTTTGAAGCAAAATAAGGGTCAGTGCCCATCTGCAGCCTCACTATTGCCATCAATGCAGCAGCCTCACCCTTGCCATCAATGCAGCCTGATCAATGCCCATCTGCAGCCTCACGATTGCCATCAATGCAGCCTCATCAGTCCACATCAATGCAGCCTCACCATTGCCATCAATGCAGCAGCCTCACCATTGCCATCAATGCAGCAGCCTCCTCATTGCCATCAATGCAGCCTCATCAGTCCACATCAATGCAGCCTCACCATTGCCATCAATGCAGTTGCCTCACCATTGCCATCAATGCAGCAGCCTCCCCATTGCCATCAATGCAGCCTCATCAGTCCACATCAATGCAGCCTCACCATTGCCATCAATGCAGCAGCCTCATCATTGCCATCAATGCAGTAGCCTCACCATTGCCATTGATGCAGCCTGATCAATGCCCATCTGCAGTCTCACAAGTGCCATCAATGCAGCCTCATCAGTCCACATCAATGCAGCCTCAACCTTGCCATCAATGCAGCAGCCTCACTATTGCCATCAATGCAGCCTGATTGATGCCCATCTGCAGCCTAGAGGGGACAGGGAGGGGGGCAGGACGAGCACCGACAGATTACATACAGTGAGAATCTTTAAGCCCCCCCCCCCCCCGTTCACATCGGCGCGACTCCAGATCTTTTTTAGCCCCAGATCTCACATTAAAGAGGTCCTGTCATCCTTTTTTTTTCTATTACAAGGGATGTTTACATTCCTTTTAATAGGAATACAAATTATCCCAATTTTTTTTTAAAGGGACAGTGTAAAAATAAAAAGTTAAATAAATAAGAAAAAAAAAAGTATTTAAAGCACCCCGTCCCGCCGTGTCACGCAGAAGCGAACGCATACGTAAGTCATGCCCGCATATGTAAACGGTGATCAAACCACACATGTGCGATATCACCGCGATCGTTAGAGCGAGACCAATAATTGGTAACCTGTAGAAATTGTAACCTGGAGATTTTTAGGTGTCAAAGTTTGTCGCCATTCCACGAGCAGGCAATTTTGAAGCATGACATGTTGGGTATCAATTTACTCGGCGGAACATTATCTTTCACAATATAAACAAAAATTGGGCTAACTACTGTGTTCTTATTTTTTTATTTAAAAAAGTGTATTTTTTCCAAACCGCTGCGCAAATACGGTGTGACATAAAGTATTGCAACGAGAAGGCCTACACAGTCACAGTCACAAGTTTCGAAGGATTACCTTCTTCCTCAGAGCCCTCAGGAAGAAGAAGGTAATCCTTCGAAACACGTCAGCCAGCAGTGACTCCTGTAATCTCCTCTGTTACGATCAGGTGTCTGTTACCACCTTGAACAATTGCTATCATCTGAAGACTACTTGTATCATGAGTTTTTCGCTTATACATTTGTGAGTAGTTTTTTTTTTTACTTCTTAATAAAAATGTACCTAATGATAATGCACGAGGTCGGTGCACCCTTGTTTTCTTTCTTTTCTCTTTATGGACCTTGCTTTGTGCACTGGGCACAGTCATGTTGGAACAAGAAGGGGCCATCCCCAAACTGTTCCCACAAAGGTGTACGTTTAATAAACTGTGATAAGCCAAGATCATGATGATCTCAGCTTATCTCAGAGCATTGCCAGTTTAATATACTGAGATGAGTACTGGAGAACTTATTCTTCTCTTCTCATCTCAGTACACAAAACGGCTGCATTGACTGCAATAGAAACGGCCTGTTTAATATACAGTGATACCACTTTATCACTGTGCTTCTCTTTTGAGTTCTCCTTTCTGGCTTCTCAAGCCCAGAGGTGGAGTTAGCAGCAAAAAAGAGGAGATCTCGGGCAGTGAATAGCTTCTTCCTTCATCCATCTGCCAACAGTGAAAGTAAAAACTTTCTACAGCAGTGGAAAATACAACAACAGCATGTTAAAATTTCATTAACTATACAATTACACACACATTATATATATATATATATATATATATATATATATATATATATAATGTGTGTGTAATTGTATATGTATGTCTGTGTGTGTGTATATATATGTATATGTGTGTGTATGTGTATATATTTTTATATATTATATATATAATATTTTTTTTTTTATTATTATTTTTATATCTGTGTGTGTATATATTTTCATCTGTATATAATATATATATATATATATATATATATATATATATATATATATATATACACACACACACACACACACACACACACACACACACACACATACATACATATATATATATATATATATATATATATATATATATATATATATATATATTTTTTTTTTTAATATCTGTGTATATATTGTCATCTGTATATATATAATGTGTGTGTGTATGTGTATATCTGTGTGTGTGTGTGTATATATATATATATATATATATATATATATATATATATATATACACAGATGAAAATATATACACACACAGATATAAAAAAAAATAAATAAAAATATATATATAGATTTTTTTTTATATATATCTGTGTGTGTATATATTTTCATCTGTGTATATATATATATATATATATATATATAAATATATATGTGTGTGTGTATATATATATATATATATATTTTATATCTGTGTGTGTATATATTTTCATCTGTATGTATATATATATACAGATGAAAATATATACACACACAGATATATATATATAGATATATATATATAGATAGATATAGATATAGATATATGTATATATATATCCTCCGAGTCCTTCACATTTGTGTATTACAGTGTACACCCATGCAAAGGCAGTGTTGTGGCTACAGATAAATATGCACATGTGTTATGCTTATGTATTAATCATTATAATGTTTTACTGTTATGGGGTGTCTGTTTATTGGGTAGGGGGAATATATCTTTATTATTAAGTTAATATGTGCAGTGTATGTGGAGTGCTTCGTGTTTCACTTTGGGGTTCTGATACTGAAATCTCCCGAGCTATCGCGAGATTATAGAAACAGAAGCCGTTTGGGATTCTCAAAGCATTTGTAGATCACTTCTATTCTCAGTGAGAGAAGCGATCTACAATGTATATTAAGCTGCCACAAGGGGGAGAACAGATATCTCAGAGAAGTGCCGAGAACTCTTGAGAGCGGAAATTTCTCAATATATTAAACAGACACCAAAGTTGGGAGCACGAAATTGTCCAAAATGTCTTGGTATGCTAATGCCTTAAGAGTTCCCTTCAAAAACAACCCCTGAAAAACAACCCCACACCATAATCCCCCCTCCACCAAATGATTTGGACCAGTGCACAAAGCAAGGTCCATAAAGACATGGATGAGCGAATTTAGGGTGGAACTTGAATGGCCTGCGCAGAGTCCTGACCTCAACCCGATAGAAATGCCTTTGGGATGAATTGGAGCGAAGACTGCGAGCCAGGCCTTCTAGCCCAATATCAGTGCCTGACCTCATAAATGCGCTTCTGGAAGAATGGTCAAACATTCCCCTAGACACACTCCTGAACCTTGTGGACAGCCTTCCCAGAAGAGTTGAAGCTGTTATAGCTACAAAGGGTGGGCCAACTCAATACTGAACCCTACGGACTAAGCCCCCCGTACACACGGTCGGAAATTCCGACCACAAAATCCGTCTGATTTTTTCCCATGGATTTTGTCCGACACTGGTGTTGCATACACACGGTCGGACAAAGTTGTCGGAAAAGCCGATCATTCTGAACGTGGTGACGTTCGTTGCGTACGACGGAACTACGTAGAGGCTAGTAGCCAATAGCTTTGGTCTTTTAATTTGATCTGAGCATGCGTAGCACTTTGTCCGTCGGAATTCCCTACACACGATCGGAAAAAGTCAGATCGGACTTTGTTGTCGGAAAATTTGAGAGCAGGATCTCAAATGTTTTCCGTCGGAAATTACGACGGAAAAAGTCCGATGGAGCCCACACACGAACGGATTTTCCGACAACATGGTCCGATCGGACATTTTCCATCGGAATTTCCGACCGTGTGTACGGGGCATAAGACTGGGATGCCATGAAAGTTCATGTGCTTGTGAAGGTAGGCGTCCCAATACTTATGACAATATAGTGTGTATACGTATTGCGGTCGGCAAGTGGATAGTCATGGCTGAAAAAAAAAAAAGCATTGTTAATATTATAATTATTTTTTGTAGAGCTAAGTTTAAAAGTTTATAAACCAAAGCTACAGCAGTCTGTTGTGCCAGGCATGGGGTGGGTGGCAGAGGAATTGAGAACATAGTTCAGGGACGTGCCAGAATCTTGTGGAGCGATAACTGCAAGTGTGGAAAGCAGTTGAACAACTGACGGCCTGCTCAGAAAAAGATGCGATTTTGCAAAGAGTCAGTGGCCATTGCTTGAAAACACATTTTCTATCATTTCTTTTTTTTGACTGGAGGGTCCCTTAAAGAGCTGCATGAAATTCCATCATCCATGCGTAGACACGGAGCATTTTAGATATGTATCAGGCTCTTATTATGCATTGATATTTTCAGAGCATGAGCCAATTTAAGTGCCGAGTGAAAATCAATGTGAAACGAGTAACACCATCACAGATAAGACCGTGTGTTAGCACGTTAGTGAGTCCGCGGCTTCCTTTAATGCAGTGCTTAGGATTCTGGGATCAAATAGATCTGAGGTCGTAAAGATGAGGCTTACTTCACAGAAGAATGGAGGTAGAGATATTCAGCCTTGGTGATGAAGACTAAGGAGAGATGACCATTTTTATGAGACCCCAGACAGTTTGGTTTGTGGTAATACTCAGGAAAATGAAAAGTATCTCTAATCTCTAATCTGGAAAACCTCCAAAAATGGTCCCAGAACCCATTTGGGTTTCTGAGGTAGAGAGGTAGGTATGGATGTAGAGATTTTCAGCCTTAGCGATGAAGACCAAGGAGAGGTGACCATTTTCATGAGACCCCAGACAGTTTGGTTTGTGGTAATACTCAGGAAAATAAAAAGTATCTCTAATCTGGAAAACCCCCCAAAAAATGGTCCCAGGACCCCTTTGGGTTTCTGAGGTAGAGAGGTAGGTATGGATGTAGAGATTTTTAGCCTTAGCGATGAAGACCAAAGGAGAGGTGACCATTTTCATGAGACCCCAGACAGTTTGGTTTGTGGTAATACTCAGGAAAATGAAAAGTATCTCCAATCTCTAATCTGGAAAACCCCAAAAAATGGTCCCAGGACCACTTTGGGTTTCTGAGGTAGAGAGGTAGGTATGGATGTAGAGATTTTCAGCCTTAGCGATGAAGACCAAGGAGAGGTGACCATTTTCATGAGACCCCAGACAGTTTGGTTTGTGGTAATACTCAGGAAAATAAAAAGTATCTCTAATCTGGAAAACCCCCCAAAAAATGGTCCCAGGACCCCTTTGGGTTTCTGAGGTAGAGAGGTAGGTATGGATGTAGAGATTTTTAGCCTTAGCGATGAAGACCAAAGGAGAGGTGACCATTTTCATGAGACCCCAGACAGTTTGGTTTGTGGTAATACTCAGGAAAATGAAAAGTATCTCCAATCTCTAATCTGGAAAACCACCCAAAAAATGGTCCCAGGACCCCTTTGGGTTTCTGAGGTAGAGAGGTAGGTATGGATGTAGAGATATTCAGCCTTAGCGATGAAGACCAAAGGAGAGGTGACCATTTTCATGAGACCCCAGAAAGTTTGGTTTGTGGTAATACTCAGGAAAATTAAAAGTTTCTCCAATCTCTAATCTGGAAAACCCCCAAAAAATGGTTCCAGGGCCCCTTTGGGTTTCTGAGGTAGAGAGGTAGGTATGGATGTAGAGATATTCAGCCTTAGCGATGAAGACCAAAGGAGAGGTGACCATTTTCATGAGACCCCAGAAAGTTTGGTTTGTGGTGATACTCAGGAAAATTAAAAGTTTCTCCAATCTCTAATCTGGAAAACCCCCAAAATATGGTCACAGGACCCCTTTGGCTTTCTGAGGTAGAGAGGTAGGTATGGATGTAGAGATTTTCAGCCTTAGCGATGAAGACCAAGGAGAGGTGACCATTTTCATGAGACCCCAGACAGTTTGGTTTGTGGTAATACTCAGGAAAATAAAAAAGTATCTCTAATCTGGAAAACCCCCAAAAAATGGTCCCAGGACCCCTTTGGGTTTCTGAGGTAGAGAGGTAGGTATGGATGTAGAGATTTTTAGCCTTAGCGATGAAGACCAAAGGAGAGGTGACCATTTTCATGAGACCCCAGACAGTTTGGTTTGTGGTAATACTCAGGAAAATGAAAAGTATCTCCAATCTCTAATCTGGAAAACCACCCAAAAAATGGTCCCAGGACCCCTTTGGGTTTCTGAGGTAGAGAGGTAGGTATGGATGTAGAGATATTCAGCCTTAGCGATGAAGACCAAAGGAGAGGTGACCATTTTCATGAGACCCCAGAAAGTTTGGTTTGTGGTAATACTCAGGAAAATTAAAAGTTTCTCCAATCTCTAATCTGGAAAACCCCCAAAATATGGTCCCAGGACCACTTTGGGTTTCTGAGGTAGAGAGGTAGGTATGGATGTAGAGATTTTCAGCCTTAGCGATGAAGACCAAGGAGAGGTGACCATTTTCATGAGACCCCAGACAGTTTGGTTTGTGGTAATACTCAGGAAAATAAAAAGTATCTCTAATCTGGAAAACCCCCCCAAAAATGGTCCCAGGACCCCTTTGGGTTTCTGAGGTAGAGAGGTAGGTATGGATGTAGAGATTTTCAGCCTTAGCGATGAAGACCAAGGAGAGGTGACCATTTTCATGAGACCCCAGAAAGTTTGGTTTGTGGTGATACTCAGGAAAATTAAAAGTTTCTCCAATCTCTAATCTGGAAAACCCCCAAAAAATGGTTCCAGGGCCCCTTTGGGTTTCTGAGGTAGAGAGGTAGGTATGGATGTAGAGATTTTCAGCCTTAGCGATGAAGACCAAGGAGAGGTGACCATTTTCATGAGACCCCAGACAGTTTGGTTTGTGGTAATACTCAGGAAAATAAAAAGTATCTCTAATCTGGAAAAACCCCCAAAAAATGGTCCCAGGACCCCTTTGGGTTTCTGAGATAAAGAGGTAGGTATGGATGTAGAGATTTTCAGGCTTAGCGATGAAGACCAAAGGAGAGGTGACCATTTTTATGAGACCCCAGTTTGGTTTGTGGTAATACTCAGGAAAATGAAAAGTATCTCCAATCTCTAATCTGGAAAGTCCCCAAAAATGGTCCCAGGAACCCCTTTGGGTTTCTGACGTAGAGAGTTAGGTATGGATGTAGAGATTTTCAGCCTTAGCGATGAAGACCAAAGGAGAGGTGACCATTTTCATGAGACCCCAGTTTGGTTTGTGGTAATACTCAGGAAGATGGAAAGTATCTCTAATCTAGAGTCCCCAAAAAAATTAACCCAGGACCCCCTTTCTGGTTCCTGACCCAAAGGTAGAGCATCTCTTCTAGAAGACAACATTTTTTTTTCTCATTATGCTACCCACACCTTCCAAAGAAAGGTTATTTTGATATCCCAACCAAATGTAGCAATCATCAAAATCATCAATATTATTCATTACCATCTTAACCCCATCACGCCAACAGTATGCATATATGCGGCCCCACTGGACTGGGCCTTTTCCCCATATCTGCCACACAGCCCGCTCCCAGCAAAGAGACCGGGTCCCGTACTAACGATCGGTATCCAGAACTCTCGGTTCCAGGTCACCTGATTGCTGTTCTAGCCTCTGATTGGCTACCACAGTGATCAGTCACTGCGAAGCACGCCCCTGTGTTTCTCTCTCTGTGAATGGAGGAGAGAGATACATTGTATTGTATCTCTCTCTCCCTCTCTCTCTCTCTCTCTCTCTCTCTCTCTCATTGCAGAGAGGGAAAAAAAACAACTGTGTAAAAAAAATAAAAAAATAATAATAATAAAAAAAAAAATAATAATAAAATAAACAATAATAAAAAATAGCTAGATCAAGGTTTAATCTAGGTAAATGTTTGGGTGAAGAAAGGGTCAAAGGTCAGGGTCAGTATATTTTGGGCAGGATTTTTTTTTTTTTGTTTAAACATTTTTTTAAATTACTATAAGTGTCAGTCAGCATCATTGTGTTTAAGGTAGGATAAAAAAAAAGCATAAAAATGCGCACTATTGTTTTTGGGCTGTACTACGGGTACATACAACTCCCGGTTCCGGGTCACTTGATCGCTGTGATAGCCTCTGATTGGCTACCATGGTGATCAGTCACTGTGAAGCCCGTCCCTGTGTTTCTCTTTTTGTGAATGGAGGAGAGAGATACATTGTAGAGATCTCAATGCAGAGTGAAAAAAAAAACAAAAACTGTGTGTAAAAAAAATAATAATAATAATAATAATAAATAAAATAAAAAATAAATAAAAAATAGCTAGATCAAGGTTTGATTTAGGTCAGTGCCAGGGTTAGTGTTTGGGTCAGGTAAGGGTCAAAGTTCAAGGTCAGAGTCAAAGGTCAGGATCAGTATATTTTGGACAGGATTTTCTTTTAACGCTGTTAAAATTATTGTATCATTTATACAGTGACAGTGCACTTTTTTTTATCCCATAGCTTGTAGACGATATAACTTTTGCGCAAACCAATCAATATACACGTATTGGGATTTTCTTTTACCAAAAACACGTAGCAGAATACATAGTGGCCTAAATTGATGAAGAAATTCGATTTTTTTTATTTTTGTATTGGATGTGTTTTTAGCACTGATCACTGTATTAGTGTCAATGATCCCTAAAAAGTGTCAGTTAGTGTCAGATTTGTTCGCCGCAATGTCTCAGTCCTGCTAAAAATCGCTGATCGCCACCATTACTAGTAAAAACAATTTAAAAAAATGTTATGCCGGCCATACACGGTTCGAATTTAAGAATTTTCGTATTAATTTCACACCATTAGTGGGCTGCAGCAACAGCCGATTTTCGTGCGGAAATCAAATTTCAGGAATCGCACATGTTGGAAATTTTTGGAAAAAAATAATGATTTTCTAATCAATGATGGGAGAATCGTGCGAGAAATGTAGTAAGAAAAGAAAATTTACGGAGACAAAAGAAGATTCCCAGCCATGAAAATTATTTTCTGTAGCAACAAATTGAAGGCTTGGTCGGCCGAATTTCGAAAATCAATGGTGGCGCCATCGGATCACAAAAAAAAAAAAACTTTCTGATTTTGAAATTCAACCATGTATGGCCTGCTTAAGTCCATAAATCTATCCCATAGCTTGTAGACGATATAACTTTTGCGCAAACCAATCAATATACACGTATTGGGATTTTCTTTTACCAAAAACACGTAGCAGAATACATAGTGGCCTAAATTGATGAAGAAATCAGATTTTTTTAATTTTTGTATTGGATGTGTTTTATAGCAGAAAGTAAAAAATATAGTTTTTTTTTTTTTTCAAAATTATCGCACTTTTGTTGTTTATAGTGAAAAAAATGGAAACCACAGAGGTGATCAAATACCACCAAAAGAAAGCTCTATTTGTGGGGAAAAAAGGACATGCATTTTTTTTGGGGTACAATGTCGCACGACTGTGCAATTGTCAGTTAAAGTAACGCAGTGCAGTATCGCAAAAAAATGTCCTGGTCATGAAGGGGGTAAAACCCTCCGGAGCTGAAGTGGCTAAGGGGGCTGTGGGGAGAGCAGCACACTGAAGGTTTATTACCTTTATGCATTTTCATGAAGGTAAATGATCTTCAGCCTTACTACCACTTTAACTATAAATTTTAAGGTACAAAAAAATAATAATTATGGTTAAAGTGGATGTAAACCCGATTTTTTTTTTTTTTTTTTTTTTTTTTATGTCATAATGTAGAATATAATGATTTCCTATCATTTGAGCCCAGTCTTGCCACAAAGAGTTAATCCAGCTCTGAGCAATCCTCTTTTATTGTTCAGTGAGATAAATCTTGACAAACAGAGAAAAACTTTGTCAAATCCTCCCCCTTGCTGTGAGTGACAGGTGATTTACATATCTCGTGCACTAGCCTAAGAGACGTGCATTATTTTTTAATTCCCTCCCACTCCTTTCTTCTGCTGCTCTGCAAGGATTGGCTGTTCCACACCTCAGCATGATTGGGCATGCTGAAGTCATGTGGGGACTTTTCTGGGTTTTGACTGGATGTTAGTGATCATAGCAGAAGTTCAGCGTAAAAAATACACAGGAGAAAATGCATGTTGATATCCTTCTAGATAACCCCTATTGCAGTAGTTTAGAAAAGATAAGAGTGGGTTTACATACACTTTAAGCAAGGCCCCTTTCACAATTGTACGACCTGAAAGTCACGCGACTTTGACATGACTTTGACGCGACTTGCAGCAATGCCTGTGTAATCTTGAGGTCTGTGGACCTCAAAGTCGGACCAAAGTAGTGCCGGGACTAGTTACTGTGACTTGAAGTCGCACAGATATGAACGATACTCATTGGAAATCATGGGGTACGACTTGTCATGCGACAAGTCACAGGAGAAGTCGCACAAGTGTGAAAGGGGCCTAAAAATGTTACTCTGCAATTTCGCAATTTAAAGGCACTAGAATCATGTTTCTGACACAAAGCATTTCTTTTTTATTTGACTGTACAAATACAAGAAATTTAAAATTTAAAAAAGCTTACATACAAAAGATAAAAAATAAATAAAATCTGTCCAACACAAGATTGTTGATAATGCCCCTTAAAATGCCCACGAAAAGGTGGGAATCCAAGGAGTCAGGAACCGTAGCTCTAATTTTCCTTCCCTGACCGGTTCTCTTTAACCGCTTGCCGCTCGCTGGCTGTCATATAACAGCCAGGCGGCACGGCTCTCATTCTGGGAGGGTTGTCACGTGACGCCCTCGCCTTGTCGACCCACCAGGGGGTGCGCATGCGCCGGCGGCAATCGCGCGCACCCACCGTGTCACTGGGGAATGGATGCGCGTGCCTGCGATGTCCGGTAACACGGCAGGACCGTGGATCTGTGTGCTGTCAGAGGAGAGGAGACCGATAATGTGTTCCCAGTACAGAGGAACACCTCCCCTTGTGAATCCCCTCCCCCTTCAGTTAGAATCACTCCCAGGGAACATATTAACCCCTTGATCACCCCCTAGTGTTAACACCTTCCCTGTCAGTCACATTTATACAGTAATCAATGCATTTTTATAGCACAGATCGCTGTATAAATGAGTGAATGGTCCCAAAAATGTGTCAAAAGTGTCCGATATGTCCGCCGCAATATCGCAGTCACGATAAAAATCGCAGATCGCCGCCATTACTAGTAAAAAATAAATAAATAAATAAAAATGCTATAAATCTATCCCCTATTTTGTGGACGCTATAACTTTTGCGCAAACCAATCAGTAATCGCTTATTGCGATTTTTTTTTACCAAAAATATGTAGAAGAATACGTATTGGCCTAAACTGAGGAAAAAATTTGTTTAAAAAAATAAATAAAAATTGGATATTTATTATAGTAAAAAGTAAAAAATATTGCGTTTTTTAAAACTTGTCCCTCTTCTTTTGTTTATAGCGCAGGGAATAAAAACCGCAGAGGTGATCAAATACCACCAAAATAAAGCTCTATTTGTGGGGAAAAAATGATAAAAATGTTATTTGGGTACAGTGTTGCGTGACCGCGCAATTGTCATTCAAAATGCGACAGCGCTGAAAGCTGAAAAATGGCTTGGCCTGGTAGGCAAGTGGTTAAAGGCACTAGAATCATGTTTCTGACACAAAGCATTTATTTTTTATTTGATTGTACAAATACGAGAAATTGCAAATTTAAAAAAAGCTTACATACAAAAGATAAAAAAAAAAAAAAAAAAATCTGTCCAACACAAGATTGTTGATAATGCCCCTTAAAATGCCCACGAAAAAGGTGGGAACCCAAGGAGTCGGGATCCGTAGCTGTAATTTTCCTTCCCTGACCGGTTCTCTTTAAACAACAAGCAAAGACTGACATCTCTCACGGTATCATCCTGACATCAGTCACTGAACTGCGGGATAATAATATGTTTGATTACTTAAACGATATCAATATTGAACGTAACGTTCCTCCCGCTGGGACAAAAGTGGAGACGCGGCTTCGCCGCCATTAAAGCGGTCTTTGAACAAAGTGCAGCGATAGTGAATGAAGCGATCACACAATGTCAGAAGCTCTGACAGCCATAATAAATTAAACGGTGGAAATTAGCAGATAAGTGAAATGTACAGAAAAAAAAAAAAGAAAAATGGAAGCGCATTTATTTCAGGCTTAGGAGGAATCTCATTTATATTCCCCAATAATGAATTACACTGCAAACTAGTATTATTTATAGCAAACAATTATTTAATATGTTGGCTGAATTAATTTTTCTTCAACGATTAATATCTTTTAGACAAATATGTTGGACAATGATCGACCCACTTGACCCATTCTGCCCTGTAGAATTTGCAGTGCACAGTGGGAGACCAAGAATCCGACACCCCTGAATGTGTGGATGGAGCTTAGGGTCTCCGCTCAAGCTTCCAGGGGCCCCATAGGGTGGAACCTGCTGTGGGTACAGGCTACACCAGAGTCTGTCTTGACTCAATACAGGCTGTAAGGCATGAAAGGTATCCCAGTCAGCGAATGGAAAAGAGACCTTAACCTCACATTTGACCATGCAGATTGGTCACTTACCGTATATACAGGGCCAGTGCTACCACTAGGCAAACTAGGCAGCCGCTTAGGGCGCACTGCTGCCTAGGGCGCCCAGCCACTAGTGTTCCTACTTTCGTCTCTCTGCAGCAAGCAACTAAGTCTCTGCATCAGCAGGCAGCTTCTGCTCCATTCACACATAGTGTCAGAGGCGCAGCGACGGCGGAGGATTGTGTCTGTGTCCCGACTCCTGAATAAATGGAAGCAAGCAAACATTCATTGATGATGGGTGCTGGTAGGCTGCATTGTTGGGCGCTGGTGAGGCTGTATTGATGGGCACTGGTAGGGTGCATTGTTGGGTGCTAGTAGGCTGCATTGATGGGGCACTGGTAGGCTGCATTAATGGGCACTGGTAGGCTGCATTGATGGGCACTGGTAGGCTGCATTGATGGGCACTGGTAGGCTGCATTGATGGGCACTGGTTAGGCTGCATTGATGGGCACTGGTAGGCTGCATTGATGGGCACTGGTAGGCTGCATTGATGGGCACTGGTTAGGCTGCATTGATGGGCGCTGGTAGGCTGCATTGATGGGCACTGGTAGGCTGCATTGATGGGCACTGGTAGGCTGCATTGATGGGTGCTGGTAGGCTGCATTGAAAAACAAGAGACGGTTTTGACAAGTCCTTTAATAAAAATCTTCCTCCGGTCTTCTACCTCTGGCGTTCTTCCTCCTCTTCTTCCTTTGGTCTTCTCCACCACTGCTGTCTTCTCCGCCGCTGACCCGATCCTCATCCAACGTTGTCTCCCGTCTTTGTGCCAGCTCCGCTCTCTGCCAGTTTTTATATAGCCATGGGGCATGGCCATCCAGTGACGTCACCATGAAACCCCCGCCCTTTTTTGACGTCACGGGGCCTCAAGGTGACGTCACCGGATGGTGAGTTTAGCAGCTGTAGCGTACATGAGGCCAGGGCAGTCTTTTCTATTGATTGGACCCTAGGCAGACATTTTCTTGGGCCCCCCCCCCCCCCATGCAATTTCACCTGTTCTGAGACATACAATAAATAGCAGCTAGACTCAAAATCAGTTTACTAAATAAGATCAGGCAGTGATTGCGATTGGTTGCCAGAGGTTACAGCATATTATTACTGCTCATTGGCTGCTAGAGGTCACAGCACGTGAGTTCTGCTTGTTAATTGGTTGCTAGAGATTACTGTACATCAATACTGCTCACTGATTGGTTGCTAGAGGTTACTGCACTTTAGTACTGCTCACTGATTGGTTGCTAGACTGTACTCAGGGGGACATGATATACATATGAACATATCAATGCAGACGGTCCAACACTATTAACATATTAATTATTTACATATCAATGCAGGTTATTTACATGTAAACACGGGGTCTGCAGGTGAGTCACCTGTACACATGAATAGGGGAGAACTGGGCAGCATTAGTAGCAGAACTTCACACTGAGCTATCGGGACACAGCACAGGACCAAAACTTCAAGGGACAAGGGAATTTAAACTGGGATAGTTGGCAAGTATGAGGCAGCTGCTTTGGGCCCCAAAACAATGACAGGACCCAGGGTAGCTGCCCGGCCTTAAAGACGGCCCTGCATGAGGCCTTATTTTATCTCCGGCTTCTGTACTGCAAAATCCAGAGAAATGTTGAGTAGCCCAATATTTCTCTGCGATCCTTGAAATTTCGGAATTTCGACAGACGTTTGGTGACATCACCCTCACCTAGGCACGGATTAGGTAGGTATATTTACTAACGTAAAGTGATTGTAAACTATCACCTTGTAAAACAACCCATTCAGTGTAAAATAGAAATGAAAGGCAAAACATTTGTGAATAGATATAAAAAAAAATGTAAATACCTTTTTTTCCCTTTTTTATAATAATGACATTCTCTCTGTTCTCAGCTGCATAAGAGCTGGGGGGGGGGGGGAAACAGCATTACACTGAGCTTCCCAGTGAATGGCTGTGCAGTGGGGCCGTCTCAGGACAAGTCGGATCTTTGGATGAGAGTACACTGAGTTCGCAGCATAGCTAGGGAACTGACCGCGCTGTGCTCTACTGCTTAGTGTGGTCAGTTTTTAATAGGAAAGCGAGGGGGACTAGCAGGAACACCAGGGACTTCACACAAAGGAAGCAATGCAAAGAGAAGTACATGGTACAGCAGCCACATATCAGGAATATGAAGTGTTGGGGTAACAATAAACGCTTTAATCCCCCCCCCCCCCCCATAGGATTTTATTTATTTAGCTGGAGTATATTGGATTGATGGGTGGAGGGCAGGAATAAATAAGTGAACCTTGCTTTTTTTTTTTGGTGCAAGGTCCACTTTCAATGATTCATAGGGAAGCAAAATTCAAGATTCGCATATAACTTCTGCCTCCTGTATTCCTGAATCTACTGATCATTTTGACATGCAGGTTTCACTAAAGGTCACCTCTGCTTATGAATGTTTTATCATTCCCTTGAATTGCCCAGGCTTGTCGTAGCTTTACTTTAAAAAAAAAAAAAAAAGAAAAGTGGAACATGCAAGCTGTCAGACTGCAGATGTAATTTTGTAGTGAAAAATAAAAGCGAAGTCGATGCGGTTGCTATGGCTGCTATCCCTGTGTCCTTTGCCAGCTTTTTTTATATATGTGTAATGAGGTGAAGTAGAGAATTTGTAACCAGCAAAATAGTTTGGAACTGCCTCTTGTAAACTGACAGGTAGTAAAAACTCCGTACAGCAACAGAAAGAGAAAAAAAAAAGCAACAAGATCGATCGAACGCTTGTATTGATTGGTTGCTGATCCTATTTATGCATCTGTCCAATCACAATTTCCAGAGAATGGGGTGTGGTCTTTGGCTTATCTCCTGGATCACTCCTGGATCGGTAGGCCCCAGGACTTCTGGGCCTACCCTTCAGTAACGAAGCCCTGGGCCAGCCGGCATGAGGCAATTTAGAAGGCAGAACCACACCTTAGGCCAGGAGGGCCATCAGGTCGGAACACACCCTGTCACAGGGTCTGTCCCTTAACCACTTCCCACCCGGCCACTGTATATATACGGCCGGGTGGGAGCCGCCTACTTCTGATTGGACGTTCCCGAACGTCCTTCAGAAGTAGGGGGATCGCGCGTGCGCGTGCCCGTGCAGCAGCGCAATCCGATGCGCTCGTGTCACCCGGACACGGCGCATCTCGGATCGGCAGGAGGGCTCTGTGCTTGGCCCTCCTGATCACATGACGGCCGTGTCCAATCACAGCCATCATGTGATGTAAGCAAACAGCCGGTTGCTAGGCAATCGGCTCTCCTCTCCTCACACGGAAGTCGTCGCTGAGGAGAGGAGAGCGGATCGCTGCAGCCGGCTGGTGATCAGTGAGTATTAGCTTTTTTTTTACTCACTGATCACCAGTCTAACCAGTAAACACCAGTAAACACACATGTCCCCAAAACATACATGTCCCCAAAACACACATGTCCCCAAATAAAAACACATGTCCCCAAATAAAAACACATGTCCCCCAAATAATAAAAACACATGTCCCCCACATATGTCCCAGTAAAATCACGTGTGCCAATGATTATCTGCACACATATGTCCGTGATCACCTGCACACATCTGTACATGATCATTTGTGTACATATGTCCGTGATCACGCAAACCAATTATTATACACTTAACGGAATTTTTTTTACTAAAAAAGCAGAATACATTTTGGCTTAAATTTATGACAAAATTTGATTTTATTGGATTTCGTTTAAAAAAAAGAAAGGAGAAAATATTGTTTTTTTTCAAAATTTCCGCAATTTTTTCGCTTATATCGCAAAAAATAAAAAACGGAGTCGTGAATAAATACCACCAAACTAAAGCTCTATTTGTGCGAACAAAATGATAAAAATTTCATTTGGGTACAGCATTGCATGACCGCGCAATTGTCATTGAAAATGCGAGAGCGCTGAAAGCGGAAAATTGGTCTGGGAAGGAAGGGGGCGAAAGTGCCCAGTATTGTAGTGGTTAAGTACCCTCTCCCAGAAAGAGAGGCCCGGAATGGCAGGACTGGAATGAGTTAATGTAGGGCCCGGACATGACAGGGTGACTAAGGTAAGGTGATCAGATTTTTTTTATGGAATCCGGGGACATATTTTTTTTTTACTAGTAATGGCGGCAATTAGCGATTCTCTGCCCTTCGCCACCCCGCTCATAGCCTGTCAAGTCTTACTCTCCGGCTACTACTGGTTGGGGAGCGAAGCAAGATCACTCCGCCAGGGAAGGCAAGGAGATGGGCAGGTGGCTGGCCGGGACTTGAGCCAAGGCAAAAGAACATGCGAGCGGGAGTGGAACGGGCATGCACCCGAAACTCAAGAAATATTCTCTCCGCTCTGACTAGCACATGATCATCAGAAAGGGGCACAGAATAACTACCATAATTCTAGTAGTACTAAAGCTAGTAGGAGCGGCAGAGCCCCAGCCCCTGTCCAAATCCAATCCGGGGACAAAACCGGGGACCAGCGTTGCCAACCTACCAGATTAAAATTTACTGGCACGACACCCAAAATTTACTGGCACAGCCACGTTTTTACTGGCATTTCAGAAAAGTTACAAAATTCAATTTTTAGGTGCAAATTTCAGTATTTAGGCTACAAACAAATACGCTAGGCAAATAGCAATGTGATTTAAGGTAGATATTAAGGTAAAAAAACATATTTTTGTTATTTTCGGTTATAATAAGGGTGAATTATTTAGTCCAATACCCTCCTGCCTCCATCACTTGTCACCATCGCTCCCTGCCACCAATGCCCCCTGCCTCCATCGCCCCCTACCTTCAATCTCCCCCTGCCTTCAATCGCCCCCTGCCACCAACACCCCCTGCCACCAACACCCCCTGCCTCCATCAACCTCTGCTGCCAACACCCCCTGCCGCCAACACCCCCTGCCGCCATCAACCTCTGCCGCCAACACCCCCTGCCGTCATCAACCCCTGCCACCAACACCCCCTGCCACCAACACCCCCTGCCTCCATCAACCTCTGCCATCAACACCCCCTGCCACCAACACCTCCTGCCTCCAACACCCCCTGCCTCCATCCCCCATATTTGATGATTTTGATCAAATTACATAGCGATTGGATAATAAAATAGAAGTGTGTATGGCCACCATTAGGTCAGGTGGGTAATGCAGCTCCTAAAACCACCAGCCAACTAGCACTTTTAGACAGATCAATGCCAGGTTTTCTTTTAATGATCCTTTTACATTTTATAATGCATGAATCAGAATCCTTGTATAGCACATTCTACTTGGTTACTATGTGATACTCCACCTTCCAATACAGTTTATATAAAAACACCACAGTCTATGAACTACATGTTACCGGCCCCTCTGTCACCATCACCCCCTACCTCCATCCCCCTCTGCCACCATCACTTGCTGTACCGTTGGCTGGGCTGTCGCTCTGTCCCCGTCTCCACCGTGGACTCTGGATTGCCTGGATGCAGGGCTCCTCGTTCTGCCGCCACATGCTGCTCAGCCTCCGAGTTCTCCTGCTTTAGTGCTCCTAGTTAGATAATAGGGGTAACCAGTGCGCTCAACCAAAAACTATTAAATCAAATAAGGCGAAAAATGGAAAAGGAAAGCAGCCAACATATAAGTGATCTCACACTTGTAAAGGTAAAATTGAATGAAGAGGGTATGTGGCGCTAACCCTTATGTAAATAAATAAATAATCTAAAAATAATCTAAAATGACCAGTTTGCAAAGCTCAGAGTATCCGAAAGATGAGTGACCTTTCACATAAATAGATATATAAAAACATAAAATAATGAACTAAATAGATAAAATTCCTTAATAGCAATACACATAAAATATTGAATAAATATAAGACGTGTGTAAAAAATGAAAAAATATTCAATAAAAGTGATGGTGCTAAAATAACCGTGCTAAAAATAAATATATGTGCTGGGGTAAAAATGATGATGGAGTTGGGTTAAAAATAGTGAACACTAAATCTTCTAGCAATAAAAGGTACACAGTGCAACGTGCAAAATATGTGAATAAAGAACCAATAGAGAACCGATAAATTGGTTCTGAAAGTGCAAGGGAATTGCAAGGAAATTGCAAGGGAAATTAATGATTGAATGTGCAGAAATATCCAAAATAATGACAAAGTGACCATACAGATGAAAAGAGTGTGTCACTGTAGGTATGGTATAATCAGATGATACCAAAACAATAATATCGCTGAAAAAAATTATTAAAAAATAAAAGTAAAATTTGGTGCACTACAAGTCCCAGCTTGTAAAGAAAAAAATGGCGGAAAATAAACAATAAAGTCCACAATCTGGAACAATGAAGAGCATAATGCTCTGGAATAAGTGAAGGTGAGTAGAAATATTCAGGAATCACAGTGATGATCCGTGCAGGCAGTGCTCTGTGCTGACTTCAGGGGTGCACCCTACTAGTTCCCCCAGCCTCTCACCTCTATTTGCGGCCCCTACAGGCCTAGTGGAGCAGATAGCCTCTAAAGTGGCAAGCCTGGTCACTTTCCGGGTCCTCTTTCTTATGGGCTCCTATGGGCTCCTATAGGCTTCTATGGGCTCCTATGGACTCCTACTCCAATCCGAAAAGGCACTCCAGGGGTAAGGGGTCACTCACGGGTTAGATCAGCATGTAGGGGTTAAAGGTACAAAGAAGCGCTCCAATGTGTAGTAAAAAACAGGTTTATTGAAACAAAAATAATATCCACTCACATTTAAAGTTTTCTTGCATCAGCATAGATGAACTTCCGGTCGCGGCCGCAAACCGGAAGTGGAGCGATAGGCACCTGACTTCCTTCCTCCCTCACTAGTATCGTCACTAGCACACGTGACTTTGTCAAAGGGATGTGGGATGGCATGCCTGGCGGCCGCGGGATGTTCTAATACGTCGTCACAGTCACCTCACTCGACACTTGCCTCGACAGAAAAGCGCGCCGGTGCCGCACAGCCTCTGTGAAATCCGCCCCCCCGCCGGCCGAATACATGCATGCGCAGTTCCAAGCCGGACCGATCATGGCCATTTTTACTGGCACGTTCCCGCTACTACAGGCATTTACGGGCGGGGAAAAAAGAGCCCGTTTTTACTGGCTGCCCGTAAATCTACGGGCGGTTGGCAACACTGCCGGGGACAGACTTGGTTCAGGGACAGTATCCTCAATCCGGGGACTGTCCCCGGAAACCGGGGATGTCTGGTCACCCTAGACTAAGGGAGGCTGTACAGGGTTAACTGGGCACCAGGATGGAGCAGAGAATGTTTCCGGGCAAAGAGGCACTCAATACACCCAGCTTGTTGCAATTTCCGACCTTGGCCAAACTATAAGGGCGCCACCCCTTAGCCAAGGGGAAAACCACACAACCAGCTGAACTGGAACAGAACCAGAATTTACAACATAATCAGTCTGAGCTAAACTACAGCTCAAACAAAACTAAATTTCTATTTATAGCGACTGCCCATCAGGAACAGGGCGCTACATTTAATTTTAAAAGGCAATAAGAAGTTAAAAATTAACACGTGGATTCAATTCACAATTTTTTTACATTCTTTGTGGTCTATCTACTTGGGCATGTCTTTTGCCTGTATGCTTTGTTCTCAAAGTTGTCCTCTTCATCATCTAAGAAACTTTGGAGATATGGAAATGTTACTGACAGTCAGCAATCTGTGTAGGTGGCAGTGTGCCACCCCTGGCAGGAACCTTCCTCCTTTATGCACAGCTATTATCTCACCATATGGGTAGCCTCATTCAAAATCTCCCAGGTTTCCATATCTCAATCTCCTGCTCTGGTATTCTCGGAACGTATATGACCTTTATGCTGGTGCATTTGAGGTCGGGAGAGAGGACTCTGGGATGGGCGCCAGGGCTTCAGTGATTGTCATTATTTCACAGTTAGAAAGCTTGACCTCCAAACTGAAATCACCCTGCAACCTAACCTAAGACATGCAAATGGATTCGTTTCAGCCCGGCAATTAGATCACAACAAGTGCAATAGATATTATTACTTACGCTGTTCACTTTAACCCGTTGCATACCAAGGTGAACCAGGAGCTGGGGCGGCTGGGGCCTACTAAGTCAGTGCTTTTGGCTTCCACCCAACCCTGTGCACCGAGGCCTGTAAACAGGACATCAATGATTCATACAAATTAAAAAGTGCTCCTGACAACTAATACATTATGCATTAGTATTGATTTGGAAACCATAGTTGGAGTTTTAACTTCCTTAGGATTGGAGGCTCGGGCTTTGATTTGTCATCTCTCTGCTTTCATGGTATCATCCAATACCTCCTGCATCCAGGAAGGAAAGAAACAATTAAATACAGTGTAGTTGAAGAAATGTCAAAAAAGTTTATTTTCTTTTCCTCAGCACACCTCAATTAACTATTGAGGTGTGCTGAGGGGAAAAAAAGACATATTTTGTCTAATTTCTCAAAACAAAGGGGCATCCAGGATAGGGATAGATCCCTCCACAGCTTCTCAGTATATAGGACTAGACTTTGCTAAAAGCCCCAGCATAAAGAAAGCCTCCTCAGACCTCTCGGTTTGCAGAAAGCCCCCTACACAGTGTACAGAAGACCACCCTCCCAGAGAGTGCAGAAAGCAACCCTCCCAGAGTGCAGAAAGTCCACCTTCCAGTATACAGAAAGCCCACCCTCCCAGAGTGCAGAAAGCCACCCTCCCAGAGTGCAGAAAGCCACCCTCCCAGAGAGTGCAGAAAGCCACCCTCCCAGAGAATGCAGAAAGTCCACCTTCCAGTATACAAAAAGCCCACCCTCCCAGAGAGTGCAGAAAGCCACCCTCCCAGAGAGTGCAGAAAGCCACCCTCCCAGAGAGTGCAGAAAGCCACCCCCCCCCCCCCCCCAGAGAATGCAGAAAGCCACCCTCCCAGAGAGTGCAGAAAGCAACCCTCCCAGAGTGCAGAAAGTCCACCTTCCAGTATACAGAAAGCCCACCCTCCCAGAGTGCAGAAAGCCACCCTCCCAG
Organism: Lithobates sylvaticus; assembly: GCA_028564925.1. Lineage (NCBI taxonomy): Eukaryota > Metazoa > Chordata > Amphibia > Anura > Ranidae > Lithobates > Lithobates sylvaticus. The sequence continues at coordinate 28,112,935 of CM053027.1, forward strand.
AGTGCAGAAAGCCACCCTCCCAGAGAGTGCAGAAAGCCACCCTCCCAGAGTGCAGAAAGTCCACCTTCCAGTATACAGAAAGCCCACCCTCCCAAAGTGCAGAAAGCCACCCTCCCAGAGAGTGCAGAAAGCCACCCTCCCAGAGAGTGCAGAAAGCCCACCCTCCCAGAGAGTGCAGAAAGCCACCCTCCCAGAGAGTGCAGAAAGCCCACCCTCCCAGAGAGTGCAAAAAGCCACCCTCTCAGAGAGTGCAGAAAGCCACCCTCCCAGAGAGTGCAGAAAGCCACCCTCCCAGAGAGTGCAGAAAGCCACCCTCCCAGAGAATGCAGAAAGCCACCCTCCCAGAGAGTGCAGAAAGCCACCCTCCAGAGAGTGCAGAAAGCCACCCTCCCAGAGAGTGCAGAAAGCCACCCTCTCAGAGAGTGCAGAAAGCCACCCTCCCAGAGAGTGCAGAAAGCCACCCTCCCAGAGAATGCAGAAAGCCACCCTCCCAGAGAATGCAGAAAGCCACCCTCCCAGGGAGTGCAGAAAGCCACCCTCCCAGGGAGTGCAGAAAGCCACCCTCCCAGAGAGTGCAGAAAGCCACCCTCCCAGGGAGTGGAGAAAGCCACCCTCCCAGAGAGTGCAGAAAGCCCACCTCCCAGTGTGCAGGAAGTACACCTTCCAGGATACAGGAAGTACACCTTCCAGGGTACAGAAAACCACCCTTCCAGAGAGTGCAGAAAGCAACCCTCCCAGAGTGCAGAAAGTCCACCTTCCAGTATACAGAAAGCCCACCCTCCCAGAGTGCAGAAAATCCACCTCCCAGTGTGCAGAAAGCCATCCTTCCAGGGTAGCGAAAGCCACCCTCCCAGTGTGCAGAAAGTACACCTTCTAGGGTACAGAAAGCCACCCTCTCAGAGTGCAGAAAGCCCACCTCCCAGTGTGCAGGAAGTACACCTTCCAGGGTACAGGAAGTACACCTTCCAGGGTACAGAAAACCACCCTCCCAGAGTGCAGAAAGCCCACCTCCCAGAGGGCAGAAAGCCCACCTCGCAGAGGGCAGAAAGCCACCCTCCCAGAGTGCAGAAAGCCCACCTCCCAGATTGCAGAATGCCACCCTCCCAGTATACAGAAAGTACACCCTCTCAGTGTGCAGAAAATCCACCCCCCAGTGTGCAGGAAGTACACCTTCCAGTGTGCAGAAAGTACACCCTCCCAGTGTGCAGAAATCCCTGTTTTTAGGGCCAGTTCACACCATAGAAATGTAGTCCGGGTGCGTTCCAGATGCTTATCTGCATGCATGTTTTTGATGCGTTTTTTGATGCAGTCCAGTGAATTTTTTCCCCCCTCTTTTTTTTCTCAATTTTAAATAGCATTTTTGGTGCGTTTTACATCGTTCCAGTACAGTCCAGTAAAAATGGGGCATGTTCTACTTTTTTTTTCTGAATCTAGAACACACTATGCCATTGAAAACCATATAACCTACTTTCCATGCGTTCTTGATGCAGAAAAAAGAAAACCCACTGGACTGCATGTGGTGTGAACTGGCCCTTAGTGTATAGAAACCCACATCTTCCAGTATGCAGAAAGCCCCCTTCCAGGGTACAGAAAGCCCCCTATATAATCTACAGAAGGCAGCTCCCCAGTGTGCAAAAAGTCCCACCTATTCCATTATGCAGAAAGCCCCCCCCCTTTTCAAGGGTAAAAAAAAGCCCCTTTCCAGTGTGCAGAAAACTCACCTACCAGTGTGCAGAAAGCCCCCTTCCATGGTCAAAAAGACCCTTTTTCTTGTTTCAAAAAGAGCCTATCCTTCCATTGTCAGAAAGACCCTTCTTCTGGTGTGCAGAAAGTCACCCTCCCAGTTTGAAGAACTAGTGTACCAAAAGGTGGAGAACGCATCTGTCCATTATGCAGAAAGCCCCCTCCCCTTGTTGCAGAAAGAGACTTTCCAGAGTGCAAAAAGCCCCTTCTTCTATTGTGCAGAAAGCCACCCCCTATCCAGGGTACAGAAAACCACCCCCTATCCAGTGTACAGAAAGCCAGTAAGCCACCCCCTATCCAGGGTACAGAAAGCCACCCCTATCCAGGGTACAGAAAGCACCCTCTATCCAGGGTACAGAAAGCACCCTCTATCCAGGGTACTGAAAGCCACCCTCTATCCAGAGTACAGAAAGCCACCCCCTATCCAGGGTACAAAAAGAACCTCCTATCCAGGGTACAGAAAGCACCCCCCTATCCAGGGTACAGAAAGCACCCCCTATCCAGGGTACAGAAAGCCACCTCCTATCCAGGGTACATAAAGCCACTCCCTATCCAGGGTACAGAAAGCCACCCCCTATCCAGGGTACAGAAAGCCACCTCCTATCCAGGGTACAGAAAGCCACCTCCTATCCAGGGTACAGAAAGCCACCCCCTATCCAGGGTACAGAAAGCCACTCCCTATCCAGGGTACAGAAAGCCACCCCCTATCCAGGGTACAGAAAGACACCTCCTATCCAGGGTACAGAAAGCCACCTCCTATCCAGGGTACAGAAAGCCACCCCCTATCCAGGGTACAGAAAGCCACCCCCTATCCAGGGTACAGAAAGCCACCCCCTATCCAGGGTACAGAAAGCCACCTCCTATCCAGGGTACAGAAAGCCACCCCTATCCAGGGTACAGAAAGCCACCTCCTATCCAGGGTACAGAAAGCCACCTCCTATCCAGGGTACATAAAGCCACTCCCTATCCAGGGTACAGAAAGCCACCCCCTATCCAGGGTACAGAAAGCCACCTCCTATCCTGGGTACAGAAAGCCACCTCCTATCCAGGGTACAGAAAGCCACCCCCTATCCAGGGTACAGAAAGCCACTCCCTATCCAGGGTACAGAAAGCCACCCCTATCCAGGGTACAGAAAGCCACCTCCTATCCAGGGTACAGAAAGACACCTCCTATCCAGGGTACAGAAAGCCACCCCCTATCCAGGGTACAGAAAGCCACCCCCTATCCAGGGTACAGAAAGCCACCCCCTATCCAGGGTACAGAAAGCCACCTCCTATCCAGGGTACAGAAAGCCACCCCCTATCCAGGGTACAGAAAGCCACCTCCTATCCAGGGTACAGAAAGCCACCCCCTATCCAGGGTACAGAAAGCCACCCCCTATCCAGGGTACAGAAAACCACCTCCTATCCAGGGTACAGAAAGCCACCCCCTATCCAGGGTACAGAAAGCCACCTCCTATCCAGGGTACAGAAAGCCACCTCCTATCCAGGGTACAGAAAGCCACCCCCTATCCAGGGTACAGAAAGCCACCTCCTATCCAGGGTACAGAAAGCCACCCCCTATCCAGGGTACAAAAAGCCACCCCCTATCCAGGGTACAGAAAGCCACCTCCTATCCAGGGTACAGAAAGCCACCCCCTATCCAGGGTACAGAAAGCCACCCCCTATCCAGGGTACAGAAAGCCACCCCCTATTTAGGGTACAAAAAGAACCCCCTATCCAGGGTACAGAAAGCACCCCCTCCAATGGTGTAGACTGGTCCTTCCCAGTTTACAGAAAGCCCAGGTACAGGACTCCCCCTAGCATAAAGTAGTCATAGAAAATAAATACATTGCTATTGCTAATCTCCTGAAATCCCAGGCTGCTTTACAGTTTTGCTAATCTTATGTTATCAATACTTTTCTGGGTCAATAGCCTAGAACAAAATGCTTGCCAGTGATAAAGGATTATCAAAGCACTACAGGTTATCTAAGAAGACAGGACAGCAGTAGCAGACTGCCTCAGAGCTGGCTTTGTCTGAGCTTTCCAATAAGGCGTGGGTCAGCTGAATGAGCCTTTCAGTGCTATGTGTAAATCACAGCTTGAGCTATTGATCTCTGTAAAAGCCAGGTTTTTTTTTTTTTTTTACAACACACTGCTAAGCAGTTTTTTGGAAGACGTGATAAGGAGAATAAACTGCTAGCTAAAAGAAAATAATAAATATTAGTTTGCAATTAAATTTTTGCCCAAAAAAAGAAAACATTTTCAAATACTTTTATTACTGGCTATAATAACGGAATACAAAACGACTACATATTCCTCGTTGGAGATACAAAAAGACATCTATAAATCATAATTTTTTTTTTACCTGCTTATGGATGATTTTTGTTGTTCTTTATTGAAAGTTGCAGAGTCTATTTTCTTGTCACAGTCAGATCATCTCATCATAGGATTAAAGAGAATAGTTCTCACCGGTCACCCGCTAGGCACAGCTAGTGTGACAGGCAATGAGAGTCTCATTTATACCTGATGCGGCTCGGTATATGAAATTGGCTCTGCGCCTTTTCAGTTACGACAGATGCAGCCATCTGACTCTACCCTACAGCAATCTTCATGGGTCACCTGCTGTCACTCCGTTTTCTCCAGTGGAGCCATGGACAAAAAGAATATCTACAGATACAGTATAATGCATCTTATTAACCACTTGCTTACTGGGCACTTAAACCCCCCTCCTATCCAGACCAATTTTCAGCTTTCAGCGCTGTCGCACTTTGAATGACAATTGCGCGGTCATACAACACTGTACCCAAATTACATTTTTATCATTTTTTTTCCCACCTAAATAGAGCTTTCTTTTGGTGGTATTTGATCACCTCTGCGATTTTTATTTTTTGTTAAAAAAATGTAAAAAGACCGAATTTAAAAAAAAAAAAGAAAACGTTTTTTTCTTTTTAATTTTGTTATAAAAATATAAAATGGGCAATTTTTGTCCGTCATTGATGTACGCTGAAGTAGAAAAGAGCTGCGCCAATTAGAATAAAAATAAAGCAAAAGCAAATGGAAGGGCTGAGCACACTTCCAATAGGTGAATGTCCACAATGTTAGAGGATATGAGTCCTGTGAATCATATTCAACACATATGAATCCTGTTCAACACTTAATGAAATTATCCACAGAAGACAATAAGTAAGGACATTAAAAACATATGCCCAAGAAATGTTTCTAAAATTCCTCAGAAATGAAGATGGTGATCCAGACATCCAGATGTGATTCAAATGTTACACCTCAGTGTAAACAAGTAAATGGTGAAACACAAGTGCCCGACACCCTCAAACACTAAATGCTTACCAGATGGCAAAGCAAGTAAAGCTTTGCTATGACACAATCAGCATCTGCTATGGGTGTTCTTAGCTTCACTATATCCCGACCCACAGCATACACTGCTCCGGGTTGTAGGACACTAAAAATCCACTTGCTCAATGGGAATCCATATAGGAGGCAAAGGAAAAAAATCGGCCCATAGCGTGATTCCCGGTGTACGCTGATGAGGCGGCAGTGACGGGCACCGATAGGCGGCAGTGATGGGCACTGATGGGTGGCAGTGATGGGCACTGATGGGTTACACTGATGGGCAGCATTTTTAGGTGGCACTGATTGGCAGCACTGGTGGGCATTGATAGGTGGCACTGGTGGGCATTGATAGGTGGCACTGGTGGGCATTGATAGGTGGCACTAGTGGGCATTTATAGGTGGCACTTATGGGCATTGACAGGTGGCACTTGTGGGCATTGCAAGGTGGCATACATGAGGCATAATTGCCTCTGACTTTTCGGGATCGATGTCCCTTTAAGATAAGCCGGTGATCGGCTTTTTTTTTTCTCCTCCGCTGTCAGCGTGAGGAGAAAAAAAAAAACGATCACCTGAGCTTTTGTTTTGATCATGTGATCAGCTGTCATTGGCTGACAGCTGATCACATGGTAAGGGGCCGGACCCGCCCCTTACTCGGATCGCTGATCACCTGAGTCTCAGTGACTTAGTGATCCCAACGCGCAAGGAGCGTGCACAGGGGAGGACGTCATATGACAGCCTCCCGGGAATTGAGATCCGCGCTATGGCCGTCATTCGGCCATAGCGCGGATGTCAAGTGGTTAAAGAAAAAAAAAGACCTTTATACCTATCTATTTCTAATCCCATCCAGTCGCGTGGTCCTGCAGCTCCCGCTTCCCTGTGTCAGTGAGCAAAAGGGGCTGACAATGGCTGGGCAGTGGGAGCCAATGGGTGACGTCAAGGCTCCCAGAATTCCCAGAGGTTGTTGAGCACTCCCTGAACCTGAGCTGCAGGATCACGTGACCGGGCTGGAACGGTTTAAAATAGGTAAGTACAAACATGCTTTTTATACAGGGTAGGCAGGATATAACGGATTCAACTCTTCTGGGAAGGCTGTCCACAAGGTTTAGGAGTGTGTCTATGGGAATGTTTGACCAATCATTTGGTGGAGGGGGGATTATGGTGGGGGGCTGTTTTTCAGGGGTTGGGCTTGGCCCCTTAGTTCCAGTGAAGGGAACTCTTAAGGCATCAGCATACCAAGACATTTTGGTAAATTTCATGTTCCCAACTTTGTGGGAACAGTTTGGGGACGGCCCCTTCCTGTTCCAACATGACTGAGCACCAGTGTACAAAGAGTCCATAAAGACATGGATGAGCGAGTTTGGGGTGGAGGAACTTGACTGGCCTGCACAGAATCTTGAACTCAACCCGATAGAACACCTTTGGGATGAATTAGAGCGGAGACTGCGAGCCAGGCCTTCTAGTTCAACATATGAAAAGGGTTTTTCCATTTAGGGCACCACTAGAAAAAGGAGGGAGTCCCCAAATGGCAAACGATGGCTTCTATGGCTACAGTGGACAAATAAGATATTGTAGAAAATATATATCCAAATAGTTTATTAAGTTACAAAAGAGTGTGTACATATAAAATTGACCTAGCCCAAATGGCTTTACTAGATGTCAGTCCTATGTGCCCCAACATGCATGTCTAGATTACCCCGAAATATAATGTGTATGCTATTATTACATTGTAAGGGACACGGAAAATTACGAATCGAAAAAAAAAGTTACGAATGTACGAATTTTTTCGTTAAATCCATTCGAAGCACGTTAAGCAGCGCCATTGTAAGAGACACGGAAAATTACGAATCGCAAAAAAAAAAAAAAGTTACGAATGTACGAATTCTTTCGTTCAATCCATTCGAAGCACGTTAAGCAGCGCCATTGTAAGAGACGCGGAAAATTACAAATCGCAAAAAAAAAAAGTTAGGAATGTACGAATTTTTTCGTTAAATCCATTAGAAGCACGTTAAGCAGCGCCATTGTAAGGGACACGGAAAATTACCAATTCAACAAAAAAAAAAAGTTACGAATGTACGAATTTTTCGTTCATTTTGATTTTCGTTGTTCCTGTTGTCGTTTTTCGGATTTTATTCTTTCGTAGTTTCGTTGTTTCTAATTTGGTTATTTCGGATTTTCGTTGTTTTTCATATTCGTTCGATTCGATAATTCGTTATTCGTTAAATTTTTAGCGAATCATTCGTTCATTCGTACGATAACGAATGAACGAATATAACGAATTTTTACGGAAAACTAAAAAAAACTAAACGAATGTCTAGTTGGAATTTCCGACCGTGTGTACGAGGGCTTAGACTGGGATGCCATTCCAATTCATGTGCGTGAAGAGGCAGGCGTCCCAATACTTCTGACAATATAGTGTATGTCTACTTTAAACACAGCTTGCCTTTAAAAAAAACAACATGAAAGCAGCATAAATCGCTAAGCACAAACAACACACGGTGCCTGATTATTGTTTTTAGTTGCAATGAAAGCCGGGTCAGAGTTCTGGCACACCCAAGTGGTCCCCTACATTGAAATTCATGCATCTCGCTCTGTTGGCTCCTGAAGACCACGGAGTGCGCTGCAGCACGCTGTAGATAGGGGGTGTGCCCATTTTTCACCATCAACGGCGCTTTCACAATTTTCCTAATGACAGCCTTCCGTTAGAGCCAGCAGCACCCAGGCACACGCGGTGAAATAAGACTTCTAAGATAGTTTTCCGTTCTTGTGTCTGTCTCCATTCTGAAAAGCCCATCGCCAGCCATCTATTCTCGGTGGGGGGGAAATTGATGCTTTACGCAAATGTATCCGCAAATTCCCGCCTCGTAAATACATCAATTTCCGAGACATAGCTGACTGCGGGGGCCTCCATAATTCAGCCGTATTACAGAGATTTTTTACTAACCCAAGATAATGTATGTACTAATAATGTGCACTGTGACCCGCCATAAGCACACAACAAGATGATGCATGGGTTTAATACACAGTAATTACACAACGCACGCTCTCTGCGAAGGAAAAAGAACGGAGAGGATTCTGGGATGGAGGGGATGATGCAACCAAGGCTTGCTATCACACTCAGGCAATTAAAAGATCAATCCACCCAGAACGCCAGGAACAAAATGCTGATTCCCTTTCACAGTTGGGGGAATGAGGTGGGTACGGGGGGGGGGGGATCCTTTCCTTCCTGTGTCAATTCTGGTCTGGTTAACCAGGCGTATTTATTCGTACATTCGTAACATTCGTAGATTCGTAATCGGAGCATAATTCATAATGTTATGTAATGTGTATGCTATTATTACATTTTAAGAGACACGGAAAATGACGAATTGAAAAAAAAAAGTTACGAATGTACGAATTTTTTCGTTCAATCCATTCGAAGCACGTTAAGCAGCGCCATTGTAAGAGACACGGAAAATTACAAATCGAAAAAAAAAAAAAAAAAAAAAGTTACGAATGTACGAATTTTTCGTTCATTTTGATTTTCGTTGTTCCTGTTTTCGTTTTTCGGATTTTCTTCTTTCGTACATTCGTTGTTTCTAATTTGTTTTTTTTCGGATTTTCGTTGTTTTCGGATTCGTTCGATTCGAACAATTCGTTATTCGTTAAAATTCGTTCATTCGTACGAAAACGAATGAACGAAAATAACGAAAAAAAAACCGAAACGAATTGCACATGTCTAATATGCAGCCACTTGTGACAATCAAATGCAGCCACTTGTGCCCATCAAATACAGCCATGCAGCCCCTCCCATGTGGCTGGTCCAGCGGCACTTACCGCTCGTGTGGCGGGGCTCTGCTTCTCTCCTGGAGTGATGGGGCTCTCCTCCTCTGCGGCTCTCCTCCTCCGCCGCTCTCCTCCTCATCAGGAAGCAGCGTTTCTCCTCCTCTGCGTGAAGCGGCGGCTCTCCTCTTCGCCAGGAAGCGGCGTCTGTGGCTCCTGTGTCCACTCCAGGCTTCCTCCTCCGTGTCTCCTCTTCCGCCAAAGCGTTAGGCATCCGCGTTTGAAATCTCCCCAGAGTGGCTCAATGATATTGAGGTCAGGAGACTGAGATGGCCACTCCAGAACCTTCACTTAATTCTGCTGTAGCCAATGACAGGCCGTCTTGGCCTTGTGTTTTGGGTCATTGTCATGTTGGAGTGTCCAAGTACGTCCCATGCGCAGCTTCCTGGCTGATGAATGCAAAATGTTCCTCCAGTATTTTTTGATAACATGCTGCATTCATCTTGCTATCAATTTTGACCAAATTTCCTGTGCCTTTGTAGCTCACACATCCCCAAAACATCAGCGATCCACCTCCATGTTTCACAGTAGGAATGGACCTTGTTGACTTCTCTCCAAATATAGTGTTTATGGTTGTGGTCAAAAAGCAAAATTTTGGTCTCATCACTCCAAATGACTTTGTGCCAGAAGGTTTGAGGCTTGTCTCTGTGCTGTTTGGCCTATTGTAAGCGGGATACTTTGTGGCATTTGTGTAGTAATGGCTTTTTTTCTGGTGACTTGACCATGCAGCCCATCTTTCTTCAAGTTGCCTCCTTATTGTGCATCTTGAACAGTGCCGATCCTGACCTCCCTGGGGCCCTAAGCAAAATTCTGCTAAGGGGCCCTCTACTTGACCCATGATGCCGTGACCTATGTAAACTATTTGCCATTGCCACACAGTCACACTCGACACTTCAGTGCTCCCAAAACAATCCTCCCTCCTTTAAACAAAACAGTCAAAGAATAAGTACAACAATATAGAACAGAATGAGGTCCCCAGAGAGCCCCCCTTACATTAGGGTCCTCAGAGAGCTCCCCTTACATCAGGGTCCCTTAGAGAGCCCCTTCTTACACCAAGGTCCCCAGAGAGCCCCCCTTACACAAGGGTACCCAGACAGCCCCCCTTAAATCAGAGAGTCTCCCCTATATGAGGGTCCCCAGAGAGCCTTCCCCCCCCCCCTTACATCAGGGTCCCCAGAGAGCCTCCCCCTACATTAGGGTCCCCAGAGAGACCCCTTAAATCAGGGTCCCTAGAGAGCCTCCCCCTACATTAGGGTCCCCAGAGAGCCTCCCCCTACATTAGGGTCCCCAGAGAGCCTCCCCTTACATCAGGGTCCCCAGAGAGCCCCCCCTTACATCAGGGTCCCCAGAGAGCCTCCCCCTACATTAGGTTTCCCAGAGAGCCTCCCCTTACATCAGAGTCCCCAGAGAGCCTCCCCTTACATCAGGGTCCCCAGAAAGCCCCTCCTTACATCAGGGTCCCCAGAGAGCGCCCCTTACATAAGTGTCCTCAGAGAGCCCCTCCTTACATCAGGGTCCCCAGTGAGCCTCCCTACTTACATCAGGGTTCCCATAGGGTATCCCCCTACATCAGGGTCCCCAGAGAGCCTCCCCTTACATCAGGGTCCTCAGAGAGCCTCCACTTACACCAGGGTCCCCAGAGAGCCTCCCCTTACACCAGGCTCCCCAGAGAGCCCCTCCTTACATCAGGGTCCTCAGAGAGCCCCTTCTTACATCAGGGTCCCCAGAGAGCCCCCTTACACCAGGGTCCCCAGAGAGCCCCCCCCCCTTATAACAGGGTCCCAAGAGAGCCTCCCCTTACATTAGTGTCCCAAGAGAGCCTTCCCTCTTAAATTAGTATCCCCAGAGAGCCCCTCCTTACACAGGGTCCCCAGAGAGCCCCTCCTTACACAGGGTCCCCAGAGAGCCCTCCCTCTGACATTATTGTCCCCAGGGGGCCCCCTCTTACATCAGTGTCCCCAGAGGGCCCCGTCTTTACATCAGTGTCCCCAGAGGGCCCCGTCCTTACATCAGTGTCCCCAGAGGGCCCCGTCCTTACATCAGTGTCCCCAGAGGGCCCCGTCCTTACATTAGTGTCCCCAGAGAGCACCCCTCTTACATTAGTGTCCCCAGAGGCCCCCTTCCTTACATTAGTGTCCCCAGAAAGCCCGCCCCTCTTACATTTTGGCCCCCAAACAGCTGACTCCCCCCCTTGCAGAGGTTCCCCTGTACCTGGCTGGTGGAGGTGGGAGGCGGCGATCGGCAGCTATATGGTGTCCACAGGCAGGGGGATCTCCCTGGGGCTAGTAGTTCTATCTCCGAATGTATACAGCGGTGAGGGGAGGGGCCTCTGACACGGGCATCAGCAACAGTGTTCAAGCAGAGAGAAAGTGAAACTGATACCTGCCCGGGTCAGAGGCCCCTCCCTCTCCTCTCCACTGTATACACTGAGAATACTACAAACCCCAGGGAGATCCCACCGCCCACTCAGGCACCATAGAGCTGCCGATCGCCACCTTCCACCTCCTCCCACCTCTCCTCACTGCACTCTAAACGGCCAGCCAGAGGTGCAGGGGGGATGCTGGGTCTTGGGGGCCCCCCACAGCGGCGGGGCCCTAAGCAGCTTGCATAGTGTGCCTATAGGGCCGATCGGCTCTGATCTTGAAACAGCCACACCCCATGTTTTCAGAGAATCCTGTATTTCACCTGAAGTTATTTGTGGTTTTTCTTTGCATCACGAACAATTTTCCTGGCAGTTGTGGCTGAAATTTTAGTTGGTCTACCTGACCGTGGTTTGGTTTCAACAGAACCCCTCATTTTACACTTCTTGATTAGAGTTTGAACACTGCTGATTGGCATTCTCAATTCCTTGGGTATCTTTTTATATCCCTTTCCTGTTTTCTACTGTTCAACTACCTTTTCCCGCAGATCCTTTGACATTTCTTTTGCTTTCCCCATGACTCAGAATCCAGAAATGTCAGTGCAGAACTGGGTGAAAGATGCAAGGGTCTGTCAGGAGTCCAGAAACTCATTGAGAGTTTCTGGACTCATTGACACACACACTAATTACAAGAAAACAGATCGCAGGTGAGGATGGTTACCTTTTAATAGCCATTCAAATCACTTTGTGTCAACTTGTGTGCATGTTATCAGGCAAAATCACCGGGGTATGTAAACGTTTGATCAGGGTTATTTGGGTAGTATCTGTTGTCATTATGATTTAAACAGAATAAACACAGTTAATTGATAATAAATGGCTTCAGCCAAATACTAACCACGGAGTGAAAGAAAGGTTTTTTGTGTTATCATTCATATTCTATGAAAAATGGCCAAGTAATCATAAATTCTGCCAAACTTATGAGCACAACTGTATTTTTATTTTTTTTTTGAAAGCCGATGGCGTGCAAAACACACTCAAAAACTCACCCGGTGCATAAAAAATGTGCACAACATAAAGAGGTGTGATAAAAAAGTGCAACGGGTACACAAGTCCTCTAAAATCAGAGGACCTAGTCCTGAATCCCCCGGGGCGTTAGGCTCCAGACAGGGACAAGGACACGTAAAACTTGGTCTTCATGGCCGAAACCAATCAGACCCCATTCTCTGGAAGGTCTGCCGAAACAGACCCACCCAAATACTAGGTGAGGCTCACCCGAAGGGAGACCCCAACCCTATGAAAGAGGGCGAACTAAGCCAGAAGGCCATGTCCACCCCCTCCCCAGACTTTCAGGACAGGCCCTGGGACCTGTGACCCTACTCATCACACAGTGCTAAACGTGTACAAACAAAAAAGTACAAAAACGTGACAAACAAAGGTAATGAATAAAATAAAGTGGGGGAAGGGACAGTGAAGAGGAGGAGTGAAAGATGTGGCCATTGTGCAAGACAATGACCAGGCCCTCCGACTTTATGAGCACAACTGTATGTATTACTAGATAGCAGTAGTAGGTCACATTCAAGTGAATTTGATCTGTAATGACGGAGATATTTTGTAGCTTAGCCAAGACACTTGTTCGGTTCTAATTAGATTTAGTAAGGTACCGTAACATTTATATCCACACAGGCAGCACAGACACCTTAATCTAATTATAATGGTATTTTTAGAAATAGATTTTTCAAAAAACAGGTTGGGAGGTGTGAAAGTTGTGAAACTAATCAGTTTTAGTTCAATAATCCTGTCCTTGGTGTCAACGGGCCCCTAGAAAGGTGTTAATCCCTCAATTCACATGGTAGAAGTTGTAAATTGTTGTCACATTAAATGTGGAAGACAGATGGTGTCAAAGGTCCCCACCCCATGTTTCCTGGCACTTATTAGAGATGAAGACATGTCTTGGATTACCTATGAAACATTCTCAACATTACAGAACAGGTCCAATTGAATGTGACCAACTACCACTAGATATACCATAACCTGGTTAAGGCCCCTTTCACACTGGGGCGGTTTTCAGGCGGTACAGCGCTAAAAATAGCGCCTGTACACCGCCTGAAAAAACCGGCCCCATTCACTCCAGTGTGAAAGCCGGCGGGCTTTCACACTGGAGCGGTGCGCTAGCAGGACCGCAACAAAAGTCCTGCTAGCAGCATCTTTGGAGCGGTGAAGGAGCGGTGTATTTACCGCTCCTATACCGCTCCTTCCCATTGAAATCAATGGGAAACCGCGGGGATACCGCCCGCAAACCGCCGCTGCAGCGGCGCTTTGCGGAGGTTTTTAACCCTTTTGCGGCCGCTAGGGGGGGTTAAAACCACCCCGCTAGCGGCCGCATACCGCGGGTAAAACGATGGTAAAGCAGCGCTAAATATAGCGCTGCTTTACCGTCGCCGCCCCGCACCGCCCCAGTGTGAAAGGGGCCTAAATGAGAACCTTCTTAAGTCTACAATAACTCCAGGTTAGCCCTGATCAGTTGTTATTCCATATTTTGTATTAAAATTCCTCAACACAACTGTGAGCCAAGCATTTGGCTTGTGGTTGCGTCTCGTTCCCATTGATTTTAATAGGCACATTTGAGAGGGGTGCCCATAAAAAGAGGAAAGAAAGAGATCAACCCCATAACTCAACTCAACTCCCTATTTCACTTGCCCTTAATTAACGCTCTCCCCCTAAACTCTGAAACTATCAAAGTCCCACAATCAACAAAATGAAACAAAAACTGTCATTGTTTTGGTTATATGCAATGACATGGACAAGTGCAATCCAAAAAAATAAACTGGAGGTTCACACCATAGGAAACATGGCCTCCAAGCAATTTCCCTTATCTATATGCACCTCCTCAGTGCTGAAGCCTCCCACTTCACCCCACATAACTACTCTGGCCAATGGTGACTCTAATTGGGTATAGCGCCCTCCTCTAGTTAGGCTGCTAGGATTACATTTAGTTTTTGGCTCCACTGCAGTGCTGTGATTGATTGTGTGGTCTGTTCAGAGTTTCCTGAGCTGAGAGTTTTATTATTCCCACCTGCCTCTGAAAAAAGTTTCCAGAGCATAGGGCAGGGAGATTCAAATGATCCCTTGAATATTTATCATGCCCAAGCCAAATCCTGAAAGGAGGCATTCAGAAGGTGGCTGGCTGGGGGGGGTGGGGTGGGGGGGTTAGGTGATAAATGAATGAATGAATGAATGATTTGTATAGCGCTGCAACTGCGAACTGAATCGCCTCGAGGCGCTTGATCTGACCTGCGTTGATTCCTTCTTAGAAGAGGTGGGTCTTGAGTTTTTTCCTGTAGGCCCGATGGTTTCCTTCCAAGCGGATGTTGGTAGGTAGAGCGTACCATAGCCGTGGTCCTTGGACTGCAAATCTTCTTTCTCCCCTTGATTTGTACCGGGACTTGGGGACGAGGAGGAGGTTTTGGTTGGTTGATCGGAGGTTGCGATTGGGAGTGTAGTATTTTATTTTTTCACATAAGTATTGAGGAGCATCTCCTTGTGTGCATTTGTGGGTGAGGCAGAGGGTCTTGAATGTTATCCGATCCTTTACGGTTAGCCAGTGTAGGATCCTCAGGGATGGGGAGATGGATTCCCATGTTTTTTTTTTTTTTTTTCCCGTGACTAGTCTTGCTGCCGTGTTTTGAACGACTTGTAGGCGTGCAATACGGAATTTAGGTAGTCCTATGTAGAGGGAGTTTGCGTAGTCGAGTCGAGAGTTGATGATTGTTCCTACCACTATTGCTTTTTCCTTTTCTGGAATGAAGGGGATGAGTCTACGTAGCAGGCGTAGAAGGTGGTAGGATCTGCTGACTACTGATCCTATTTGTGCATCCATTGACATGTGCAGGAAGACTGAGCAGAGTGTTCATTCCTCTCCAGGAGGGTTCCAGTTCTCCTGGGGGGCTGCTGCCCTTGGGAGAGAGTTAATGAGACAGAGATTGCAGTCTAGGCCTCAGCACTAGCTGGGCTGAGAGCCTGGAGAAGATTCCTAAATTATTATTTGCTGGAGAGCACTGCACTGAAAAGAGAAGTACAGCCAAAGCTTGTTTGGCTGTACTTCTCCTGTGGATCACAGGAGTGCAATTCGTTCTGCACTCCTGTGACCTGTTTTCAGCAGACAGCAGGCGGAAGCTTGCTGTTGGCTGATGCACAGAGCTGGTCCAGGCTCGAGAAAGATCAGGACCATATGGTCGGGATCCGTCCACATGCCTGGACCAGCACCCGGCTCAGCCTCTCTGAGAACCAAGCGATGTGCAGTGTTTGATCGCTTGGTTCTAATGCCGCGTACATACGGTCAGAATTCCCGTCGGAATTCCGACGGAATTTCGCTCAAACTGTCTTGCCTACACACGGTCACACCAAATTCCGGCGGTCTGTAACACAGCGGCATAAAACATGTTCGACAGCACTATAGAAGGGAAGTTTAATGCTTCCGAGCATGCGTCGAATTGTTTCCGAGCATGCGTCGGAATTTTATGTATCGGAATTGCATACACACGATCGGAAAATCCGATAAAAAGGTTTTCCGTCGGAAAAATTGAGAACAGGTTCTCAATCCAAAGTCCGTTGGAAATTCCGACAGAAAAAGACCGATGGGCATACACACGGTCGGAAAATCCGTTGAAAAGCTCCCATCGGACTGTTTCCATCGGAAATTTCGACCGTGTGTACGCCGCATCAGTGGATGATGGGTGGCAGACAGCTCCTGGGACGCTGTGAGTAAAAACCTTGTTGGGGACTGTGCAAGTGCAATAAGGGTACTAAGGCCAGAAGTGGTTGTATGGACTTCTGCTCTAGGGTCCTAGATATACTGGTCATTCCCTGCTACCTCCAGAAAAGCTGCTATAAGATAGATTAGTGAGAGGTTTGTCCTCCCATTATTGCTATTGATTGTTTGGAGTATCCCGTGACCCTATTTGTTAAAGTTCTTCTGCAATAAATACTAAAAAGACATCCCCTTGACTGAGCCTGAATTGCTGGTGTGCGTGGGACTGAGCTTGTGTGACTGGCAGTCTCTGTACTATTCTGGGAGACCTGGGTACATTCTCAGCGGCTTCTCCGGGGGTGAGCTCTACATGGGCAATGGCTAATGATGAGGATCTTGTGGAGAGTATATTGATAAATATGTATGGGAGGGGGCAGGAGAGGCTTACGTAAATGTATATAGATAAAGGTCAGAGCATCTGTAGGATCCGTTGGCACCCTTATATTTCTAAAACCTTGGAATGTATATAACAGGCCTAGAAAGAATTTCTATCCTCACAACAAAAGTCGGAGTTGGCTTTAAGTACAAAGCGATGGTGCTTGCAGCATGCATATTTCAGGTCCTCATTAGGACAGCCATCTCGTACCCTCCTCAGCGTAGATTGTGAGAGCCCAAGCTCCTCATTATATCACTGCTAGGAGTAAATTAGATGAGGAATATATTAAAGTCGATATTTGCCTCCATTCTCTCCTCTTATCACACAGAAAGTAATCAAGGATGAGAGTGGTCTTCTGCAGCCATCAGTGATTATGTGAGATAGCCCCAGGGGGATGCTTGGATAACACGTGCTTTACCTAATTTGGCCGAACCTGCTGAGAAATGCATAAACCGCGCTCCCATTTATCAGTTATTTTCCACCCAGGATGATGGAGAGACAAAGCAAAGTGATGCTTGAAAAAAGAATCCAGACAAGAGACAGCAATCAATATTAAACACATGAAGTGGAATGGCTTGTGCTTGCTTTTTTTTTTTTCTTTTAAAAACAAAAAACAAAAAAAATCCCGTTACCAAATTAAAAATGTGTAGGTAAATGCACAGAAAAAATCAAGTATTATAAATGCTTACTCGCAGCATTCTTTTTCATTTCCATTTTTACTTGAAATGAGCCTTTGAACTTGCTTACAAAGTTGACCAATCCGGGAAGAGCCAGTTCCTTAGCATGGCCCTCTCCCTCTTTGCATGTCATAGCCCTCTCCTCTTTTGGGAATGGATATCTGTTTCCTCTCTGTGCTTCCCCAGCTTTAGCATAAATACAGCTAGATAGGTTCATGGCTGGAGACCATGTAGTAGCTTAGAGCCAATACAGCTAGATAGGTTCTTGGTTGGGGACCATGCAGTAGCTTAGAACAAATACAGCTAGATAGGTTCATGGCTGGGGACCATGCAGTAGCTTAGAACAAATACAGCTAGATAGGTTCATGGCTGGGGACCATGCAGTAGCTTAGAACAAATACAGCTAGATAGGTTCATGGCTGGGGACCATGAGTAGCTTAGAAAAAATACAGCTAGATAGGTTCTTGGTTGGAGACCATGCAGTAGCTTAGAACAAATACAGCTAGATAGGTTCTTGGCTGGGGACCATTCAGTAGCTTAGAACAAATACAGCTAGATAGGTTCATGGCTGGGGACCATGCAGTAGCTTAGAACAAATACAGCTAGATAGGTTCTTGGCTGGGGACCATGCAGTAGCTTAGAACAAATACAGCTAGATAAGTTCTTGGCTGGGGACCATGCCGTAGCTTAGAACAAATACAGCTAGATAAGTTCTTGGCTGGGGACCATGCAGTAGCTTAGAACAAATACAGCTAGATAGGTTCTTGGCTGGGGACCATGCAGTAGCTTAGAACAATTACAGCTAGATAGGTTCATTGTTGGGGACCATGCAGTAGCTTAGAACAAATACAGCTAGATAGGTTCTTGGCTGGTGACCATGCAGTAGCTTAGAACAAATACAGCTAGATAGGTTCTTGGCTGGGAACCATGCAGTAGCTTAGAACAAATACAGCTAGATAGGTTCTTGGCTGGGGACCATGCAGTAGCTTAGAACAAATACAGCTAGATAGGTTCACGGCTGGGGACCATGCAGTAGCTTAGAACAAATACAGCTAGATAGGTTCACGGCTCGGGACCATGCAGTAGCTTAGAACAAATACAGCTAGATAGGTTCATGGCTGGGGACCATGCAGTAGCTTAGAACAAATACAGCTAGATAGGTTCTTGGCTGGCGACCATGCCGTAGCTTAGAACAAATACAGCTACATAGGTTCATGGCTTGGGACCATGCAGTAGCTTAGAACAAATACAGCTAGATAGGTTCGTGGCTTGGGACCATGCAGTAGCTTAGAAAAAATACAGCTAGATAGGTTCACGGCTGGGGACCATGTCGTAGCTTAGAACAAATACAGCTAGATAAGTTCTTGGCTGGGGGCCATGTCGTAGCTTAGAACAAATACAGCTAGATACGTTCTTGGCTGGGGACAATGCAGTAGCTTAGCTCAAGCAGGGGTAAAGTCCTGGGGAAAAAAGTGTGGGAACTTCCACCCAAGATCCACTCGCCCACCAAAAAAAAAATGATACGCTCATATGCACGAACGCTTCAAAAGTGGTATTTTTCATCCAATTTTTGTATTGTGTGTATGAAGCTTAACTGTTAGTACATAAAAAAAAAACAATACTCAATAAACATAAATACAGTAATTCTCTGAATAATCAGCATTCATTCAATTGTGCTTCCATGCAAATGTGAACATCATGTTCTGATCTTTATTGGGGAATTTTATTTTGTATATAGAGTGTTTATGTGGTGAGTTTACACTTTTAATTGAACAGAGTTTGGATAACACAGGGTTAAACGGAAAGGTCATAAATTAACTGCACATTATCTGGACAGAATGCTTGGGGAGATAGTGATGTGTTCCTGCTTAGGAGATGTATGTTAGCTTGGGGGGGCTGCAAACTCTGCAGGGCTCCAACACACACTCGCTGCTATTTCAACCCTTCACATATTTCCACATAAACTTCCCTCCTGGCATTAAACTTTGCCAGGTATTGTGCTCAGCTTACCACCCCAAACTGATGTTCCTCTCTCAGCTCACCTCTCTCCCTGCATGTCCTGTGAGCAGAATAGCTGTGCTCCTCCTCTGGGTTCTCTCATCATATGGCACTGAAGATAGAGGAGGGGGGATTCAGTGGGATACACAGAGTAAGTATGCAGGAGACTGGGGGGGGGGGGGGGGGGGGGGGGGGAGATGAGGAGACAGAAAATCAGGAGGGGCCGGCGGGGAGGAGCGCATCACAAGAGGTCTGACTAAATACAATCTCTTAGCAGCAGGGACCTGATCTACCTGTCAGCTAGCTGTGATTGACAGGTAGATCGAAGCGGAAACCGTCATGGGGCCCCCTACTGGCAATGCCTGAATGGTCAGGTGTTTGGCACTTACTATTGCGAGCTGATTCGGCAGCTGCTGGTGTAGCACCTGCCACACAGCTCGCATACTTCAAAGTCTTGTAGGACACGGCTGCCAACGGGAACTGAGTTCCTGTTGTGGAAAAAGTACAGGAACTCCGTTCCTATGCGTTCACTCAGGGCTCAAGACAGTTAGCAACCTGCATGGTTGCCAACTGTGAACCTATCTAACTGTACTTGTTGCTTAGCACAAGTACAGCTAGATGGGTTCACGGCTGGGGATCATGAAATAGCTTTAGCACAAGTACTGCTATATGGGTTCAGGGCTGGGGTCCATGAAGTAGATTTAAGGTGCAGCACAGGCCGGGGGGCTCTACTCACGAAATCCTGGAGCAAGATTAGTCCATAGGTGCAGCCTCTTGTAAATAAATCCAGCATCCAGTCCCAGGGGTGCCAGGGGCAAACAGCCCCCACCCCCTCTCAGTTCACTGATCTATTCCACCGGGAGGATAAAGGCCATCTTCTCAGGGATTGGCTAGGCCCTGCTCAATATTAAGCCTGGCCATTTGAATTCCTCTTCCCTAAACTCTAGAAACTTCTTCTAGAGACAGGGGAAGCAATTCAATTCCCAACCTGTGAAGCCTTGAACAGACCAGACCAAACAATTATCGCTCCCGCGAGTACAGCAGGAGCCAAAAAACTATATTTACCTAGCAGCCCTACTAGGAGGGTGCAACAGATTGAACAAGGTTTGCAAATACTCTTGTACCGGGAAAATGTTCCCAATCTAAATTGCATCTTGCTTGAATTATATAGATTCAATTCTCCTGAATTACAAACTTCTAGCTTTGGCACTTTTGTAAGGTTTAAAAAAATAACAAGCCATATGTTGGAATGTGACTGTAGAGGAATCAAAGGTTTTCTTCTGCATATTTACTTGCTTTATTTTTTACGTTCACTGCAAATATGATATTCAAACAGAACGGAAGCCTCCCACGGGTTCAGAAAACATCTACTTTGTAAAACTGTCATAAACATCTTCAGACTACAGATTATAGAATTACACATCTGCTCCCTCTCCACTAGAAGAGGCTGGACTATACACTATATTACCATAAATATTGGGACGCCTGCCTTTACACGCACATGAACTAGTTTAATGGCATCCCAGTCTTAAGCCCCATACACACGGTCGGATTTTCCGATGGATTCTGTCCTATCGGACAATGTTGTTGGAAATTCCGACCGTGTGTAGGCACCATCGGACATTTTCCATCGGATTGTCCGACAGATAAAGTAGTATCTCCTGCTCTAAAAATTTTCTGACAACAAAGTCCGATCACACCAATTCCGATCGTGTGTAGCGAATTCCGACGGACAAAGTGCCACGCATGCTCAGATCACATTACAAGACCAAAGCTATTGGCTACTAGCCTCTACTTAGTCCCGTCGTAGGTAACAAACGTCACCACGTTCAGAATGATCGGATTTTCCGACAACTTTGTCCGATCGTGTGTATGCAACACCAGTGTCGGACTAAATCCGTCGGAAATCCGATGGATTTTGTGGTCGGATTTTCCGACCATGTGTATATGAGTTGGCCTTCCCTTTGCAGCTATAAAAGCTTCTGGGAAGGCTGTCCACAAGGTTTAGGAGTGTCTATGAATGTTTGACCATTCTTCCAGAAGCACATTTGTGAGGTCAGGCACTGATGTGGACGAGAAGTCCTGGCTGGCAGTCTCTGCTCTGATTCACCCCAAAGGTGTTCTATCAGGTTGAGGTCAGAACTCTGTGAAGGCCAGTCAAGTTCCTCCACCCCAAATCTCATCCAGGTCTTTATGGACCTTGCTTTGTGCACTGGTCCAAATTATTTGGTGGAGGTGGGATTATGGTGTGGGGATGTTTTACAGGGGTTAGGTTTGGCCCCTTAGCTTCAGCGAAGGGAACTCTTAAGGCATCAGCATACCAAGAGTTTTTGGACAATTTCATGCTCCCGACTTTGTGGGAACAACTTGAGGATGGTCCCTTCCTATACCATCATGACTGCGCACCAGTGCACAAAGCGAGTTTGGGGTGGAGGACTTGACTGGCCTGCACAGAGACCTGACCTCAACCCGATGGGATGAATTTGAGCAGAAACTGCGAGCCAGGCCTTCTCAACCAACATCAGTGCCTGACCTCACCAATGCGTTTCTGGAAGAATGGTCAAACATTCCCATAGACACACTACTAAACCTTGTGGACGGCCTTCCCAGAAGAGTTGAAGCTTTTATAGCTGCAAAGAATGGGCCAACTCAATAGTGAGCCCTACGGACTAAGACTGGGATGCCATTAAAGTTCATGTGCGTGTAAAGGCAAGCGTCCCAATAATTTTGGTAATATAGTGTATGTCAAAGTCAGTTGAGCACAGGCTGCCATTAATCATGCAGAAAGTTAGATTTCATATTAATTTTGATGACTCTCATTGATTTGACGACTCACCAGAACACATCTAGAATTTTGTAAGCTCTCTATAGTGAGTGGTTCTGTGTGTTATGCCGCGTACACACGACCGTTTTTTCCGTCTGAATAAACTCTGAAGGTTTTTCCGACAGAGTTCCAACAAAATTCCGCTCAAGCTGTCTTGCATCCACACGGTCCCGCCAAAGTCCGACCGTCAAGAACGCGGTGACGTACAACACGTACGGCGGGACTAGAAAACGGAAGTTCAATAGCCAGTAGCCAATAGCTTCCGTCTCGTACTTGCTTCAGAGCATGCGTCGTTTTTGGTGGGTCGGAACAGCATACAGACGAGCGTTTTTTCCGATAGTAATTTTTTTTCCGTCGGAAAAATATAGAACATGTTCTCTATCTAAGTCCGTCTGAATTTTCGATGGAAAAAGTCAGATGGGGCATACACGCGGTCGGAATATACCATGAAAAAAAGCTCCCATCGCACTCTTTCTGTCGGAAATTCCGCTCGTACTGGTTTGTTATGCGGCGTACACACGGTCGGAATTTCCGATGGAAACAGTCCGATGGGAACTTTTCATCGGATTTTCCGACCGTGTGTATGCCCATCGGTCTTTTTCTGTCGGAATTTCCGACGGACTTTGGATTGAGAACCTGTTCTTAATTTTTCCGATGGAAAACCTTTCTATTGTATGCAATTCTGACACGCAAAATTCCGACGCATGCTCGGAAACAATTCGACGCATGCTCGGAAACAATTCGACGCATGCTCGGAAGCATTAACCACTTTCCGACCGGACCAATTTGCAGCCAAAGGACCAGGCCCCTTTTTGCGATTCGGCACTGCGTCGCTTTAACTGACAATTGCGCGGTGGTGCGACGTGGCTCCCAAACAAAATTGACGTCCTTTTTTTCCCAGAAATAGAGCTTTCTTTTGGTGGTATTTGCTCGCCCCTGCGGTTTTTATTTTTTGCGCTATAAAATAAAATAGAGCGACAATTTTGAAAAAAAACGCATTCTTTTTTATTTTTTAATAAATATCCCCCAAAAATATATAAAAAAACTTTTTTTTTTCCTCAGTTTCGGCCGATACAATACCTTCTACATATTTTTGGTAAAAAAAATCGCAATAAGCGAAAATTGATTGGTTTGCGCAGAAGTTATAGCGTTTACAAGATAGGGGATAGTTTTTATAGCATTTTTATTAATAATTTTTATTTATTAGTAATGGCGGCAATCAGCGATTTTTATTGTGACTGCGTTATTATGGCGGACACATCGGACATTTTTGACACATTTTTGGGACCATTGTCATTTATACAGCAATCAATGCTATTTAAATGCATTGATTCCTGTATAAATGACACTGGCAGTCAATGGGTTAACCAATAGGTGGCAGTGTAGGGGTTAAGTATGCCTAGGGGTGTGTTTCTTACTGTGGGGGGGCGTGGCTGTCAGCTAGTGAATGCTGATCTCTGCTCCAATCACAGGGAGCCGAGATCGGCGTCACTAGTTGCTAGGCAGAACGGGGAGATGCTGTTTATTTCCGCATCTCCCCGTTCAGCCTTCCCATGAGATGATCGCGGGTGTCCCCGCGGCGATCGGCCTCACGGGGGTCCCGACCGCCGCGATGGCACGGCACCATTTTAAAAGGGACTTATATATACGCCCTTATGCCTGTCCGTGCCATTCTGCCGACGTACATCGTCGTGCGCCGGTTGGAAGCTGTTAAACTTCCCATTTATATTTTATATTCCCTTTTTATAGTGCAGTCGAGCGTTTTTTAAGGCGTGGAGTTATTGACCATCGGAATTTGGTGTGACCGTGTGTAGGCAAGACAGTTTGAGCGAAATTCCGTCGGAAATTCCGTCGGAAATTCCGACGGGAAAACCATCAGAGCTTTTTCCGACGAGAATTCCGACCGTGTGTACGCGGCATTAGGATGTTTCCTCGAGCATCGCCTTTAAAGAATCCTCTCCATTGTGTTTACATAGCATATGTTTGGTCCCCAAGGAAATCCCGTAATGACAAATTAACTTAACCAGCTACAGAGTTTATTCGATTTCAAGTGGCCGAATCCCTAATTAATCTGATGGCTTTGACTGCCACTAAGCCAGCATGGATGGACACTTCAATAAGCATTGATTGCCAAGGCAGCTTGATAGGGATTTTGCAGACTGCTGACTATGCAGATCTTTAGTGACCTTGGGGTAAAACAGAGCCTGTGGTCAATTACAGACCAGTGGTAGACTCTGATTGATCACACACCAACTCAATTTAAACAGCGATTACTGAGAAGTCTGTTTATCAAGTGCTACAGCTTATACCAGTCCATCATCGCTCATTAAGGCCACTCTATGTGTATTGGGGCTGTATTTAGATAGACACCATGTAGAGTTGCCACCTCATCCCTTTAAACTCGAACACATATGAATTACACGGGTTCTGAGGCTAATTAATTGCAGATAAGGCACTAGACATGCGCAATTCGTTTAGCTTTTTTTTTTTTTTTTTTTCGTTCGTTCGTTCGTTTTCATACGAATGAACGAATCGTTCAAATCAAACGAATCCGAATAACGAATCGTTCGAATCGTACAAATCCGATTAACGAATCGTTCGAATCAAACAACGAAAATGCGAAAAAAACTAATTAGAAACAACGAATGTACGAATGAAGAAATCCGAAAAACTAAAAAAGGAACAACGAAAATGAACGAAAAAATTCGTACATTCGTAACTTTTTTTTTTTTGTTGAATTGGTAATTTTCCGTGTCCCTTACAATGGTGCTGCTTAACGTGCTTCGATTAGTTTGAACGAAAAAATTCGTACATTCGTAACTTTTTTTTTCGATTCGTAACTTTTTTTTTTTCGATTCGTAACTTTTTTTTTTCGATTCGTAAATTATTAAAATGTAATAATAGCATACACATTACATAAAATTATGAATTATGCTCCGACTACGAATCTACGAATGTTACGAATGTTACGAATGTACGAATAACTACGAATGCGTCCGAATTTTGAATAAACGAATGAACGAAAATTAAACTAACGAAAAAACGAATCAACGAAAAAATAACTCTTACGAATGTACGAATCGTTACGAATACGACCACCGACGACTTACGAATGTACGAATCGTTACGAATACGAACACCGACGATATACGAATGTACGAATCGTTACGAATCAACGGAAACGAAAAAAACGAAACGAAAATAAAAAATTTTTTTCAGAAACGAAAAAAAATAAACCAAAATAAACAATTTTTTTTGTTGTGCACATGTCTATAAGGCACCAAGTGAGTTTAATTACCACCTTAATCAGCCACAGAACCTGTGTAATTAACCTCTTTCTGACCGCCCACTGTCATATCACGGCGGCAAGAAACATCTGTTGTTCCGGGCCGCCGTCATATGACGGCATTTCCTTTGCGGCCACTAGGGGGCGTGCGCACGTGTCTGCCGCGTCGCTGGGGACCCGGTGCACGTGCCCGGCGGCCGCGATGTTTCCCAGTAACTGAGCAGGACGTGGATCTGTGTGTGTAAACACATAGATCCACGTGCTGTCAGAGGAGAGGAGACCGATGGTGTGTCCCATGTTCATAGGGACGCCGATCGGTCCCCTCCCCCAGTCAGTCCCTTCCCTACACAGTTAGAATCACTCCCATAGGGAACATATTAACCCCTTGATCACCCCCTAGTGTTAGCCCCTTCCCTGCCAGTCACATTAATACAGTAATCAGTGCATTTTTATAGCACGGATCGCTGTATATATGTAAATGGTCTTAAAAATGTGTCAAAAGTAGACATGTGCAATTCGTTTAGTTACGAATTAGTTTTCTGCCCAAATTCGTTATATTCGTTCATTCGTAATCGTACGAATGAACGAACGGTTTACTAAAAATTCGAACGAAAAACGAACTATCGAAAAGAACGAATATGAAAAACAACGAAAATTGGAAATAATTAAATTAGAAACAACGAAACTACGAAAGAATGAAAATCCGAAAAACGAAAACAGAAACAACGAAAATACCGAACAAAGATTCAAAAATACCGAAAATCAAAATGCACGAAAAATCTAAATTACGAATATTCGGAAAAAAGGAAATCAAAACAACGAAAATACAAAATAATGAAAATTCTGCTGATCGAGAATTCGAAAGAACGAATGTTAGTTCTGATTCTGAAATATTCCATCCAGAGTCCAGATAGGGTGTGGTTGGGTCGGAGGCTCTGTGTTTTGGTGGATTTTTAAGTTAAGTTCTGACTTGTGAGAGAGAAATTCTTTGTTTCTTAAACATGTAAATAGCATACACATTACATAAAATTATGAATTATGCTCCGATTACGAATCTACGAAAACAATATTACGAAAGTGCGAATAAATCAATCTCACGAAAGTACGAATGTAATTAAATCTACGAAAATACGAATTTCGAATCAACGAAAATTTGATTAACGGAAATACGAATCATTTCAAATCAACGAAAATATAGCTCTTCCGAAAATACGAATGCGTCCGAATACGAAATATAGCGAAAATACGAATTTCGAAAATTAGACTAACGGAAATACGAATCAACGAAAAAATAACTCGAAATTACGAATCGTTACGAATCAACGGAAACGAACAGAAACGAAACTAAACTAAACAAATTTTTCTATTGTGCACATGTCTAGTCAAAAGTGTCCGATATGTCCGCTGCAATATCGCAGTCACGATAAAAATCGCAGATCACCGCCATTACTAGTAAAAAAAAAAAATAATAAAAATGCTATAAATCTATCCCCTATTTTGTAGACGCTATAACTTTTGCGCAAACCAATCAATATACGCTTATTGCGATTTTTTTTTTTACCAAAAATATGTAGAAGAATACGTATCGGCCTAAACTGAGGAAAAAATTGGTTTTAAAAAAAAAATTGGATATTTATTATAGCAAAAAGTTAAAAATATTGAGTTTTTTCAAACTTGTCCCTCTTCTTTTATTTATAGTGCAAGAAATAAAAACTGCAGAGGTGATCAAATACCACCAAAAAAAAGCTCTATTTGTGGGGAAAAAATTCGCTAAATTTTATTTGGGTACATCGTTGCATGACTGCGCAATTGTCATTCAAAATGCGACAGCGATGAAAGCTGAAAAATGGCTTGGTCAGGAAGGGGGTGTTCGTGCCTGGTAGGCAAGTGGTTAAAGCGGAGCGCCACCCGTTTTTAAGACCTATATCTAAAAAATAATACTCACCTTCCTCAATCCGAAACGGTAGTTTTTTTTTTTTACTTACCTTTAGTTGTTTTCTTCTTGCCATCCATCGCTTCCTGGTTCTCCTTCCCTCGGATATGGCCGGGGATATTATGGCTATTTCGTAATATCCCCTAGCCCGCACTGTCTCCTGGGAGCTTGTGTCATAGCTCCCAGGAGTCAGTGCGGCGGCCTGGCCCGAGATAGCGCGAGACTTGAAACCGAACATGACGTCATCACGACAGTCCCCTTTGGTCTCTGCCATCACAACGGGACGGGACTTTCGACGCCGCCGCCGTTGTGATGGCAACAGGAGCTGCTGACGGCGCATGCGCGAGATTACAATGAATGGGCGTCAGTGAAATCCAGGAAGAGAACGCCTGGAGGTTTCACTCGCCCACAGGCAAGATGGAGAACGGAACGAGATTTTTTAAAAAGTGATTTTTGAAGAGAAAAAACGAAAGGCACAAGTGCTAGAAACCGGACTGGTGAGTTAATCACTTTCAGACCGGACCAATTTGCAGCCAAAGGACCAGGCCCCTTTTTGCGATTCGGCACTGCGTCGTTTTAACTGACAATTGCGCGGTCGTGCGACGTGGCTCCCAAACAAAATTGACGTCCTTTTTTTCCCACAAATAGAGCTTTCTTTTGGTGGTATTTGATCGCCCCTGCGGTTTTTATTTTTTGCGCTATAAACAAAAATAGAGCGACAATTTTGAAAAAAACGCATTCTTTTTTACTTTTTGCTATAATAAATATCCCCAAAAAATATATAAAAAAAAAAATTTTTTTTTCCTCAGTTTAGGCCGATACGTATTCTTCTACATATTTTTGCTAAAAAAAATCGCAATAAGCGATTATTGATCGGTTTGCACAGAAGTTATAGCATTTACAAGATAGGGGATAGTTTTATAGCATTTTTATTAATAATTTTTTTTATTAGTAAAGGCGGCGATCTGCGATTTTTTTGGTGACTGCGACATTATGGCGGACACATCGGACATTTTTGATACAGCAATCAATGCTATTTAAATGCATTGATTCCTGTATAAATGACACTGGCAGTGAAGGGGTTAACCACTAGGGGGCAGTGTAGGGGTTAAGTATGCCTAGGGGTGTGTTTCTTACTGTGGCGGGGGGGGGGGGGGCGTGGCTGTCAGCTAGGGAATGCTGATCTCTGCTCCAATCACAGGGAGCAGAGATTGGCGTCACTAGTTTCTAGGCAGAACGGGGAGATGCTGTTTATCTCGGCATCTCCCCGTTCAGCCTTCCCGTGAGACGATCGTGGTGGTCCCTGCAGCGATCGAGTCCGCGGGGACCGCGTCTGGACTCACGAGGGTCCCGACCGGCGCGGGAGCGTGCCGCTCCCGATGGCACGGACAGGCATTAAGGAGGGACTTACATATACTGTCAGGGCTTCCGTCCGCTGCGCACGCTAGTGCGCAGGCGCACGGGTTCAGCTTCCCGGCTCATAGCCAGTGACAGGGAGAAGATGCGGCGGCGCGTGCGCACTCGTGTTCCCGCCAAGCGGCGCGCGCGCATGCGCAGTAGCGCGGCATCACCTCATGTGACCTCAACGGCCCTATAAAAGGAGGGCCTCTGTGCCCAGACAGACGCTGGTTCGTCTGACAAGCTGCTTCCTGTTTGTATCCTGTACTTGACCCTTGAAGATTGTCTTACCTGTTGCCAAACCCGGATCGTCCTGACTACTCTGCCTTCTCCTGACCTTGACCTTTGGATTGCCTACTTGGATTTGCTACCTTCTCCTGCCCTGGACCTTTGGCCTGTACCTTGGACTCTCTTCTGAATCTGCCAGTGTTTGATCCCTAGCCTGCCTTGGACTCTCCTGCTCAAGGATACCTTTGCACCTAATCTACCAGTGTTTGACCCTCGGCCTGCATTTACCTAACCTGCCTGTGTTTGATCCCCAGTCTGTTTTGCTGTGTCTCAACTAGGAATTCGTGGACGTACTAACCTGCTCCAGTCTACCCTTCTCTACAACATCAGGAGCCCACGCCTGGTCACCATCCCACCGGTGGCTTGTGCCTCTTGGTGCCAACCGTCCCTGTGTCACCTTCAGGGCAGTGGGCGCCGAGTCGCAAGGGTAACCGCTCTCGGCATCTTGGCCTCGGTGAGTACCTAGTTCATGACAGTACGAACCAGCCATGACAGAGGCCAACAGAGCGGTTTCTCCACTGGACATGTTATGTCAGCAGGTGTCTGCCCTCACGGAAGCGGTACAGAAACTACAGGAAGGTTATGCTCAAGTCGATACTCGACTCCAACAATTGACCACGGCCGCCCCTCTAGCAAGTTCAGCTTCCGGGTCTACTAGTGGGACTTCTGCACCTCAAGCTCAACCTCCACCTGCCATGATGATGGCCGTGCCTGAACCCAAGGTACCAATTCCAGAACGATTTTCGGGTGATCGCAGGAAGTTCAGGTCCTTCAAAAATGCTTGTTCCCTGTACCTTGCCCTGCAACCCCGAACCTTTTCCTCAGAGATTGTCAAAGTCGGGTTTATCATCTCCCTTCTATCCGAGGAACCCCAATCTTGGGCCCATGGTCTCATGGAACAAAGGAACCCTCTCCTTAATACTGTTGATACATTTTTTGAAGCAATGGGCCAACTCTACGATGACCCCCAACGTAAGGCCACGGCTGAGGCCACCCTGCATACCCTCTCTCAGGGGAAAAGGCCTGTAGAGGACTATACGGCGGAGTTCCGCAAATGGTCTGCCGATACCACCTGGAATGAGGCAGCCCTCCTCTACCAGTATCGACTGGGATTAAGGGAGAGTCTGAAGGACGAGTTAGCCCGGGTGGAGCCTCCTACTTCGTTGGAGGAGTTGATCCAGGTAGCCACCAAACTGGATCGACGTATGCGGGAACGTCGCTCAGAACGTATACAAGGGTCCCGACCAATATGGGTTTCCCCAAGGATGCCAGCTGCTTATCCGACCGTCCCATCCGGTCCATCGGCCCCTGAAGGGGAACCAATGCAGTTGGGTTTAGTCCGTTCCCGCCTTACCCAGGAAGAACGGCAACGAAGACGGAGATCCAATCTGTGCCTCTATTGTGGGGGTTCAGGACATTTCCTCCTGAATTGTCCCATCCGGCCTAGTAAGTTGCCACCTCAGCCTTTCATGAATTGTCAAGCCGTCAATCGGGCCCAAACTTATGTGACTCTTTCTGTTTCCCTACAGCTAGCGGGAAGGAAGATCCGGCTACCAGCCGTGATTGACTCAGGGGCTTGCAGCTGCTTCCTGGATATCTCTATCGCCAAGGAATGGCACATTCCTTGCCTCAACAAGACAAATCCTCTATTGGTCCATTTGGCTGATGGGTCCCTTCCACAATCTGGTCCAGTAACTCAGGAGACTTCACCTATCCTCACTACCACAGATTCCGGCCACCAAGAGTTTCTACGGTTTGATCTTATATCTTCTCCAATGTTTCCAATTATCCTTGGACTTCCTTGGCTGCAAGCTCATGACCCCCAAATTCACTGGAATAGGAAGGAGGTCTCCTTCTCATCACCATATTGTCACCAACACTGCATCTCTCCAACTCCCTGCTCTGTCCTATCGGTCATCTCGACATCAGAGAATCTTCAACACATTCCCCCGGTCTATCAGGACTTTAAAGATGTCTTTGACAAAAAGAAGGCCGACCATCTACCACCACATCGGGCCTATGATTGCCCCATCGAATTGCTCACAGGCTCCGCAATTCCCTTTGGGCGCATATTTCCTCTGTCAGAGACCGAACTAAAGGCCCTCAAGGCCTATATTGATGAGAATCTCGAGAAGGGCTTTATCCGGCCATCCACCTCTCCAGCAGGGGCTGGTATTTTTTTCGTTGGGAAGAAAGATGGTTCACTCAGGCCCTGCGTTGATTATCGAGAACTTAATAAAATCACTATCAAGAACCGATATCCTCTACCACTTATTCCTGAACTCTTCCAGCGGTTCCGGTCAGCTAAAGTTTTCTCTAAACTCGACTTAAGGGGTGCCTACAACCTTGTCAGAATCCGTGCAGGGGATGAGTGGAAGACGGCCTTCAGGTCTCGCTTTGGCCACTATGAATACTTGGTGATGCCATTTGGCCTATGTAATGCTCCAGCCACTTTTCAGCACCTGGTTAACGACATTTTTAGAAAATATTTGGATGACTTTTTAGTCGTGTACCTAGACGACATTCTCGTTTTTTCAGCCACTCTGGAACTACATCGGGAACATGTCAGAAAGGTCCTCACCATCCTCAGAGCCCATCAGCTCTATCTTAAAGCTGAGAAGTGCGAGTTTGAAAGATCTACCGTACAGTTTCTGGGGTTCATCATCTCCACTAAAGGCACCTCCATGGACCCACAAAAGGTCAAGGCAGTGGTAGACTGGCCACCTCCTAAGGATAAAAGAGCTGTACAGAGATTCATCGGTTTTGCCAATTTTTACAGGAGGTTCATCGCCGGTTTCTCTGCCATTGTGAGTCCAATCACCCAACTGACCCGCCTACACAGCCGTTTTCAGTGGTCCCAGGAGGCCCAGGAAGCTTTTGTCAAACTAAAGACCCTCTTCACGTCTGCTCCTATCCTACGGCACCCAGACCCACTGCTACCTTTCGTCCTGGAAGTGGACGCCTCGGAGTCAGCCACAGGCGCCATCCTCTCCCAACGCCATGGGCCGAAAGCCCTGCTGCACCCAGTGGCCTTCGCCTCCCGAAGGCTCAATCCGGCCGAGAAGAACTATGACGTTGGTGATCGGGAGCTATTGGCCATTAAATCCGCGCTGGAGGAGTGGAGATACCTCCTCGAAGGAGCAGTCCACCCAATTACCATTTTTACAGACCATAAAAATCTTGAATACCTTCGCACTGCTAAACGCTTAAGACCCCGTCAAGCCCGTTGGGCACTCTTCTTTTCAAGGTTCACATTCCACATTTCCTATCGGCCAGGGTCAAAGAACGGCAAGGCAGATGCTCTATCCCGTATCTTCCCAGAGTCCTCGCAGGTATCAGAACCCAGCACCATTCTTACTCCTCAGAACTTTCTACTACTCACACCTACTGACCTGATCTCCACTCTATCCACCGCTTCGGCTCACTGCAAGGATTCCATTCTGGACACCCTAGAGAGACGTGAAGGTTTATTCTGGCTCCAAGACAAGATTTTCGTCCCTACAGAGGTGAGACCTGTAGTCCTGAAAGCTCTACATGATCATAAACTAGCTGGGCACTTTGGGGTACGGAAAACAGCAGAACATATCTCTCGCACCTTTTGGTGGCCAGGCTGGAGAAGTGACTGCCAAAAATACGTATCCTCCTGTATTACATGTCAACGAAACAAGGGTCCTAAAGCAAAGCCATGGGGGTTACTAAGGCCTCTACCCATCCCAGAACGACCTTGGGCCGACATTTCGATGGATTTCATCGTGGAATTACCTCCATCACAAGGCTTCACCACTATCCTAGTGGTAGTGGATCGGCTGTCCAAAATGAGTCACTTTTTGCCCATGATCGGCACCCCCTCTGCCCTGGAGACCGCCAACATTTTTGTCAAGGAGGTTGTTAGACTCCATGGGGTACCCAAGAGCATCGTCTCGGATAGGGGCCCACAATTCACCTCAAAATTTTGGAAAGAACTTTGCAAAACCTTGGATATCAACATTTGTCTTTCATCTGCCTACCACCCACAAAGTAATGGACAAACTGAACGCACTAATCAAACTCTTGAACAATACTTACGATGTTTCTGTTCTTCCGCACAAGACGACTGGTCCTCTCTATTATCTTTTGCAGAATTTGCATATAATAACTCTTCCCATTCGACCACAAATCAGACTCCGTTTTGGGCTAACTTTGGGTTTCATCCATCTTTTCTCCCTAATGTTGTCTCTGAATCACGGGTGCCCGCTGTACAAGAACGGATAAGTTACATTCAAACCAACTTCAAAAGACTTCAAGACGCCATGCAACACGCCCAGGAAGGATATAAAAAGTATCACAACAAGGGGAGGAAGGAGAATCCTCATTTCAAGATTGGAGAGAAGGTATGGCTGGCAACTACCCATCTTAAGATCGCGTGTCCTGCAAAGAAGTTGGGTCCCAAGTTCATTGGACCATTCGAAATAAAGAAGATGGTAAACCCTGTGGCCTTTGAACTTGCCTTACCCAGTTCCTACAGAATACACCCAGTATTCCATGCCTCCCTACTGAGACCCTTGGTCCCCAGTCCTTTCCCGAACAGAGAAGAAGTTCCTCCTCCACCTATAACAATTGATGGAGTGGAAGAATACGAGGTAGAGTCGTTACTTGGCTGCAGGAAGGTGGGTCGTCAGCTTCAATTTTTAGTAAAATGGAAGGGCTATCCACCAGAGGATAATTCTTGGGAACCATCCAGAAACTTCCATGCCCCAAGATTAATCAAGATCTTCCGACAAGAACACTCTGAATTGATGGAGAGCCTGGGCGTCCGGAGGCCGCCCCTCAGGGGGGGGCACTGTCAGGGCTTCCGTCCGCTGCGCACGCTAGTGCGCAGGCGCACGGGTTCAGCTTCCCGGCTCATAGCCAGTGACAGGGAGAAGATGCGGCGGCGCGTGCGCACTCGTGTTCCCGCCAAGCGGCGCGCGCGCATGCGCAGTAGCGCGGCATCACCTCATGTGACCTCAACGGCCCTATAAAAGGAGGGCCTCTGTGCCCAGACAGACGCTGGTTCGTCTGACAAGCTGCTTCCTGTTTGTATCCTGTACTTGACCCTTGAAGATTGTCTTACCTGTTGCCAAACCCGGATCGTCCTGACTACTCTGCCTTCTCCTGACCTTGACCTTTGGATTGCCTACTTGGATTTGCTACCTTCTCCTGCCCTGGACCTTTGGCCTGTACCTTGGACTCTCTTCTGAATCTGCCAGT
This sequence comes from Lithobates sylvaticus, assembly GCA_028564925.1. Taxonomy (NCBI): domain Eukaryota; kingdom Metazoa; phylum Chordata; class Amphibia; order Anura; family Ranidae; genus Lithobates; species Lithobates sylvaticus. The sequence goes on from CM053027.1 coordinate 28,147,002, forward strand.
GTTTGATCCCTAGCCTGCCTTGGACTCTCCTGCTCAAGGATACCTTTGCACCTAATCTACCAGTGTTTGACCCTCGGCCTGCATTTACCTAACCTGCCTGTGTTTGATCCCCAGTCTGTTTTGCTGTGTCTCAACTAGGAATTCGTGGACGTACTAACCTGCTCCAGTCTACCCTTCTCTACAACATCAGGAGCCCACGCCTGGTCACCATCCCACCGGTGGCTTGTGCCTCTTGGTGCCAACCGTCCCTGTGTCACCTTCAGGGCAGTGGGCGCCGAGTCGCAAGGGTAACCGCTCTCGGCATCTTGGCCTCGGTGAGTACCTAGTTCATGACATATACGCCCTCCTGCCTGTACGTGTCATTCTGCCGACGTATATCGTCGTGCGCTGGTCGGCAAGTGGTTAATCAATTACAAAATAGATTCTTTATTAAGGACCTTTGAAAAAAAAAACGTCAGGGGCAGTGGAGCCCCTCTTTAATATGTGTTCGGGTTTAAAGGGATGAGGCGGCAACCCTAACACCATGCCAGTTTAGCTACCTATAAATGCATTATTATTTTGAAAATGAAACCAACAGTTGTCATTGGAGGCAACATGCAATCTGTACCTGCAGCGCTACATTCCACCAATCAACTGCCTGCTGAGGTATAAGTATGGTGTATCTGAGCTGCAGAGAGTTTGTGAACAGCTCCCGGCAATTTCTGCCCTTCAAAGAAAAGAAAAAAAAAAAGGGGCCGCACATTCACATGCTGAGCATTGAAGGGTTTACAGAAATGTAATCCCTTCACACCTAAGGGTAAAACAGATCTTAATGCCTAAGCACAATTTTGCAATTTTGACATGTGTTGGTAAAACCGCACATATCATCACAAATACTTTATGCTTCCAGAGGGATCATACCGCGTTTTTTTCAGGACAAATTGGGCTTTCATTTAGTGGTAAATGGTAATGGATATCTCCCTTTTTATTATCAAAGGAAAACTGGCCCAAAGTTATTTCGCTTTATATTACACCAAAGAACGAGAAAGGGGGGGGGGGGGGGGGGGGGGGGGGGGGCGGGCCCGGGCCTGGGATTTTGAATGAAATCTGGTTCCCTACCAAGATTGGTGGCTTGTGTTCTGGTGGGGTCATTTGTGTGCTCCCCTTTTGCACGTGACTCCATAATACCTCAGCTCCCAGGACGGACACCTCTTTCTGGCCCTGGTCTCCCATTCAACATATCCCCACTGTTAACTCCCTGTATGTAAGTACCCAGGACTGGCAAATTTGCCTTCTCCTGTTATGTTCAGTATTACACTAGACTAATTATAATTATACTCTTTATAGATACTGGTGAGCATCCGCCCCTGATTAGTGTTCATACACGAAACGCGTCGGACATATTTAGGATGCCAACACATGTATCAGCAATCAAACCAGTCTATTGTTTACCAAGCAATCACGTTCATATTTTTTTTACATCATGCTATTTACATTGCAATGTGCCGCCCCACTGACATGTGTGTGTATATATATGTATATATATGAATTTCATAGGAATTACTCATCAATTCTTTCCATACAATCATGTGTTGCCAAGTTGATATTATCATGTATCCTTGATGTCTATGTTATACATGTATTTGCATATGTATTTTTATGATCCAAACATTTTTTATTTGTTAGATATCATTGATATGTACTTTTATGTATCCTCCATGTCATTAAACGTGCTTTTCCAACGACATTCCCCCATAATGTCGAGAGCCTCATTTAAAGTCCCAATCTCCTTACTCATCATATTACACCAAAGAACAATCCAAAATAAATTCTCCTGCTCCTGACGATCGCAAGGATACCACATATGTGTATGTTATTTGTTGTTTGCACCCATAGTACAGCCCGGAAGCAATAGTGTGCTTTTTTTTGGGGGGGGGGGGGGGTTGTCATACCTAAAACACACCGACACTAATGCCCCATACACAATATGAGAAAATCGGCCCGGTTTCCTCGATGTTTCACAGCAAGTCAGAACAGAAGATAGAAATAATGTACGAAAAATTCTCGTACAATTAAAGGCTTTTTTTTATTTGTTGTTTCTGATCATGCGCAGTCCTTCTTATCTGGTATTTCTTGTCCGAAAATCCTACGAAAACCCTACACATTAAACAAAAATCATTTGCTCTGTTCGCATACGAGAAAAAGCTTAGAGTTTGTCCCTTTGGAAATTTTTGTTTGGAAGTTCAGAATCAGCTGTTAAAGAGTTGTGTAAACACTATCCGAAAATCGTACGATCGTTCCTCGGATGATAGAAAAAAAATGTTGTCCAAAGTATACCGACCGTGACCTTTGACCCTTACTTGACCCAAACACGTACCCTGGCACTGAACTAGATCAAATCTTGTTCTAGGCATTATACTTTATTTTATTTTTTATTATTGATTTATTTATTTTTTTCAAACGCTTTTTTTTTTTCTTTCTGCAAGGAACGAGAAAGATACATTGTATCCTTCTTCTCCATTCACAGAAAGAAAAAAACACAGGGGCGGGCTTCACAATGACTGGTCACAGTGGTAGCCAATGAGAGGCTACCACAGCAATCAGGTGACCCGGAATCAGGAGAGCCGGGTCTTGATCGTTAGTATGGGGCCCAGGGCTCTCTTGAGACCCTGGTCTCTGTGCTGGGAGTACACCATGTGTAAGGAAGAAAGTAGGAGAGGAAAGCTAGAATATGAGAGGAAAGGAAGAAAGGAGGGGAGAGGAAAGAAAAAAAAGAAAGGAGAGGAGAAGAAAGGAAGAAAGTAGAAGAGGAAAGGAATGAAAGAAAGTAGGAGAGGAGAAGAAAGGAAATTAATAATGTAGGAGAGGAGAGGAAGGAAGAAAGTAGGAGAGGAAAGAAAGTAGGAGAGGAAAGGAAGAAATTAGGAGAGCAGAGGAAAGGAAGAAATTAGGAGAGCAGAGGAAAGGAAGAAAGTAGGAGAGGAGATGAAATGAAGAAAGTAGGAGAGGAAAAGAAGAAAGTAGGAGAGGAAAGGACGAAATTAGGAGAGGAGAGGAAATTAAGAAAGTAGGAGAGGAAAGGAAGAAAGTAGGAGAGGAACGAAAGTAGGAGAGGAAATAAAGAAAGTAGGAGAGGAAAGAAAGAAAGTAGGAGAGGAACGAAAGTAGGAGAGGAAAGGAAGAAAGTAGGAGAGGAGAGGAAATTAAGAAAGTAGGAGAGGAAAGGAAGAAAGTAGGAGAGGAACAAAAGTAGGAGAGGAAAGTAAGAGAATAGGAGAGGAAAGGAAGTAGAGAAGGAAAGAAAGAAAGAGAGGAGAGGAAAGGAAGAAGGTAGGAAAGGAGAGGAAAGGAAAGAAATAAAGTAGGAGAGGAAAGGAAGAAGAGAAAGAGAGGAGAAGAAAGGAAGGAAGTAAGAGAGAAAGGAAGAAAGAGAAGAGGAAAGAAAGAAGGAGGAAAGGAGAGGAAAGGAAAGAAAGAAAGTAGGAGAGGAGAAGAAAGAAAGAAGAAAGTAGGAAAAAGAAAGATAGAAAGTAAGAGAAAGAAAGGAAGAAAGAAAGAAGAAAAAAAAAAAAGAAAAGAAAAAAAAAGGAAAGAGAGAGGAGGAAAGAAAGAAGGAAGGAGAGGAAAGGAAGAAATTAGGAGAGGAGAGGAAAGGAAGAAAGTAGGAGAGGAGAAGAAAGGAAGAAAGGAGAAGAAGAAAGATAGAAAGAAGGAGAGGAGAAGAAAGAAAAGGAAGAAAGTAAGAAAGAAAGAGAGGAGAAGAAAGAAAGAAAGTAGGAGAGGAATGGAAGAAAGTAGGAGAGGAAAGAAAGAACGAAAGTAGGAGAGGAGAAGAAAGGAAGAAAGAGAGAGAAAAGAGAAAGAAAGAAAGTAGGAAAGGAGAGGAGAGGAGAGAAAGAAAGGAAGGGAGAGGAAAGAAAGAAAGTAGTAGAGCAGGGGAAAGGAAGAAAGTAGGAGAGGAGAGGAAAGGAAGAAGGTAGGAGAGGAAAGGAAGAAAGAGAAGGGGAAAGGAAGAAAAGGAAAGGAGAGGAAAGGAAAAGAAGAAAGTAGGAGGAGAGGAAAGGAAGAAAGTAGGAGAGGAAAAGAGAGGAAATAAAGAAAGTAGGAGAGGAATGGAAGAAGGTAGGAGATTAAAGGAAGAAAGTAGGAGAGGAAGGAAGGAAGAAAGGAGGAGAGGAAAGGAAGAAGAGAAGGAAAGAAAGAAAGAAAGTAGGAGAGGAGAGGAAAGAAGAAAAAAAAGAAAAAGGAAGAGAAGAGAGAAGAAAAGAGAGAGGAAAAAAGAGGAAAGAAAAAAAAGGAAAGAAGGAGAAGAAGAAAGAAGGAAGGAGAGAGAAGAGAGGAGAGGAAAAAAGATGAGAGGAAGAAAGTAGGAGAGTAAAGAAAGAATGAGGGAGAGGAGAGGAAAAGAGAGGAAAAAATTAAGTAGGAGAGGAAAGGAAGAAAGTAAGAAAAGAAAGAAAGTAGAAGAGGAAAGGAAGAAAGTAGAAGAGGAAAGGAACAAAGAAGGGGAAAGGAAGAAAGTAGGAGAGGAAGGGAAAGGAAGAAAGTAGGAGAGGAGAGGAAAGGGAGAAAGTAGGAGAGGAGAGGAAAAGAGAGGAAATAAAGAAAGTAGGAAAGGAAGGAAGCAGAAGGGGAGAGGAAAGGAAGGAAGTAAGAGAGAAAAGAAAGTAGGAGAGGAAAGGAAGAAAGGAGGAGATGAGAGGAAAGGAAGAAGGTAGGAGAGGAGAGAGAAAAAAGAAATAAAGAAAGAAGGAAGGAGAGGAGAAGAGAGGAGAAGAAAAAAGAGGAGAGGAAGAAAGTAGGAGAGGAAAGAAAGAATGAGGGAGAGGAGAAGAAAAAGGTGAATATAGGAAGAAGGAGAGGAGAGAAGAGTAAAGGATAAAGGGAAGGAGAGTAAAAAGGATAGGAGAGGAAGAAAGAAGGCCATGCAGTCAGCCTCCTGTGTTCAGAATGCAGCAGGGCAGCCACTCATCACAGGGCCAAGAAGTAAGTGGAGATCACTGGAATAGCGATGTCTATGTCAGTGCTTTGCAGCTTCCAGCGGCCTTGGGCCAGGTATGGTATATACATAGATACATTAGTCCAAGCTGGATCAAGGTAACTGTGTATAAAACATCCATACCTGGAATTCTCCTTTAAATTCTCCTCCACCCCTGGGTGAGGGCTGCTTCATAAACGAATGTGACCATTCCGGTGCAGGCACTGCGCTTATCCAAATGGTTTAGTTTACTTTCACCTCTACTGACTTATTATACTCAGCCCGAGGCCTTCAGAAGCGAGAGTCAATGGTCCATTTGATTGAAAAAAAGACACTTGAATTAAGAAATGTATCCAGGCTGCAAGGAAGTTCCTGGCCACGGGACAGTCTTTTTCCTATTAGTTATTGCAGTAGAGGCAGGTCAGAAGCAATCTTCCACTCCATTACCACAGATGAGCGAATCCTTTAAATTTCAGCACTCTGGCAATTTGGACAGGTATTAACTGGAGCAAAGTGAACTGGTATGGGGGTTTATCAGACTCTTTACTAGATCACTTCCAGCAAAGGAAAGCGTACACCCCTCGCTTGGTCACCTTTGATTGCCTAATGTGGGTTCAAAGCAGGGATCATTGCACATTGGTTCATCATCAATGCCAACATCTTGACTCCGCTATCCTAAACACGAGTATAGTGTACAGACGTGTGCAGAAAATAAAATGTACTTTCTTAACCATTTTAAGACCAGGCCTATTCTGATACTTCTCACATATATGCAAACTGCTGCATTTTTTTTGCTAGAAAATGACTGAGAACTCCCAAACATTATATATTTTTTAAGCAGAGGCCTATGAGAATAAAATGGTGGTTGTTGCAATTTTCTTTTACATTTAAAATTCTCCAGCTTCAGTCCCGGGGCTTCCAGGTGGGAAAGGCAAGACAGAGAATGTGGTGGGATAAGGGGGGACCCCATTCCACTTTCTGTAAAAGCGATCCAGCAGCTAATTAACCGCTAGGCTCACTCACAAAAAAAAGTCAATCACCGGCTAAAGAGAAAGATACTGGGATGAGACATTGGGGGTTATTTACGAAAGGCAAATCCACTTTGCACTGCAAGTGCACTTGAAAGGGCAGTCGCTCTCAATCTAAGGGGTAGATCTGAAATGAGAGGAAGCTCTGCTAAATTTATCATCCAATCATGTGCAAGCTAAAATGCTGTTTTTATGTTTCCTTGCATGTCCCCCTCGGATCTACAGCGACTTTACTTCCAAGTGCACTTGCAGTGCAAAGTGGATTTTCCTTTAGTAAATAACCCCCATTATCTCAGTATAATCACTTCAACCCTTACGAATACCATGAATCAGAAAAATGCTGCATTATGGCCACTAGACGGAGCTGGCGATCATTGTAAATTAATATTTCCTATGATCAAGAGAGAGAAGTGCGGCGCCACTCTGAGTGTCAGTTAAAATTCAAAGTTTAATAAAAGTAAGATCAACTCTCATTTTGGCGAGTTATAACGTGCATGGCATAAGTAGCTTGGGCTCCTGTAGTCCAGCTGGGCATTGGTGGTGGTCAGCAGTTCCCTGGCGGCTCCGGTGTTTCCTGAGGCTCCGAGGCTGAAGACGGTCACACAACAAGCACGCGTTCGGAGCATGCGTGCTCCTTCATCAGGCATTTATGCCGTCCATCATCGCTGACGTGCTTGTTGTGTGACCTTCTTCAGCCTCGGAGCCTCAGGAACCACCGGAGCCGCCGGGAACTGCTGACCACCACTGCTACCTAGCTGGACTACAGGAGCCCAAGCTACTTATGCCATGCACAATATATCTCACCAAAATGTGAGTTGATCTTACTTTTATTATACATTGAATTTTAACTGACGCTCCTCTCTCTCTCTCACCCATATCCATAGAGTTGCTTCTGCTCTCTACAGCTGGCAGTCCACACTGATACAGACCAGAACCCCTAAACCCCGATCTGGTCTCAGCAGTAAATGCCTACTGGCACTCCTGGACCTTCAAACTATTTCCTAGCTGCATTTCTAGAGCTCCATCTTTTTTAATTTTAATCATTTCCTATGAGCATCAGCTCCATCTAGTGGTTATAACACAGTATTTTTTCTGATTCACTTTATGTATGAATGAATAACATTTGGCATGGAGAGAAAATAGCCCCAAAACATTTGTTTTTTGCCCCTATTCACATAGAACGAATGTAAATGCAGTTTCACAGGATGAAAAGCTCTGCTTTTTTTTTTTTTTATAAATACACCCATTAGTGAAAATTCACTAAAACTTCCCAATTGTTTTCCTTTAAAATGACAAATTCCTGTTTGAATTTTTATACAGTTTTAGACATAACACAACAATAATAAGTTACGCAGTGTGCGGGGAGACCTCTTCCATAGGGGAACTCTGCCAAGCGCTGTGTAATTGCTAATAAAACAGTAATTATCTTGAGTAATTAATTGCATGACACTAGTCGCAGGCGCTATTTCTGTAACAGAAGATAAATCTGATGTCTTTTTTAATGTATCGCACCTTGGACCGGAAACATCAGGCAGTGGCAACAGTCTGTCTGCAGAAAGCTAAAGATGTACGGGTTGAGATGTAGATTTAGGACTGGAGCCCCTCTTTATGGCCCCCCATTTTTAATGACATCCTGTCCTTGAATGTGCCAGAAGTCAGAGCTGATAACCAGTGCATTGACACTGCTGCATGTCTTGTCTAAGCTGGGTCATCTGATTGGTGATGCTGCAAGTTCAGTTCAGTGGCCTGTGTGCATATCCCATGGCGGCGGTAGACAAGTAAACCACCACGCCCTACTTATTAAGAAGATCGAGGATTCAACTGTAGCAAATTCTGTTCATTTTGTTACAGCGCAATCTGCTAATGTGCTATTTTAGGAAAAGTGGATACATTATGCATTGCCATGGAGGAGGAGTTCATTGCTGTGAATTACTGCACTCCAAGGCACTGTCCCCTAGGCACTCCAAGGCACTGTCCTATATACGCTCCAAGGCATTGTCCCATAGGCACTCCAAGGCATTGTCCCATAGGAACTGCAAGGCATTGTGCCATAGGCACTCCAAGGCACTGTCCCATAGGCACTCCAAGGCACTGTCCTATATACGCTCCAAGGCATTGTCCCATAGGCACTCCAAGGCATTATCCCATAGGCACTCCAAGGCACTGTCCTATATACGCTACAAGGCATCGTCCCATAGGCATTCCAAGGCATTGTCCTCTAGGCACTCCAAGGCACTGTTCTATATACGCTCCAAGGCATTGTCCCATAGGCACTCCAAGGCATTGTCCCATAGGCACTCCAAGGCACTGTCCTATATACGCTACAAGGCATTGTCCCATAGGCACTCCAAGGCACTGTCCTATATACGCTCCAAGGCATTGTCCCATAGGCACTCCAAGGCATTGTCCCATAGGCACTCCAAGGCACTGCCCTACATACGCTACAAGGCATTGTCCCATAGGCACTCCAAGGTATTGTCCCATAGGCACTCCAAGGCACTGTCCTATATACGCTACAAGGCATTGTCCCATAGGCACTCCAAGGCACTGTCCCATATGTGCTCCAAGGCACTGTCCCAGAGGCACTCCAAGGCAATGTCCCATAGGCACTCCAAGGCACTATCCCATAGCCACTCCAAGGCACTGTCCTATATACGCTCCAAGGCATTGTCCCATAGGCCCTCCAAAGCATTGTCCCATAGGCACTCCAAGGCACTGTCCTATATACGCTCCAAGGCATTGTCCCATAGGCACTCCAAGGCATTGTCCCATAGGCACTCCAAGGCACTGTCCTATATATGCTCCAAGGCATTGTCCCATAGGCACTCCAAGGCATTGTCCCATAGGGACTCCAAGGCACTGTCCCATAGGCACTCCAAGGCACTGTCCTATAGACACTCCAAGGCACTGTCCCATAGGCACTCCAAGGCACTGTCCCCTAGGCACTTCAAGGCACTGTCCCATATGTGCTCCAAGGAACTGCCCCAGAGGCATTCCAAGGCACTGTCCCATAGGCACTCCAAGGCACTGTCCCCTAGGCACTTCAAGGCACTGTCCCATATGTGCTCTAAGGCACTGTCCCAGAGGCACTCCAAGGCAATGTCCCATAGGCACTCCAAAGCACTATCCCATAGGTGCTCCAAGGCACCATCCCACTTAATTGATCCAGCTTGGCACAATATAGGTATGCATATCTCATGTGGAGAGGAGGATCAGTGACCTCACCATCTTAAGCTTGTCCAATCAATGAATTCATTGAATGGGTGGTGGTGCCAAGTGAGCAACCCCCTATGGTAATTTCCCCCTCTAGTTTGTGGCTGCCAGACACATTGGGTTTCACTCAGCACACTAGTGTCATGGCCAGTCTGGAGACAGTTCTCCTTACTGATGCTACAGTGCCTTTTACACATCACTGCGCTTTGTCTGAGCCTCATGATGCAGTACTGTGAGTGCACCCCAGAGCATCTTGTGTCTTCTCTGACCTCTGGGCATCCCGTAGCTTCAGTTTACCCTAGCATCCTGTGTGATCTAGTTACCCCAGTGCACCACATCATTCCAGTGCACTCCAGAACATAAAGTGTCATCGTGTGACCCCAATGTAACCCATGACTCCTGTGCACCCCAGTGCCTCCAGTGTCACCTAGTAATCCCAGTGCAGCCAAAGATTCCAGTGCACCCCAAAGCATCCTGTGTCATCTTGCGACCTCAGTGCGCCACATGACTCCAGTGCACTCCAGAGCATCCTGCGTCATCTAGTAACCCCAGTCCACCCCATGATTTCAGTGCAACCGAGAGCATCCCTAGTTCTCTAGAGACCCCAGTGCACCACAAGATTCCAGAGCACCCCGGAACATCCCATGTCATCTAGTAACCCCAGTGTATCCCATGATTACAGTGCACCCCAAAGCATCCTGTGTCATCTAGTAACCCCAGCATACCCCATGATTACAGGGCATCCCAGAGCATCCCATGTCATCTACTAACCCCAAGTGCACCCCATGATTACAGTGCACCCCAAAGCATCCTGTGTTATCTAGTAACCCCAGTATACCCCATGATTACAGTGCACTCCAGAGCATCCCGTGTCATCTAGTAACCCCAGGGCACCACATGACTCCAGTACAACCCAGAGCATCCCTAGTCTCCTAGAGACCCCAGTGCACCACAAGATTCCAGACCACCCCAGAACATCCCCGTGTCATCTAGTAACCTCAGTGCACCCCATGACTACAGTGCACCTCAGAGCATCCCATGTCATCTAGTAACACCAGTGCACCACATGGTTACAGTTCACCCCAGAACATCCCATGTCATCTAGTAACACCAGTGCACCCCATGGTTACAGTTCACCCCAGAACATCCCATGTCATCTAGTAACCCCAGTGCACCCCATGATTACAGTGCACTTCAAAGTATCCTGTGTCATCTAGTGACCCCAGTGCACCCCATGATTACAGTGCACTCCAAAGCATCCTGTGTCATCTAGTGACCCCAGTGTACCACTCAACTACAGTGCACCCCAGAGCATCCCGTGTCATCTAGTAACCCCAGGACACACCATGCTTACAGTGCACCCCAGACCATCCCTTGTCATCTAGTAACCCCAGTGCGCCCCATGGTTACAGTGCACCCCAGAGCATCCCTTGTCATCTAGTAACCCCAGTGCGCCCCATGGTTACAGTGCACCCCAAAGCATCCTGTGTCATCTAGTGACCCCAGTGTACCACACAACTACAGTGCACCCCAGAGCATCCCGTGTCATCTAGTAACCCCAGGGCACCACATGACTCCAATGCAACCCAGAGCATCCCTAGTCCTCTGGAGACCCCAATGCACCACAAGATTCCAGACCACCCCAGAACATCCCGTGTCATCTAGTAACGCCAGTGCACCCCAGAACATCCCATGTCATCTAGTAACCCCAGTGCACCCCATGGTTACTGTGCACCTCAGAGAATCCTGTGTCATCTAGTAACCCCAGTGCACCCCATGGTTACTGTGCACCCCAGAGCATCATGTGTCATCTATCAACCCCAGTGCACCCCATGGTTACTGTGCACCCCAGAGCATCATGTGTCATCTATCAACCCCAGTGCGCCCCATGGTTACAGTGCACCCCAGAGCATCCCATGTCCTCTAGTAACTCCAGTGTATTCCATGATTACAGTGCACCCCAGAGCATCCCATGTCATCTAGTAACCCCAGTGCACCCCATGATTACAGTGCACTCCAAAGCATCTTGTGTCATCTAGTAACCCCAGTGCACCACAGGACTACAGTGCACCCCTGAGCATCCTGTATCATCTAGTAACCCCAGGACACACCATGGTTACAGTGCACCCCAGACCATCCTGTGTCATCTAGTGACCTCAATGCACTACATGAATCCAGTGCTTCCCAGAGCATCCCTTACCATCAGCCTGTGATTGACAGACTCAGCTCTGTTTCTGTGTGATGTGTGAAAGGGGGGTGTCCCTTTCCTCCAATCAGCTCTCAGAGCTCTCCTCACTGATGTAACTTCAGCTCCCCTCCCCCTGTTTTTCAGAGCTGAGAGATCCTGTGTGAATTCTGAACTTTGAACGAATGTAGGGAAAAAATGCCTATAGATAAACAGGTACAACTTGTCTCTTCTGTGTGTATCACCTGAGGCCTGTCACATCACTGGGTATATGTGAGGGATTACAACCACTTTAAAGAAATATTCCGCTCAATTCAACCAGCTGTACCATTAAGGTTTGACAAGGCTGACATACGGGCACCCACTGGTGTCCATTATACACAACAGGTGACAGATTGAAATCCCTTTTATACCCACTGGTACACTATTTATTCGTATCAGTCATTTACAACCCTACAGTGCATGGGCGGCATTTTGTACTTAATATTTTGCATTTGAATCCCAACTTTCTGAGGCTTCCACAAAGAAAATATCGCCGTCAGCGGGAAAAGCACCGTTCTGGCAGGTTGTCGGTGGGAGAACGCTACATACCACCTCCTTCACATCACAGCGGCCTGCGATTTAGCTGTAATTTTCTCTTAATGAAGACAAAAGTCTCTGTAAAGGGTTTGGAAAATGAATCAATAGGTATCCCAGGGAATAAGACTTTTCTGAGTGCCGCTGACATGAATCTGATTAAGGCTCCTGTCTTGGGTACAGTACAGCGTGTGCAATTAACTGAAGCCTTTGCAAAACTAGCAATCCCACACACTAAAAAAAAAAAAAAAAAAAATCCCTTTTCTCCGTGCGGGCGAGGGGGCGTTCGGCGAGAGATGGAATCGTAATTTCTCCCGGCGAAGGTTTCTCAAGCAAGAAATTATAGCGATCTTTTTTTTTTTTTTTTTTTTGGGGCCATTATTTTTAATATCACCATTTTCAGAAATTACAAGACTCTCCCACTTCAATTTAGAAATAATTATCTTACCTCTCTCGGAGGGCAGGTGAGCAGATGATAAAGAGAACAAAGCTGTCTGCGTGGAGGTTATAAAATAATAGGGAGCTGGGGGGGAGATTAGGATGGTGGAGATATTAAGATTACTTCTTACATTAGTGCTGAGTTGGAAAATGAGCAGCTCGACGTGGCATTCTACGTGCCACCTGGACAGGAATCAAGGGTAGATCTCTCCAGGGGGGACATAGACTGTAGGCAGGGCCGGTGCTACCACTAGGCAAACTAGGCAGCCACCTAGGGAGCATTGCTGCCTAGGGTGCTCGGCCACTGGTGTTTCTACTCTCTTCTCTCTGCATCAAGCAACTAATGCCGCGTACACACGGTCGGAATTTCCGATGGAAACAGTCCGATGGGAGCTTTTCATCGGATTTTCCGACCGTGTGTATGCCCATCGGTCTTTTTCTGTCGGAATTTCCGATGGACTTTGGATTGAGAACCTGTTCTCAATTTTTCAGACGGAAAACCTTTCTATCGGATTTCCCGATCGTGTGTATGCAATTCCGACACGCAAAATTCAGACGCATGCTCGGAAACAATTTGACGCATGCTCGGAAGCATTAAACTTCCCTTTTATAGTGCCGTCGAACGTGTTTTATGCCGCTGTGTTATTGACCGTAGGAATTTGGTGTGATCGTGTGTAGGCAACACAGCTTGAGCGGAATTCCATCGGAATTTCCGACGGAAAAACCATCACAGTTTTTTCCGATGAGAATTCCGATTGTGTGTACGCGCCATTAGTCTCAGCTTCAGCAGGCAGCTGCGGCTCCATTCGCACATAGTGTCAGAGGACTGTATCTGTGTCCCAACTCCCAAATGAATAGAAGCAAGCAAACATTCATTGATGTGCACTGGTATGCTGCATTGATGGATGCTAGGCTGCATTAATGGGCGCTGGTAGGCTGCATTGATGGATGCTAGGCTGCATTGATGGGCGCTGGTAGGCTGCATTGATGGGCACTGGTAGGCTGAATTAATGAGTGCTGGTGAGGCTGCATTGATGGGCACTGGTAGGCTGCATTGATGGATGCTGGTAGGCTGCATTGATGAGCGCTGGTAGGCTGCATTGATGGGCGCTGGTAGGCTGAATTAATGGGTGCTGGTGAGGCTGCATTGATGGGCACTGGTAGGCTGTATTGATGGATGCTGTTAGGCTGCATTGATGAGTGCTGGTAGGCTGCATTGATGGGCGTGGTAGGCTGAATTAATGGGTGTTGGTAAGGCTGCATTTGATGGGCGCTGGTGGGCTGCATTTAAAGGGCACTTCATTAAAAAGGTGGGGTATACATGGGCAGGGTAAAGGGGGTGGAGCCAGGGGGGCACTAGGAGTTGATCGTTGATGTCATTGGTTGGAATTGTGCCCTATCGTTGACATCGATCAATGAAATAAAGCCAAGGGCCAGATAAAAGCAAGCAAAGGGCCCTGTCCAGTCCCTTGGCCGTTGTTTGGAGACCACTGGTCTAGGGGATCGGATCGAATGGCAATCAGGTGTAAATGGACAGCGAGCTGTGTCCGTGCCTGCTCTGCACAGGTAGAGCAGGCATGGACCAGCCATCTGCTTGCTCAGCGGACATATTCACTGCTGAGCAAGCGGACTCCTGGCGGGCCCGTGTGGAAGGGGCCTAAAACAGTCATAAGAACTTGCAACTCGGAAGGGTTAAAATCCAATTCTTCTTTATTAAAAGTGATGTAGGGGTAAAAAACTAGGAACAAAACAGTTGACGCGTTTCAGCCTATGCAAGCCTTAGTCATAATGAACAAGGAACAAAACAGTTGACATGACTAAGGCCTGCATAGGTTGAACCAGGAACAAAACATTTGATGCATTTCAGCCTATGCAGGCCTTAGTCATTATGACTAAGGCCTGCATAGGCTGAAATGCGTTAACTGTTTTATTTCATTATGACTAAGGCCTGCATAGGCTGAAACACGTCAAATGTTTTATTACAATATGACTAAGACCTGCATAGGCTGAAATGCATCAACTGTTTTATTTCATTATGACTAAGGCCTGCATAGGCTGAAACACATCAACTGTTTTGTTCCTGGTTCAAATTATGCAGGCCTTAGTCATGTCAACTTTTTTGTGCAGACTGTGGATTAACCTATAAAGCTGCCGTGGTGAGTGTTCCCCACAGCTTTAGAGGTGGCGCCTAGGTGGGACACTGACACTTTTGACACTTTGTGGGAACCAGGGACACTAATACAATGATCAGTGCTAAAAATATGCACTCTAACTGTACTAATGACACTGCCTGGGAAGGGGTGAAACATCTATGGGAGGGGTGATGTCAGTGGGAATAAACAATGCTCCATCTCTGGTGTCAGTGGGAGGAATAGCGTCCCATCGTTGGTGTCAGTGGAAGGAATTGTGCCCTTTCGTTGGGTGTCATTGGGTCCCGTCTTTGGTGTCATTGGGAGAAATTGTGCCCGATCTTTGGTGTCATTGGGCCCCATCTTTGGTGTCATTGGGAGAAATTGTGCCCGATCTTTGGTGTCATTGGGCCCCATCTTTGATGTCATTGGGAGAAATTGTGCCCCATTTTTGGTGTCATTGGGAGGAATTGTGCCCTATCATTGGGTGTCATTGGGCCCCATCTTTGGTGTCATTGGGAGAAATTGTGCCCCACCTTTGGTGTCATTGGGCCCCATCTTTGATGTCATTGGGAGAAATTGTGCCCTATCATTGGGTGTCATTGGGCCCCATCTTTGGTGTCATTGGGAGAAATTGTGCCCGATCTTTGGTGTCATTGGGCCCCATCTTTGATGTCATTGGGAGAAATTGTGCCCCATTTTTGGTGTCATTGGGAGGAATTGTGCCCTACCATTGGGTGTCATTGGGCCCCATCTTTGGTGTCATTGGGAGAAATTTTGCCCCATCTTTGGTGTCATTGGGCCCCATCGTTGATGTCATTGGAAGAAATTGTGCCCCATTTTTGGTGTCATTGGGAGGAATTGTGCCCTATCATTGGATGTCACTGGGCCCCATCTTTGGTGTCATTGGGAGGAATTGTGCCCCATTGTGGGTATCATAGGAATGAATTCTGCCCCATCGTGGGTATCATAGGGAGGAATCCTGCCCCTTCATCCATGTCAGTGGGGGGGGGGGGGGATTATGTCCCATTCTTAGTATCAGTGGATGTAAATAGTGCCCCAAGGGCCAGATAAAAGTAAACAAGGGGCCGCAGTTTGGAGACCACTGATCTAGGACCATCATAGGGTTAACTGTGTGCCTAACCAGTGTTTTTGTGCACTATATAAGGGAAGTGATGGATTTTTTTTTTGTGCCAGCGGACATCGATTGGCCAGCAGCCACGGATCGGCTTGTGCTGTGTCCAACCAGAGCACAGCTGCGGCTCCAGGGGGGGTGCGCGCACATGCCACTCTGCCGCCATACAATGATGCGGGCAGCAAGCAATCGACGTTTGGTGGTATTATCTAATCTTAAGGCCTAAAATTATTTTTCTTTAACGTGTTTGAAAAAAACGCAAAAACAGGCCTGGCAGCGAAAGGTTTAAAAAAAAAAAAAGACATTTAATTTTCCGTTCATGAATATGGAGTCGAATTAATTTGTGTCTTTTATATCTGCCTGGAGTTTTTTATTTTTTATTTTTTTAATGTTGTCAGATCTTCTCCGTTGCATTATGTTATTTAACGCAGTTTTCAAAAAAATTAAAAAAAAATCGAACACAGACACATAAGCCTGAATGACTGCGTTGGGGGTTTTATATCTAACAGCGATTTATAGCCTGAGAGCTTGCGCTTTAATCTCCGGTAAGATTAGGGTGCAGGAAGTAGAGCCTTTTACTCCTCTAATATAATTGGTATTTTCTTCCCTCTTGAACAGCGAGACTGACTGGCTGCAGCTCACTTACTCCATCTAATATTCCCTTTGATGCTGTAACAGCGCGATCAATAACCTCGCGCGGTGACCGAGATTACCACATCCTGTCACAGCGGGAGGACGAGCGCGGCGAGGAGTCTCACTTAAAAATGAGCGAAGAGATCAGTTATCCAGGGACTGTTTAAAATCGCAAAAAAAAAAAAAACTTGTTTCCGCGACGGGAAAGTAATTAAGATCGCGCGTCTGAAAAAAAAAAAAAAAGGCGTATCATTTAAAATTCAGCGTTTTCTCCCGTCAACATTAAAAAATTATACAGTGAAATGCGCAATGAGGATACGGCCTACCTGTGTTCGCTGTACAAGGCGACCCCTCTCTGCTTGAGGAGAACCCGTCACGATTTGTGCTGAAAATTCAGTCTTTGTTTATTCAACTAATAAAATGTAATTATCTGATCAGCGTGGGATTATTGCACAGGCTGGAGTGAGAGCAATAATTCTAGGCCCATTATTCACGGTTAAAGAGTAACTCCACATTGCGGTAAAAACAAAAACTTTTTGCGCTTTAAACTGCTGTAGAGAAGAAAATACCGCAGATAAACATGTATAACTTAAGTATAAGGATTTGTTTCATCTGTGTGTATCACCTGAGTCCTGGATATACACTCACTGGCCACTTTATTAGGTACACCTTGCTACCCTGTTTCCCCCGAAAATAAGACCTAGCGTGATTGTCGGTGATGGCTGCAATATAAGCCCTACCCCCCAAAAAAACCCTAGTTAAAGTCCTTGTAGGTCTTATTTTCAGGGTAGGGCTTATTTTCGGGGAAACAGGGTAGGGCTTATTTGAGGGATAGGGCTTATATTGCAGCCATCACCGACAATCACGCTAGGTCTTATTTTCGGGGAAACAGGGTAGTACCAGGTTGGACCCCCTTTTGCCTTCAGAACTGCCTTCATTCTTCATGGCATAGATTCGACAAGGTGTTGGAAACGTTCCTCAGAGATTTTGGTCCATAGTGACATGATAACATCAAATAGTTGCTGCAGATTTGTTGGCTGCACATCCATGATGGGAATCTCCCTTTCCACCACATCGCAAAGGTGCTCTATTGGATGAGATCTGGTGAGTGTTGAGGCCATTGGATGAGATCTGGTGAGTGTGGAGACCATTAGAGTACAGTGACCTCATTGTCCAGTGGTGAGATGATTGGAGCTTTGTGACATGGTGTATTATCCTGCTGGAAGGAGCCATCAGAAGATGGGAACACTGTAGTCATAAAGGGATGGACATGGTCAGCAACAATACTCAGGTAGGCCGTGGGGTTTATACGATGCTCAATTGGTACTAAGAGGCCCAAAGTGTGCCAAGAAGATATCCCCCCCCCCACACCATTACACCACCACCAGCCTGAACCGGTGATACAAGGCAGGATGGATCCATGCTTTCATGTTTTACACCAAATTCGGACCCAACCATCTGAATGTCGCAGCTGAAATCGAAACTCATCAGACCAGGCAATGTCTTTACAATCTTCTATTGTCCAATTTTGTTGATTCTGTGCAAATTGTAGCCTCAGTTTCCTGTTCTCAGCTGACAGGAGTGGCACCCGGTGTGGTCTTCTGCTGCTTCAATATTCGATGAGTTGTGCGTTCAGAGATGATATTCTGCATACCTTAGTGGCAGTGGCGGCTGGTGTTTTTTTCTTTGGAGGGGGCGGCAAGCAACCAACCCCCCCGGCCGGCCAGCACCTCCCAACAACACCCACCCTGCGCAGTCGGTCGGGTCACCCACACAAAGTCCCCCCACATCCCGGGCTGTCGGTCGGTAATCCAGCCCCTCATTTACCCCATCTATGTCTCAGGCGTGCAAGGATCTTACGGCTGGCGGGCAGCGGCGTCCATCGCGTCTCCTCCTCTATATCACAGGGGCTTCCGCCGTGCATGTCCTTCCTCCTCCTCCTCCTAGGGGTCCAATAGGATTGCCTGTCCTTTCAGCCAATCGGGTGATGGGACTCAGGACCCGCTTCCTGATTGTCCGGGAGGAGAATCAGTGTGACAATAGCGAATATTCATTCGCTATTGTCACACAAGTGGGTGTGGTCGGGTCGCAGTGCTCTGCGCCACCCCCTTCCCCCCTCCCCTTCTTTGAAGCCTATTAGAGCCTCTGGTTCTAATCATGTGCTTAAAAAAAAAAAAAGAAAAAACCCCCATTGGAATCCATGCGAATCCATGCACCCTGCATGAAGATTAGGGGGTGGGATGCATAGATGGGGGTACGGCATGCATTATAGACGGGCCGCTGCTTGTTTGTTTCAAGTGGTTATTTGAGTTACTGTTGCCTTTCTATCGTCTGCCCATTCTCCTCTGACCTCAACAAGGCATTTTCCTCCACACAACTGCCGCTCACTGGATATTTTCTCTTTTTCGGACAATTCTCTGTAAACCTGAGAGATGGTTCTGTGTGAAAATCCCAGTAGATCAGCAGCTTTTGAAATACTCAGACCAGCCCGTCTGGCACCAACAACCATGCCACGTTCAAAGCCACTTAAATCCTCTTTCTTCCCCGTTCTGATGCTTGGATTGAACTTCAGCAAGTCGTCTTCACCATGTCTAGATACCTAAATGCATTGTGTTGCTGCCATGTAATTACTTTTGCAAGGCACTGTACCTAATAAAGTGGCTGGTGAGTGTACTCTAAATTGATGGCATGTAGGGGCTTTTAACAACTTGCCGACCAGCCGCCGCCATTATATTGCGGCAGGTCGACACGACCCCGCGAGCCGTTGTAGCTGTACGTCTGCCTTTAAGCGTGCGCCTGCTGCACCGCGGGGGTGCCGATGCTCGTGAGCAGCGGTCGCAATGACCGCCAGCCACGAACGATCACGGGCACGAGAGGCAGAACAGGGACGTGTGTGTGTTCCCCTCCCCCCACAGTTAGAACACACAGTCAGGGAACACATTTAACCCCTTGATCGCCCCCTAGTGTTAACCCCTTCCCTGCCAGTGACATTTACACAGTAATCAGTGCATTTTTATAGCACTGATCGCTGTATAATTGTCAATCGTTCCAAAAGTGTCCGATGTGTCCGTCATAATGTCGCAATAAAAATCGCAGATCGCCGCCATTACTAGTAAAAAAAAATAATAATAAAAATGCCATAAATCTATCCCCTATTTTGTAGACGCTATAACTTTTGCGTAAACCAATCAATATACGCTTATTGCGATTTTAATTACCAAAAATATGTAGAAGAATACATATCGGCCTAAACTGAGGAAAAAATTAGCTTTTTTTAAAAAAAAAATTGGGGATATTTATTATAGCAAAGTAAAAAATATTGTGTTTTTTTCAAAATTGTCGCGCTTTTTTTGTTTATAGCGCAAAAAATAAAAAACGCAGAGGTGATCAAATACCACCAAAAGAAAGCTCTATTTGTGGGAAAAAAAGGACGTCAATTCTGTTTGGGTACAGCATCGCAGGACCACGCAATTGTCAGTTAAAGCAACGCAGTGCCGTATCGCAAAAAAAATGGCCTGGTCATTGAGCAGCCAAATCTTCCGGGGCTGAAGTGGTAAAAGCATTGTGTGGCCTAAAAAATTGGAGCTACCACTAGACATGTGCACAACAACAAAATTTGTTTATTTTCGTTTCGTTTTTTTCGTTTCCGTTGATTCGTAACGATTCGTACATTCGTAAGTCGTCGGTGTTCGTATTCGTAACGATTCGTACATTCGTAAGAGTTATTTTTTCGTTGATTCGTTTTTTTCGTTAGTTTAATTTTCGTTTATTCGTTTATTCGAAATTCGGACGCATTCGTATTTATTCTTACATTCGTAACATTCGTAACATTCGTAGATTCGTAATCGGAGCATAATTCATAACTTTATGTAATGTGTATGCTATTATTACATTTTAAGAGACACGGAAAATTACGAATCGAAAAAAAAAGTTAGGAATGTACGAATTTTTTTGTTCAATCCTTTCGAAGCACGTTAAGCAGCGCCATTGTAAGAGACACGGAAAATTACGATTCGAAAAAAAAAAGTTACGAATGTACGAATTTTTTCGTTCAATCTATTCGAAGCACGTTAAGCAGCGCCATTGTAAGGGACACGGAAAATGACCAATTCAACAAAAAAAAAAAAGTTACGAATGTACGAATTTTTTCGTTCATTTTCATTTTCGTTGTTCGTTTTTCGGATTCGTTTGATTCGAACGATTCGTTAATCAGATTTGTTCGATTCGAACGATTCGTTAATCGGATTCGTTCGATTTGTTATTCGTTAAAATTTTTAGCGAATCGTTCGTTCATTCGTACGAAAACGAACGAACGAAAATAACGAAAAAAACGAAACACAAAAAAAAACAAAATGAATTGCACATGTCTAGCTACCACTATTTTATTTTCTAGGGTGACTGCTTTCCGAAAATATGTAATGTTTTGGGGGTTCAGCGTAATCTTCAGGCCATAAAAGGATTTTTATTTTTTTTTTAAATGTGCACAAAAACAGCTCTGGCAGTAAAAGTGTTAACAATACATCCGAACCGAGAACTGTGCATGGGGCCGCTCACGTTCGATAATTCCATCTCTGCCCAATTATTCTTCAGACCGATCGCATCTCTAGTTGCTTACAAAAAAATAAAATAAAAGACCTCAATTGGACAGCGCTGCACAATAACGGTTGTTTGCAATCATCGCCTCTGATTTACCGTCTATTAAACATAAACGATTTGCAGCCTCTGTTTTATCTAATTAACACTTGTAGATAAGCCGTTTCTGCGGCTCAGGAGGTTATGGTAATGCCTAGTAATTAAATCCCAATAAAATAAACATGGCGGAGCCCGGAGAGGGTGAAGGTGGCATCATTTTCAGGAATAATCACCTGATATTTGCCAGCGCCGGAGACTTAATAAAGCCATTCTGCTTCCAAGTCGTAAAACTGACTGGCTGCTTTATTTACACTATGAGGCTGCTGAGAGAGAGCCTTGTTTATGGCGGATTGTAAATCTCCAAGAAACTCATTCTTGTGTTACTTCTAAGATCCCGATAAATCATCCTGCCAGTTTTTCTACTCTGTCTGTCTGTGTCACTATCAATCCTGCTCTCGTCAGCCCTGAGTAGGGATGAGCCGAACACCCAACCCCCCTCCCCCGGTTCGGTTCACACCAGAACATGCGAACAGGCAAAAAAATTTGTACGAACACGCGAACCCCCGTTAAAGTCAATGGGACACGAACATGAAAAATCAAAAGTGCTCATTTTACAGGCAAGTTATTGTCATAAACAGTGTTTGGGGACTTGGGTCCTGCCCCAGGGGACGTATCAATGCAAAAAAAGTTTTAAAAACTATCGTTTTTTTCGGGAGCAGTGATTTTAATAATGCTTAAAGTGAAACAATAAAAGTGAAATATTCCTTTAAATATCGTGCCTGGGGGGTCTCCTTAGTATGCCTATAAAGTAGCGCATTTTCCCTGTGTTTAGAACAATACCACAGCAAAATGACATTTCTAAAGGGAAACAAGTTATTTAAAACTGCTCGCGGCTGTAATGAATTGTCAGGTCCCGGCAATATACCCTGTTTCCCCGAAAATAAGACCTAGCCTTATTGTCGGTGATGGCTGAAATATAAGCCCTACCTCCCAAATAAGCCCTACCTCCCAAATAAGCCCTACCCTGTTTCCCTGAAAATAAGCCCTACCCTGTAAATAAGACCTACAAGGACTTTAACTAGGGCTTATTTGGGGGGTAGGGCTTATATTGCAGCCATCACCGACAATCACGCTAGGTCTTATTTTCAGGGGAAACAGGGTAGATGAAAATCATTGAAAAAAACAGCATGGGTTCCCCCAGTCCATTATTACCAGGCCCTTTGGGTCTGGTATGGATATTAATGGGAACCCAACACCCAAATTAAAAACAAAAATTGTGTGGGGTTCCCCCCAAAATCCATACCAGGCCCTTCAGGTCTGGTATGGATAACCCTGTGCCAAAATAAAAAAAAAATGGCGTAGGGCCCTCCAAAATCCATACCATGCCCTTCAGGTCCAATATGGATATTAAGTGGAACCCCCCAGTCCATTATTACCAGGCCCTTTGGGTCTGGTATGGATATTAAGGGGAACCCTGAACGCAAATTTAAAAAGAAATTGCGTGGGGGGCCCTTCAGGTCTGGTATGGATATTAAGGGGAACCCTGCGCCAAAATCTTTAAAAAATTGCGTAGGTCCCCCCCAAAGTCCATACCAGACCCTTATCCGAGCACGCAACTTGGCAGTCCACAGGAAAAGAGGGGGACGAGAGAGCGACCCCCCTGCTGAACTGTACAAGGCCACATGCCCTCAACATGGGAGGGTGCTTTGGGGTCGCCCCTAAAGCACCTTGTCCCCATGTTGATGGGGACAAGGGCCTCATCCCCACAACCCTTGCCCGGTGGTTGTGGGGGTCTGCGGGTGGGGGGCTTATCGGAATCTGGAAGCCCCCTTTAACAAGGGGACACCCTGATTCCGCCCCCCCCCCCCCATGTGAATGGGTATCAGTTACATTGTACCCCTACACATTCACCAAAAAAGTGGCAGTGACATTGAGGAGTCCGGCTCAGCACAGGACAGTCAGAAGACAGCTTTCTATAGGAGGATTCATCGCAGCTGTGGCTTTTCTGGCGGCAGGCAGGTGTCTCACCCTGTTCACCACTGCACCACCCTTATCTTCAATTACCCAGAAATAAGCCGTGGAGAAGGGGGTGATCCTGCGGCTACATGAGGCACAGCAGACACTGAGCCCCTCAGCCTATCCCACCAATCACAAGCTGAGCCGGGACCAGACTGGGAACTGAAAGAAGCCGTATGGTGGGCGTGAGTCAGTGTGACAGGGAGACCGCACGGGACCTCTACATCTACGCCATCGGCTGTGATAACTGTGTCCCACTGTCCAATTTTCAGCTTTCTGCTAGGGACAGGCTCAAAACGGGGATATCGGTCTGATTTCCGTGAATGTCTCGGGCAATTCTGGACTTTTGGCAACTGTGTGCATGCCCGTTCCCCCAGGTTTGTTGATTATGATCTGGGCTTGCCAACCCACCATCCCAGAGCGTCAGAGTGCATTGAGCTGGCGCCGGGAGTGAAGGAAGCAGGCGGCCACAGAGAGAGCAGGTAAGCCGATGCTTCCTCTGGAGCGCCGGCTCCTGTCTCATGAAGCCTTTCACTGCCAGGCCCATATGTGGTACGGATCTTACAGCGGGGGGTTCTACAGACATTCCCAGTGGCTACCGCCACAAGGATTGTGTGTAAATCTGCCTGTCAGATGAAAGCATTTGGGCAGCTTGCAGCTTTGCTGCCGCCCAATTGCTTCCACCACCCCTGGTAATGGCACCCCCCCCCCCACATATAACACCGCCATGTATCCCAGGCTCCACTTGTCCATCTGCAGGCCCGGAAACCGACATAGCGGGTGCTGCCGGGTAGAGGGAGGGAGCAGAGTGCTCTCCTCCCCTCATTGTTGCTGACCCCGAAAGCTCCGCCTCTCAGTGTCCCTGGCCCGCATACCCGGGAATGAATTTAATGCAATGCAATCTACATTGCATTACATTCAGTGAGGCACAGGGGAGACATGAAGAGTCTTTTAGTCCCCTGATGTCTCATTAAAGAGAACCTATCACCAAAAAAAATTAGCACATATGGGATTTTTTGTCAGCCGCATCTAGCGTTTGAGTGTTAATGCATTCCATTGGCCAGAATATTATTCTTTTTTTTTTCTGTTCTACAGCGCCTCTCCTAAATGTGCGTTTGGTGTTTTTTTTATATTTTTTGTTCAGCCTGTAAATGCTCTTCTTCTAATATGCCTGAAAATGTGTGCATGAGCTTACATAGATGTGCTTTTGCAGGCTAAAAAACTAAATGCAATGTCTGTAAAAGCTGAGTTTTTTAAGGCTAGTGTTCATGAGCCCTTAGCGAGCAGCCTCCATATTTATTTTGTTGTCAGTACTAACTACTAAGGACTGCTAATGATCTGAGCAGTGGAGGCTGCCATGGTCTAATGTTGTTCATACTGGTTTGAACA
The DNA here is from genome assembly GCA_028564925.1 of Lithobates sylvaticus. NCBI lineage: Eukaryota > Metazoa > Chordata > Amphibia > Anura > Ranidae > Lithobates > Lithobates sylvaticus. Next base: position 28,171,333 of record CM053027.1, read on the forward strand.
TTATGGCAGAGGTCGAGGATCCACAGTTTCTCTGTAAAGGAGATGTACGGCCAAAACTCTTTTGGCTCTTCTCCTGGGGATCACAGGAATGCACTTCATTCTGCACTCCTGTGACTTGTATTCAGCCAACAGCGGGCTTTAGTCACTCAGCTGGTCCAGGTTTTGGAGCAATCTCAACTTTAATGCTGGCATCCACTCAGATGCCTGGATCGGCAGCTGGCTCAGCCTCTCAGTACACAGCTGAGAGCCTGAGCCAGCCGTTCCTACCCATTGCACAGCCCAACGCTCCAGTGAGTGATCAGTGGCCTTTGATCTCTCAGTTCTTGGTGTACAGGTGAGAAGAGGGGAGGTGCGGCATCACATTTAATATAAATGTTTGTTTTTAAATCCCAAACTTCTCGTTTAGGTGAACCTTCCACTTTGAATCAATGAATGACTGACTTGTATAGCGCTACCTATGCGAACTGAATTGCCTCAGGGCGCTTTTGCCACTGGTGTCCATCTGTGGTATAGCGTGGTCCTTGCCCTGTGGGGACTTGACACACTTACAAACACATACACATATTTGGCCAATTTTATTGACAGGATCTAATTAACCTACCAGCATGTCTTTGGAGTGTGGGAGGAAACCAGAGTACCTGGAGGAAACCCACGCAGGCACAGGGAGAACATGCAAACTCCAGGCAGAAGGTGTCGTGGTCGGGATTTGAACCTGTGACCCTAGTGCTGCTAGGTGAAAGTGCTAACCACTACACCACTGTGCTGCCCCCTTTGACTGAGCATAGTCCAAGAATTTAGCACACCACTGGTTAGTTTATGTACACCAAGCTGATCACTTCCTGTGTTTAGCTGCAAAGACTAGTGAAAGACAACAGGGTCCCTTTAAACGTTCTGAAATTCAATTTTTTTAAATTTTCCTAGCATCCCCTCAGCGAGCAGAACGTGATCTAGCAGTAAATGGAGTTAACAGCAACCACTGATCTCTGTAACACACGGCTGCGTGTCCTGAATGCATCCACAGTCATTAAAGGTAGCAGCAATGTGATAATGGGGGAGCTTCTTCATTATAGAGTCTCATTTGCCGATAGAGCCTTTCCCATCAGCTGTCACCTAATAACGGTTAAGGTATGAAAGAATCATGTAAGGAAGGAAGGTAATAATGAAGGAGCAATATCACCGCTGTACCTCGAATAATGAAAAATACAGATGGATCGCAGGCACTAGATATATACGCTTAGGTTCTTACAAGCACTGGAGACAGTATATGTACTCAGGAACATATCATTTTCTTTTTATGGAATGTGTATATAGACAATTATATATACATTAAGACTCAGATTTTTCCATGATTTGCTGACTTTTAAGGCTTCTACTGTAAGTACCTTCTGCTGTGGTCTCAAGGTGACGGGGCTATGAAAGAACTGGAGTATTCTTCAGGCTCAGTTTTAACCTTGTGGTTGAAATCCGCTTTTATTTTTTAATGCACAGCTTGTGACCTTCGCCACTCCCCTTAGGAGATCTGCCAACACTATGTCATAGTAGGTCATTCCTTCACTTGCATGCAGGTGCAGTCTGTTTTCTCCACTGTAGGTGGCACTCAACCACAGCTTTATTGCTCTTGGAGGGGAAGTCAAGAGGAGAATGGTTCCTCTATGGTTTCCTGAGTCATTGAGGAAGATATCCGATTGGATGATGGTGGCAAACTTGGGTCACTCAGACTCTATTTAAGACCCAAGCCCCCCGGCTTGGTGCACATTTCGCATGTGGGTAGTGTAGGGACAGGTGACCCGTCTGTCAGGGACAGTGAAAGCGTGGCATGGTGATGTTCCAGATGAGTAGGGAAAGGATAGGGACACGCCATCCTTCCTGGAAGCCTCCCCATTTGGGCACAGACCAGCCAGGCTGCATTCCGCCAGTCAAAACAGACACTGACGGTACATCCGTTACGTGCTCTGCTACACATGGCTCATACATCCTGTGACTGTTCCCGGTCAGGTGCCTTCCCAAATAGTGAACTTTAAGGTTAATAGTACAAGTTCTGTTTCCGCAACTGGACCAAGTGTTTACTGCCACCGCACCATGCTGCATCTCCCACACACTTCTAAAGGGAGTAGTTTGATGGCCTTCCACGATCCCCTTAGTAGATCTGTCAACACCATGTCATAGAAGGTTGTTCCTCCACTTCTAAAGAGAGAAGGACAATGGCATTAGTACATTAAGACAATGATGAGTGACACATTGGTGTAATCGATTTGGATGATGATCATAGGCTAGTTAATGGTCAGGCAGCTTTCATGTTCCATGAAGAACAACAAAGGATCAAACCCATCTACCTGACTACAATCTTCACAGCTATCAGACTAGGTCCTTTCCCCCAGCTAGAAGCTAAGGAAGCCTACAAAGACATAGTGAATTTCCTAGAGGAGCACTTTCACATCGTGGTACATTATGTTCTTCTGGCTTTTCTAACATAGGAAACATCAGCAATGCCCCATGTTTCTTAAAATTCATAACTATCCTATACCATCAGGAACCTAAAACTTTACTTCTACCTGAAAATGTAGCACCATTTCTTAAAATTTGTCTTTTTAACCCCCTAACCCTGACACGTAACCTTAACCTGTGCCGTAAAATCCATGTTCCTCACACTAACCCTAATGCCTAACCTAACCCTTGAATTGAAGTCTAGGCACAGTACTTCTGCCTAACGCTTAGCTACCACCTGTGCCCTAACTTTAGCTCTAAAAACCTAACCCTAAAGAAAATCCAAACCCACAAACAAAAATAATGTTATATATTGCAGCAGAACAGTACAGGTGTAATACACACAGCCATCACAAATATGCACCCTAGTGTATCTAATATGTTTATTTCCTATAATCAGAAAAATACCACATTATGGCTGTAACTGAACCCCGTCACACTCGGCTGCTCCACTGCTTCCGTCAGTATACAGCATCCTCCAGTCTGAACATCAGATATCAGATATTACAGCCACATATTGTGCCATGTGAGACTAGCTCAGTTACAAATTGGAACATGGAATGTTTATTAGAACAAGAATAAAGACTTTTATACACTTGAGAAAGAGGTTCACCCTTCCTGATCATATTACCCTAACAATATAAACTGTAACCAGAAACATAAATCACCATAAGCTAATTAACTAATCATTTTACCAGCCTAGGTGACTTAGAGATTTGACCTTTCAGGTCAGCCTTGCCGTCTTTTAGCTCAGAAGACACAATCCTCATTATCATAAGTATAAACACAGGACAGCTTATTAAACGGACAATAGCAGGAGTCCCCAGTAGCAAACTGTCTGGCTCCAGAGGCCAAGGTGACCAGCTCTTTCAATTAACATGTATAGTTCAGAAACAAACAAACCAGTATATTTGTATATTTCCTGGGAGATATTGTGGATAAATATTACTGTTCCATTTTAAGTAATCCAAGCCACATTCTTAATGTCCATTATTTTCTTGGTCACCCTGTTCCCCTAATAGACAATAGGTTACTTAGACATAGGAGGTGCATGGGGAGCTGAAGCAAGGGTTTCCCAACCTCTCCAAGGGATTCTGGGTTTCACCAGCCCCCCATCCAAAGTGACTCCCGTCACAATGGACACCAGATGGAGCTGACATACATAAGTAATAAACATATTAGAAAAATTATGGGAATTATTCACGAAGGCTGCTGAGGCATTCACACAGCAATTAGAAACAAAAAATGTAATTTTAAAGGGAATACCTACATATAAGCTTGGGGTATCCAAAAGAAATGTCAGAGAAGTTGTAAGTATCTACTTGCCTTTTCAAGCTTTAATTTGATGTTTCATGCCTCATAAGGGTTAAGATCTTTCGTAATTACATTGATTAAAAAAAAGGGCTTTTACCACTCTGTGTAACCTTTTGTAGATCCTCCAGGACATACATGAATCATTTTGACAATCAATTTTTCTGCCTGTGTGAACCTTAAAGGTATGAGGGACTTATAGAAATTCCCTCATTTTTTTTTTTTTTTTTTTTTTACGTTGCTTCTATTAATACAAATAGGTATTGGAAGAATGGCTGGTTTATATAATTAAATTATTTTATATTCTGAGGAGGCTTTTCTGGCTATAATAATTGTCTTTTCTTTTGGATCAAAATTTGGTATCTTTCTTATTTTTCTTTATATATTTTTTATATATTTTTGTTTAATCTTTCTTGAAAATATTCTGTATATATGCATTTATTTTGTTATTATTATTATTCAGGATTTATATAATGCCAACAGTTTGCACCGCGCTTTACAATATGAAGGGAGACAGTACAGTGACAATACAAAAAAATACAAGAGGGTTAAGAGGGCCATGGTTAAAAGAGCTTTCAATCTAACAGATTATAAATGATTCAGATATGACTAGGGATTCTTTTGTGTTTTTATAAATCTAGCGCTGTATATTACCTAATTTATTCTACTATATCTGATTGGTATAGATACAGCTGAATACATACAGGTAAGCTTACCTGTAGGTACAATTAATATCTCAGCAATGGCCGATGATGTCTCCCATGCATGTGCAGTGACTCTCCGCATTCAGGGCCACACAGAATGCCATGGAACGCAGAGCGCCGTGCCGTGTTCATGGTTCCCATGCATTCGTGATGTCATGGCAGCCCAGCCATTCAAATGACCAGGGCCCGTGATCCCAGAAGGAAGACCAGGTGAAGATGGAAGCCTTGGCAGCGTTGACATGGAGGGACTTTATTCTGACTCCGATTGTTGTGAAGCAATTTATCCCTTGTGAGACCTCTATGCCTGGCCTGTATAAGATATAATTACTATTGACAATCCTCATCAGATAGTTTGAACTCACCAAATACTGATTCCATCCACAGAGGTGCTTTTCTTTCTGAACATCAGGTTACAGCAGATGACAGGATACAAACAGATGAATAGGTTGTAGTATTTATGCGCTCAAAAGATGATATTGTCTGTAGCTTACAATGCAGAATACATGTGCCCTGCTACATGTGGCTTGTAGCTGCATCCATGACACAGGAAGTACAAACATAGGAAGAAGGGTGGAGCATTACATACAAAAGGAAGTGTATCATAACATAAGGGAAAATAAACTTGAGAAAACAAGTGCATTACCACAAAAGGTCATTAGATGGCAGCATGTGAACTAAATATAAACGTCCATAGAAAATGGTTAGGAAAACAATCTATATAAATTCTATGCCCCGTTGGGGCGGCACAGACTTGTTTCTAAAGTAAGTTTGTCGTAATGTGCTAGTTTGTGGTGCATACTAGCACATTATGGCATAAACCTGAAGGGGGCCAGGTTTTTTTTTTTTTACATTTTTAACTGCCCCGTTGTAGGCCTTCGGTGAAATCTCAGGAGTCTAAACAGACCCTTGATGTCTCACATTTGATACAGTGGAAGGGAATGAGGAAATAGATTCACCAGTCCCTTTCTCAGCAACCCAGCTGCACTGGACAGTGAACGAATGGGAAGCATTCTGAGGCTTCCTGTTAATACACAAAGTAAATACATATTACTATCAGTTATAAATGGACACAGTGAGTGATTGGTACCAATTGCTCACTGTGTTAATTCAGGAAGGGAAGGGGCCAGTAAATAGAACATATTTACCGGCCTCCTGCTTTCCATCCTGAAACAATCCCTCTGTGTACCCTCAGCAGCTGCTGGTGGGAGGGAGAAGAGGGAAGCTGACAATGCTGCGGGGGAGGGGGGCCCAACAGCAGGTGGAAGGGGGCCCAGATAATAGAACTAATCCCCCTGCAGCAGAGTTGGTGGGAGGGAGAGTATGAAAAGCCGACAGCGCTGTAGGGGGATCCATAAAAGTCACAAGTGTCAGCAATAAGTCAGTACAGCTGGCCCTCCTGCTCAGGAGGTACCTAGGCCCCCCTTTTGAATTGATGGGGCCTGGGCCCAGTACAGAAGGGCTGACTGTACTGCCTTATCAGCAGTCCTGCCCTCAAGGGCCATTGGCAGCCTCCTCAGCACTCCATTCTCCATCCGACTACTGCCGCCGGTGTTCTATCAGAATACCGCCACCTATCAGAAAATGCAACGGAAGTGACGATGCAAACAAAAATGCATACTGCGCATGCTATATGCGTTCCAACATGGCTGCTATGCATTTCAATAGGTTTCCTAATCTGACAGAACATGAAGGCAGCATTTAAGTATATAAGGTGAGTTTACTACTAAAATAAGTGTGAAATTGAAGACTTGCCTGAGTGTAAGAAGATGTCCACTGCTGCCTTCATGTTCTGTCAGATTAGGAAACCTATGGAAATGCATAGCAGCCATGTTGGAACGCATGGCGCATGCGCAGTAAGCATTTTTTGCTAGGAACACCACTTCCTTTTACATTTTCTGATGGGTAGCAGTATTCTGACAGGACAGCGGCATGGCCCATGTCTATCTATGAGGTAGGCTCTGCCCCTTGCCGCCCCAAAGCTGGGGATGGGCCAGGGCCTCATAATTATGCATAGCAGCCCCTCCTTACTCCCACCCTCCAGCTCTGGAAGTTTCTACCAACTTTCAGACCAGGGGGAACTGTCAGAGAGAGCCGCCAAAAGAGTCATCCAGCCCCACCAGTCACTAATCCCTGACCCAGATTCACAACCCAGGCCTGGCCCTCGGCCAAGCCAAATTTTCCTACACTAACAACTAAACCTATTTACATCTAGCACACTAGCTAGAGGGTGCTACGCAATGTAACTATTCAAAGATATCCATACTTAAAACGCAGCTTTAAATACTATCTTTTGGGCCACATAGTTAGTAGAGTGCAGAAACCAACAAGTCCATCTAATGCCGCGTACACACGTTCGGACTTTGTCTGGCGGGACTTCCCCACACACGCCCGGACTTCTGAGCGTGTGACTTGCCCACACACGCCCGGACTTCTCCGGCGGACAATCCGCTGGAAAAAGTCAGCGGGAATGAACGGACTTTGCAATGAGCGGCAAGTCCGTTCATTTCAAAAGTCCAGCGGACTAGCCTACTAACGGCGGGATTGTCCGCCGGACAGCCAAGTCTAGCGGACAATTTTAAAACAAAACTTAAAACCTAGTCCGCCGGACTTTTGGCGACAAAAAGTCCGCCGGCCCCCACACACGAGGGGATTGTCCAGCGGACAATCCCGCTGGATAGTCCCTTTGTGGGTATGCGGCATAAGACAACAACGCAGCTGTACAATTTCATTGCAGAACAAAAAGTGTTGTCACCCTGTTAAAGGTAAATAATGGATCTACTGGAAGGATCAACAGATAAGAGGGACTAATGCTAGAATTGTTTTTTATTTTGCCCATCGTTACCCTTGAAAAGGAACTTACTTGAACTTGGCATGGTGTCCATAGAGCCCCATAGATATCACTTTTTTGTAATCATCTGTGCAGTAACAGATGTGAGAAGGTTATTATCGGGATGGAGATTGTGTTTTGTGGAGGTGACAGATTCACAGCATTTCATATTACAGAGTGGGTTTCTGTACTGGAGCCTCTCTATAATGTACAGTAACAAGGCTGCCAGCTCATCCCTTTAATTAACAGCACACTCGAATTGCAGAGCTGTAAATCCTACTACGCAACTCACACCTGTCTGTAAAGGAGAAACTCATAGGTGTGATAACACTGATGTGACATACAGCTGCTTAAAAAAAAAAAAAATTGCAATTAAAAGACATTTAATTAACAAACATATATACTGTATGTATAGGGCTCGTTCACACATACTGTGATCTGCGTTTGGGTTGCTCTTTGGAGAGCATTTGACAGGTGGTGAGGAGGCATTGTATCGCCTCCTCACTGCCTGCTTTAACCCCCTGACCATTGCACTAGCACGTTGCAACCGCATGCATTGCACTTGATTGGGAGGGTGCTTGCAGAGTGGCCCCATTCACTTGTATGGATCACGTTTGGTTAGTGCAGTGCCTGCCATAAGCAGCAGGGTATCATTTCTGCCATGGCCGAGAAGCAAAGCATCACAACCGTGGCATGTGTACACCCCCAGCCGTTGTCTCTGCAGCTAAAGGGGGTAGCGGTTGAAAAGTGGTAAAAGCGTTTGTTTTCCGAAATTCAAGCATGGACAGTAAGGCACCACTATACAGTACATTAATTCCAGTACTTACACATTGCAGGGTGCTCAAGGATGGCTTCTTTAAACAGGTACCCTCGTGGTAGTAGTAGTCTTCCAGGAGGGGTGCTGTACTGGTGGAACAGTGACCGGATATCAGCCATGCCATATAGCTGGCTAAATGATGAAGGTCCTTCCTCATGTCAGGTAGTTTCCAGAGATATGTATGCAGGCAGGTTCAGTCTACTTTCCCTACTGTAGGTGGCGCTCCACTGCAACGGCATTGCAGTTGGAAGGGAAGTCGAGAGGAACATGGTTCATTCATGGTTTCCTGGGTCACTAGGGGAGCTATCTGATTAGATGCTGTGACCCCATGTGACTTTGGCAGCCATCTTGGGTGAGGCTTGGTGGACATTTTTTGTGCTGGTAGTCTAGTGACAGGTCACCCATCTGTCAGGGTCAGCATTAGTGGCAGGGAGAGGCTCCAGATGAGTGTAGGGAACGAGCAGGGATACGCCATCCTTTTCAGAAGCCTCCCTGCCTGTTTGACTTGGACCAGCCAGGCCACATTTCATGCCTCAAAACAGACGCTGTTGGTGCACCCAAGACCTTCTGTTACATCTTTCGTTGCAACATTCTGTGAGTGTGCCTGGTCAGGGGGGTCTTCCCGCTGGGTAGTTATACGTTGTTGAACTTTAACACCAGTACAGTTCTGTTTCTGCAACTGGACCCTGTGTATTCACTGCCGCCGTACCACCCTGCATCTCCCACTTGCAAGACGGTCTGTAAGCTATCCCTTCTCTTCGGCTACCATTGCCTAGACTAAGACTACAATTTTCTAACCAGTGGATGTCTGTCCCTGTCTATGTACTCACCATAATGTGGGTGCACCAAAATGAGCCAATAGCGGTTATATATAGCCCCTCTTTGTCTAAGATGACCGCCCAAACCTCAGGAGAGCTCTGTGTCCAATTAGATAGAGTTTCCCCCTAAATGTTCGACCGGAGCCCAGTAAATAGGACAAAACAGTCCTATGCAAGTGTTGTCTAGCCCCAGAATTAACCAGTGATTGTCTGATCTCTGTTTTTTTCAATTTTGAAAGCTAACCAGGAAGGAAGTGAGCAATATGTGGTTCACCGCTTCACGAATAGCGCTGCCACCTGCCAGAGCAACTTTACCATTAGTCAGACTGCACAACATGCCACCCAGCTACATGGTGAAAGCTCCAACATGTTGGATTCCTCCTCACTTGTAAAGCCCCATACACACGGTCGGACAATCCGCGGACCAGGTCCGTCGGACCATGTCCGTCATACTTTGTCCGATGTTGGTTTTGCGTACACACGGTCGGACAAAGTTGTCGGAAAATCCGATCATTCTGAACGTGGTGACTTTTGTTGCCTACGACGGGACTACGTAGAGGCTAGTAGCCAATAGCTTTGGTCTTGTAATGTGATCTGAGCATGCGTAGCACTTTGTCCGGTCGGACAACCGTACACACGATCGGATTTGGTGTGATCGGACCGTGTTGACGGCAAATCTTTCCAGCAGGAGATAAGACTTTGTCCGTCGGACAAACCGACGTACACTGTCCGATGGTGCATACACACGGTCTGATTTTTCAACAACATTGTCCGATCGGACAGAATCCATGAAAAAGTCCGACCGTGTGTATGGGGCTTAAGAGTTAATCTTCCCAAATCAAGACAGAAAAAAACTGACCAAAGGTTCTATAGAGCTTCCCCAAAATAGAAAAATAAAAGTTTTGCCTGAAGTTTTGCTTTAATTCAGCAACAGCTCATTATATTTGGAGATCTAAACTAGTGGTTCTCAACCAATGGGCCGAGGCTCACTGCCGGGCCACAGCCTCCCCTCCCCAAGTTCTCTCTTGGCCTCTCATAGTGTCTCCCACCAATCTTCCATTGTGGGCCACAGAGCCCCCAGGCCCCATAAGAACCCTCAACCCCCTCACAGTGCCCCCCAGCCTGCTGCAGAGCATCCAGCTCTCCCTATGCCCCCAACCTCCAGCTAGCATTGGGCTACTCAATCTCCCATTGTTGGCCACAGAGGCCCCAGGCCCCCTGAGGACCCTTAACCTCCCACGGTGCCCCCCAGCCTGCTGCAGAGCCTCCAGCCCTCCATAAGCCCCCAACCTCCAATAGCATCTCAGTGCCTCCCAGCTGGCATTGGACCACCCAATCTCCCATTGTTACCCACAGAGCCTCCAGACCCTTTGAGGATCCTTAACCTCCCACAGTGCCTCCCAGCCTCCCACAGTGCCCCCCCCCCCCCCCCAGCCTGCTGCACAGCCTCAGGCTGTCCATAGTGCCTCCAGCCTCCACCAGTGTCCCACAGTGCCCCACTAATCGTCCACAGTGCTTCCCGGCTCCTTCTAGGAACCTCAGCTACCAAGTCTGCTGGGGAGTCCCCAAACCCACTTCACAATGCCCTTTTCCCCCTCAGTGACTTCCAGTCCCATCCAGAGCCTTGTAGAATTCTCATACATTTATTGTATAAGTATAAACATTATTCTTTACTGCTGGGGCATGGAAGGTTTTGAAAGAATTTACCAAGCCCTGGTTTCAAAAAAAGTTGATAACCCCTAATAATCTAATCAACATTTCTATTAGGAAACTGAGAAATATTTCCATCATGGGGAGAAAGTTAGGCAGACAGGAAGCAGCAGCTTCCACCCGGCAACTTTCCATCTTGTTGGGGCATGCAAGTCACAGGACAACGAGGCAGCGTCTATTAACAAGTGATGAAAGATAGTACAACACTGTATCTAGCGCCACTCTGTCCCAGCTCGAACCTTGTCCTCTGCCGCTATGAATGGACCTTTTCACTCAGGAAACACAATTGCATTGTCTGTGCTGACCAGATGAATGCATCCCACTGTGAAACAGAGAAATATGGGTAACAGCTGATTGGTTGGCCCTTGGGTGCCATTCCAGAGCCAGGGCAAATTAATATATGAAATCATAAGGGCACTTCAGCCAAGGTCTAACTTATAGAGACTATCAAACCAATGAAAAATATGGAAGCATACAGTAGATATCATGGTTCAGAAATCCATGTTATTTATACTGGGTGTCGATCACATGTTGCTAGTTACCGTACCCACCTGCCACCTCTGAGACCTTAAATTAGAGCAACATTGCATAGCCGAGGAAAGCTAACCTGTCCTGCCACACTGGTCCCCATGATCCTCTCCTGTCCATCCAGGTGCTTGTATGTAGATCAGCAAGGACCAGCATGGCAGAATAGGTAGTTCTGCATATTAGAGAGAGAAGGAAAGTATTTCTGATGAGGGTCACTTAGGAGACATAGTAGTGGTACTGCAGGGATATATTGGTGGCACTGGGAGGACATAATGCTGGGATTGGGGAGGGGGGGCATAATGGTGACACTGGGGAGACAGGGTTGCAATGGGGGACATAAGGGTGGCACTAAGGTGACATAATGATGACACTGGGGTGACAGGGTGGCAATAGAGACAAAGCATTATTTCGGGACCAATGATGAGACCATAGCCACTTTAATTTGGTCATGCCCTATCTAAAATGTGTGACCTTCCCCATTGATCTTTGGTTTCTTCCATGTTTTTTTTTTCAAGTAGATCTCTATATCTCTGAGATTGCCTACCCCTGGTTTATATTGTAGCACTCCCCCCCCCCCCCCCCCCCCCCGACACCCTGAAGGCATGGTGGCACCTCCAGAGGCAGGCGGCGGCCCAGAATTTCACCCCAGTCCATTACTAAATTAGGGAGAGAGAGAAGAGGATATTAGGTGCCAGTCACTTATGTCTTTTTAAAGTTTTATTACAGAACAGTTAAGGAGGTGAAAGTTAGGGATCCCAGATGCAAAGCAGATTTCTTAGAGACTCTCCAGATTCAGGTCCTTATCCAGCTTCACAGTGCCAGAACCTGTAAGCTGACCCAACGATACTGTAGACAGTAACTTAGCTGGATCACAGACTTCTCTTTCTGTTTCCTAGGCTCAATGTGTCCTCCAAGCAAGTCACCAGGCCCTTCTGAGAAACCAGCCTTCTTTGGCCAGCAAGGGTCCTCCCCTGAGTCTCCTCCTTGGTGCAGCCACAGTGACATGTCCACCCACATCGACTATGTTCAGATGCCAGCAGACAGAGCTTCTGATACAACATTTACATGGCTGATTGTAGCAGCTTAGCTGATAGGACAGCAGGGGAAAAGGTTAGGTTATTTATTTATGGTACTTATATAGCGTACCTCCTGAGGAGCCCCCGGTTGGGCATCCCCCACCCTGCAGAGCCAGGCACACCAAATTTTTACAGTCGCCCAGAGTCAGAAAACAGTCCAGTACTTTGTTTACTTTTACTACTGGCTACTGATCCCAGCATCACATCTTCATGCATTGCCAGCCTGCCTGGCTGCAGCTGCCCCTTTCACTGGTCCTCCTGGCTACTTCTCCACATTCCTCCCAGACTAACACCACCTACCTCCAAAGTCCTCCCAGACTGCTCACTCACCAGCACAGCTGACGTCTCTGGAGACCACCTGGATGTGCTGACCTTCTCCTGATGTCCTCTCCTTGCTCCCATGCCTCCAGGAAGGATTTCCTGTGTGTTGTAGAGGGTCCTTCCAGCCCCAGGCCCAAGGTCACCCCTCCTAGACTAGGGGGCACCCTCAAGGGCCGCCAACAGCCTCCTCAGCACTCCTTCTCCATCTACCACCCAACTGCACCTGCTGGTATGACCCATGAGTATTTATGAGGTGCCTGCCCCTGCCAGCCCATTTTGCTGGGGATTGGCTGGAGCCCTCATCAACAGTCCAAGCAGCTCCCCCTAGGCTCCACCCTCTACTTCTGGAAGCTTTTCCGAGGTTCCAGAGAAGAGGGGGAGTTACCAGAGATGCTGCTTGCTGGGTCATTCATCCAGCCTCCCCGAGTCACTCAGCCCAGACCCAGATTCAACCTAGGCCTGGCTCTCAGCCAGGCCAAATTTCCCTACACTACAACTATGCACACTAGCACACACTAGAGGGTGCTACACATATATAGTACCAACACTTTTATGCAGCGCTTTACATATATATTATACTATTACATCATTCCCTGCCCTCGAGGAACTTACAATCTAAAGTCCCTAACTCACATTCATACACATACTAGGGCCAATATAGACGGAAGCTAATGAACCTGCCAGCATGTCTTTGGTAGACATGTGCAATTCGTTTCGTTTTTTTTTCATTTTCCGTTAAAATTCGTTATATTCGTTCATTCGTTATCGTACGAATGAACGAATGATTCGCTAAAAATTTTAACGAATAACGAATGTTCGAATCGAACGAATATGAAAAACAGCGAAAATCCGAAATAACCAGATTAGAAACAACGAAACTACGAAAGAAGAAAATCCGAAAAACGAAAACAGGAACAACGAAAATACAAAAAGAACGAAAAAATTCGTACATTCGTAACTTTTTTTTTTTTGTTGAATTGGTAATTTTCCGTGTCCCTTACAATGGCGCTGCTTAACGTGCTTCGAATGGATTGAACGAAAAAATTAGACATTCGTAACTTTATTTTTTCGATTCGTAATTTTCCGTGTCTCTTACAATGGCGCTGCTTAACGTGCTTCGAATGGATTGAACGAAAAAATTCGTACATTCGTAACTTTTTTTTTCGATTCGTAATTTTCCGTGTCTCTTAAAATGTAATAATACACATTACATAAAATTATGAATTATGCTCCGATTACGAATCTACGAAAACAATGTTACAAAAGTACGAATAAATCAATCTAACGAAAGTACGAATGTAACTAAATCTACGAAAATACGAATGCGTCCGAATTTCGAATAAACAAAAATTAAACTAACGGAAAAGCTAATCAACGAAAAAATAACTCTTACGAAAATACGAATCGTTACGAATACGAACACCGACGACTTACGAAATTACGAATCGTTACGAATCAACAGAAACTAACAGAAACGAAACGAAAATAAACAAATTTTTCTATTGTGCACATGTCTAGTCTTTGGAGTGTGGAAGGAAACCCACGCAGTCACTGGGCGAACATACAAACCCCAGGCAGGTAGTGTTGTGGTTGGGCTTCCAACCAACAACCCCAGTGCTGCTAGGCGGAAGTGCTTTGGTTCAGCTTCAAAGTGGACCTATCATCAGATTTATCATCAGGGACCTATGATCAAGAACACAGATTTTTCACCATATTCTGGAAGTACTTTAACAAGAACCCTTATAAAGCCCCATACACACGGTCGGATTTTCCGATGGATTCTGTCCTATCGGACAATGTTGTCGGAAATTCCGACCGTGTGTAGGCACCATCGGACAGTTTCCATCGGATTGTCCGACGGACAAAGTTCTATCTCCTGCTGGATAGATTTTTCGACAACAAGGTCCGATCACACCAATTCCGATCGTGTGTATCGAATTCCGACGGACAAAGTGCCACGCATGCTCAGATCACATTACAAGACCAAAGCTATTGGCTACTAGCCTCTACGTAGTCCCGTCGTACGCAACAAACGTCACCACGTTCAGAATGATCGGATTTTTCGACAACAAAGTCCGACCGTGTGTATGCAACACCATTGTCGGACTAAATCCGTCGGACAAAATCCGATGGATTTTGTGGTCGGATTTTCCGACCGTGTGTATGGGGCATTAGAAGGTCACTAGGTCATTTTAAAAAATAAATTAAAAATTAAAAAACTTGAACATTTAAAATTTGAATTTGAAGCTTATAAGAGTCAGTGGGTTTACATCTACTTTAATTTTTTTTTATTTTTTTTTATTTATCCTAAACTTTATTTTAACCACCTAACTACTTCTCCATCCCACCTTGCTGAAAAACACTCCAGGGAAGAATAACAGACCGGTGCTCTTTATCCAAACCTGGGGCTGCTCCAGGGACAGCTTGGGAAGAGACAATTGTGTATCAGACCCGGTTTGTGCACAGATGGTGCGGGTTTGGTAAAATGGAAATTTTTCTGCAGCTAAACAATAGTCGGAGTGTAAGAGAGGTGTCGGTCTGGGGCTGCCTGCTGGGAAGGAAGTGAATCATTATTTTTCTGTAAACAGCACGCTCTGTTTCTGTAATATATATCCATCACTGTAAACAGCGGAGGTATCCTTTGTACAGCAATGGAGATGCTTACTGTGTAATACCAACACCAGATCTATAGAGATTGTGTTACGTTACATTGAGCAATGCAGAGATTTATAGGACAGATTACATTAATGTAAACATTTCTGAGAATGCAAATGTACGATAAATATACAAATCTATATACAGTGCCTTGAAAAAGTATTCATACCCCTTAAAATGTTCTTATTTTTGTCATGTTACAGCAAAAAACGTAAATGTATTTTTTTGGGGGATTTTATGTACACAAAGTGGCACATAATTGTGAAGTGAAAGGAAAATGATAAATGGTTTTCAAATTTTTTATAAAATAAATATGTGAAAAGTGTGGCCTGCAATTGTATAGCGCCCCCCTGAGTCAATACTTTGTAGAACCCCCTTTCTCTGCAATTCCAGCTGCAAGTCTTTTTGGGGATGTCTCTACCAGCTTTGCACATCTAGAGAGGGACATTTTTTCCCATTCTTCTCTGCAAAATATCTCAAGCTCTGTCAGATTGGATGGAGAAAGTCTGTGAACATCAATTTTTAAAGTGGAAGTAAAGTCACATTTTCCACTTTCACCTACAGGTAAGCCTGTAATGAGGCTTACCTGTAGGTACAAAAAATATCTCCTAAACCTTTACGGTTTAGGAGATATTCCCCGTGCAATACGCCGCTGACTGCAGCGGCGCATGCGCACGGGGGATTCTCGTCTGAAAGGCCGGCAGAATACGAACCCTGCCGGGACGAAGTCTCCCGTGCGCATGCGCGGGAGTGACGACATCGCGGCTCCAGCCACTCACAGCGCTGGAGTCGCGATACCCGGAAGACACGCCGAGGCAACATGTCAGCGACCTCGGCGTGGACCAGGTGAGTTACCGACGCCTCGTTCTAAGGTAAGTATTTCATAATGAGCTAGTATGCGGTGCATACTAGCTCATTATGCCTTTTCCCTTACAGGTGTAAAAAAAAAAAAAAAATGTCAGCGGGTTTACTACCGCTTTAAGTCTTGCCACAGATTCTCAACTGGATTTAGGTCTGGACTTTGACTGGGCCATTTTTTTTTTCAATTCTTTATTTTCATAAGTTTCACAATACAATTCATTACAGTCACAAATTGTCTTCCTAATACATCTTAGGTAATTCTACCTTTGTATCTTATATTCATTTAATTTAATCTTAATTGTATCTATTAACCCCTAGACATGTGCACACTGAAATATTTTGTTTCTGAATTTCGTTTTCGTCCGAAAAATACATTTATTTAAATACTCCCAAAATGTGTTTTTATTTATTTTGTTTTTCGTTAAAAATTGCATTCGTCCGAAAATCCAAATGAATTAAGGTCGAATCTGTCATTGAAGGCTTATGGTGTCTGTCGAATGTTCAAAGAAGATTCGACGGAGCAGCTAAACTGTACGACTCTGTATAGTTTAGCTGCAATTCCACCCAATTCCAGCAGCAATCTTTTTCTCTCTAGGTCGAATCTTTCCTCTCTACGTCAAATCTTTTCTCTCTATGTAGAATAATCTTGGACTAATAGAGTTAAGGTTGTAACGCCGAGCGCTCCGGGTGTCCCATCCATCCCAGAGCGCTCACGGCGTCCGTTGTCCTGCAGCGCCTCGGTCAGCTCCCCTGACCGCAGGCGCTGCTCTGCCCCTGGGATGCGATCCTCGCGGTGGCCTCCGTCCGCCCGGGGATCGCATCTCTCTCTCCTCACCTGCCCCCGCCTGTCCTTCCGGCGCGGGCGTCCCCGCTGCCCAGGCGCGCGCGCAACTCGGCTGTTTCTTAAAGGGCCAGCGCACAAGTGATTGGTGCCTGGCCCAAATTACAGTTACACCCAAATTCTTCATAAACCCACTTCCCCTTCCTGTCCTGGCCGGATCTTGTGTTGCCGTAGTGCCCAGTGAAAGCGTTTTGTGTTTTGCTCCCGCTTGTGTATCCAGACCCCTGCTGTTGCCCCTGACCACGAACCATTGCCACCTGCCTTGACCTTTTTCTACGTTTGACCTCGCCTCTGCCTAATCCTTGTGTACCGCGCCTGTCTCAGCTGTCAGTGGGGTCGAGTTGCTATTGGGAGACACGACCTGGTTGCTACCGCCGCTACAAGTCCATCCCGCCTTGCGGCGGGCTCTGGTGAAAACCAGTAGCAACATTAGAACCGGTCCTCCAATACAACCCGTGCTATCGCCTCATTGGCATAGGGGATCCACCTCCTGTTTCCCGCCGTACCCGGAGCGTGACAAAGGTTAGGCACATTCGACCACAGGTTCAATGGACACGGATTGTTATTGTCAGCGTTGAATCTCCTATCTATATCGAACTGTTGTCACAACGAAAACGAAAATAAAGCATTTGTTTATGTCGGATGCTGCACATCGTTTGTTAAAACGATAACGAAAATACCTGAAATTCGGACGAAAATGCATTCGGACGAAAACGAATGCACATGTCTATTGACCCCTATGTTTTCTCATTTTCCAATTTTTAACCCACATTCCTATCATTAACAAGAAAAAAGCATAAATTTTGGCAGAAAGAAAAAAAAAAATTATTAAATAAAACAAAAAACAATACAAAACAAAAAAAAAAAAAATACCCCTTGTAGGGTCCTCTCCAGACCCCCCTGCCTCTCCCCTCTCCCCCCCCCCACCCACCGGACTCCCCGCCCCCCCTCTTTATCTCGATCTTTTAATTATTCTAAGCTTTCCCTATAAGCCAGATACGGGGCCCATGTTGTCCTGTATCTCTCACCCTGATCCTTCATTGCCAAGGTAAGATTTTCCATTTGTTGTATTTCTACTTTTCTAACAAACAATTGGGCTCTAGTTGGAGGACTGTCTTTTTTCCACAGCACAAGGATGCACGCCCTAGCTGCTGTTATAAGATGTTTCACCAACTTCCCTGTCCCTGCTGAAAAAAAGCATCCCCACAACATGATGCTACCACCGCCATGTTTCATGGGGGGATGGTGTGTTCAGGGTGATGTGCAGTGTTAGTTTTCCAACACACACAGCGTTTTACTTTTAGGTCAAAAAGTTACATTTTGGTCTCATCTGAACAAAGCACCTTCTTCCACATGTTTGGAAGGGGGCATCCATCTGTCCTTGGGCCTTGTGAGTATCGACATTGCTGGATCTTGAGAACCTTGTGCTCTAGCGACCCCTCTGGTGCCTAGTTATAGTCCGCTGTGGGTCTGTTAAAGGGGACATTGGCTGTTGTCCTGAAGAGCTCTGTCCAGCTACTGTATCACTTAAAGGGACTTTGCTGTACCAGATCTACTACTACTACTTAAGCTACAGTGTACATAGTTCTTATTCTTGGAGTATCCCACCACTTTCTTCATCCCTATCCAAGTTCTTTAAACATAAAAACAACAAAAACAACATCCCCTATACTAGTTTTTGGAGAGACAGTGAATGAGCCTGTTATGTGCCTGGCTGCTGGGCTGAAGTTGTGAAGACCTGGAAAAGTAATTCCTTTGGGAGTAACGGTACATTTAGACATCCTTGAACTGTTTATGTTATGCTTGATATGTCTTTTTGTAAACAATCTATACAATTTTAGATTCCTTCAAGATTAATCTTAGATTGTGGTCTCCTATTGAGACCCTTGGCACTTTTTCATCACATTCCTTATGAATTCGAAAAGAATCTAACCAAGGTTTTAATTTCCATTCAACCTCTGCTAAATTCAAGGAGAGCTAAAGCATTCTGGGCAATGTGCTTGACCTTGGCCTTCTTCTATAAACTGACCTCCTATTGTCTACGTTGCCACCACCCTGAGACAATAACCCGCAACCCTTTCCATTTTCAACACAGTAAATCTTACAGCTGATTCTCTTCATAATTGCATGACATTCCAGCTTCAGATATTACAAAGAATATCTCTTGTTTTCTCGAACACGGCTGGAGCGAGAAGTGGTTTAGTAATTGGCAAATACAAAACAAGTGGGAGAGACAGGGAGAGACAGATGGAGCTATTCCGTTATCCTGATTTAAATTGGAGGAGAGTTGTGTCTGCCGAGTGGATGTGATACCAGGGGAACAAACAAGCATGAATAATACATGGGGCATCAAGGCAGAGGTCATTCTCATGAATAATTGAGGCCTTGTCTACAATCCTTCACAGGTCTTTATTGGGTTCCTTGTCTGGCTAGGGGAATTTGCATGGCTTAGGTAATTTGGTTTTCTGATGATTGCGGTACAACAGCAACGTGCCCCCGAGCAGCCCTCAGCACAAAATCGAAAGAAAATAATAAAAAAAAGAAACATACCTTCAGAGAGCTGTTTGCCTTCTTTAAATATTCAAAGGACAAACTAATCTCTTGTTTTTTTTTTTGTTGTCCATTGACCTGGGGCCAAGAATACTGGTCAAGGGAAGGTCTTGCTAACGCAAAGTGAAGAATGGACCTACTAGGACTCAGCCAAGGTCAGTGCTGTTGCTAAGGAAACCGTTTTGACATTTACCTGTAGACAAAATGTCCAGAAGCCATTTTGTGAAGTGAAAACTTACTCATGGGAAGCCTACTAAATTTTCTCAAGTGGGTAGTGAGGAGCATAAATTCAGAGGTCATTCTCATGTATAATTGAGGCCTTGTCTACAATCTTTCACAGGTCTTTATTGGGTTCCTTCTCAGGCTGGGGGAATTTGCATGGCTTAGGTAACTTGGTTATGAATGCGGTACAACAGCAACATGCCCCCGAGCAGCCCTCAGCACAAAACCGAAAGAAAATAATAAAAAAGGAAACACACCTTCGGAGAGCTGTTTGCCTTCCTTAAATATTCAGAGGACAAACTAATCTCTTGTTTCTTTTTTGTCTATTGACCTGGGGCCAAGAATATCGGTCAAGTGAAGAATGGACATACTAGGACTCAGCCAAGGTCAATACTGTTGCTAAGGAAACAGGTTTGACTGTTACCTATAGATAAAATGGCTGGAAGTCCTTTTGTGAAGTGCAAACTTATTCATGGGAAGCTTATTAGGTTTTCTCGAGTGGGTAGTGAGAAACATAAATCTCATAGATAATTGAGGCCTTGTCTACAATACTTTACAGGTTTTTATTGGGTTTCTTCTCGGGCTGGGGGAACTTGCATGGCTTAGGTAGCTTAGATGAAAGTGGTACAACAGCAACGTGCCTCTGAGCAGCCCTCAGCACAAAATTGAAAGAAAATGAATAAAAAAAGAAACACAGCTTCGGAGAGCTGTTCGCCTTTCTTAAATTTTTAAAGGACAAACTATTCTCTTGTTTATTTTTTGCCCATTGACCTGAGGCCAAGGATAATGGTCAAGGGAAGGTCTTGCCAATGCAAACTGAAGAATGAACGTTCGAAGACTCAGCTAGGGTCAGGCTGTTGCTAAAGCAACAGGTTCATCAGTTACCTAACCACAAAATGGCCAGCAGGCATTTTGTAAAGTGCAACGTTATTCATGATAAGCCTACTAGATTTTCTAGGGGGGTAGGGAGAGCAGATATTCAGAGGTCATTCTCATGAATAACTGAGGATTGTCTACAGTCCTTCACAGATCTCTAATGGATTCCCCAATGGGCTTGGGGAACTTGCATCCTCCCTATTCAAAGGATATGAATGCTTGAACCTACATATTTGCTGTTGCAGGTTCAAGAAACGCAGTAGGCAGGGCTCTTAAGCTCATTAAGTAGTAACACACCCTGTGGTGTATGGTATAACCCTACAAGTGGCTGTCTGTTTAAATGTTAGCCATTCTGTGAACCTTTTTAAAAGAGACACATCAGACTCCACACCTTTTTTCCCAAACTCTACCCCAATTTGTCCTGTTTTCAAACATGTTGTCAGGAATCATGAAATCAGACCGAGACAGAAGTACAGTTAAATCACACTTGTTTTATAATAAAAGTAAATAGAACAAACGTAGTCAAAACATAGCCAAAGTTCAGTAACCGGAACGGATAGTCAGTCAAGCCAGGGAGTCAGGGATCAGTGTAGTAGAACAGCAAGCAGGATCTGGAGCCAGAAGGGATGTCAGCCAAGCAAGTCTTTAAACAGTAATCAAAAATATAAAAAGAAAGGTTGCGCTGTAAGTAATATTAACCAATCATAAAAAGGTAATATTACCTTTTTATGATTTGTTAATATCACCTTTTTATGATTTGTTAATATTACTTACAGCGCAACCTTTCTTTTTATATTTTTGATTTTTGTTTATCACATGTGGTTTGCTGCTTATATACACGAGTTTCTGTCCAGCGCAGTTTTTCTTTTTACATAAGTCTTTAAACAGGAACGCAGGAGATAGTCTCAGTGATGTTGACCAAGGCGAAGGCAGAGATCCTCTGGGCTGGACGGCTTAAGTAGGCAGGTCTGACGAGCAGGATATCATCGACAGGTGAATAGCTGTGGAGAGATAGGAGCTGGCAATTAGCCGACAGCTGAGCGGCCAGCTCAGGGAAGGAAGGACTGAGCCCAGCCTTGACACATGTCAAATCAATTTATACAAGCAACAATTCTTCCAAGACCATATTTTGGGATACTTTGGAGCTATGCTTCCAGCCATATAAGTGAAGGTCTTACTTTTAATTGACTAATCACAAATAGGTGGCTATTTGTGGACTTCAATCATGGTAAGGGAAAAGCCTTTCAATTAACTCAGAAATGAATACCATCATTAAGGCCCAATTTATGCATATTTATGCAGCAAAGGTGGTCAACCTGTTAAGGGAATGCCATATTCAACCCTAGATCACAGCAACTCGACTGCTGTAATCCTAGTTACTATCCTACTGCTGTCTACAGGTCAAGACCTTTGGTTGTCAATACAAAGCATGTTATGTATTGTCCAAGGACTAAACTGAAGGAGAATAAAGCCATGATGGTTCCTTCTTCTGCCCCTCGCCTTTCCCACAAATACTGCTATTCTTAACATGGATCTTGTGATTCTCTAATAGTAAAAATTCAGTTCTAATGGACCCCAGCTATTTCGTTTCTCTCTATTTCCCTCAAATTTTGCCATGAGGGTTTTTCAAGATAAAATCAGATTCGGCTTAGGAAAGCCAAGATATAATCATCACTAGAGGAAGTGCCAGGATAGGTTTGTAAAGATCATGGTAATGTGAGCAAGATGTCTAAAAGGAGCTGCAGGGAAGACTGTTCCAGGAAAGAACTGTTTATGTAAAAGTAAGGAAGCTTTGGGAACATTAGAAAGGGCAAGAAATAGAAATGTTTGGCCAGCTATAAATCAAAGGGGAAATGCAATTCTTTTTCTGCTTCTGAACGGAAAATCAAACTTATTCCATTCTCAAATAGGAATATGTCTTATTGATTATGAGCATCAGGGTCCCTTCCATTTAAAACCCTACTGAGTGAACAATGGTGGCATCAAGCAGGTCCAAAGCTGCTGCTCACAACTGCTGGGCTTCCTTTGGTTTCACACAACCCGCCATAGGAATAATGAAAGGCAGTTGGCTCTCAGGAGCTGGACTTTCATTTTGCTAAAGAAAGTTTAGCAGCTCCAGTTGGTGGAAGCTTCAGAGTGGCTTGGTAGCACCATTCAAGCATCTGACTGGTCATCTGCAGAGCCTTTCAATTCTAGGGCAAGAAGGCATGTGTTTGAGACAGGTGTTGGAGCTCATTCGGAAGGTACTAATATGTATACATGAAAAAGTCACTTTAATGTAAAAAAATATTTTTTTCACATCCATAATAAGAAGCTCACTATGGAGTTGAAAATTCACCAAAGACCCCATGTAAGCATACTTTATATTTACTAAAAACACTGAATATTTGGAATAATTTTTTTTTTTGTAGGCGTTGCAATTTTTTTTTGCAAGCAATGATCAAAGCCACATTTTCATAAAATAGAGAAATATAGGGACTACCATTGCTAAAGCAAACCTATGGCTAGGCTATGAACAATTAAGTATTCACATATTCTTAACAAGCAGTGAGTGAGCTTTATAACAAGCACTTACTGACCTGTAAAGCCTCTGGTACTGTAGAGAAATTCATCATCAAATTTCACAGCTCAAAATACCAAGACTTCTAATTAGCCCCTGGATTGGTTTTACAGGCGGCGGTGCCTCTCCGGGATATCCCATGCCGATGACAAGCCCGGCCCGGAATGAAAGCTGTTGATTCCACCAGCTTACCAAAGAGATCCTGGAGGATCAGAAGGTCCCCCATGTTGTCTGTGGTATAGGAAGACGTGAGCTGCATCACCTTCGGTTTCCTGGATGTAAACAGCAGCATTCGTAAGTTGGTAAAGCATCTGAACACACCAATCTTGCGTGATCAGATGCTTTTAGGGCAGAGGAGACATCTGGGGTCTAATAGACCCAAGATATCTCCATAAAGAGTACCTGTCACTGCCTATTGCTGTCACAAGGGATGTTTACATTCCCTGTAACAGCAATAATAGTGATAAAAAAAAGTTAAAGTATAACTAAAGGCAAAACTTTTTTTTCGTTTTGGATAGAGGGGGAGATGGATTAGAACACCTGTCAGGTTTTATTGCTGTCTGTATCCCTAAAAGGGAGACTAATGCCGCATACACACGGCCGGACTTTCCGTCAGAAAAAGTCCGATGGAACTTTTTCTGCCGGCATTTCCGACGGACTTAGATATAGAACATGTTCTAAATCTTTCGGGCGGAAATGCAGTTGGAGCGTAGTCCGTCGGCAAGTCCGGCCGTGTGTACGCGGCATTACCTTCTCTATTTGTCCAGTTTACCATTTCATTGAAAGTGAAAATAAAAGAAAATGATATATTTTGGGTTGTCCCCAGAAAAGTAATAGATGGAAATCTTCCAATGGGGACACTAGCTCTGGTGACCTGGGGTCCCCAAGAGATTCCCTTCATTTGCAGAGATTTCCTCTTCCTGTTTGGCTATTAGACAGGAAGTGAAGGGAAATCTCCCCAACGGGACAAAGATAGTAAAAATAAACCTTACTCTATACAAAATGAAAAAAAAAATTAGTTTTACCTATAGTTCTACTTTAAAGAAACGGTAAAAAATAAAGAAATAAAATAATAAGATTACATTTTTTTTATTGGTCCCACATGCATACAGCGATTGCAGCAAACATGTGAGGTATTGCCGCAAACATCAGAGCTCCAGACCTCCTCTGTAACTCTCAACTGGTAACCTGTAAAGGCTTTTAAATTGTCGCCTATGGTGACGTAATTTGTCGCCATTCCATGAGCATGCACAATTTGAAAGCGTGCAGATAAATATCGGCAGATAAATAAATAGAGGGATGTGGCATAATCAAAACATACAGTACTAATCACAATAACCATAAATATAAAGTCCATAATTTATAAGTCCATAGTATATAGATGATTGTAGGCAGCACCAACAGCAGCACCCTTTGGGTGAAGCAGGCAGCTCTGTAGGTATAAAAGGAAAGCACAGAGAGACGCCAGACTAAGTGCAGCAAATGCCATTTGTCTCGCTTTTAATAAACTGGAGTATTATTTATGCTGATTAAAAAAAACAAAGCGCCAAAGAAAACTAAATACTAATAGGGTAGTGATACCAAATTGATTGTCAGCTGCAGTGAAAAAAAATTTGCAATGCAAAACAATACCAGAATAGAATGTAAGAACCGTGCCACAGGTATTAAATATATATAAACGACATTAGATTATGGCGACCTGAAATAAAGGTCGCTAACAAGTCCCATAAAAAGTGCTCGTTCAAACTTGAAAGACTTAAACTATAAAACGTTTCCGTCTCAAAAAAAGTGCTTGTGCTCAAGGAATAAATACAAATTTCTGTGCTTGATAAGTGCTTAAAGCGGAGTTCCACCCAAAAATGGAACTTCCGCTTTAAGCACTCCTCACCCCCTTACACGCCACATTTGGCATGTAATTTTTTTGGGGGGGAGTGGGGGCTTCATTAGGAGGGGGGCTTCCTGTCCCACTTCCTCCTTCCGCCCAGGAACCGCCTAGGCGACTCCTCCCTCTAGGCGATCTCCTGGGACACGTGACAAGTCCCAGGAGATCGCCTATCCACTCCCGGAGCGCAGCGCGACTCGCGCATGCGCCGTGCGTGCCCCGTAGTGAAGACGAAAGCTGTCACGGCCGGGTGCCCTGAGTGGCAATGGAGGCGCCGGCGAAGAGGAGGGGGAGAGGAGCGACACCCCATTCGGCCGCATCGCTGGACCGTGGAACAGGTAAGTGTCTGTTTATTAAAAGTCAGCAACAACACTTTTTGTAGCTGCTGACTTTTAAAATGCCTGGAACTCCCCTTTAACCACCTCAGTACAGGGCATTTTCACCCCCTTCCTGCCGAGGCCATTTTTCAGCTTTCACCGCTGTCACACTTTGAATGACAATTGCGCGGTCATACAACTCTGTACCCAAATGAAATTGTTATCATTTTGTCCCCACAAATAGAGCTTTCTTTTGATGGTATTTGATCACCTCTGCGGTTTTTATTTTTTGCGCTATAAACAAAAGAAGTGCGACAAGTTTAAAAAAAAAAAAACAATATTTTTTACTTTTTGCTATACTAAATATCCCCAATAAATATATAAAAAAAATGTTTTTTTCCTCAGTTTAGGCCGATACGTATTCTTCTACATATTTTTGGTAAAAGAAAATCGCAATAAGCGTATATTGATTGGTTTGCACAAAAGTTATAGCGCCTACAAAATAGAGGATAGATTTATAGCATTTTTATTATTTCTTTTTTTTAACTAGTAATGGCGGCGATCTGCAATTTTTATCGTGACTGCAATATTGCGGCGGACATATCGGACACTTTTGACACATTTTTTGGGACCATTCACATTTATACAGCGATCCGTGCTATAAAAATGCATTGATTACTGTATAAATGTGACTGGCAGGGAAGGGGTTAACACTAGGGGGCGCTAAAGGGGTTAAAATGTTCCCTGGGAGTGATTCTAACTGTAGGGGGAGGGGACTCACAAGGGGAGGAGACCGATCGGTGTTTCTCTGTACTGAGAACACACCATGGGTCTCCTCTCCTCTGACAGGACCGTGGATCTGTGTGTTTACATACACAGATCCCCGGTCCTGCTGTGTTACCGGGCAATCGCGGGTGCCCGGCGGACATCACGACCGACGGGCACGCGCATCGCGTGCCAAGGGACACGGCGGGCGCTCGCGCGCGCGCTTCCAGGAGGGCCGGGAAGGAGAGGGCGTCACATGACGCCCTCCCGCCACGTGAGCTGCGCCGCCTGGCCGTCAATTGACAGCCGGCGGTCGCAAGGCAGTTAAAGAAGGTGCCCCCACATAGATGTAAACACACCCCTCAAAATGGACCAACTATTGCTAGTTTTGGTCAAACACGCATGTGGGGGCAGCCCCTGTGGATCCTCTTTAGACTGGCGTTGTCTGGGATAAGTATTCCTCATGTGGATGGATATGACAGGAAAAAACCTCATTGCGCAATACCATTTAAAAAATATATTCCAGATAAAAAGACATAATAATTGAACTCACGTGTAGGGGTGCCTAAAAGCCTGGCACCTGGTGTGAATAGCCGGTAGGTTCCCAGGAAATCTGCCCATAGGCAATAATACACCGCCGCCGCGGTTTGCAGTTCGATTTCCAGGATTGAAAGTGTGTCGCGATGACGCGGATCAACTTTCAACGCGTTTCAGCTTATCAAATGGGCCGTCTTCAGGAAGTTGTCATTATTAATGCTGCACTTAGTCTGGTGCTCTGTGCTCTCCATTTATTTACTCGGCATAACACCATCTTTTATATTTTACTTAAACATTGGTTATTATATTGTGTTTGTGTGAATTAAAATTCATGTGTATTTTTTCTAAAAAGATTTGCGATCGAAAAACCACCGCGCAAATACCACGTGACATTAAAAAATTGCAAAACCCACCTTTTTATTCTCTATGGCCTATATATAATATTTTGGGGGTTCTAAGTAATTTTCTTATAAGATCTTATAGAATAGGGAAGGGGGGGGGGTATTCAGCTCTGGACTGAGCGGTATCATTGGATCCAAAGTTATAAGCTGTAGCGGACCGCTGAGCTGTACGTATCTGTGGTGATTCAAATATTTCCATAATTTGAAATATCCTTGAGTGCGACAGGTAATTACAGGTTAGCCATCCTTACAGCCCATGCCGCAGTGAGCAAGTTAAACTCTTCCTACACTCCTGTCGTGTCGGATTTGGACTAATTATGAGGATGAGTCTGAACTAATCAGATTACTACTGCACCAGTGCCGTTAATCTGCGGAAAGCTGCTGAAAGACATAAGCAATCAGACCTGCGCTTGCGGGATTACAGAGGGAGTTGCAGATGATCAAAACCTTTATTAAAGACTGCTCATAACTATCTTCCAGGGTTGCTTCCACACAGGCACGTTTAGGAGGCTTTCAGCATAAAGAGATAATAAAACACTGATATTCAAAGTTGCCCATTTTATAAAGATCTTTTATTGGTCCATTGCAGGAATTATGCAAACAAGCAGTCTGAGCCTTTTTTTTTTGCTTCCTTCCACCAACTTTATATTGTAGAGCAGGGGTAGGCAACCTTCGAGAGATGGAGATCTACTTGAACAACAATGATGGAGTCAAAGATCACCGGGCACAGTGTCCCCCCCCCCCCCCCCAAAAAAAGACCAACATTTTTTTTTTATTTATTAAATATTTGTACTTGGAACAAAAATAAGTATTACAAGAGAGTACAGGGTTTAGGAGTCCGTTGTGCAAAGAATGCAGAGTTCACCAGTGCATTACGCTCAGAATGCAGGGATCAGGGGTGGACTGTGCTCAGAATGCAGGGTTCAGGAGTGGGTTGTGCTCAGAATGCAGGGTTCAGGAGTGGGTTGCGCTCAGAATGCAGGGTTCGGGAGTGCGTTACTCTCAGAATGCATGGTTCAGGAGTGGGTTGTGCTCAGAATGCAGGGTTCAGGATTGCATTATGCTCAGAATGCAGGGTTCAGGAGTGCGTTACACTCAGAATTCAGGGTTCAGGAGTGGGTTGTGCTCAGAATGCAGGGTTCAGGAGTGGGTTGCGCTCAGACTGCAGGGTTCAGGAGTGCGTTACTCTCAGAATGCAGGGTTCAGGAGTGAGTTCTGCTCAGAATGCAGGGCATAGGAGTGTGTTGTGCTCAGAATGCAAGGTTCAGGAGTGCGTTACACTCAGAATGCAGGGTTTAGTAGTGTATTACACTCAGAATGCAGGGTTCAGGAATGCGTTGCGTTCAGAATGCAGGGATCAGGAGTGTGTTGCGGTCAGAATACAGAGATCAGGAGTGCGTTGCAGTCAGAATGCAGGGTTCAGGAGTGTGTTGCGGTCAGAATACAGGGATCAGGAGTGCGTTGCGGTCAGAATGCATGGTTCAGAAGTGTGTTACGCTCAGAATGCAGGGTTCAGAAGTGCGTTGCGCTCAGAATGCAGGGATCAGGAGTGTGTTGCGGTCAGAATACAGGGATCAGGAGTGCGTTTCAGTCAGAATGCAGGGTTCAGGAGTGTGTTGCGGTCAGAATACAGGGGTCAGGAGTGCGTTGCGGTCAGAATGCAGGGTTCAAAAGTGTGTTACGCTCAGAATGCAGGGTTCAGGATTGCGCTGTGCTCAGAATGCAGGGATCAGGAGTGTCTTGTGCTCAGAATGCAGGGTTTAGGGGGATGTGGGGGTGATGTGAAGGAAGGTAGAGGACACTGCTATGGGAGTGACCCTGCCCATAACAGTGTCCTCTGCCCCTTCACATAGCTTCCACCCCCCCACACACACACAGTGGTGTCTTCTGCCCCCCTTTCCCCTATAGCGGTAACCTCTGCACCCCCCCTTCCCTCCCCTCCCATAGCATAGTGTCCTGCCTGTTTCCACAGCCGAGACTGGGAGGCAGCACAGTTCGGAACAGAAGGTGGGAGCTGGCAGAGTGACTTTTCATATTAGCAAGCTGGTGATTGGTTGCTTAGGACCATCCTGTGTCCTAGCAACCAATCACCTGTGGCTTAACATTAGACATGTGCACAATAGAAAAATTTGTTTAGTTTTGTTTTGTTTCTGTTCGTTTCCGTTGATCTGTAACGATTCGTAAATTCGTAAGTCGTCGGTGTTCGTATTCGTAACGATTCGTATTTTCGTAAGAGTTATTTTTTCGTTGATTCGTTCTTCCGTTAGTTTAATTTTCGTTTATTCGAAATTCGGACGCATTTGTATTTTCGTAGATTTAGTTACATTCGTACTTTCGTAAGATTGATTTATTCGTACTTTCGTAACATTATTTTAGTAGATTCGTAATCGGAGCATAATTCATAATTTTATGTAATGTGTATGCTATTATTACATTGTATGAGACACGGAAAATTACGAATCGAAAAAAAAAAGTTACGAATGTACGAATTTTTTCGTTCAATCCATTCGAAGCACGTTAAGCAGCGCCATTGTAAGAGAAACAGAAAATTACGAATCGCAAAAAAAAAAAAAAAAAAAGTTACGAATGTACAAATTTTTTCGTTCATTTTGATTTTCGTTGTTCCTGTTTTTTCAGATTTTCTTCTTTCGTAGTTTCGTTGTTTCTAATTTGGTTATTTCGGATTTTCGTTGTTTTTCGTATTCAGTTCGATTCGATGATTCGTTATTCGTTAACATTTTTAGCGAATCATTCGTTCATTCGTACGATAACGAATGAACGAATATAACGAATTTTAACGGAAAACGAATAAAAACGAAACGAATTGCACATGTCTACTTAACATAAAAAGTTCCTTTGGCCAGCTCCTACTCCCGCCGCCCTCCGTCCTGAGCTTGTGCTTCCTCCTGGTCTCCCCTGTTCACTGATCACAGCGGTGGAGTAGGATGGAGGCGGGAGGGAGCAAGAAAGAGACTGGGACATAGAGGCTGGAGGCTGGGAGTGGAGACAAGGACCGGCACATAGAAGGCGGGGGTCTGCGGCGCAGGAACCTGTTCGCAGGCAGGTGACAGGTGGACCACGATAGACCGGTTGCTGACCCCTATTGTAAAGCATGTCCTGTTCAGATTAAATAGCAAAACAGAAACACAAGACACTTCTAAATGAATTCATATTAATAGGTGTCTTGCCTATTAAGATGTCAGAGGTACACCCTAGTGCACAACAGCAAAAGTAGCTTTAAATAAATGGACTTCAGAAAATAAAATGAAGCTCACACTGACCTATCTGCTAGCTATATGGAGTTTTCTTAAAGCGGAATTTAACTGTATCTGAGCACAACAAACTGAAAACACTATTTGATTTATCCTTAACCACTTCAATCTCGGGTCTTTCACCCCCTTCTTGCCCAGGCCACTTTTCAGCTTTCAGCGCTGTCACACTTTGAATGACAATTGCGCGGTCATGCAACACTATACCCATATGAAACTTTTATAATTTTTTTGAGACATATAGAGCTTTCTTTTGGTGGTATTTATTTACCACTGGGTTTTTTATTTTTTGCTCAACAAAAAAAACGAATTGAAAAAAAAGTTTCTCTTATTCTTCCCTGATGTGCGCTGGTGAGGCTGCACTGATGGGCACTGATGGGCATGAAATTGTCCAAAACGTCTTGGTATGCTGACGCCTTAAGAATTCCCTTCACTGGAACTAAGGGGCCAAGCCCAGCCCCTGAAAAACAACCCCACACCATAATCCCCCCCCCCCCCCCCTCCACCAAATGATTTGGACCAGTGCACAAAGCAAGGTCCATAAAGACATGGATGAGCGAGTTTGGGGTGGAGGAACTTGACTGGCCTACACAGAGTCCTGACTTCAACCCAATAGAACATCTTTGGGATGAATTAGAGCGGAAGCTGCGAGCCAGGCCTTCTCTTCCAACATCAGTGCCTGACCTCACATATGCGCTTCTGGAAGAATGGTCAAACATTCCCATAGACACACTTCTAAACCTTGTGGACAACCTTCCCAGAAGAGCTGAAGCTTTAATAGCTGCAAAGGGTGGGCCAACTCAATATTGAACTCGACGGGTTAAGACTGGGATGCCATTAAAGTTCTATTAGCAAGTTATTGAGTCATGCGCTTGGAATTCTTGTTGTATGCAGAGTATGCTTTACTTTCTTGGAAGATTAGCAATACATGTCTTACAGCATGGAACAGGAACAAGGAGGGTACAAGTGCATGCTTAGATACAGACGGTACATCCTGTGATTACATTACCACAGAGAGCACACACTATAATATTGCAGTGCCACCTACTGGTCTAGATAGGTATAATACATATATATATTAATATATATATATATATATATATTTATTTAAATACATATATATTTTTTTATATAGATTTATATATATATATATATATATATATATATGTATATATATACCCTGTTTCCCCGAAAATAAGACCTAGCGTGATTGTCGGTGATGGCTGCAATATAAGCCCTACCCCCCAAATAAGCCCTACTTAAAGTCCTTGTAGTTCTTATTTTCAGGGTAGGGCTTATTTTCGGGGAAACAGGGTAGGGCTTATTTGGGGGGTAGGGCTTATATTGCAGAAATCACCAACAATCACGCTAGGTCTCATTTTCGGGGGAAACAGGGTATATAGTTCAGTTTATATAACTTGCTGTTGCTTTTCCAACAAGTTCATGTGCGTGTAAAGGCAGGTGTCCCAATTTTGATAATATAGTGTATTTCTATGCACTACCCCCCTGGGGATATTATAGTTTTCAAAAATAATAAGTGCGTACCAAGGTAAGAATTATTAGATGTAGAGAGATTGTTGCATTATATTACTACAGGCTGTAAAGTTGCTGTTAATCTCTAGGGGTGGCCAATGGTATTGCAAGCTGTGATAAATTTCACAGCCCTGTGTACCTTCCCCAAGGACGTTGCTCATAATTTCACTTTGGGATTAATAAAGTATTCTGAATTGGGGCTGTTACTGATTAAAATGTTCGTGTTCGATTAATCGTTTTTTTTTTTTTAAATCGACTAATTTCGATTAATTATAACGCACATACAGATCCAACTACTTTTAGCTGATCTCCTTGCATTGCAACTCTGCATTAGTCAGTGGTAAATGTGGTATACACTATATACAACCACCCGACACTAGTTAGTTTCCACAATCCATGACTTAACTTCACAGTTCACACAAATACGTTTTAAATCCAAACTGTAGCACTGATGTAAGTAATTTTTTTTCCACAGTAGCGTGACAATCCCTCCACCTCCGGTCTAACTAATCACTCTCACCTTATGGCATGGACCCCTGTGCAAACAGGTGGTCATGCAAGCGGGTATCAAAAGGGTTAGTGGTGTCTTCTGCCCCCCTTTCCCCTATAGCGGTAACCTCTGCCCCCCCCCTTCCCTCCCCTCCCATAGCATAGTGTCCTGCCTGTTTCCACAGCCGAGACTGGGAGGCAGCACAGTTCGGAACAGAAGGTGGGAGCTGGCAGAGTGACTTTTCATATTAGCAAGCTGGTGATTGGTTGCTTAGGACCATCCTGTGTCCTAGCAACCAATCACCTGTGGCTTAACATTAGACATGTGCACAATAGAAAAATTTGTTTAGTTTTGTTTTGTTTCTGTTCGTTTCCGTTGATCTGTAACGATTCGTAAATTCGTAAGTCGTCGGTGTTCGTATTCGTAACGATTCGTATTTTCGTAAGAGTTATTTTTTCGTTGATTCGTTCTTCCGTTAGTTTAATTTTCGTTTATTCGAAATTCGGACGCATTTGTATTTTCGTAGATTTAGTTACATTCGTACTTTCGTAAGATTGATTTATTTGTACTTTCGTAACATTATTTTAGTAGATTCGTAATCGGAGCATAATTCATAATTTTATGTAATGTGTATGCTATTATTACATTGTATGAGACACGGAAAATTACGAATCGAAAAAAAAAAGTTACGAATGTACGAATTTTTTCGTTCAATCCATTTGAAGCACGTTAAGCAGCGCCATTGTAAGAGAAACAGAAAATTACGAATCGCAAAAAAAAAAGTTACGAATGTACAAATTTTTTCGTTCATTTTGATTTTCGTTGTTCCTGTTTTCGTTTTTCAGATTTTCTTCATTCATAGTTGCGTTGTTTCTAATTTGGATACTTCAAATTTTCATTGTTTTTCGTATTCGTTCGATTCGATAATTCGTTATTCGTTAACATTTTTAGCGAATCATTCGTTCGATAACGAATGAACGAATATAACGAATTTTAACGGAAAACGAATAAAAACAAAACGAATTGCACATGTCTACTTAATATAAAAAGTTCCTTTGGCCAGCTCCTACTCCCGCCGCCCTCCGTCCTGAGCTTGTGCTTCCTCCTGGTCTCCCCTGTTCACTGATCACAGCGGCGGAGTAAGATGGAGGCGGGAGGGAGCAAGAAAGAGACTGGGACATAGAGGCTGGAGGCTGGGAGTGGAGACAAGGACCGGCACATAGAAGGCGGGGGTCTGCGGCGCAGGAACCTGTTCGCAGGCAGGTGACAGGTGGACCACGATAGACCGGTTGCTGACCCCCATTGTAAAGCATGTCCTGTTCAGATTAAATAGCAAAACAGAAACACAAGACACTTCTAAATGAATTCATATTAATAGGTGTCTTGCCTATTAAGATGTCAGAGGTACACCCTAGTGCACAACAGCAAAAGTAGCTTTAAATAAATGGACTTCAGAAAATAAAATGAAGCTCACACTGACCTATCTGCTAGCTATATGGAGTTTTCTTAAAGCGGAATTTAACTGTATCTGAGCACAACAAACTGAAAACACTAATTGATTTATCCTTAACCACTTCAATCTCGGGTCTTTCACCCCCTTCTTGCCCAGGCCACTTTTCAGCTTTCAGCCCTGTCACACTTTGAATGACAGTTGCACGGTCATGCAACACTGTACCCATTTAAAACTTTTAGAATTTTTTTGAGACATATAGAGTTTTCTTTTGGTGGTATTTATTCACCACTGTTTTTTTTTATTTTTTGCTAAACAATAAAAACGAATTGAAAAAAAAGTTTCTCTTATAAAAATGTAAAAGTCGTTTATCTTCTTCCCTGATGTGCGCTGGTGAGGCTGCACTGATGGGCATAAAATTGTCCAAAATGTCTTGGTATGCTGATGCCTTAAGAATTCCCTTCACTGGAACTAAAGGGCCAAGCCCAACCCCTGAAAAACAACCCCACACCATAATCCCCCCTCCACCAAATGATTTGGACCAGTGCACAAAGCAAGGTCCATAAAGACATGGATGAGCGAGTTTGGGGTGGAGGAACTTGACTGGCCTACACAGAGTCCTGACTTCAACCCAATAGAACATCTTTGGGATGAATTAGAGCGGAAGCTGCGAGCCAGGCCTTCTCATCCAAAATCAGTGCCTGACCTCACATATGCGCTTCTGGAATAATGGTCAAACATTCCCATTGACACTCCTAAACCTTGTGGACAGCCTTCCCAGAAGAGTTGAAGCTGTTATAGCTGCAAAGGGCGGGCCAACTCAATATTGAACTCGACGGGTTAAGACTGGGATGCCATTAAAGTTCTATTAGCAAGTTATTGAATCATGCGCTTGGAAGCTTGTTGTATGCAGAGTGTGCTTTACTTTCTTGGAAGATTAGCAATACATGTCTTACAGCATGAGACAGGAACAAGGAGGGTACAAGTGCATGCTTAGATACAGACGGTACATCCTGTGATTACATTACCACAGAGAACACACACTATAATATTGCAGTGCCACCTACTGGTCTAGATAGGTATAATACATATATATATTAAAATATATATATATTTAAAGCGGTTCTGCACCCATTTCATTTAGTAAATCTCTTTGCCTTCCAAATCAGGCAAAGAGTACTAAATGAAATGTTTTTTTTTTTTTTTTTTTTTTACTTACCTTGTAATTGAAGACTTCCGGTCTTCTCTCTCTGCGGCGGCGGGCGGGGTCTCTGCGTCGATCGTCGTCACGCCGCACTGTCTCCTGGGATCTGGTGTCATTGATCCCAGGAGTCAGTGCGGGCATCTTCCGAAATCTCGCGAGATTTCGGCCACATCTTCCGAAATCTCCCGAGATTTCGGCCACATCTGCCGAAATCTCGTGAGATGTCGGCAGATGTGCCGTTACTGCGCATGCGCGAGTAACGGCGGTGCATGCTGGGCCATCTAAAGTTCCTGTGGGTGTTTCACATGCCCACAGGCAAGATGGCCCCCAGCACAAAAGAAGAAGACGAGGATCTTCATCGGACGAAAACCGGCGGCGATCGAGATGGAAGATGGAACAGGTGAGTCCCCCAATAAAGGTAAGCATCCTTTTTATCCCGTATCAAAAAAAAAAAATTTTTTAGAGAGTGCATAACCGCTTTAAATATATATATATATTTTTTTATATAGATTATATATATATATACCATATATAGTTCAGTTTATATAACTTGCTGTTGCTTTTCCAACAAGTTCATGTGCGTGTAAAGGCAGGTGTCCCAATTTTGATAATATAGTGTATTTCTATGCACTACCCCCCTGGGGATATTACAGTTTTCAAAAATAATAAGTGTGTACCAAGGTAAGAATTATTAGATTTAGAGAGATTGTTGCATTATATTACTACAGGCTGTAAAGTTGCTGTTAATCTCTAGGGGTGGCCAATGGTATTGCAAGCTATGATAAATTTCACAGCCCTGTGTACCTTCCCCAAGGAAGTTGCTCATAATTTCACTTTGGGATTAATAAAGTATTCTGAATTAGGGCTGTTACTGATTAAAATGTTCGTGTTCGATTAATCGTTTTTTTTTTTTTTAAATCGACTAATTTCGATTAATTATAACGCACATACAGATCCAACTACTTTTAGCTGATCTCCTTGCATTGCAACTCTGCATTAGTCAGTGGTAAATGTGGTATACACTATATACAATCACCCGACACTAGTTAGTTTCCACAATCCATGACTTAACTTCACAGTTCACACAAATACGTTTTAAATTCAAACTGTAGCACTGACGTAAGTCATTTTTTTCCCACAGTAGCGTGAAAATCCCTCCACCTCCGGTCTAACTAATCACTCTCACCTTATGGCATGGACCCCTGTGCATACAGGTGGTCATGCAAGCGGGTATCAAAAGGGTTAACACGAACCATAAACTTCTCTCACGTCTCCTTAGATCTCAGCAAGGACGCCAGGTCATGGGTAGAAAGAAAAGATCTAAGTGCTCACCGCTTAAGTATAAGATTACATTTTTGTGTTCAAACACAAACTACTCACATAAAGATGATAAAAACACAGCATGTAAAGCCGACAATCGTGTTAGTTCCGTAGGGCACCAGCGGAGGACGTCATGCGTAGCTCCTCCCCCGTACGTGTTACGTTCAATCAGATCATCATGTCTGTGACGTCACCGGATCTCCGACGGAACTCCCTGAAGACCCGGAAGTTGGCGTAGAGGTGAGTACCGATCAAAAATTTTAATCGAATAATCGAGAAATTAATCTTTAATTTCCCCAGCCCTATTCTGAATCATTCCTCCTTCATCCAACAAGATTTCTGTTTCGGTTAGAAAGTCGCCGTGGATGTGATACTTTGACACATTTTACTAGACATGT
This sequence comes from Lithobates sylvaticus, assembly GCA_028564925.1. Taxonomy (NCBI): domain Eukaryota; kingdom Metazoa; phylum Chordata; class Amphibia; order Anura; family Ranidae; genus Lithobates; species Lithobates sylvaticus. Next base: position 28,208,060 of record CM053027.1, read on the forward strand.
GCACAACAAAAAAATTCGTTTACTTTCGTTTCGTTTTTTTCGTTTCCGTTGATTCATAACGATTCGTACATTCGTAAGTCGTCGTTGTTCGTATTCGTAACGATTCGTACATTCTTAAGTCGTCGTTGTTCGTATTCGTAACGATTCGTACATTTGTAAGAGTTATTTTTCGTTGATTCGTTTTTTCGTTAGTTTAATTTTCGTTCATTCGTTTATTCGAAATTCGGACGCATTCGTAGTTATTCATAACATTTGTAACATTCGTAATCGGAGCATAATATATAATTTTATGTAATGTGTATGCTATTATTACATTTTAATAATTTACGAATCGAAAAAAAAAAGTTACGAATCGAAAAAAAAAAGTTACGAATCGAAAAAAAAGTTACGAATGTACGAATTTTTTTGTTCAATCCATTCATTACGAATCGAAAAAAAAAAAATTACGAATCGAAAAAAAAAGTTACGAATCGAAAAAAAAAAGTTACGAATGTACAAATTTTTTTGTTCAATCCATTCAAAGCAAGTTAAGCAGCACCATTGTAAGGGACACGGAAAATTACCAATTCAAAAAAAAAAAAGTTGCGAATGTACGAATTTTTTCGTTCATTTTCGTTGTTCCTTTTTCGTTTTTCGGATTTTCGTTGTTTGGTTTTTCGGATTTTCGTTTGCTTTTCGGATTCGCTCGATTCGAACGATTCGTTAATCGGATTCGTACGATTCGAACGATTCGTTATTCGGATTCGTTCGATTCGAACGATTCGTTCATTCGTATGAAAACGAACGAACAAAAAAAACGAAAAAAAACGAAACGAATTGCACATGTCTACATTTTACTATTTCAATTTTTTAATGTCGGGGAAGGACCTATCCCATGTAGAAACCTACAGTCATTGAAGGTGAACCAGAAGACAACCTGGAGTGGTATTTTGAATCCGCATTAAAAATTTGTCTGGAGTTCTACTTTACTATTGGAAAAAATAGCTCATTGGTACCATAGTAAATGAATCTGCAGACCGTGTTGGCACTATGCCAATTAATAAAATATAATATATATAAAATGAAAGTTGTGATAAACCCTTCCACAGTTCTCAGTGGGTTCCATTCAGTCCAACAACTCAACAGAAAAACTTAATTTCAAAACTTGAAAAAGATGAGTAGATCTGTTATCAGACAGCTGATGTAGCAGTTTATATTCCATTATGATGGTCTCGTTGTTAAGCCAGACCCAAGCTCTGAGAGCGGAGGGGCCGCTTTATTGAGCTGGAATCTAATTATTATTAAACAGAGCACAACGGCACTGAATGGAAATCTGGGAACGTGTCTACAGATGGCTGCTTCTCACCACTGACCTCTAATTCCAGGGAGAACACCAGATGAATTCTACAACATTCATCTTCAGCACCTTACTATCTCACTCGCGGAATCCTTATTTTGCTGCTGACTTTTAAATGGCCCTGAAACTGAGCCTGAAGGCAAAGTGTTCACTGGTTCTGCACCAACGTCTCTCTATCCCTTACCCCTCCCTTACCCCTCTCTCTTCCATTCTCCCTTTCTCTCTCTCCGCCATTCTCTATCCTCAATATACGTATATATCCGTTGTGGCTTTGAAGTGGTTTACCGGGGTTATGACTGAAGCTATCAGCCATAACCCCGGTACCGTATACACTGGAGTATAAGCCAAGTTTTTCAGCACATTTTTTGTGTGCTGAAAATGCCCCCCTCGGCTTATACTGGAGTCAAGAATTTTTCTGCTGCAGAAAATGACATTTTCCGAACCGACTTTGGGGCCCCGTATCTCAGGGCCACTTGTGTGCAAACCCAGTGGAACTTGCACTACAACATATCCAGCTGGGGTTCCTACTACAAAGTAGCCCAGAGATACGGGGCCCCAAAGTCGGTTCAGAAAATGTCATGCTGCAGAAAAGTGCTTGACATTTTCCGAACCGATATGTTGTAGTGTAGTGATATGTTCCACTGGGTTTGCACACCAAATTTGGGGTTCCTAGCACTAAGTGGCCCCGACATACGGGGCCCCAAAGTCGGTCAACTGTGTCCATCTGCAGCAATGTCATTTTGTGATCATTTGGGTCCAGAAACCCCAAACCTCAAATTTCTAGGAACCCTTAACTACCGAGTTTGAAGTTCAGGGGACCTATGGCTGCAAATGGGCACAGTGAGGCTGCAAATGGGCACAGTGAGGCTGCAAATGGGCATTGTTGACCGTCTTTTCCACTTACAGTAGCTGTGCATTTCTCACCCTAGGCTTCTACTCGAGTCAATACGTTTTCACAGTTTTTTGTGGTAGAATAAGGTGCCTCGGCTTATATTCGGGTCGGCTTATACTCAAGTATATCCAGTATTTTTTTTTTCAGCTGGAGATTCTCTTTCTCACAAAAGCGATCCGAATGGCTGATTAGCCACTGGATCGCTTTTAGAAGCACCGGGAAAGCCTGTTTTTACTGATTTAGGACAGTGGTCTCCAAACTGCGGCCCAGGGGGCCAGATGTGGCCCTTTGCTTGCCCTTATCTGGCCCTTGGGGCACTATTCCACCACCTGACACCAATGATGGGGCACCATTCCCCCTATTAACCCCATAAATGGGGCATTATTCTTCTCATTAATATCAACAATAGGGCACTATTCCTCCCATTAGAACCAATGATGGAGCACTAATGCCGGGGTAATATCTACTTCCATTGGCCACAGTCTGGGCCCCCTAAAGCCTGCAGGACACTAAACTGACCCTTTGCTTAGAAAGTTTGGAGACCCCTGATCTCGGAAGACCAGAGCGACATCATGATGTCACTTCCGGTCTAGGGCGGAAGTAAACAATTTTTTTTTCAAAGCATAAAATCAATGTTTTTTTTTATCTTTTGCTTTCAAAGGTAGAGGAGAGATTTGGGGTCTTATAGACCCCAGATCTCTTCATAAGGCTACTTTCACACTGAGGCACTTTTGAAAATAGCGCCTGAAAAGCGCCTCTCAAGCCACCCTGGTTTGAAAGTCCAAATGCTTTCACACTGCAGGATGGGAAAAAAAGTCCTGCAAGCATCGTCTTGAGGACGGTGCGGGAGCGATGTATACACCGTTCCTAAACCGCCCCTGCCATTGAAATCAATGGGCAGTGCTGCCGAAACGCCTGCAAAGCGTGTATTTCGGATGCTTTTAACCCCTTCCTCGTCGCTAGCAGGGATTAAAAGCGCCCCCCACTATCGGCCGAAAAGCACCACTATAACAGCAGTAAAGCGCTGCTAAAACTAGCACCGCTTTACTGCTAACGCGGCCCACGCCACAGTGTGAAAGAGGTCTAAAGAGGTCCTGTCATCCCTTATTTCTATTACAAGGGATATTTACATTCCATGTAATAGGAATAAAAGTGATAAAAAAATTAAAAGGACGGTGTAAAAAAAATAAAAAATAATAAGAAAAAAAAGTGTAAAAATGTAAAGTGCCTGCATCCCTCCGTACTCACGCACAGAAGCGAACGCATAAGTAAGTGGCACGCGCATATGTAAACCGTGTTCGCACCACACATGTGAGGTATCACCACGAACATTATAACAAGAGCAATAATTCTAGTGCCAGACCTCCTCTGTAACACTGAACAGGGAACCTGTAGAAAATTCTAAAGAGTTGCCTATGGAGATTTTTAAGTGCTGTAGTTTGTCGCTATTCCAAGAATGTTCGCAATTATAAAGCACGACATGTTAGGTATCTATGTACTCGGTGTAACATCATCTTTTATATTTTACCACAAAAATTGGTTATATAGTGTGGTTTTTGGCATTAAAATTAATTATTCATTAATATCAAGTGTATTTTTTGCCAAAAAATTGCGTTTGAAAAAACGCTGGGCAAATACCGTGTGTTTCTTTCTTCCCTTCTCTCTATTCCTCCTGCTCTACCCCCCCCCCCCCCCCCCCCCCCCCCCCCACTCTTTCTTCCTTCTGCTCTCTCTCTCTCTCTCTCTTTCTCGTCTCCCTTATTTATTCTCTCTCTTTGACTCTATTCCTCCTGGTCTCTCCCCCTATCTCCTGCTCCCCCTCTCCTCCCCTCTGTCTTCTTCCTGCTCTCTCTCTCTCTCAGTCCCAGAACAAGGTCATCTAGAGCTCAGGGCGAACATGCCCCCCTCCCCCCAATATGAATGAGCATTATGTGTCAGCAAAAATCCCCCCACAAATACACTGAGCACCAATCTGCAAGCTTACCCCCCAAGCATAAATCCCCCCTCCTCCTAGTACAAATCTGCCCCCCTGTTAAAATCCCCCCTCAGCACAAATCTCCCCCCCCCCCCATAGCACAAATGCCCCCCTCCCAAAAAAAAAATCTGCAAATAGAACAATATGTACCCCCTGCCGCCCCTCAAATTCCCATTTCCAACACAAATCCCCTCCCCCAAATTCCCTCAGTGCCCAGGGCAACCTCCCCTCCTGCCCACCCCTTGTCTTGGTCCTGCTCCCTCTTTGTTTCCCCTGTTTTTTTCCTCCCCTTCTCTCTATTCCTCTTTCTCTTCCTCTCTCTCTCTTCCTCTCTCTCTCTCTTCCCTTCTCTCCCTTCTTCTCTCCCACTTTCACTTTCTCCTGCTCTCCCTTTCCTCTCTGTCTTCCTCCTGCACTCTCTCCCTCTTGTTCTTCCTCCTGCTCCTCTCTTTCTGCCCCCCCCCTTTTCTCCTTCTCCTGCTGTCTCTCTCTCCCCCATTCTTTTTCTTCCTCCTGCTCCCTCCTCTCTCCCCTTTCTTTCTCTTTCTCTTCCTCCTGCTCCTCTCTTTGTCTCCCCTTTTCTCTTTCTCCTGCTCTCTCTCTCTGCCCTTCTTTTTCTTCCTCCTGCTTCCTCCTCTCTCCCCTTTCTTTCTCTTTCTTTTCATCCTGCCCCCCCCTTTTTTTTTCTCTTTCTCCTGCTGTCTCTCCCTTCACCCTTCTTTTTATTCCTCCTGCTCCTCTATTTCTGCCCCCCCCCCTCCTTTTCTCTTTCTCCTGCTGTCTCTCTCTCTGCCCTTCTCTTTCTTCCTTCTGCTCCCTCCTCTCTCCACTTTCTTTCTCTTCCACCTGCTCCTCTCTTCCTCCCCTCCCCTTTTTCTTCCTTATCCTGTCTCTCTCTCCCCCCCTTTCTTTCTCTTCCCCCACTCTCTTCCCTTCTCTCTCTCTTTCCCGCTTCCGCTCTCTCCTGCTGTCTTCTCCCCCCCTCTACCTCCTACTTTCTATCCCTTCTTCACATCCTCATGTTCTCTCTCTTCCACCTGCCCCCTCTCTCTATCAGTCTCTTACCCTCTCCCCCCCCCTCTCTCCATTGGTCTCCTACCCCCCCCTCCCACTGTCTATCTCTCTGTTCCCCCCCTCTCTCCTTCTCTAATTCTTCTTCCTTCCCACCCCACTCCTATATCTCATATACCCCTCTATCTCACTCCCACCTCTCTTAGCTGTAACTAACATAGTAGGTGAGGTTGAAAAAAGACACAAGTCCATCAAGTCCAACCTATGTGTGTGATTATATGTCAGTATTACATTGTATATCCCTGTATGTTGCGGTCATTCAGGTGCTTATCTAATAGTTTCTTGAAGCTATCGATGCTCCCCCACTGAGACCACCGCCTGTGGAAGGGAATTCCACATCCTTGCTGCTCTTACAGTAAAAAACGCTCTACGTAGTTTAAGGGTAAACCTCTTTTCTTCTAATTTTAATGAGTGGCCACATGTCTTGTTAAACTCCCTTCTGCGAAAAAGTGTTATCCCTATTGTGGGGACACCAGTACGGTATTTGTAAATTAAATCATATCCCCTCTCAAGCGTCTCTTCTCCAGAAAGAATAAGTTCAGTGCTCGCAACCTTTCCTCATAACTAATATCCTCCAGACCCTTTATTAGCTTTGTTGACCTTCTTTGTACTCGCTCCATTTCCAGTACATCCTTCCTGAGGACTGGTGCCCAAAACTGGACAGCATACTCCAGGTGCGGCCGGACCAGAGTCTTGTAGAGTGCGAGAATTATCGCTTTATCCCTGGAGTTAATCCCTTTATTAAAGCATGCGAATATTATGTTTGCTTTGTTAGCAGCAGCCATTGCTGATTCTATCATCTACTACCTTTTCCATCCTATATTTCCCCCAGAGGTCATCCCCCCCCCCCCCCCAGTGTATAGATTGCATTCCTATTTTTGCCACCCAAATACATTATTTTAAATTTTTCTACATTAGACCTTATTTGCCATGTAGTTGCCCACCCCATTAATTTGTTCAGATCTTCTTACAAGGTTATTGCCCTGCTTAGCTTAGTATCATCCGCAAATACAGAGATTGAACTGTTTACCCCATCGTCCAGGTTGTTTATGAACAAATTTAATAGGATTGGTCCCAGCACAGAACCCTGAGGGACCCCACTACTCACCCCTGACCATTCCGAGTACTCCCCATTTATCACCACCCTCTGAACTCGCCCTTGTAGCCAGTTTTCAATCCATGTACTCACCCTATGGTCCATGCCAACGGACCAGTAAAAATTTATAGGGAACTGTGTCAAATGCTTTCTTTATGTACTTAGATTTTTCTGCTGTACAACTATTTAGCAGTGTTAATTTTGACATTAAATTTAGTTTTAGTTATAGTAATTTGACTAAAATTACATTTTAGTTTTAGTTGTATTTTAGTCATCTGAATTGTTTTAGTTGTATTTAAGCCAACTAAAATCTCCAGTACATTTTACGCGACTAAAATCATATTAGTTGACTAAAATGTAATTGTTTTAATTAATTTGTAATGCATTATTTAGGCTTTTCTCTAGAATTTCCAAACTCATTATATAATCCTGGAGTAAAAAATCTAATAATGTGTTATTATTTATGGTATTGAGGTTTGAACAAACTACACGGACACAGATTTTATAATGTATTTAAAAATAAAACGTCCTACCTTCACATTTTTGTTGCATTTTCGTTCATTGAATTGGAATTGATTTTCGTCATAGTTTTGGCCAATTGATGAAAATTCTGAGTACCGTATTTATTGGCGTATAACACGCACCGGCGTATAACACGCACCCCAAGTTTAGGAGGGCATTTTAAGGAAAAAAAGTTTTAGGAGGGAAGTTTAGGGAAAAAAAACACTTACATTTAAGCGTCATTTGCCGCCTTGCCCAGTGTGATTTGCAGCTTGTCAGTGTCATTTGCAGCTTGCCCAGCGTCATTTGCAGCTTTGCCCAGCGTGATTTGCAGCTTTGCCCAGCGTGATTTGCAGCTTGCCCAGTGTGATTTTCAGCTTGCCCAGTGTGATTTGCAGCTTGCCCAGTGTGATTTTCAGCTTGCCCAGTGTGATTTTCAGCTTGCCCAGTGTGATTTGCAGCTTGTCAGTGTCATTTGCAGCTTGCCAGCGTCATTTTCAGCTTGCCCACATTTAAATTTGCCGCCTTGAAAGATCGCGCCGCCGGAAAAGACAGAGCGCCGGCGGAAAAGCCCGAGCCGTCTGTTCGGCTCCGCTCGCAGTCCCGCCTCCATTCTGTTTCGGAAGCGAGCGCAGGGAGGCGGGACTGCGAGCGGAGCCGCAAAAGCCAGAGCCGTCTGTTCGGCTCCGCTCGCAGTCCCGCCTCCCTGCTGTTTCGGAAGCGAGCGCAGGGAGGCAGGACTGCGAGCGGAGCCGAACAGACAGATCGGTCTTTTTCGGCGGCGCTCGTTTTTTTTTTTGGGCGGTGGTCGCTGTCTTTCGGCGCCGTTTGATTTTTTTTGGCACTTTTTTTAGGGGGATCGGCGTATAACACGCACCCACGACTTTCCCCCGATTTTTAGGGTGAAAAGGTGCGTGTTATACGCCGATAAATACGGTAATTTTCGTTTCGTTTTCATCACTGGAAAGATGCCGCTGATGAAAATTATGACGAAAATATTTTCATCGATGAAATTTTCTCCTATTTAGATACAAACAGATGTATGGTTCACCACCAATTCACATCTCCAGTTCACACAACTCAAGCTTGGGGAAACAGTTACAGAGAAACTGTCCTAAATTGAGCAGCTGCTGCCGGGCCGTCTTATTAGAAAGTCCAGAATGTTCAGCAAACACAGTTCCATGGGAGCACCTTAAATCTTAGTTTCTAAAATTAGGCATTTATACAAATAAAGTGTCAAAAGATCACATTATAAAGTGTCAAAAATGTTAAATTTTGAATTTTTTTTTGGCCATTTCTAGTATAGAAAACATGGTTTCTATCAAAAACGGGTGATATCAGGAATCAAAACTATTCAACTACAACGCCAACAATTGTGAGCTCAATTAAATCTTTCTTTCTTTTCCATCCAGGTAAAGAGATGACCTGGCACGGAAAGTCTCAACAGCATGCTGAGGAGACGAAACCTTCTCACTACACTGCTCATCGTCCTACCATGGGCCCTACTCCTAACACTGTGGCATCAGCACCCCACCAGCCGCTACCTCACCCTGCTAAGAAGTAAGGAACCCAACAAATACAATTCCATATACAACAGTATGCAAGAACTGAGGGAGAATGACTGAAAGAGAAAGGGGAAGAGAGAGAAAGTGAGAGGGAGAAAGAGTGGGAAGAAAGGGAGGAGGCGAAAAGGTGAAAAGAGAGGAAAAGTGTGAGATGGTGGTGAGAGAGAGAAGGGGAGAGAGAGGAAGGGGGAAAAGTGGAAAAGAGAGAGATGTATATATACACTATATTCCCAAAAGTATTGGGACACCTGCCTTTACACGCACATGAACTTTAATGGCATCCCAGTCTTAGTCCGTATGGGTTCAATGTGGAGTTGGCCCACCTTTTGCAGCTATAATGTAAGGAAATGTAGAGTCACTCTTTAAAATCCGATCATTCTGAACGTGCTGATTGCCTATGACGAGACAGGCTAGTAGTCAATAGCTTTGGTCTTGTAATGTGATCTGAGCATGCGTGGCACTTTGTCCGTCGGAATTCGCTACACACGATCGGAATTGGTGTGATCGGACTTTGTTGTCGGAAAATTTTTAGAGCAGGAGATACAACTTTGTCCGTCGGACAATCCGATGGAAAATGTCCGATGGTGCCTACACACAGTCGGAATTTCCGACAACATTGTCCGATAGGACAGAATCAATCGGAAAATCCGACTGTGTGTATGGGGCTTTAGAATTGTGACGATGTGACGAATTGTGATGTTGAGTCTGTCTCTGGGAAGAAATACTATGAATATTTTGCAAGATCAGTATTAATTGTATAACATAAATGCTTGAATGTAATTGGTTGTTCATGGGACATTCCCTACAACGCCTTTCTTTGTTATTGAATATATTCTGTGAAACCGGAATAAACCATCGTATTTCTTGATCATCCACACACTGTGTATGGTGTTTTGATCAGAGAGTTTTCCATTGACCACCAGAGTCCAGCTCGAGCAAAGGGAAAGAGGTGCTGAAACAGATAACCTTACAGAATGGTACCAGAAGTGGGGTTATCTGTTTCAGCCCCTCTTTCCCTTTGCTCGAGCTGGACTCTGGTGGTCAATGGAAAACTCTCTGACTCTGCCTCAACTCTTCTGGGAAGGCTGTCCACAAGGTTTAGGAGTGTGTCTATGGGAATGTTTGACATGTGTGTGTAAAGACAGGCATCCCAATACTTTTAGTAATATAATGTACATGGACATTGTAGCATTGGTCAAAAGATTGGAGTGCCACAATGAAATGTTGAAATCCAAACTTAATAGTAACACAATTCATGGGGCCTCATTCCACCCCCTTCATCAGGGCTTAAGAAAACGACTGTTATGGGAATTGAGCTGTAGGTAAAATCAGGATAGTTGTACATTTAAAAACATCTCTCCTTCAGCAGAAGGATTTCAATGCTTGGATTTCAAAGCAGTACTATATTTCAGTGGGGCGCTCCAATCATTTTTCCAACCAGTTTACTTACTTCCCAAGGATTTTCGTGGAGGTCTCTCCGTGTGTGAAAGCAGCCCATACATCACCTCGATGCCCTATCGGGATAATACTAGTGGAGTTTTTTTTATATCACCAATCATAGGTACCAACTAACATCCACCTAGGGTTCCAGTGACATCAAAATCCATATCTTAAGTATTGTAGCATTGATAGCGGTGAAGAAAGTACCATTACAACAAAAAGCGCCAATTCTTTGGTCACCTTACATTAAATATGGTTAAGTGGTTTTGTACATCATGCCTTTCTTTATTATGCTATAGACCAGGGGTCTCCAAACGTTCTAAACAAAGGGCCACATTACTGTTCTTCAGGCTTGGGGGGGCAAACTGTGGCCTGTGGGAGTAGAAAATGCCCTGGTGTCAATAGGAGTAAACAGTGCACCATTCTTGATATCAGTGGGAAGAATAGTTCCCCATCGATGGTTTAGGGGGAGGAATAGTGTCCCATTGTTGGTAATAGGGGGAGGAATAGTGCCCCATCAATGGTGTCAGTGGGAGGAATAGCACCCATTGTTGGTGTCAGTGGGAGGATTTAGCATTCCATTGTTGGTGCCAGTGGGAGGAATAGTGCCCCGTTGATGGTGTCAGTGGATAGATTAGTGCCTCATCCATGGTGTAAATGGGAGGAATGATGCCCCATCATTGGTGTTAGATGGAGCAACAGTGCCCCAAGGGCTGGATAAAGGCAAGCAAAGGTCCATATCTGACCCTGGGCCACAGCTTGGAGACCACTGCTATAGACTAAAGAATACAATTTTTTTCTTGTTCTTTTTTTAGTCAGCTAAATATGATATTTAGTCATCACAGCCCAAAGACGCATCAGCAGTGACTCATTTCAGATGGTTCGGTCCAAGGTTTCAATTAGACAAATTATGTAATAAGTGTTAATTTGTAATATAGATACACCATTGAATGAAGAGGGTATGTGGCGCTAACCCTTATGTAAATCAATAAATAATCTAAAAATAATCTAAAATGACCAGTTTGCAAAGCTCAGAGTATCCGAAAGATGAGTGACCTTTCACATAAATAGATATATAAAAACATAAAATAATGAACTAAATAGATACAATTCCTTAATAGCAATACACATAAAATATTGAATAAATATAAGACGTGTGTATAAAATGAAAAAATGTTCAATAAAAGTGATGGTGCTAAAATAACCGTGCTGAAAATAAATATATGTGCTGGGGTAAAAATGATGATGGAGTTGGGTTAAAAATAGTGAACACGAAATCTTCTAGCAATAAAAGGTGCACAGTGCAACGTGCAAAATATGTGAATAAAGAACCAATAGAGAACCGATAAATTGGTTCTGAAAGTGCAAGGGAATTGCAAGGAAATTGCAAGGGAAATTAATGATTGAATGTGCAGAAATATCCAAAATAATGACAAAGTGACCATACAGATGAAAAGAGTGTGTCACTGTAGGTATGGTATAATCAGATGATACCAAAACAATAATATCGCTGAAAAAAATTATTAAAAAATAAAAGTAAAATTTGGTGCACTACAAGTCCCAGCTTGTAAAGAAAAAAATGGCGGAAAATAAACGATAAAGTCCACAATCTGGAACAATGAAGAGCATAATGCTCTGGAATAAGTGAAGGTGAGTAGAAATATTCAGGAATCTTTGTGTTGATCACAGTGATGATCCGTGCAGGCAGTGCTCTGTGCTGACTTCAGGGGTGCACCCTACTAGTTCCCCCAGCCTCTCACCTCTATTTGCGGCCCCTACAGGCCTAGTGGAGCAGATAGCCTCTAAAGTGGCAAGCCTGGTCACTTTCCGGGTCCTCTTTCTTATGGGCTCCTATAGGCTTCTATGGGCTCCTATGGACTCCTACTCCGATCCAAAAAGGCACTCCAGGGGTAAGGGGTCACTCACGGGTAAGATCAGCATGTAGGGGTTAAAGGTACAAAGAAGCGCTCCAATGTGTAGTAAAAAACAGGTTTATTGAAACAAAAATAATATCCACTCACATTTAAAGTTTTCTTGCATCAGCATAGATGAACTTCCGGTCGCGGCCGCAAACCAGAAGTAGAGCGATAGGCACCTGACTTCCTTCCTCCCTCACTAGTATCGTCACTAGCACACGTGACTTTGTCAAAGGGATAGATACACCATATTGTCAAAAGTATTGGGACGCCAAGGTCACTGGAAGAGGTCCTCTTACATTAGAGGTCTGTGAGAGAGGTGCCCCCTTATATTGGCAGAGAAGGATGCCCTCACGCTATAAGTACCCGCTTCCATTTGTTCTTTTTTCAGCATATTTCAGGTTGCCTCCAACCGTCAAATACACTAAGTAGGTCTGTGACCTGACCCACCCTGAACTTAAATGAGGATCCACACTAAATGTATTGGTCTCTCATAATTTCCCTGTGAAAATAAATACTGCAGCCAAAATGATTATAGATTTAGCTCTATCCTATTTTTTTAAACATACAATAATTCAATAAAGAGTTATATTTTATTACACCAGTAGTAAAATTACAGTAATCTCAGCCAGCAGCGTAGCCAAAGTTAATTATTACAAACTGGGCCCTGATATTAATTGGATATATGGCACGTTTTGATGAAACATAAATAGAGATGACCTTCTTTGGTCCAGCATAAAACTGACTACTGTATCGATAATTCAATAATTTACTAAAACATCTCCCTTTTCTTTTGCCTTTTGCCTTTACATTTTGATGCTCCAATATTCTGTCTTTTACAAACAAATCCTAATTTTATAAATAATCTTACTGTATAACAATGTACATGGCCAATTGGGATTAAGTAGATTTTGTCTGCAGTCTTATGCGGCGTACACACGGTCGGAATTTCCAATGGAAACAGTCCGATGGAAGCTTTTCATCGGATTTTCCGACCGTGTGTATGCCCATCGGTCTTTTTCTGTCGGAATTTCCGACGGACTTTGGATTGGGAACCTGTTCTTAATTTTTCCAACGGAAAACCTTTCTATCGGATTTTCCGATCGTGTGTATGCAATTCCGACACGCAAAATTCCGACGCATGCTCGGAAACAATTTGACGCATGCTCAGAAGCATTAAACTTCCCTTTTATAGTGCAGTCAAACGTTTTTTAAGGCGTGGTGTTATTGACCGTCGGAATTTGGTGTGACCGTGTGTAGGCAAGACAGTTTGAGCGAAATTCCGTCGGAATTCCGACAGGAAAACCATCAGAGCTTTTTCCGACAAGAATTCCGACCGTGTGTACGTGGCATAAGTTTTGCCTTAAACTGAGAGAGCAGTTGGAACTTCCGAACCAACCACTGTTGTTTCTTTCTTATTACCTTTCTATGAACATGCCGCATAACCCAAGTGCTGACCATATCTTAGGGAAATAATAGCTGTTATTCGGGAAATACCAATCTATTCAATCAATCAGAAAAGCAGAGAGTGTCCACATGGAGATAGTCAATGACTTAGTAGGCCTCATTTACACAGTGCATATGAATCCATGCCTCATGTGGCAGCCATGTTTTTCTTTCCTCATTGGCTCACTGGCTCTGATGGACAGCAGTGAGAACCAATGGGGAGGAGAGAGAGACCTGGGACATCCAAGGCTCCCGTGTATATCGCTGGATTGAGATGGGGCTCAGGTGAGTATTAGGGGGGCTGTGGGTGTGGGAGCAGCCCACAGAAGGTTTTTTACCTTCATGCATAGAATGCATGAAGGTAAAAAAAACCTTCAGCCTTTACAACTACTTTAAAGAACATAAATTGTTATCAAGCTGTTATAGGTAAAGTTCCACTTTAATGGAGTTACGGGCAGTACTAAAAATCAGCCAAAAGTTCTAACCCCTTCTTTGCCCCAGTTGATACTGAAAAAAAAATTATGGCCTGAAGTTGGGCTTTAAGCTGTCCATTAAAAAACTGACTAATATTCATAAATATGTATTCAAATAACTGACTCTCCATTTTGATTTATGTAATATTTCTATGCTTCTTCAATGTTATTTCATTTAAGTGCCTAACTTCTTTAAAAACTCAATATATCTCTATATATTTTCTTTCTACAGAGGACACAGGTGACAATTCTACAGTCAGACCCCTTTTCAACAATGTGACCCAGAGTAAAGAGGACTCTCTACAATGTGTCCACCAGCACTCCACCCGAGCAACCCCTGTAGTTGTCCGGACATATGTCTATTCTCGACCCCCGCCCTGGAATGAGGAGCTCCCCGTCATCTATGTTATTACGCCCACCTACACCCGGCCTGTCCAGAAAGCTGAGCTGGTTCGACTGGCCAACACCTTTCTGCATGTCGTAAATTTGCACTGGATTGTGGTTGAAGATTGTCCAAGGAAGACCAAACTAGTGGCCAACCTGCTGGAGAAAGCTGGGCTTAACTTCACCCACCTGAACATCGAGAGCCCACATAATCAAAAAGTAGGCTTATCCAGAACCCCCTCCCACACCCCGAGAGGAACCATGCAGAGGAACTTGGGCCTGCGATGGCTTCGGGACAACATCAATGCTTCCAACCCTCCCGAGGGAGTGGTCTACTTTGCTGATGATGATAACACCTACAGCCTGGAACTTTTTGAAGAGGTAACTCCTTTATACATAGAGTTCAAACGTATATGTCTTACTAATGCCATTAACTTGTGCTTTTCTGTGTTGCTCTGTTACATTCAATATTTGAGATGTGCACAAGAGCAAAATTTATTTTGTTTACTTTCAGATTAGTGTGTTAAAGTGGATGTAAGGATGTAAACCTGAAATTTTTTCATTTTTTTTTTGTCTGGCACAATATAGTGTATGGGATTTCAGATCAGCTCTGCCCAGTCTTGCCACAAAGAGTTAATCCAGCTCTGAGCAATCCTCATATCTTTTTACAGTGAAATAAAATGGACAAACTGTGAAAACTTTGTCCGTTCTTCCCCCCTTGCTGTGATTGACAGGTGATTTACATATCTCGTGCACTAGCCTAAGACATGCATTATTTTTTAATTCCCACCCCCACTCCTTTCTTCAGCAGCTCTGCAAGGATTGGCTGTTCCACACCTCAGCATGATTTGGCATGCTGAAGTCATGTGGGGACTTTTCTGGGTTTTGACTGGATGTTAGTGATCATAGCAGAAGTTCAGTGTAAGAAATACACAGGAGAAAATGCTGGTTGATAAGCGGAGTAGTAAGTAGAGAAGTCAGAGAGTAAGGAGCAAGAGATGTAAAGAAAGCGCATAGCATAGGAGTAACCCGAGAGATGCGTCCAGAAGATGAGTCTGTGGAGAGAAGAGAAGAGATGAGAGAGTGTTCGATATGGAGAGTGCAAGAGGTCTTGTGGAGACAAATCGACCAGAGCCAGGCTGTAGTGCAGAACTGATAAAGTGATTAGAGTTGAGAGTTTGAGTAGACAGAAGGTCTGAGGCAAGAGTGGTTATGGAGGGTTAGAGAACGAAAGTGTTGATGTGCAGTGTAAAGTGTTGCTAGTGCAAGAGGAAGAAGGAGTGTTAGTGCTATTTTTTTTTTTGTTCAGTAGCCACCCCCCATAGTATAACCGGCAAGTGTAGAGTAGGTGTAGAGTATTCAGAGTGAAATGTAGCCCCAGTGTTAGTGAAGCATGTGTAGAGTGATGTAAAAAAGTTGAAGGGTTGGTGAGAAGTGTGTCAAATGCATGTTGATAAGGGGAGTGTTGAGGTGGGCGGGGAGTCTACTGACATCACGACTCCACCCACTGAGCCCTGAAAAACAGACCCACCCACAAAATCTGCAGTTTTTCGGGTCTCATAGCAGACAGAGGGGAGACATTTGACAGATAAGTATACATGCAGGAGGCATGTATATCCTTCTAGATAACCAATATTGCAGTAGTTTAGAAAGGATGAGAGTGGGTCTACATCCACTTTAAGTTAAAAATGTTGTTTTGTCATATTCATTATGTTACTTGACTTGTTTTCAGAATTTGTTTCGTATATTCAGATTAGTTTCATATACTTGGATTCGGTTAGTGTATTTTTTTATTTTCCAATTGATTTGAATTTTAGAAGATGGCTATATTCATTCTATTTTATTCTATTCTATTCTAACTTACAGTTGAGCGAAAAAGTATTTGCCCTCTTTCTGATTTTTTATTTGTTTGCATATTTGTCATACTTAAATGACTCAGCTCAAACAAATTGTATTATTACACAAAGATAACCCGAGTAAATAAAAATACAGTTTTTAAATTATAGTTTAATTTATTAAACAAAAAAGCTGTCCAAACCTGCCTGTCTTTATGTGAAAAAGTAATTGCCCTCTAAACCTAATAACTGGTTGTGCCACCCTTGGCAATCAAGCATTTGCGATAACTGGCAATGAGTCTTTCACATTGCTGTGGAGCAATTTTGGCCCCACTCTTCTTTGCAGAATTGTTTTAATTCAGTCACATTGGAGGGTTTTCCAGCATGAACGGCCTGTGTAAGGTCATGATACAGCATCTCAATTGAATTTAAGTCCGGGCTTTGACTATGCCACTCCAAAACCTAAATTTTGCTTTGTTTGAACCATTTAGAGGTGGACTTGTTTCGGATCATTGTCCTGCTGCATAACCCAAGTGCACTTGAGCTTGAGGTCACGAACTGATGGCCGGACATTCTCCTTTTAGGATTTTCTGGTAGAGCTCAGAATTCATGGTTCAATCAATTATGGTAAGTCGTCCAGGTCCTGAAGCTGCAAAGCAGCACCAGACCATCACGCTACCACCACCATGTCTGACTGTTGGTATGATGTTCTTGTTATGAAATGCTGTGTTAGTTTTATGCCAGATGTAACGGGACACACACCTTCCAAAAAGTTAAATTTTTATCTCATCAGTCCACAGAATATTTTCCTAAAAGTATTGGGCATAATCAAGATGTTTTTTGGTAAATGTGAGACGAGCCTTTGTGTTCTTTTTGGTCAGCAGTGGCTTTGGCCTTGGAACACTCCTATGGATGCCATTTTTGCCCAGTCTCTTTCTTATTGTTGAATCATCAACACTGATCTTACCTGAGGCAAGTGAGTTCTTTAGATGTTGTTCTGGGTTCTTTTATTACCTCCTGGATGAGTCGTCTCTGTGCTCTTGGAGTCATTTTTGTAGACCGACACCTCCTGGGAACGTTCTCCAGTTTCAAGTTATCTCTATTTGTGGATAATGGCTCTCCCGATGGTTCACTGGAGTTCCAAAGCCTAATGCCGCGTACACATGGTCGGAATTTTCGTCGGAAAAAGCTCTGATGGTTTTCCCGTCGGAATTCCGACGGAATTTCGCTCAAACTGTCTTGCCTACACACGGTCACACCAAATTCTGACGGTCAATAACACCACGGCATACAACACGTTCGACTGCACTATAAAAGGGAAGTTTAATGCTTCTGAGCATGTGTCGAATTGTTTCCGAGCATGCGTCGAAATTTTGCGTGTCGGAATTGCATACACACGATCAGAAAAATTAAGAATAGGTTCTCAATCCAAAGTCCGTCGGAAATTCCGACAGAAAAAGACCGATGGGCATACACACGGTCTGAAAATCCGATGAAAAGCTCCCATTGGACTGTTAGAAATGGCTTTGAAACCCTTCCTAGACCGATACATGTACATTACTTTGTTTCTAAACTGTTCTTGAATTTTTTTAGATTGTGGCATGATGTGTGTTTTTTTGTGATCTGTTAGCGTGCTTCACTTTGTCAGACAGTTTCTATTTATGTGATTTCTTGATTCAACAGGTCTGGCAGTAATCAGGCCTGGGTGTGGCAAGTGAAATTTAACTCAGCTTTCCAAAAAAATGTGGTTAATCACAGTTCATTCATGATTCAGCATGGGAGGGGGCAAATACTTTTTCACATAGGGCAGGTTTGAACAGCTTTTTTCCCTTAATAAATTAAATAAAAATTAAAAACTGCATCTTGGATTTACTCGGGTTATCTTTGTGATATGATCTGAATCATTTAAGTGTTAGAAATATGCAAAGAAATAAAAAATCACACAACTGTATTTTATTTTTTTCAATTCTGTACTTTTCTGTTCTATTTTATTCAATCGTATTCTATTCTTTTATTGTGTACTATTTTCTATTCTGTTTTATTCTATTCTATTTCTTTATATTCTACTCTATTCTATTTCTTTCTATTCTATTATTTTTTTTTATATTTTATTCTATAAAGCAGCATTTTATTTCACTTTTATACCTTACTGTATTCATTGCAAACTGTTTCCATTTCAAATTCAAATTTATTTTCCAATTCAAATTTGGATAATTCCTTATTTCGTTTCGTTATAATTTATTTTGGATTTTTTGAAATTTGCTACTGTTGTGATACAGAAATTCGGATACATCCGAATCTGCAAAGAATTAATATTTCGTCCAAATTTTGATTTGTAACTAAACAAATCGCACATGTCTATTCATTATCTAGAAATACTTCACATACTGAGCCCCTCATAACATTGTATCTGTCTCTCTTTTGTCTAATGTATTCAAGTCCCCAGTTAAGCTTGACATAGTCAAGTTGCTTTTATTTTTCCTCTGGATAGGATGGCAATATTTTGTTTATGACTGCAGTAGATATTTCTTATCAACTGAAGAAGTGTGTTGTGTGTTGTGTTCTTATGTTTTTACCACCTTACAAAATGTACTTCTGTTTAATACTGCAATTGCCAGATACTCTTACAGTATTAAAGAAAAATTGCAAATGAAACAAAAAAATATTATGTCAATTAAATTACTGTGCATTTATCAGGCAATAAAAAAACAAAGCAGAGTTGTATGTATGTGTACATGTTTACAAAGCACTTTGTAGATAGTTTAACCCAGGGTTTGACAAACCCCAGGTGCCAGGTCAACATGGCGACAAAAAGTTTAGTCCTAGTGCCTGGGCTGCCGCCAAATGTTCCCCACACCTCGCATGGGCCCCCTGCACTATCTATCCCAGGTTCTGCTTGTCCATCTGCAAGTCGAGGATCGGCATAGCGGGTGCCACCGGGTAGAGGGAAGGGAGGAGAGCGAACACATGTCCGCTCTCCTTCCCTTCTAGTTCCGGAAGTGGCGTGGAGGAGATGTTGGAAGTTCCAGGACCCCTGTAAACCAGCTTTGGAGCACACACGTGGGTATAGGGATGTCAGCAGTGATGCCTATACATCTTCTCCAGCCCTGTGAGCACCGCAAGTGGCCATGGTTTTCTATTATCAGTAGGACGGGATATTTGGATTTGACGAGATATGTACCGCTTCCCGACCGCCTCCTGCACATATACGTCGGCAGAATGGCACGGCTAGGCAAAAGCACGTACGGGTACGTCCCCTTTAATTGCCTAGCCGTGGGGTCGCGGGCGCGCCGCTGGTGGCGCGCTCACGACCCGGTCGGGAGCTCCGTGACCACGGCCGCGGGACCAGTGGACCCGATCGCCGCTGGTGTTCCGCGATCGGGTCACAGAGCTGAAGAACGGGGAGAGGTCTGTGTAAACAAACCTATCCCCACGCTTCCTACACTGCCTGTCACTGATCTGCTGTTCCCTGTCATCGGGAACAGCCGATCAGTGACGTCAGACGTCAGCCACGCCCCCTACTGTAAAAAAAAACACAACACGTCACAGACCATAACCCCTCCCCGCCCCCTAGTGGTTAACTCCTTCACTGCCACTGTCATTTACATAGGAATCATTGCTGTTTAAATAGCACTGATTTCTGTATAAATGACAGTGGTCCCAAAAATGTGTCAAAAATGTCCGATGTGTCCGCCATAATGTCGCAGTCACAATAAAAATCGCTGATCGCCGCCATTACTAGTAAAAAAAAAAGTATTAATAAAAATGCTATAATACTATCCCCTATTTTGTAAACGCTATAACTTTTGCGCAAACCAATCAATAATCGCTAATTGCGATTTTTTTTTACCAAAAATATGTAGAAGAATACGTATCGGCCTAAACTGAGGAAAAAAAATTTTTTTTATATATTTTTTGGGGATATTTATTATAGCAAAAAGTAAAAAATATTGCATTTTTTTCAAAATTGTCGCTCTATTTTTGTTTATAGCGCAAAAAATAAAAACCGCAGGGGCGATCAAATACCACCAAAAGAAAGCTCTATTTGTGGGAAAAAAAGGACGCCAATTTTGTTTGGGAGCCACGTCGCACGACCGCGCAATTGTCAGTTAAAGCGACGCAGTGCCGAATCGCAAAAAGGGGCCTGGTCCTTTTTCTGCCAATTGGTCCGGGGCTGAAGTGGTTAATGTGAGTTGTTATAACATTTTTTAATAAACTGTTTACCCATTGCTGTACTAGATGGCGCTTCCCTTTCTTTCTATACTGGGTTCACACAAAAGAGTTGGGGGAAACCGCATGTGATTCGAACAGGAATCACACCGTATTCCTGTTCAAATCATCTGCGATTCTTTGCCGTGTGATTTGAGCCCATTAATTTTTTGTATGGGCTCAAACCGCACCGCAAAGGTATTGGTACTTGGTATCGGCGGGTACTTGACAGAAAGCATTGGTATTCATACTAAAACAAACGGTATTGGTAACCTAATTTTAACCCTTCCCGCCTTGTCCCTGTTAAACACAGCTCTCAGAAGGCAGGAAGCAGCTGTGTGTAGCTGCTACCTATCAGACTGGACTGTCACTGAAAGCTCTGGTCCCCACTAACAATCCAGAACCAATGGAAATAGCTCCTGATCATGTGATCACTATTTCAGCTACTAAATGGTAATTAGACATGTGCACAAAAAAATTTGTTTATTTTCGTTTCGTTTTTTTCGTTTCCGTTGATTTGTATCGATTCATAAATTCGTAAGTCGTCGGTTTTCGTATTCGTAACGATTCGTACATTCGCAGAGTTATTTTTTCGTTGATTTGTTTTTTCGTTAGTTTTATTTTCGTTTATTCATTTATTCGAAATTCGGACGCATTCGTATTTATTCGTACATTCGTAACATTCGTAGATTCGTAATCGGAGCATAATTTTTCACATTTTAATCATTTACGAATTGAAAAAAAAAGTTACGAATCGAAAAAAAAGTTACGAATCGGAAAAAAAAGTTACGAATGTACAAATTTTTTCGTTCAATCCATTCGAAGCACGTTAAGCAACGCCATTGTAAGAGACACTGAAAATTACGATTCGAAAAAAAAAAAAAAAAAAGTTACGAATGTACGAATTTTTTCGTTCATTTTCGTTCCTGTTTTCGTCTTTCGGATTTTCTTCATTCGTACATTCGTTGTTTCTAATTAGTTTTTTTCGGATTTTCGTTGTTTTTCGGATTCGTTCGATTTGAATGATTCGTTAGTCAGATTCGAACGATTCGTTATTTGGATTTGTTCGATTCGAACGATTCGTTCATTCGTACGAAAACGAACAAACGAAAATAACAAAAAAAAAACGAAAAAAAACTAAACGAATTGCACATGTCTAATGGTAATCAGTTGCCTTCAGTTGCGCAATAAGCATTCAGCCTGCAGATGGCAGTGTGCTTCTGTTTAATACTGCAATTGTCAGATACTAATATAGTATTAAAGAAAAATGATAAGTTCATTTTAAAATTATGTAAATTATTGTGAATATTTTCAGCCCTCAATAAAAAATAAAGCAGTGTAAACAAATACAAGCCTTATATAAAAAAAAAATGTGTGTGTGTCAATTAGTCATATATTTATAGTCAAGGTAAAGCAGAACTCATTTATCACTGTTAAATTGCAAGTTAAAATTGTGGATGCATACATACTATGCAGAGAATATATGGAAATGTATGCAAATCTATGCTGGCTTTTGCTTTATGTCTACTTTATATTATCCATATGCCATCTTGCAGAGTCTATGCCATTTCTTATCTCAACACTAGAGAGGGGTGAAGAAGTCGGTGCTACCATCTGAAGGATTGTAATCTGTAATCATTTCCTCACAAGGAGTTTTGTGTAGGGGCTACTTTCATTCTTTTCTATGTAATAGAGTGGTTCTGTCCTCACCCTAATCCCCCTCTCCTGCTCTTTCACCAGCCACGTGCTACTTGTTCTGCTCAATTGAGCTGTCTATCAAATGAGAAGGGACCCTACAGGGACAGGACTGGGAACAGCTACATAAGGCCACATTCACACTTGCAAATGGGCCCAACACCAATTTTATGCTCAAACCCCAGGGGGGTTCCTGGCAATTAGCTGCGGGAGATAACCCTATTGAAAGCAATGGGAAGCTGCTGGCTCCTGCAGTTAATAATGGCCCCTGGCATGTAATTACTCATGGAGCAATCACCTGTAAGCGATCGGCCCTGGACACAGACTGTTTGCTATTAACTGTGAGTGCGAGCCAGCAGTCTCCAATTGCTTTCAATGGGGCTGCCTCCCACAGCTAATCACCGGAGATCATCACTGGGATTATTGTACACTATATTACCAAAAGTATTGGGACACCTACCTTTCTTCTCAAATTTATTCTAATCATATAAATCTGAAATATTACCTATACACTATATTGTCAAAATTGGGACACGTGCCTTTACACGCACATGAACTTTAATGGCATCCCAGTCTTAGTCCATAGGGTTCAATATTGAGTTTGTCTACGGCAGTGGTGCCCAACCAGTGGCCCGGGGGCCACATGTGGCCCGCGAAGCCCTCTGATGTGGCCCGCGACCTCCTGCTCTGGGATGGCTGGTTGGCAAGCCTGGATCACCGATCCATCATCCTAGAGCCTCAGTGTTGGGAATGAATCCGGCGGTGGAGAAAGCAAGCGTCTATGGAGCAGAGCCGCATAAGCCGATGCTTCCTGTATAGCGCTGGCTCCTGTCGCAGGCGGAGTGATACCACATATGGCCATATCTGTTCTGCAGTGGGTACTGGGCTGCTTTCAAACTAATCTGCAGGTGCACCACCTACCTCGAAGGGCCCATAGAGTAGAGTGGGTTGTATACATGTCTGCTCTCTATATGCAGAGTGGACACAGACCTGTCATCCGCCTGCTCCACTCATTGTGGCCCGCGACTGGTTACCAAGTCACTTAAGTGGCCCTCACTCTTCAAAGGGTTGGGCATCCCTGGTCTACGGGAATGTTTGCCCATTCTTCCAGAAGTGCATTTGTGAGGTCTGGCACTGACTGATGTTAGCACTGGCTCACAGTCCCAAAGATGTTCTATCGGGTTCAGGTCAGGACTCTGTGCAGGCCAGTTAAGTTCCCCCACCCCAAACCCGCTTATCCATGTCTTTATAGACCTTGCTTTGTACACTGGTGCGCAGTCATGTTGGAAAAGGAAGGGGCCATCCCCAAACTGTTCCCACAAAGTTGGGAGCATAAAAATGTCCAAAATGTCTTGGTATGCTGATGCCTTAAGAGTTCTCTTCACTGGAACTAAGGGGCCAAGCCCAACCCCTGGGAAACAACCCCACATCATAATCCCCCCTCCACCAAATGAGTTGGACCAGTACACAAAGCAAGGTCTATAAAGACATGGATGAGCGAGTTTGTAGTGGAGGAAATTGACTGGCCTACCAGCGTAGGTGTCAAGCAGCAACAAAACACTGAAGCAAAATGTAATAGTAGAGGAAGGACTGAATAGAGGGCCAATGAGAGCTGCAGAGCTGGAGGTGTGTGTCTGTGTAAATCCAGGAAGTGAACAGGCAGCAGCTTCAGCTGTCCACAGTTAAAATGATTGCAGCCAGACTCAGTGGAGGGAGATTTCTTCAGCATATATGGCAAGTACAGAAACACAATATATATAAAATAATATGCAAAGTGGTTGGAGGGAAGCTTCAAAATGTCAAAGATGTTTTCATTACAAATTATGTGAGCAGACTGCAGTTCTTTAGTCCAAAAGATATCTGCTGCTGTTCAAAACAATCAGGCCCTGACATTGTTTAATTTAATAGAATAATGTTCTTTTTTTTTTTTTTTGTTCCTTTACTATTATTTATTGAACATTCTTAGGTTACTCAATCAATATTCCAATTACAATTGTCAAATATAGAGTAAATGTTCCCAAATATCACGCGCATAAGGACAGCTTTATTCTCTTTCACTGCCTGCACTAAAGCATTTATGTGGTTTGGCTAGGGATGGCTTTTAGCACTAGGAATTATAAAGCATTGTTTGTTATGAACTAGCGTAGTTTTTTGCAAATATATTCTTCACTTGCACTCTAATAGATTGCAAGCTCTCCCCATTCTGTATGCCTCCTTTTTACCCTAATAAATTGCAAAATCCTCACCTTATATACACTATATTACCAAAAGTATTGGGACATCTGCCTTTACACGCTCATAAACTTTCATGGCATCCCAGTCTTAAGCCTCGTACAAACGATCCGATTGTTGGCAGGGGATTGTCTGTTGACAGACTGTTGTCCTAAAATCAGACCATTAGTACACTCCTTCAGACAATTGTTGTCCAACTTTCGGCCAACAAATGTTGGATGGCAGGCTAGTGAATTTTCGGCGAACAACAATCTGTTGTCTGATTTTCGTATCGTCTGTACACAAGTCCGTCACACAAAAGTCGAAAGTACAAACACGCATGATCGGAAGCAAGGAATGAGCCGGAAGCGGACGGTCTTGTAAAGTAGCATTCGTAATAGAGAATTAACATTCGTGACATGGCAAATTATGAAATGTCGAAATGCAACGCACATTCTCTTCTTCTTTAACCACTTCAGCCCCGGAAGAATTTACCCCCTTCCTGACCAGAGCACTTTTTGCGATTCGGCACTGCGTCACTTTAACTGACAATTGCACGGTCCTGCGAGGTTACACCAAAACAAAAATGTTCTTTTTTTCCCACAAATAGAGCTTTCTTTTGGTTGTATTTGATCACCTCTGTGATTTTAATTTTTTGCCCTATAAACAAAAAAAGAGCGACAATTTTTGAAAAAAAAAAGCAATATTTTTTACTTTTGCTATAATAAATATCCCCAAAAAATATATAAAAAAACGATTTTTTTCCTCAGTTTAGGCCGATATGTATTCTTCTACATATTTTTGGTAAAAAAAAATGTAATAAGTGTATATTGATTGGTTTGCGCAAAGTTTATAGCATCTACAAAATAGGGGATAGATTTAGGGCATTTTAATTTTTTTTAATAGTAACGTTGGCGATCTGCGACATTATGGTGGACACATCGGACACTTTTGACACTATTTTGGGACCATTGTCAATTATACAGTGATCAGTGCTATAAAAATGCACTGATTACTGTGTAAATGACACTGGCAGGGAAGGGGTTAAACAGTAGGGGGCGATCAAGGGTTTAAGTGTGTCCTAGGGAGTGATTCTAACTGTGGGGGGATGGGCTTCCACTGACATGACAGCGATCACTGCTCTGGATGACAGGGAGCAGTAGATCCCTGTCATGTCACAAGGCAGAATAGGGAAATTCCTTGTTTACATAGGAATCTCCCTGTTCTGCCTCTCCGTGACATGATCGCGGGACACCAGCGGACATCGAGTCCACGGGACCCACGGTCATGGTCACACTGTACTTGAATATTCTCTGCTCTGAGGTGAGGTTCCTCATAGGAAACGGCTTCATCAAATGTTCCCCCAGAGCAAAGGCCTCATCTGCAACAAAAACAAAACTGAGGCCCACAACAGTCTTCTCAGCAGATGGCTAGTTTAAGGTGCCATTCTGGAGACGCTTGTAGAACTCTGTCTGTATAATCACTCCTCCATCAGAGTTGCGGCCGTTCTTATTAACATCCAGATACAAAAACTTATAGTTTGCAGACACTACAGCTAGCATGACTATGCTGCAAAAGCTCTTTTAATAAAATAATATGAGCCAGAGTTGGGTGGTGGGGCAATCCAGACATGCTTGCCATCAATAGTACCACCACAGTTGGGAATTATCCCACTGATGGTGGAACTGGGCTGCAATGTCCTGCCATTGCTCTGGGTTGGAAGAAAACTGTGGATTAAAAAATAAAAAATAAATTATTACTTCTGCACATAACATTGCAAGCAGATTTGACACAAACATGCTTAGCCAACATATGGATAAAAATTAAATGATTATTTAACCAGTAGCTGACCGCCCACTGTCAAATGACGGCGGAGCGGTGCAGCTACTGTGGCGGGCCGCCGTCATATGACAGCACTCGCTTTTTGGCCACTAGGGGGCGCGCGCGTGCCGCGGGAGGCGCGCGCGCGTGCCCGCCGCGTAGCTGGGAACCTGGTGCACGTGCCCGGCGGCCGCGATGACCGCCAGGCACCCGCGATTGCCCGGTAAGTGAGCAGGACATGGATCGGTGTGTGTAAACACACCGATCCACGTCCTGTCAGAGGAGAGGAGACCGATGGTGTGTCCCTTGTACATAGGGACACCGATCGGTCCCCTCCCCCAGTCAGTCCCCTCCCCCCACAGTTAGAATCACTCATATAGGGAACATATTAACCCCTGCAGCGCCCCCTAGTGTTAACCCCTTCCCTGACAGTCACATTTATACAGTAATCAATGCATTTTTATAGCACGGATCGCTGTATAAATGTGAATGGTCCCAAAAATGTGTCAAAAGTGTCCGATATGTCCGCCGCAATGTCGCAGTCATGATAAAAAAACCCAGATCGCCGCCATTACTAGTAAAAAAAAATAATAATAAAAATGCTATAAATCTATCCCCTATTTTGAAGACGCTATAACTTTTGCGCAAACCAATCAATATACGCTTATTGCGATTTTTTTTTACCAAAAATATGTAGAAGAATACGTATCAGCCTAAACTGAGAAAAAAATGTGTTTAAAAAAAAAAATTGGATATTAATTATAATAAAAAGTAAAAAATATTATGTTTTTTCAAACTTGTCCCTCTTCTTTTGTTTATAGTGCAAGAAATAAAAACCGCAGAGGTGATCAAATACCACTAAAATAAAGCTCTATCTGTGGGGAAAAAATGATAAAAATTTTATTTGGGTACAGCGTTGCATGACCGCGCAATTGTCATTCAAAATGCGACAGCGCTGAAAGCTGAAAAATGGCTTGGTCAGGAAGGGGGTGTTTGTGCTTGGTAGGCAAGTAGTTAAAGAAAAAAGAAGAAGGTCAACGTCTCTGATTCATCACCCCCATTAGCAAAATTTTAGGGTGGAGGGGGTAATGGGTAGATGTTTTGGACAGGTAACCCTCTCCACTTCCAAGAGAGCTGTTTGCATAAATAATCAGTGATACTTTGGCCAGCCCCTCCTTATTTACACTATTGGCAGCCCAGTGGACAGGTAAGAAGTGTCATAATCTAAAAATCTGGATACACACTGTCCAAATTGCAGCACATTTTGACATTCTGAAAAAAACTATCAATATAATAGGAGACAAAAACTTTCAATGTTACAATTTGTAGGTAATCAGGCAGGCCCTTGCATTACATGGTTTGGTGAATTTATACAGAAATATGAACACAAAAGAGGGATAGTGTGTATGGGTTTTGCAACGTCAGCAGATAGAGTATTTGTATCTGTATCTAAATTAAGATTTTTTTGTCCAAGAACTCCTCCTCCTCCTCCTGTTCCTGGACTGGACTTGGGTCAAAGCAATAACTACAATAACAATAATAGCACGTTCTCTCCTCCGATTCCGCAAAATGGCTGGTTGACGAATGGCCGTTCAGAAACGAACTGAAAAGCACACACTGAAAAGCGCGAATCAACACTCACCAAACTTCTACTAACACTAAATTAGCATCTTGTTACATCCAGTCCATATAGTCTGGGTGTAACAAGATGCTAATTTAGTGTTAGTAGAAGTTTGGTGAGTGTTGATTCGCGCTTTTCAGTGTGTGCTTTTCAGTTCGTTTCTGAACGGCCATTCGTCAACCAGCCATTTTGCGGAATCGGAGGAGAGAACGTGCTATTATTGTTATTGTAGTTATTGCTTTGACCCAAGTCCAGTCCAGGAACAGGAGGAGGAGGAGGAGTTCATGGAGTGTTGACTTTCTGCGCCCGAGTGCAGGGTGTACCAAGATGGACGTCACATTTGTACTAGAGCTGCAAAATCCTGCAAGTTTGTCTTACTCATTTCAGTGCCCCTCACCTATCATTGTCCATAAGTGTCGCCCATAAGTGCCACCTATCAGTGCCCATATGTGCCAGTCATCAGTGCCCATAAGTGTCAGCCATCAGTACCGCATACAAGTGCCAGCCATCAGTACCACATATACGTGCCCATCAGTCAGTGCCACCTATGAGTGCTGAAAATCAGCGCCCATCAGTCAGTGCCATCTATCAGTGATCATCAGTGCCAGTCATCACTGCCCATCGGTCAGTGCCACCTATCAGTGCTGCAAATCAGTGCCAGTCAGTGCCACCTATCAGTGCTCATCAGTGTCAGTCATTAGTGCTGCATATCAGTGCCCATGAGTCAGTGCCACCTATAAGTGCTGCAAATCAGTGCCCATCAGTGCCCATCAGTCAGTGCCATCAATCAGTGCTCATCAGTGCCAGTCATCAGTGCTGCATATTAGTGCCCATCAGTCAGTGCCACCTATCAGTGCTGCATCCCTTAAAAAAAAGTTTTGGTAATCGTTATCGGCGAAAAAAGTGGTATTAGTGCAACTCTATTAGAGTGTAAGCTCTTCCGCCTTCTGTATAACTCTTGTATACCCTAATTGACTGTAAGCTCTTTACCTTCTGTAATCCCCCCTTTTATAATTTAAATAGATTGTGAACTCTTTCACCATTTTTCTCTTATAGGTTATTAGCTCTTCCTCTTGTATTGCTATGTTATAGACTGTAAGCTCTTGGTAACAGGGTCCTCTCCCATTATGTACATATTTAACCACTACATTGTTCTAATGGCACATTGTAAAATAATGAAACAAGTGATTTAATATGCCAATGCTCTCGCTGGAGCTCCGGTAGGCTTTCTAGTATAACGGCTATCTTAATTTACCCTTGTAATTGCTTTCCCGAAACATGTTTAATCACCTTTAGCTTTGGAAATATCAATTTTTACATCCATTGTAAAATCAATATGTTTTTGCTCCTTAATTAAACCGTGATTTCATTATGGCTTCTTGTAGAGGCAGTAGACCTAATTTCGTACTATGCAGTCAGTGAGCATCAGGCTGCCATAAATACAGTTTTCGCAGGCATGGGCGCCTGGAGGAGAGGGGGTAGATGCAAGGGGCGCTTTCACTTGCATTCTCCTGGTTTCCTCCCATTGGTGCGGGTTGGATGTAAGAAGATTACCGCTCCAGCCTCTCAGAAACACCACCAACGTGTTACCCTAATGAGACTCTCAGGTGCTGGCTCTGCTCAATGTAGAAGACGAAAGGAAAAATAGCATCTTTATTGGTCAATAAAATCCAAAAGCAGTCACATATCCAATATGGAAAAACAGGATAAAAAAACTAACGCGTTTCATGCCCTATTCTGGCGCTTATTCATAGCTAAAGACAGAGAGCGTAGTCACAGATATAAATAGTAGCTTTAAAACATGTACAGTGGTGTGAAAAAGTGTTTGCCCCCTTCCTCATTTCCTGTTCCTTTGCATGTTTGTCACACTTAAGTGTTTCGGAACATCAAACCAATTTAAACAATAGTCAAGGACAACACAAGTAAACACAAAATGCAATTTGTAAATGAAGGTGTTTATTATTAAAGGTGAAAAAAAATCCAAACCATCATGGCCCTGTGTGAAAAAGTGATTGCCCCCTTTGTTAAAACATACTATAACTGTGGTTGTCCACACCTGAGTTCAATTTCTCTAGCCACACCCAGGCCTGATTATTGCCACACCTGTTCACAATCAAGGCCTCACTTAAATAGGAGCTGCTTGACACAGTAAGGTCCACCAGAAGATCCTTAAAAGCTACACATCATGCCGAGACCCAAAGAAATTCAGGAACAATTGAGAAAGAAAGTAATTGAGATCTATCCGTCTGGAAAGGGTTATAAAGCCATTTCCAAAGCTTTGGGAATCCAGCGAACCACAGTGAGAGCCATTATCCACAAATGGCGAAGACATGGAACAGTGGTGAACCTTCCCAGGAGTGGCCGGCCGCCCAAAATTACCCCAAGAGCGCAGCGACGACTCATCCAAGAGGTCACAAAAGACCCCACAACAACGTCCAAGGAACTGCAGGCCTCACTTGCCTCAGTTAAGGTCAGCGTTCATGCCTCCACCATCAGGAAAAGACTGGGCAAAAATGGCCTGCATGGCAGAGTTCCAAGGAGAAAACCACTGCTGAGCAAAAAGAACATCAAAGCTCGTCTCAATTTCTCCACAACACATCTTGATGATCCCCAAGACTTTTGGGACAACATTCTGTGGACCGATGAGACAAAAGTGGAACTCTTTGGAAGGTGTGTGTCCAAGTATATCTGGCGTAGAAGGAACACTGCATTTCAGAAAAAGGACATTATACCAACAGTAAAATATGGTGGTGGTAGTGTGATGGTCTGGGGCTGTTTTGCTGCTTCAGGACCTGGAAGACTTGCCGTGATAAAAGGAACTATGAATTCTGCTGTCTACCAAGAGATCCTGAAGGAGAATGTCCGACCATCTGTTCGTGTACTCAAGCTGAAACGAACTTGGGTTCTGCAGCAGGACAATGATCCTAAACACACCAGCAAGTCCACCACCGAATGGCTGAAGAAAAACAAAATGAAGACTTTGGAGTGGCCTAGCCAAAGTCCTGACCTGAATCCTATTGAGATGTTGTGGTATGACCTTAAAAAGGCCGTTCATGCTCGAAAACCCTCTAATGTAACTGAATTAGGACAATTCTGCAAAGATGAGTGGGCCAAAATTCCTCCAGGACGCTGTAAAAGCCTCATTGCACGTTATCGCAAACGCTTGGTTGCAGTTGTTGCTGCTAAGGGTGGCCCAACCAGTTATTAGGTTTAGGGGGCAATCACTTTTTCACACAGGGCCATGATGGTTTGGATTTTTTTTCACCTTTAATAATAAACACCTTCATTTACAAATTGCATTTTGTGTTTACTTGTGTTGTCCTTGACTATTGTTTAAATTGGTTTGATGTTCCGAAACACTTAAGTGTGACAAACATGCAAAGGAACAGGAAATGAGGAAGGGGGCAAACACTTTTTCACACCACTGTATAGGAGGAATAGCCAATCAGACAAAACAATTGCAGGCTAAAATGTGCACGCCTCTAATGAGCTTCACCTGGAAAATAGGGTACACCTGAGCTAAGGAGAGAAAGATGAAATCCATAAAAATACTTATATCCAAGCTCTGTGTGAACAGCTATAGACCAGGAGGACCAAGCAATGTACGAAAATAAAACAAAAGTCACAACATTCTAGGACATGTTAGAAAAAAAACAATCAAAATGGTATTTTGGTGCGGGTTGGATGTATTGCTCTTCTGATCATTGCTAGATCAGTGGTCTCCAAACTGCAGCTCAGGGGCCAGATGTGGCACTTTTCTTGCCTTTATCTGGCCCTTGGGGCACTTTTCCTCCTATTGATACAGGGCACTATTCCTCCCACTGACACCAACAGTGGGGCATAATTCCTGCCAGTGACACCAATGATGGGGCACTTTTCCTCCCAAAGACATGAACAATGGTCTACTATTCCTCCCACTGACACCATCGATGGGGAACTATTCCTCCCACTAGTACCAATGATAGGGTATCATTCCTTCCTCTGACACCAATGATGAAGCATTATTCCTCCCACTAACATCAGTGATGGGGCACTATTCCTTCCACTGACACTAGTGATGGGGCACTATTTCTCCCACTGACACCAACGATGGAGCAATATTCCTCCTACTAACACCATTGATGGGGCACTATTCCTCCCACTGACACCACTGATGAGGCACTATTCCTTCCACTGACACTAGTGATGGGGCACTATCCCTTCCACTGACACCAATGATCGGGCACTATTTGACAACAACAATGGGGCACTATTCCTTCCACTGACACCAATGATGCGGCACTATTCCTCCCTTCGACCCTAAAGATGAGGCACTATTTCTCCCACTGACACCAATGATGGGGCACTATTCCTCCCTTTGAACCCAAAGATGAGGCACTATTCCTACCACTGACAACAATGATGGGGCGCTATTCCTTCCACTGACACTAGTGATGGGGTACTATTTCTCCCACTGACACCAACGATGGAGCAATATTCCTCCTACTAACACCACTGATGGGGCACTATTCCTTCCACTGACACTAGTGATGGGGCACTATTCCTTCCACTGACACTAGTGATGGGGCACTATCCCTTCCACTGACACCAATGATGGGGCACTATTTGACAACAACAATGGGGCACTATTCCTTCCACTGACACCAACGATGCGGCACTATACCTCCCTTCGACCCCAAAGATGAGGCACTATTCCTCCCACTGACACCAATGACGAAGCACAATTCCTCCCACTGACGCCAATGATGGGGCACAATTACCCCCACTGACACCAATGATGTGGCACTATTCTTCCCACTGACACCAACGACACCAAGACCTCCGACATGAAATGCTAAATTAATGCTATTCCCTGATTTTTTCGGCTGAAACTCAGAGAAGACGCCATTCTTTCAATGATATCAGAAAGAGGCTCGGGGCCAAAGATATCCAGTACAGCATGCTATACCTCACCAGGCTCTGAGTACAACACAACGGATCGGTCAAATTATTTGACACACCACAGGAGGCCTGTGATTGGCTGGATAGAGATTCCTGAAGGCTTCTCTTATGCATATACAAGCCGTTTACATGGTGCCTTGTTCCACTCTGTTGTATGGTTGCATCTAAAGTGCCTTTCTGACTCCTATGGGGCCTCATAGCAGTGTTTTGTTCCGGTCATGTTTTGCCCTACCTTCGCTTATCAACTCAGAGTTGCTATGATTTGATGATCGCATGGCTCATGGGTTCATTAGTGGGCTGATACTGAACCGCACTAGTTGTATTCCTGTTTGTGGAGTTTCTCTCTGAGACACAGAAGAGTCAACTTGAGATGCTGAACTTTTGTGATCGACGGTTGAACCTCACAAGTTTTCCTTTTTGGTCTGGGAATAAGCTGCATACCTGGACAATTTGTTTGGCGTTTTTTTGTTGTAGGTTCTGGTATAATGGCAGGGTTTGTTACGTCACTAGCTCATCGACTCTCCTATGGTTATTGCATTATCTTACCTATCCATACCTTTCCGAGTAATTGCAGTATGCATATTGCCTCCTGTTGGGTATTTTTCACTGGGATTGTACCATGGCTAATGTGGTTAAAATCGTTTCATGGAATGTACGGGGAATGAATGACAAATACAAGAGGGCTGCAGTATTTCAATTTCTCAAGCCGCATATGGTCCTCCTGCAGGAGACACATTTGGATGGTAGCAGGGTGTTGGCGTTACGTAGGCCTTGGGTGCAGAGGGCTCTACATGCTACCCACTCCACCTTTGCCAGAGGGGTCTCAATCCTAATAAGAATGTCCCATATTCCATTTATCAGATGGTTTCTGATCCGGGGGGTTGATATATGGATGTAGTGTTGGATATCTGTCAAAGTACATTACTTGTGGTAAATGTATGCCTACCTCCACCATTTCACCCCAACTGTTATTTGATTTAATAGTTAAACTGGCTCCTTATGCACATTTGCCTGTGGTTTTTATGGGGGATTTTAATACTATTCTTGATGCTGCCTTGGACTCCTCCAATCCGAATAGGTTGGGTTCTACTGACCTTCTTTCCTGGGCCTCAACAGCAGAGTTTTCCTGAGTTATGGCGCTGGAAACATCCATTGACAAAATGGTATTCCCATATCTCTAGAACGCACCACTCAGCGGCCAGGATTGATCTTGCTTTTGGCAATGCTGCTCTATTAACATTACTAAAAGGAGCTGAATACTTAGCCGGAGGCCTGTCTGATCACAATCCGTTGGCCAATACACTAGCTTTACTCTCAAGTGCTAAGAGAGTATACTGGAGACTGGCTCCAGGTTGGCTGCAGGCAAACCAGTAAACCACCTTCAATCATCCATAGTCTCATATTGGTCCACGAACACTGATTCTACTGAGCCTCCCGTGGTGTGGGATGCGTTCAAGGCAGTTGTCAGAGTCGGCCCGTAAAGACCATAATGCAGAGATAAATGCTTTACAAGCTAGGGAGAGGGATTGTGCAGAAGGACATGCTGGATCTCCTTCAGATGAGTCATTTACATCCTTGTTGGAGGCACAGCATCTTCTCTCTTTACACTACAGTGGAACCTCGGATTATGAGCATAATCCGTTCCAGGAGAATGCTCGTAATCCAAAGTACTCGCATATCAAAGTGAGTTTCCCCATTGAAGTCAATGGAAATGAAAATAATTTGTTCCGCATTGACTTCAATGGCATGCAATACCGCATGCGGCCAGAGGTGGGGGCGCCGGAGAGCCTCGGAAACTGAGTATTTCCGTGTCTTTCAGAGCATTGCCAAATGGCGCAGATCGACTGTAATCAGCGTCGTTCGGCTCTTCTCGGCTCCGGCGCCCATGCACCTCCGGCAAAATGCGGTACTGCAGGCCCTATTAGCTTGAATTCTGCTCATCTTGCGAGACAACACTCGTAAAAAGAGTCAGAATTAAATAAAAAAAGTTGCTCGTCTTTCAAAATGCTATTAAACCGCGTTACTCGTAAACCGAGGTTCCACTGTACTCTGATTTAGCCCATACTGAAGCTGGTCACCAGGCAGAGTCTTTATTTTCTCAGGGAGATAAAAATGGCAAGCTTTTAGCCATGTTAGTTGCAGATCATACACCTCCTCCTAACATTGCTACTATTAAAACGATAGGGGGTGACTTGGTTACGGATCCTTCGGGTATAATGGCAGAATTTATACAGTATTTTTCCTCACTATATACACCTATTCAGCATTATGATCCGACAGCATTGGATCAGTTGCTAGGAGAAATGTCCATCCCAACCCTCTCAGAAGCGTATAGGGAAACCCTAAATGCTAGAACCACACCTTTGGAGATTGAAGCAGCTATTTCTGCCTTTCCCCCGCCATAAGGCCCCTGGGCCTGATGGCTTTCCCACAGATTTCTATAGGTCTTATGCAGAAATATTAGCCCCTGGACTTTGCGCTCTGTTTGAGTATTGCTTAGATAAACAGACCGTCCCAAATTCTATGCTTGAGTCGTATGTTATTATCCTTCTGAAGCCAGGTAAAGATCCCATGGAGTGCTCCTCTTATCATCCAATTGAACATGGGCCTTAAAATCCTTACTAAAGTTTTAGCGTCCAGATTAGCCAAAATTATTTTCTCACGGGTAGATATAGACCAAACTGGTTTTATGCCTGGTAAGTCAACTGATACGAATTTGCATAGGGTGTGTTCACTCATTGCCAAATTCCTAATGCTGGCACGTCAACCTGAGTCATGGTGTTAATCGATATAGAAAAAGCCTTCGACTCAGTTGATTGGTAGTTTATGCCTAAGGTCCTGGAGCTAATGGGATTTGGGCCCAATTTTAGACGTTGGATCACATTGTTTTATAGTACTCCCCGAGCAGCAATTCAACTTGATGTTTCCCCCTTTTTTAATATAGGAAGGGGCACTAGACAGGGTTGCCCACTGTTCCTCTTTCTTTTTGCTCTTGTTATGGAGCCCTTGGCAATAGCCCTTAGAACATCAAGACCATCCGGGGCCATTCAAGTGGGATCCATTAGTGAATGTCTATATGCAGATGACTTCATTTTATTCCTTAAAGTGGGGTGCCCCTTAAAAAAATTTTTTTTTAAAAGTCAGCAGCTACAAATACTGCAGCTGCTGACTTTTAATAATCGGACACTTACCTGTCCCAGGGTCCAGCGATGCGGGGGAACGAAGCCCCCCCTCATTCCCCGCTCTGCTCGCGGCGCCGGCATCCTTACTGTGTGCACCAGTAATGCGCGAGCGGCGCCGCACGTCGTGTTACGCCGCGCAGTCATCTGGGACCTGTCACGTGTCCCAGATGACTGACTGCGCCGAGGGGAAGTGATGTCAGTGCCCGGGCACTGAAGGAGGCAGACTATGAGGGACCCCCTAGCAACAGGTATTTAAAGGTAAGTGTAAAAAAAAAATTTCCAATTATTATTTTTTGTATTTTTTTAGGAATTTTAAGCCATTTATTTTTTTGGGTGGAAACACCACTTTAAGGACCCGGGCCATCTCTTCAAATGTCATTAAATATATTAAACAAGTTTGCTTCCTTTTCTGGCCTTAGGGTAAATTGGGGTAAGTCTGGATGATGGAGTCAGGGAGGTGTCCAACCCTGACCTTCCGTTACGTTTGGTCACATCCCTCACCTACTTTGGTGTTAGGATAACAGCAAATGTTCATGACTATATGACCCTAAATCTAGCCCCATTAGTGACACAATTTAAACAAACAGTCCAGTCCAGGCATGGAAAAAGCTTCCATTATCATTAATAGGTAGAATAAACCTCCTGAAAATTAAATTGCTTCCTGTTATCTTGTACTGTTTGAGACATGCACTGACTTGGGTACCCAATCATTCTTTAAAACACTTGATAGTACCACTAGCTCCTTCCTTTGGTCCCCCCTAGCCACCACAAATAGGGATAAAAGTCTTGCAGGAACCCTGGGGTCAGGAAGGTTTGGCTCTTCCTGATTGGCAAAAGTATTACTATGACGGTCAGATTGTATTTGTCCATCGTTGGCTCACGGCAGATGATGGAGATTCGGCCACAGTGCTGGAGGCAGCACATTTTGGCTCCTATGAAAGCTTACGACTGGCAATCTTCCGGGGCCCTAGCTCCAGTCTCCCCCTACGTTAACCATGAAAGCCACTATAAAACCATGGGATGCAGCATTGAAGCTAGCCTGTGCGAGATATGTGGGTGTTTCCCCATCGTCTCCCATATGGATGAACACTTGGCTTCCCCAATTCTATCACATACTGAATCCCGCACTTTGGTCTACTAAAGGTATTAAGGCACTGGGGGGATTAACTGGAGAGGGAGAACTTCTAATCTTTAACCAACTCAAAGCAAGACACGACCTCCCTAATTCTTACTAATTTTCTTCAACTCTACCATGCATTTCAGGCTCAATTTCACAATATGGTGGTAGAGACTCTGCCTTCTGATCTTTAAAGTTTATTGTCCGAGGAGGAACTTTCCAAGATGCTCTCGAATGCGTACAAAGAATTATTAAAAAAACACCACCTGCTGTGACGAAATGTCGGGAGAAATGGGCTTCTGAGGTGCCCGATATTCAGGGGGAGGACTGGGACGACATGTGGGATTAGCCTTTCCAACATCTTGTTTCAGCTAGAGACAAGTTGATCCAGTTCAAATTCCTGCACAGAATATATTACACACCTGCTAGATTGGCTAAAATTTATCCCACGGCTTCAGCAGAATGCCGGCGTTGTACATACTCACCTGAGAATGCAGATCACACATTTTGGACCTGTCAACAGATCCACAATTTCTGGTCAGAAGCGACGTCCTGCATAAATACACTCCTTTCCATTCCCATTCTAATGTCGGTTAGGGTTTGTCTATTGAGTTTGGTGGAGGAAGTGGTTCCAACCAGGGTCCATAGAACATTGCTCACTATCTTATTGATCTACGCTAAAAAGGCTATTCTTTTGCATTGGAAAAAGTTGGCTGATCCAGCATTATCATTCTGGAAAGGTTTAGTCAACTCAATGGTACCATTCTATAGAGCGACTTATCTTTCTCGAGGCTGTGACATTTTTATTGTCTGGCATACCTGGTTATCAACAACCTGCACTGTAGGTTGATTTAGTGGCATAATATTGGGTGAACCACTTGTACAGTTATATTTCTCTATGCTCCCGAGCTAGTTTTGGGTATTGGTTTATTGCTACTTTTCGTATAGATATGAAGGTTCCATGTCTTTCTTTTCTTGTATTAGTCCCATTAGCTATACCACAAAAAAGAGATGTTACTACATCAAATGAAGGTTGGGTGATGCAATCCACATCCTGTCACTCAGACCCTGGACTATCGGTTGAGCTAGTACCTGGAAGGGGGGGAGGGAGGGCTGTTGGGTTGTTGTGTTATAAGGTTTTTTGTTAGAGAGTAATTTTTTATGTTATGTTGGCCCTGTATGGCCTTTTTGGTGGCACTGTCACTACACGGTGTCACTGTTTTGTACTCTTCTATTTGAAAATCTTAATAAAAAAATAAAAAAATATATCCTCTCGTTGGCCAAAGAGATGAACAGGAGGAGGAAGAAGAAGATACCACATCTCCTCCACCATATCGGCACGCTGTACTGGCATGCCATGCGAATGGGAATATTAATTGTAACCTCCCTACTTCAGTCATTTATAGGTCAAGATCAATTAAAGAGTGAAATGACAGGTATCCATAGAAAAGGAAGCAAATTATCATCCTAATCCCTAATGCAGAGTTACAAAGCAATGGAGATTGCGATGGTGATGGATCTAAAATACTACGATGCCCATCGAAAGCCATTTTCAATAACCTTCCTCACTAATTTCAATCCTCTGGGCATTGGAAACTGGGAAGCGTTTGCTGTAGTTGA
This sequence comes from Lithobates sylvaticus, assembly GCA_028564925.1. NCBI lineage: Eukaryota > Metazoa > Chordata > Amphibia > Anura > Ranidae > Lithobates > Lithobates sylvaticus. Next base: position 28,246,407 of record CM053027.1, read on the forward strand.
AAGCTGATAGAAAGTAATAAAACTGACAGTCAGGCCATAATAATAAGGATGCCTTATTTTGCTCAGCGTATTAAAGAAAGTAGCAGAAATGTTTTATTTATTTTTCTTCCTTCATTTTCTTGTGTTTTTATATTTTAGTTTATTCTTCTTGCAGTTGTGACCTACTTAAAGCTGAACTGCAGGAAAAAAAAAAACTCCTTAAATTTAAACATATTCCTCATTAATCACAAAAGGTATAAATTCACTTTGGTTGCACCCAATGTTTTTGCAATCCCAGGTTTTACCTTCTAAAAGTAGAGGTGACATCACTGTGTTGTACGTAGCCTGAGCAGAGAACAGGGCAGTGGGGGGTTCCTCCCACAGCAGGCTCCTCCCACTACAGGCTTCGTGCTGTTGGCTGAAAGTTGGACAACAATTGTCAAAAGGAGCGTACTAACGGTCAGATTTTAGGACAACAGTCTGTCAACAGACAATCCCCTGCCAACAATTGGATCGTGTGTACGAGGCTTAAAGCCTCGTACACGCGATCAGATTGTTGGCCAACCGAGCGTCTGATTTTTGTCCAAAGGGTTTGTGCCTGGATCTTGTGTTGAATACTAACGGCACACAATTGTCAGCCAACAAACATGAACGTAGTGACGTACTACGAGGAATTTCAGCTCTTGAGCGCCACCCTTTGGGCCCCTTCTGCTAATTTCGTGTTTGGTGAGCATTGATTCCTAGCATGTTTGTACTTTCGACTTGTGTACAGATGATACGAAAATCTGACGTCAAACCGCTGTCCGCTGAAAATTTACTAGCCTGCCATCCAACATTTATTGGCCTGAAAGTTGGACAACAATTGTCAAAAGGAGCGTACTAACGGTAAGATTTTAGGAGAACAGTCTGTCAACAGACAATCCCCTGCCAACAAGCCTGGTACACACAATCAGATTGTTGGCCAACAAAGCGTCAGACTTTTGTCCGAAGGACGTGTGCCAGGAACTTGTCTTGCATACTAACCGTATACAATTGCCAGCCAACAAACACGAACGTAGTAACGTACTGCAAGGAATTTCAGCTCTTGAGCGCCACTATTCGGGCACCTTCTGCTAATGTCGTGTTTGGTGAGCATTGATTCCGAGCATGCGTGTTTGTACTTTCAACTTTTGTGTAACAGACTTGTGTACAGAGGAAAACCTGACAACAGACCGCTGTCCGCTGAAAATGTACTAGTCTGCCATCCAACATTTGTTGGCGGAAAGTTGGACAACAATTGTCTGATGAAGCATACTAAAGCAGCGTACACACGATCGGATTTTCCGACGGGAAATGTGTGCTAACAGACTGTTGGAGGAAAATCCAACCGTTTGTATGCTCCATCGGACAATTGTTGTGGGATTTTCTGCGGACAAATGTTGGATGGCGGGCTTTAAAGTTTTCCACAGACAAATGTCTGCTGTCGGATTTTCTTTCGGACAAAGGTCCAAAGTACAAACACGCATGCTCGGAAGCAAGGACGAGCCAGAAGCGGTCGGTCTTGTAAACTAATAATGTAGAATTAACATTCGTGACGCGGCAAATTATGAAATCTGGAAATGCAGCGCACAATTCTCTTCTTCTTTAATGGGATAATAATGAAGCTGCTTTGCTGGGGATACTGATGGAGTTATTGCAAACACATTTTCAAAGGCTTTTTTTTCTAGTCATATCAAGAATAATATTATGTTTTGTTTTTTTTTTCTTCTTTTTTTTTGGCCAAGTTACCACAACACCATTATCCCGTAGTTTTTAAGATCAAAGATACAACTATGTTGGTGTCCCTTGTCAATTTTACATTGTATTTTTTAATTGTAACTGCCGACTCCCAAACTGTCATTTGAAGTAAAACACATAGCCAACTATTATTCTACACAATTATTTTATTGTGCATTAAAAAAAAAAGAAAACAAATAAAATTAAACATCATATCTGCCAATAGAACTTAACCAAAAAGTGCATTCTATGCATCCAAAAATATAGAAAATATACCGAATCAAATGATTATTATTCAACCAAAGAATTAAATAAAAGCCTCATGCATGTGTCCTGCTTCTTAATATAGGGGGTCACCAATGCCAAGAGTTGGTGAAAGCAGGGGTCCGTCATCCGGAGATAATTCTCCTGGAGCTCCCGCAGCAAAGGCATATGACATAAATGGTCACGATTAATAAAGCAACCAGTTTTTGGTCCAAGAAATCCTCCTCCTCCTGTTCCTGGACTAGACTTGGGTCAAAGCAATAACTCCAAGGCCAATAATAAATAACATGTTATCTCCTCCGATTCCGCAACATCTCTGGTTGACGAACTGCCGTTCAGAAACTAGCTGAAAAGCGCGAACTGAAAAGCGTAAAACGAAAAGCACGAAATGAAAAGCGCAATTAACACTCACCAAACTTCTACTAACACAAAATTAGCAGAAGGAGCCCAAAGGGTGGCGCTAAAGAGCTGAAAATCCAAGTAGTACGTCACTACGCTCGTGTTTGTTGGCCGACAATTGTGTGCCGTTTGTATGCAAGACAAGTTTGGGGCCAATGCCCTTCGGACAAAAGTCTGCGGTTTTGTCTGCGGAAAATCCGATCGTGTGTACGAGGCTTTACTGTCAGATTTTAGGCCAACAATCTGTCATCACACAATTCTCTGCAGAAAATCTGATTGTGTGTACACGGATTAAGACTGTGATGCCATTAAAGTTCATGTGCGTGTAAAGGCAGGCGTCCCTATACTTTTGGTAATATAGTGTATATTTTTAGTACTTTTCTATCATTATTAGTAGAATCCCCCTTTATTTTCTGTTCAATAAAGTTTTGCCCATGCAAAAATGTTATATTTAAAGTAAGGCGGGGAAAAAAATAGAACTTTCGGTCCTCAGAGAAATTCTAATGAAGCAGCCTAATCTTGTAACCCAAATAATTTGGAATCAGCATACAGTTTGATGCATTAGCAGCGAGTTCTTGCGAGGTTTATTAGAGCCGGAAGGACCTACAGGAATTCGGGATACACAAAAAGCAACACAATGATTAATATCTCTCATTAGCATATCGCGGATCTCCAGCGCTAACTCCCTCTAATCTAGCAGGTGACAGCGCTGGATAACTAGAGCAATTTATCACCGCCGTCCACCGCCACGAGCACGCAACGCTTTCCTCCCATTGAATAAATGAGCTCAGATGCACAAACAAATTATCCTGATCTACAATCAAACTATTATACGCGGGAAATAAGTGGCATGAATAATGGTCCTTATTCTGCAATTTGTTGTGTATAATTCACCGTTATCGTTCATCTCTTATGATTTAGTTTTTTTATGCTACGTTGTTTGTTTGTTTTTAAATATCACGCTAGTATACAAAGCCATGCATTATAATATAGCATATACCAAGGGGTGGGATCCCATAAATAGAGTTCAATTTCATGAACCGCTTAGGGACTGCCCTATGTACATATACTGCAGCGGGGAGGTCCTTTCGTTCAAAATCACGTGAATTTTTTTTTTCTCCCGAGTCTGGGGGCGCACGCGATCTCCGATGTCCTCCAATACCCGCCGATCGTTCTTGAAGCAGACAGAACAGCGGTCTGCCTATGTAAACAAGGCAGAGCACTGTTGCCAGGTGTAGAACTCGCTGCAATATACAACTAGTTAGCAGGTCTATTAAACCCTGCTAGGCACACTGATATAAAGTTAGTTATGAAAGTACACACACTGCTGCTAGTAAAACACTATCTTATTTATTTCCCAAGAATCAGGAACGCTAACATAAAGTATTAAAAGACATTACAATATCACAAAGCTTCCAATCAAATCATATAATACAAGAATATCAAAGATACTTATCACAGGGCCCTCCGTGAGGCTTGTAGCCTCAAAAATGGCCGCCAGACCATGAGGTGGTCAGGGACATCTTCTCATCTCAGGGATTCCCAGCAAACAGAGGCTGCCTTCCTGTGTGTGCGAACTCTTCATTCAAACCCACACATCCACTCATAGCCACCCCCCCTTTGCCTTTCATCCAGTAGATATCCATAGCCATCTTAGTATTAACAGTCTCCCTTGAAGCTTGTAATTACACATGTCACAGCAAGTGGACTCGAGCCAAGCCATTGTTATCTTGATATGCTACAAAGCTTTTGGTGTGTTCTCCAACCTGGTTACATTCCAATCCGGGGAATGCCTTCTGTCCTCAAAGATATTGGGAATGAACCGATGTGATATTACATGAGTTCATATTGAATCCAACACCAGGGAACCTCCGCACCAAGCAGGTGAATCCCGAATCCAATATGCGCATTTGCGCAGCTTTTCCTAACATACGTGTGCATCGGCTCATCTTATGTACAGATGTGCGCATCGGCGCATTTTTTTGTGGAATGGACATGCGCACTGTGCACGTTCTTGTGCGCATGCGCGTGTGGCGGCGAATCACGGTGCCCTATTTAAACGAGCAGCCACTTAGCATCAGTGCTGGATTGTCTCAGCTTGTTCCTGCATATCTTGCTGTTGCCTTGTCTGACTTCACCTGATCTTGAACACCCGGCTCTTCCTGACTACTCTCTTGGATCATCACTGCAACCTTGTCCGCCTTGTTTACCTGCACCGACCCCGGCTTGAACCTCTGACTTCGGCTTTGTCTCCTGATTCTGTACTTCGCTGCCTGACCTGTTGCCGACCTCTGCCTGTCCCCGACCACGAGCCTGCCTGCCGTCTGTGTACTTCTCTGCCAGCCCGTTGCCAACTCCTGCTTGTTCCTGACCTGCTATCTACCTGCCTACAGGCACCTGCACCCTTCCGCTGCCCTAGCAGTTCCTGTCTCCACCACTAGGATCGGGACCGTGCAAGAGGCCGCCCTCGTAATTTCGGACTCCGCTGTAAGGTACGTGACAGCTGTTCTGTGACAGGAGAAGACAAGAGATCTTGTGTTTCTGCTAAGCAGGAACACAGATCTCTGTCTTCTTATGCCCTGTATACATGGTTGGAAATTCAGACGGAAAAGGTTCGATCGGATTATGTTGTCGGAAAATCTGATTGTGTGTGGGCTCTATCAGACTTTTTCCGTCGGAAATTCCGATGGAAAAAATTTGAGAGCAAGATCTAAAATTTTCCGACAAAAAAATCAGATCGGACTTTTTCCAATCGTTTGTAGAGAATTCCGACGGACAAAGTGCCACGCATGCTCAGATCAAATTACGAGACCAAAGCTATTGGCTACTAGCCTCTACATAGTTCCGTCGTACACAACGAACGTCACCACGTTCCGATTGATCGGATTTTCCGCCAATTTTGTCTGACCATGTGTATGCAACACCAGTTTCGGACAAAATCCGTTGGAAAAAATCCGATGGATTTTGTCGTCGGAATATCCGACCGTGTGTACGGGGCATTACAGTTAAAGCACCTCTCCCACACAGTTATGCCCCATACACACGATCGGAATTTCGGAAATTACGACCGTGTGTAGGCTCCCTCCATCGGACATTTGCTGTCAGAATTTCCAATCGTGTGTACACAATTCCAACGCACAAAATTCCACGCATGCTCAGAATCAAGCAGAAGAGCCGCACTGGCTATTAAACTTAATTTTTCTCAGCTCGTCGCACATCTTGTACGTCAGCGCGTTCTTGACGTTCGGAATTTCCGACAAGATTTGTGTGACCGTGTTTATGCAAGACAAGTTTGAGCCAACATCCGTCGGAAATAAATCCAGGATTTTGTTGTCGGAATGTCCGATCGTGTGTACCCGGCTTAAGAAAGCACTCCCAGGGAATACATTTAACCCTTTGATTGCCCCTGATGTTAACCTCTTCCCTGTCAGTGCCATTAGTACAGTGACATTGCATATTATTTAGCACTGATGACTGTATTGGTGTCACTGGTCCCCAAAAGTGTCAAAAGTGTACGTGTCAGTGTCACTGTAAGGCCCGGTTCACACTGCTGCGGTGCGGGAACAATGCGAATCCACTGCGGGTTCCCGCACCGCATGTCTCCCGCCGGCAGTTCACACTGCCCTATGCGAGCTGCTGGGAGTGTCAATGAAATGTTAATGACACCCCCATAGCAGCTCGCATATCGCAGTGCGATCTGCAAACTCGGACAGGAATCGGATCGCATGGTGAGAACACCATGCGATCCGATTCTGTTGCGGACCGAAAAAAAGGGTCCTGTCCGATTTTGGGCCGAATGCGATGCGAATTCAGCCATACTATCTGTATGGCTGAATTTGCATTGCACAGAGATCGCATATGATTTGAACTGCAGTGCGGTGCGAATCATATGCGATCTCCCCCACCGCAGCAGTGTGAACCGGGCCTCAAGGCCCGTACACACAATCAGTCTTTTTGACAACAAACATGCAAATTAGCTGTTTTGGACCAACATCCGACCGTGTGTACGCTCCATCGGACCAACTTTTTCAGTTTTCATCAGACTTTTGTTGGCTGTGCGAACGGACCAACTTTCTGCCAACAAAAGTCCGATGGAGCAAAGTCATATCGTGTGTACAGAAAACCATAGGACTTTTGTACAAAGTACAAACACGAATGCTCAGAACCAATGCAAAAGATCAGGCAACAATACAGAAGTTGACCAAAGGTGGCGGTAAAGAGCAGAAAAAACACGTGATTTGGTGAAAATTGGCTGAAAAAGTCCTGCTTTGTGTATGCAATACGAGTTCAGGGCCGACGCCCTTTGTACAAAAAGTCCTATCATGTGTATGAGGCTTTAGCGGCATAAGTGACACTTTTGACACTTTTTTGGGGACCAGTGACACCAATACAGTGATCAGTGCTAAATAATATGCACTGTCACTGTACTAATGGCACTGGCAGGGAAGAGGTTAACATCAGGGGCAATCAAAGGATTGGAAATTCTGCCAGCAAAAGTCCGATGAGAGCTTTTGGTCGGAAAATGCGATCGTGTGTATGCTCCATCGGACTTTTGCTGGCATAATATCCAAAAAATAAAAACCCATAGAGGTGATCAAATACCACCAAAAGAAAGCTCTATTTCTGGAAAAAAAGGACATACATTTTATTTGGTTACAGCATTGCACGACTGCGCAATTGTCAGTTAAATTAACGCAGTGCCGTATCGCAAAAAATGGCCTGGTCATGAAGGGGGGTAAAATTTCCAGAGGGCAAGTGTTTAACCACTTGCCTACAGGGCACTTACACCCCCTTCCTACCCAAGACATTTTTCATCTTTCAGCGCTGTCGCACTTTGAATGACAATTGCGCGGTCGTGCTACACTGTACCCAAACCAATTTTTTATAATTTTCTTCACACAAATAGAGCTTTCTTTTGGTGGTATTTATTCACTACTGGGTTCTTTATTTTTTACAAAAAAAAAAAAAGACCAAAAATTTCGAAAAATAAATGTTTTTTACTTTTTTTCTGTCAGTAATTTATGTAAAAGTAATTTTTTGCCTTCACTGATGTGCGCTGATGAGGCGGCACTGATGGGCACTGATAAGCTGAACTGGTGGGCATTGATGGGGTGGCACTTATGGGCACGGATGGGGCGGCACTTATGGGCACTGATTAAGTGGCACTGATGAGGAGGTACTTATGCCGCATTTATGGGCACTAATATGTGGTACTGATGAGCACTGATAGGCGGCACTGATGGGCACTGTTAGGTGTCACTGATGGGCACTAATAGGTGGCACTGATGGACATTGATGGGTGGCACTGATGGGCGACACTGATGGGCATTACTGATGGGCATTGATGGGCAGCACTGATAGGCGGCACTGATTGTCAGCACTGACTGGCATCGTTAATGGCCACTGATCGGTGGCACTTGTGGGCAGTGGTGGACACTGATTTCTGCCACTGGTGGGCACTGATAGCTGGCATTGGTGGGCACTAATTTGTGACACTATGTGGCAATATTGTAATCAGGGCCCTGATTACATTCCTAGATGTCCCCCTACGTGGAGATGCCGCTAATCGCCTCTCCTCGCCACGCACACTGTCAGTGTGAGGCGAGGAGAGCCGATTACTGGAACTTCCTTGTTTACATGTGACCGGCTGTGATTGGACACATCCGATTGCATGGTTAAAGAGCCGCGGACACGGTCCGCGCTGCGTGCCCCCGAGAGCGTGCAAGAGCTAAAACACTTCCTTGTTTACTTGTGACTGGCTGTGATTGGACACAGCCGATCGCATGGTTAAAGAGCCACGGACGCGACTCTTTACAGAAGTCGGGGTCGCGCCATGTCCTAGCAACACGGCACAGCCGCGATCGCCGCGATGCGTGCCCCCAAGAGCGCGCTAGAGCTGCCATTCTGGGACACTGTCATATGACATCATCACAGAATGAGAGCAGCACCGCCCCGCCGTCATTTGACCACGGGGCGGGTGGCAAGCAGTTAATTTGCCAAAAATGTTCATAACTGTTTAAAAATAAATATGTTTTGAAGTTTGATTAAACAGTATCTTCTCTTTCATGGAAAAACAAATGGCCAATATAAAAAAAATGTATAGCATATACAATTGCTACACAAGTCATATTGTAATTTTATTGTTATTAAAAATTACCTTTTCTTTTTTAATTTATAGCCGCTGTAATTTTCTGTAAAATGCAATACAATATGGCAACCTGGAGACATTCTTTACGCCATTGGTTTACAGAATGCCCACGAAATTAAATTTCCTGCATGTGTGATTGGCTCAGTGATTTTCCCAGAGGTCTGCACTGAGATACATATCTTAGGCATCCCCTGCAATAGGTATTTCAATTAGGTGAGATACTGCCTGTTGGAAGGCAACATGTTTTATTTCATAATAAAAGAGGTGTTTGAAATATGAACTATGGCTATACCAAGTCTCTGCATTCATGGGGGCTGTCTGGAATGTAACAAGTTGCACATCAAAGCTTTGTAGCATATCAGAATCTTCATCTGAAAGAATAAGTCAAGCCCTCTATCAAGGCTGAACTAAAGCTTGGCTCCTGGTGTGATAACGCTTTGTAAGCAAGCTTCATAGAGGGCCATGGCTGCCAGGGTGATTGATGAAGGTGGGTTACAAGATCAAAGGATTAACAGGCACTGAAGATGACCCAGGGCACATAGACATGATACATGGACAATGCTGCCCCTAGAGGCCAATACAGCAGGACGGACAGTAATATAATATATTGAGGAGGACTGCCACGTAAATACTTTGATTTGTCAAAAGATGGGCTGGCAATGGGGTTGGGTCTGGACGGTGTATGATTGAAGTTTAAAAAGGGCTGACCAAGAGAGAGAGCTCTCTCTGTTACCATCTTGAGCCCAGCTGATGAGACCATGTCTAGGGGGACAGCCTTGCGATGAGTACCTTTGATGTTCTTTTGTTATATGCTCTATAGTATTTTCAAGTTAACATTTTTCTATTGAACTTTATAGGACCAACTCAAGGAGTAGTAAATATATAAAAGTTTATTAACAAAAAAAACAAAAACATAAAAAATATCCACATTAGAAAAGTCAATACAAAACTGTTGAATAATTCATACTGTACAGAGCCACTGGATACAAATACAGAAGCTTAGAGATGAAAATAAATCATTCCATCATCACATTAAGGCCCAGAAAAGAGGCTATGTAACAGATATAGGTGAATCAGGTGTCCTGAGCTCTACATGTTGCGCGCCTCGTGCTTCTTCGGGAGAAGGGAGGAGACTAACTAAATGGATTTATTTTCATCTCTAAGCGTCCGTATTTGTATCCAGTGGCTCTGTACAGTATGAATTATTCAACAGTTTTGTATTGACTTTTCTAATGTGGATATTTATGTTTTTTTTGTTTTTTTTAATATGTCTAATAAACTTTTATATGTTTACTACTCATTGAGTTGTGCCTATGAAGTCCAAGCCTCTTTCAATTCTGTTTATTCCAATTAGTAGGACGTGGCACTGAATATTTTAGAGATATCCACAGGACCACTCTGTGCTGATACAACCATTTTTGTTCAACGTTTTTCTATTTTCTTTGGAAATAAATAAGATGTTGTTTTACTAAGCAGTGTGTTTGTTTTCATAGCTAACCTTATATCATTGTGCTTATCAACAGTAACATTATCAGAATTATAATAGACTAGCTAACTATAGGAATAGACAAATTTATACATATATGAAATAGATAGAGGGAATCTGTAACCACCCTTGGATAACATTTATTTTAGCATCCTATTTCAATACTATTTCACTCCCCAAGGGTTTAAAGTGTTACTAAACCCACAACAGTAAAATCAGTGCAGTAAAGCATGCTTGTTATACCCGCTGTGGAACCTCGAGGGTTAATCCTCCTCATTGTGTAAAAAGGCTGTTTGATCCTGTCTCCTATGATCCTCCCCTTCTTCCACTGTCCCCAATCCATCTCCTGATAAAACGGAGCCTTGGAGGCACTCTGCACATGCTCAGTTTGGTGTGTATTTTAATTTTTTTTTGCTCTTGGGAGAGAGTGCATGTGATCAGCACAGGGCCAATCAGCACTGTCCAGACAAAGTCAGGGGTCATGCAGCTTCATAGGACACTCAGAGCAAAATTAAAACTTCTCCTACAAGCTTTAAAGTGGTAGTAAATACCGTATTTATCGGCGTATAACACACACCTTTTTCCACATAAAATCAGGGGAAAATCGTGGGTGCGTGTTATACGCCGATCCCTGCTGATTGTGAGCAGAGGAGCGTGCGCCGCCGATATACATATACATAGCAAAGTGTACTCGGCTAGGCTCGGCTTCTCTCAGCTCAGCTCACAGTCACGCCCAGTCCAGCCATTGGACCTGTGTTATTTCCATCATAGAAGCCGGGCCGAGGGGCGGGACTGCGAGAGGAGACGAGATAAACAGGACACCCAGCTCTGTGTATCTCGGCGGTGCCAATTTTAAACAGCCTGAAATGACACTAACAAGGCTGCAATGACACTAACAAGGCTGCAATGACACTGGACAAGGCTGCAAATGACACTGACAAGGCTGCAATAATGGACAAGGCTGCAGATGGACACTGATAAGGCTGCATTGATGGGCATTTAAATGTAAGTTTTTTTCCTTAAACTTCCCTCCTAAAAGTTTTTTCCTTAAAATTCCCTCCTAAACTTGGGGTGCGTGTTATACGCCGATAAATACAGCACGTTTTGTTTTTTTTACTTGTACCTACAGGTAAGCCTGTAATAAGGCTTACCTGTAGGTACAGTGAATATCTCTTAAATTTGCACTGTTTGGGGGTGATATTCACACTGCATGCAGCCAGTGACATCACCGGCGCATGTGATCTCAAGGGACGGCATACCAGTGCCATTCCCTCAGAGCTCCATGCCGTGGCCTTAACTCCTGCGCAGGGAGTGTCACGTGATTTCGGCTCGCCCAATCAGAAGGCTGGTGCACGCGAATAGGGAAGAAAGTCCGTGTGAAGCATAATGTGCTAGTATGCTATGCGTACTAGCACATTATGCCATTGTCTTCAACCAGTGCTCGGACAGACAATGGAGTCACAAGAAGTGAAGGGAAATCTCTGCAATGGGACTCACAGTTGGTAGAAAAAAAATGTGACAGGGGTTAATGGAAAAAAAAAGTTTTGCCTATAGTCCTACTGTAGGAGAGTGGATGGTCCGATTGTCTCTAAAGAAATATAGTTGTGTATGGCTTGTTTTAGTGAAGCTCAATGTTAGGGTTTACATACACTATTTATTATGAATTTGCTGTATCATGTTGTAAACTAAGAAAATCTTCAGGTCACCCCTTTACTTCCCCTGGGCCGCGTACAACCCAAGTCGGTGGGCGGGGCTAAAATGATCAATACGAAATGATCACTTGACACAGGAGGGATAAAGGGATATAGTAAACCATAGAGACGGCATCAGCTTGTATAAAGAAACAGAGCATGTGGAAAGTGGTGGCAATGCTGCAGGCAGAGCCTAGATGAGGTTGCAGATCCCTGCCACCGCTAACCAAGGAGGACAACTCACTGGAAGGATCAAGAGCTATTTCTAAAGAATATCAAATTACATCACAAAATTATAAAAAAAACAAAGGCGCAGGTGTTTTTGAAAATGAAATAGCAAGGCTTTAATGTATTTTCTGGGCGTGAAAAGGAATTAAACAATGAACTTATGAACGGGGCTGGGACCAAGGGTGGGTGGGAGGGGCGGTTGCCCTGGGCACAATGGTTTACTGTAGGGATGGGGGCACCTGCTTTCTGTTCCAAGGCTGACAGGAGTAGTGGCAGCGGCAGTGATTTTAACACGTGCTGGGTGTAGGATCCGCTAAGCTTGCACATCATGATTTGGGGAGGGGGCGCAGTTTGGCATCTTTGCCCTTGGCACTGGATGACCTTATCCTGGAACTGCTTATGAATATAGGGGCTGCTTAATTTGCTTTATACAGTATCTGCTCAGAGTTCAGCTATATATTGTATATAGTGACCATTCTCATACGCTATGAAGGCATCCCCAATAATGTTCCGTTCTTTTATACACAGATGCGGTACACACGAACGGTGTCTGTGTGGCCAGTGGCTTTCGTGGGCGGTTTGCGGTTCGAATCCCCGAGGGTCAGTCCGGCAGGCAGAGTGATCGGCTGGAAGACGGTGTTTGATCCCAACCGCCCGTTTGCCATCGACATGGCCGGATTCGCCATCAGTCTTCGCCTCATCCTGGAAAGGCCCTATGCCAACTTCAAGCTGGAAGGGGTGAAAGGCGGCTACCAGGAGACCAGCTTACTGAAAGACCTCGTCACCATGGATGGGCTGGAGGCCAAGGCCGCCAACTGCACTAAGGTCGGTGTGGAAAGAAAAACAGAAATACATTCATTGATATTGCTGTAATTAACAAAGATATGTCTCATGAGCTACAGGCAAATGTTTTTTTTATCCTCCAGGTGCAGATATCTAAAAATACAAAAATATAAGCTTTTATGCAGGCTTTGTGTGTTCGAATAATTTCTTAAAGGGAATCTATAGAATTTAATATATTTGCTTTATTTAGATTGCAATTACTTGCCAAACTTTTTTTTTTTTGTTTTGTTTTCTTTTTTTTTCCTTTTTTCTTTATTTTATTTGAATCACACTGACTTGACTCTCTTCCTGTCCTCATATGACAGTGCTGGCATAGACATGTGCAATTTGTTTCTGATTTGTTTAACTAATTTAGAAAAATTTGTTAATTCGGAAGCTTCAGAAATTTGAAAATCCGAAAATTCGAAAATCTGAAATTATAACTATTAAATTATAGGTATTGGAATTTCCTTTAAAATTTAGCTGTTAGTGGAAATAACGAATACAAATTTATCCGAAGTTACGAATTATCCAAAATGCCGTGTCCAAACAAATGGAACGTAACGCATTAATAATAATAAAAAGCAATAATAATAATAAAAAACTTTTTATTATTAATTTGTTCTGTTCCATTTGTTTAGATGCGGCATTCGTTATTTCGTAAATTTGAAAATTCGTAAAATGTTACCAATTATCCAAAATAACGAATGCCGCATCTAAACAAATGGAACGGAGCGAATTAATAATAAATAATAATAATAAAACATTTTTTATTATTATAATTGTTTTTTATTATTATTAATGCGTTACGTTCCACTCGTTTAGATATGGCATTTGTTATTTCGGATAATTTGTAACTTCGGATAAATTTGCATTCGCTGCGTTCACTAACAGCCATCAAATTTGAAAGGAAATTCCAATACCTATAATTTAATAGTTAGTTATTTCATATTTTCGAATTTTTGAATTTCCAAATTTCCTAATTTAGGAATTTACGGAAAAATGTTTCCGAATTAACAAAATTTTCAAAATTAGTTAAACAAATTAGAAACGAATTGCACATGTTTAAGGAAACTCCAATACCTATAATTTAATAGTTAGTTATCATTAGTTAGTTATTATTTAGAATTTTCGGATTTCGTTCTTTCGAATTTTCTTTCTTATTTTTTAGATTTTCGAATTTACAAATTTTCGAATTTACGAAATTACGCATTTTACGAATTTTTGAATTTACGGATTGCGATCATAACGAATGACCCGAAAAAAATTGAATGAAACTAAAAACGGACAATTTTTTTTCGGCACTGCACATGTCTAGTGCTATGTGCCTTAGTGCCCGAGCACCAGCACTGTCACGTAGGAATAAGGAAGGCGAGTTACATGCTTAACCATACCATACTGCAGTGTTTTATTTATTTTTTACAATCATTTTATTAGACTTCCTTGTTTTGTCAAGAAAAAGTATTTTTTTTACAAACATTGACAGAAAAAATTACTTTTTTACTCTTTGCACAATGATGCCAAAATGGTTACAGCAAAGTTTGGAAATGTTACAAAAGGGAGCAAGAGGAGACATAGGTTGGTACAATTGAAAAAAAGATTGTTGAAAAAGAAGTTTCTAGGAGAGGGAGAAAAGGAGGGAAAGGAAATAAGATGAAAGACAGGGTAAAGTGGATGGGGTACGAGAGCAGGAGAGTGCAAGTTCTAGTAAATATCTAGGGGCTGATAATGTAGGCAATCAAGAATCCACTCTGGGTAACTGATGGTGGTCTTTCTAAGGGGCAGTTTTATTTTTCACTCCCCAAGTGAACAGAGTAGTGTAGGAACGAGTGGTCGGTAAGTATGTGCCACTGGTATACCCACCAAAATATATTGAATGACCCTGAGAGGGAGGCTGTTGTCTTCTCTTATTCAAATTGGACAAAAGCTACCTCCACTATTTGGCAATGTCACGAAAAGGGGCGAGAGGTTACAGAGGTTGGGAAAAGAAAAGTTGAAGTAAGGGTTACTAGGGAAGGAAGACAAGGAGGGAGAAGGAAATAAAAGGAAAGACAGGGTAAAGTGGATGGGGGGGTCCGACCAGGAGAGCACAAATTCCGCAAAAGCTGGAAGGATTGGTAGCTTAAGCAATTAGGAATCCGCTCTGGATAACTGATGGTGGTCCTTCTAAAAGGGGCAGTTTTATTTTTCACTCCCCAAGTGAACAAAGTAGTGTAGGAACGAAAGGTCGGTAAGTATGTGCCGCCGGTATACCCACCAATTGAAATTGAATGACACTGAGAGGGAGGCTGTTGTCTTGCTCTTCTTAAAATTGGGCACAAGCTACGTCTACTATTTGGCAATGTTCCGGGCGAGAGCTTGCACAGGTTGGAAAAAAAAAGTTGAAAAAAGGGTTACTAGGAAAGGAAGACAAGGAGGGAGAAGGAAATAAAAAAGGACAGACAGGGTAAAGTGGGTGGGGGAAAGAGGGTCTAACCAGGAGAGCACAAATTCCGCAAAAGCTGGGTAACTGGTGGGGGTCTTTCTAAAGGGTTTTTTTATTTTTCACTCCCCAAGTAGACTGCATGGCTTAAGAACGATTAGACAGTAGGTATATGCAACAGTTGGGCCCACCATTCAAGTGAACCGCCCAGAGAGGCCGTTGTCTTGCTCTGTTTGCAAAAACTACCACCATTATTTGTCAATGTTATGAAAGAGAGTAAGAAGAGCCAAACAGTTGAAAAAAGGGTTACTAGAAAAAAAAGGAAAAAGATGGAGAAAGAAATAAGAAGAAAGACAGGGTAAAGTGGGTGGAGTACGAGGAGGTTGCAACCAAGAGAGCACATGTTCCGCCAAGGCTCTTAGGCAGGGATCTCCAAACTATGGCCCTCTAGCTGTTGCGGAACTACACGTCCCATGAGGCAATGTAAATCTCTGACGTTCACAGGCATGATTGTAGTCCTGAACAACTGGAGGGCCATAGTTTGGAGACCCCTGCTCTAAAGGTTGATAGTGTAAGCAATTAAGAATCCGCTGTGGGTAACTGGTGGCGGTCTTTCTAAGGGGTAGTTTTACTTTTCACTTCCAAAGTGAATGGAGTGGCATAAGTACGACTGGCATGTATGTGCCACTGGTGGGCCCACCATTAAAGTGAACTAGACGTCTTGCCCTTATGAACAATGCACAGGTTCTTTTTTTTTTTTTTTTACCCTATAAACATCCCCCAGTGAAACAAACTTACAGAATACTTGCTATTTCCTCCCACGCCGTTTTTCCCTAGGAGCGAGAGCAGGGCCGAAGCCAATTGGGGAGCCATCTGGATGCTATCAGTAATATAACAGTTGGGAAACCCGCTGGCCCTTGTCTAATTCCAGAAAAATATCATTAGAGCAAAGATGGGATTTTGCAGAAGTGCATTTGTCATTGTCATTTTATGAGTTATGGAAAATGTCCTGAATAATCATCTCCTTCTTCTGCTAAAACAACACCAATGTAATTTAAGAATATTTCACATATTTAGGAATATGTTACACAAATGCATCTTAACCACTTCCCGACCGGCTCACGTAGATATACTGCGGCAGGTTGGCAGCCCTGCGTGAACCGCCGTTCATGTACGTTGTCTCCTTTAGGAGCCTTAGCAGGTGATCTGCACGGCGGGGGGGACCCGATGAACGTGGCCACCTGCGATCGCGGGCATGAGAGCCACAATGGGGATCTGTGTGTGTAAACACACAAATCCCAGTTCTGTCAGGGGAGGAGAGACAGATCGTCTGCTCCTAAAGCTTAGGAACAGCGATCGGTCTCCTCCTCCTCCAGTGAGTCCCATCTCTCCCACAGTTAGAAACGCCTAGCAGAGAAGAAACGCCTAGCAGGGAAGGGTTTCCTAATTTCCCAAAATTTGGAAATTCGAAATTTCGGAAATTGAAAAATTTGAAAACAAATGAATTTGTCAAAATTCGTTAAAAAACTAATTCGGAACTAAACGAATTGCACATGTCTAGGGAGTACAATAAAGCTGTCAGATATAAATAACAGAGCTAAGCCCAGGGGTGTCATGCACCTTGCGGGACTTAACTCATCGTGTGACTTAATTTTTTACAATGGTTCTGAATTCCTGGAATTCAGCTTTAACCACTTCAGCCCCGGACGATTTTACCCCCTTCCTTACCAGAGCACTTTTTGCGATTCGGCACTGCGTCGCTTTAACTGACAATTGCGCAGTCGTGCAAACAAAATTGACGTCCTTTTTTCCCACAAATAGAGCTTTCTTTTGGTGGTATTTGATCACCTCTGCGGTTTTTATTTTTTGCGCTATAAACAAAAGAAGAGCAACAATTTAGAAAAAAAACACAATATTTTATTACTTTTTGCTATAATAAATATCCCCTTTTTTTTTTTTTTAAACAAATTTTTTACTCAGTTTAGGCTAATACGTATTCTTCTACATATTTTTGGTTAAAAAAAATTGCAATAAGCGTATTGATTGGTTTGTGCAAAAGTTATAGCGTCTACAAAATAGGGAATAGATTTATTGCATTTCTTTTTTTTTTTTTTTAGTAGTAGTAGTGGCGGCAATCTGCGATTTTTTTTTCATGACTGCGACATTGCGGCGGACACTTCGGACACTTTTGACACATTTTTGGGACCATTCACATTTACACAGCGATCGTTGCTATAAAATTGCACTGATTACTGTGTGAATGTGACTGGCAGGGAAGGGGTTAACACTAGGGGGGTTAATATGTTCCCTATGGGAGTGATTCTAACTGTGGGGGGTGGGGACTCACAAGGGGAGGAGACCGATCGGTGTTCCTCTGTACTGGGAACACACCATCGGTCTCCTCTCCACTGACAGGACGTGGATCTGCTGTGTTCCCGGGCATCGCGGCCGCCGGGCACGCGCACAGGGTCCTGAGCGACGCCGTGGGCGCGCACGCCCCCTAGGCGGCTGGGAATGGGAGGACGTCATATGACGACCACCCAGGATGGGAGATCCACCTTGTGGGTGTCATATGACTATGGGTGGGTATTGAAGCGGTTAAAAAAATGCGGACTAAGGAAAGCATCCCCCTGTGTGCAATGGATTCTCCCGGAATGCAACTCTCAGGTAGACCTTGCCTTGTAGAGCTGAAGGACTTCTTTGTAATGATAAAAGCTTTTATATACTGTAGCTGTAACTTGTCAGGAATGTTTCAGGCAGAGCTTAGTTAGCGATAACTCTTGTTTCGTCTCTCATGAGATCTCGAAGCGTTAGCTGCGCAGTTTGCTGGTCTGTACATTAATAATGTCTTCTCCTCTCCTGTACAGGTTTTGGTCTGGCACACCAGGACAGAAAGACCTACATTGGTCAATGAAGGGAAAAGAGGATTTACTGACATGAACATTGAAGTGTAGACATGGAACGTACCACTGTGTAAGTTGTATTTGGAAACCCTGTTTTTGTATTTTATTGAGGGATTAGAACTTGGATGGGGTTAAGGAATTCATGAGATGCCCAGGAAAAAGATTCTTGCATGGTTTGGGACAATTTAGATACTCTCCTTCTGCACAGCACTTGCTGAAGACTATCTCTCCTTCTCCCTCCAGCACAGTTCTTCGGGCGCAGCTAGCACATGGTTGGGCCCAACTCTGGTTTCAGCAAAGTTCCTTATTACAGGCAGGGACCGTGGGTCCCTATAGTGTAGTAAAAGTTCTGGTGCTAACTGCCCTCTTTGGCGGACTACTGCTCCCAGTCAGCCCTTTGCAGACCCCGACAACCCTCCCAGCTGCAGCGGCCCGACTTTACCACCAGTAACATCACAGTCTCTCCCGTTGGCTCTACATCCATCTCAGACTGCACACTCCCAGTCTGCTCCGGCATGCCTCTCCCAGATCTCCCGACTGTGCATGTCACTCACCGGCACCTGATGGATCCCTCCTGGAGACTTGCCCGGCAGTATTCCCTGCTGTCCTCTTCTGCTCCTGTTCAGGACACCCCTTGTGTTGTGTGGGGTACCTGTTCAGCTCCGAGCCCCTGGCCCAAGGTCACCCCCCCCCCAGACTGGGGGGCTTTCTCCAGGGCCCCCGACAGCCTAATATTCCATCTCCAGTTCTTCCACCCGAACAACTCCTCCCCAGCTGGGTTGACTCTAGGTATTTAAGGAGGTCTTCCCCCTGCCAATCCAGGCTGGGGATTGGTAAGAGCTCCCTAGAACACCCCAGATAGCGCCACCCTTCTTTCCCACCTTCCTTCTAGAAGCCTCTAAAAGCAGAAGGGAGGTAACCAAAGGATGAAACTAGCTGTAAGCCACCAGTCTACTCTAAGCCACTCCCAGCCCCATTGAGCAAAACAAACAGGCCTAGTTTTAAGCTAGGCCTGCCTAAATTTGCATGCACTCAAAAAAATAAAAAAAACTATTTCTAGCATCTAGCTAAGGTAGAGGGTGCTAAAATAGTATAACTAAAGGGAAAACCTTTTTTAGTTCTGGATAGAGTGGAGAGGGATTAGAACCCCTGTCAGTTTTTATTGCTGTCTGTGCCCCCCTTAAGGAGATCCACCCCCTCTCTTTATCCTGTTTACCATTATCATTGAAAATTAAAGTAAAATAAAATCCCACATTTTGGGTTGTCCCCAGAAAAGTAATAGAGGAGAAATCTTTTACAATGGGGACACTAGTTCTGGAAACCTTGGGATCCCCAAGGAATTTCCTTAATTTGCAGTGATCACATCTTTTTTGGCTATCTGACGGGGGTTATAACTCTTCCTTGCTCTATCCAAAATTTAAAAAAAAGTTTTGCCCGTAGTTCTACTACATTAAGACATCAGCAAGGCAATTTTTTTTATGAAGAGACCCCCAAGTTAGAAGAAACAACAGAAACATATGCAAAATAGTAACATCATTTACTCTCCCAGAAGAATAACAGTGAAATTTGGACCCAGCTCGGGGCATCTGAATTCATGAAATTTGGTGCAAATCTAACATCCTGTGAATTATGGGATCAACTTTTTTCTACACCTGCCCATACTTTGTCGTGAAGGAAGAGGTAATAGGCACACAAACACAATCTCTGCATCAGGACCTGGTGTGACGTTATTGGCAAGACTCAGAAAGCATTTGTAAATATTCAAAGGTTGCTTTTATTGAAAAATAGGTTCCGCCCCCTTCTGGATAGGTGCTAGGCTGTCAGGTGCGTTTAGATTTTTGTGCTACTCTGCAATCAGTGGAGCAGTTGCTGATTGCTTTGGACTGATCAGGGTCCCACAGGCTGCAGGCTTGATTGCTTTTGCCCGGCCTTCTATAAAGTTTACAGGATATACAGTAGGAATGGAGCAGGGCAGATGAGTAGCCTGAATATTTATGGGCTCTCAGCCAATCCTTGGGGAGGTGAGCCCCGTAGGTGGCTGCAGAACACATAAATAGTCTGGGGCTGGAGTAGTCTAGGTTCTCGTCCTGGAGGAGAAGTCCTCAGCCTGGAGGGCTGCTGCTCTCTAAGGCAGCCTAGCTGTTACTTGCCAAAAGCTCACTGAGGTCCCAGCTATTCTAAAGCTGGGGGTCCTACTCTGTAAGATCCTCTGAAGATAAAGATAGGGGATTTAATCTAGGGTTTCGTCTGGAGAGTCCACTTAGGGAATGTCTGCTTAACACAGGAGGGAGGCATCCAAGTACCCAAGGACTTGTGAGTACAGACCTGAGTGCAGGATCTGGATGACTGTGCAGTTGTTACCCCCGATGCACTAATAGTAAAGTCTACCTGGCCTGGAACATTGCGCAAAGTAGACATGTGCACTGACAAAAAATGTGTTTGTTTGAATTCGGAAATTCGGAATTCGGAAATTTCCGAATTTCGAATTTCCGAATTTTAGAATTTCCGAATTTTTGGATTTTTTAAAATTCGAAAATTCGGAAATTCGAAAATTCAAAAATCTGAAAATTCGAAAATCTGAAGAAAAATAAAATCCGTAAAATTCTAAATAATAACTAATGCCCTGTACACATGACCGGTTTTCCCATCAGAATAAACTCTGAAGGTTTTTCTGACGGAATTCCGACGGAATTACGCTGAAATTGTCTTGCGTACACATGATCACACCAAAGTCCGACCGTCAAGAACGCGGTGACGTACAACATTACGTACGACGGCACTAGAAAAAGGAAGTTTAATAGCCAGTAGCCAATAGCTTCCTTTTCGTACTTGTTACAGAACATGCGTAGTTTTCGGTACTTCGGAACAGCATACAGACGAGCGGTTTTCCCGATAGAAATTGGTTCCGTCTGAAAAATTTGGAACATGTTCTCTATCTAAGTCCGTCTGAACTTTCGATGGAAAAAGTCCGATGGGGCAAACACGCGGTCGGAATATACGATGAAAAGCTCCCGTCTGACTTTTTCTGTCGGAAATTCCGCTCGTGTGTACACGGCATTACTATTAAATTATAGGTATTGGAATTTGGCTGTTAGTGAACGTAACGAGTACGAATTTATCCGAAGTTACGAATTATCTGAAATAACGAATACTGCATCTAAACAAATGGAACAGAACAAATTAATAATAAAAAGGATTTATTATTATTATTGTTATTTATTATTATTAGATTGTTACGTTCCATTTGTTTAGATGCAGCATTCGTTATTTCAGATAATTTGTGACTTTGGATAAATTCATATTCATTATGTTCACTAACAGCCAAATTTAAAAGGAAATTCCAATACCTATAATTTAATATTTATTATTAGTTATTATTTCAGATTTTCTGGTTTTCGAATTTTCAGATTTTCATTCTTTTGAATTTTCATTCTCCTTCTTGGATTTTCACATTTCCAATTTTAGAATTTTTAAATTTATGAAATTTATGAAATGTTACAGTTTCTGAAATGTTCAAATTTGTGAAATTTCGAATTTCCGAATGTTTGAAATTCGTAAATTCGTAATTTCGGGAAAATTCTGAAATTCGTAAATTCGTAATTTCGGAAATTCTAAAATTTCGGAAATTGAAAATTCGGAAATTTGGGAATTTCGGCATTAAGGAATTTGTCAAAATTAGTTAAAAACGAATTTACAACTAAACGAATTGCACATGTCTAGCGCATGTTGTTACAGTGCTGGCCACTCCTTGAGTTATGGTTGAAGGGACTGCTTTGAGAAGTAGATGCAGAGTGAAGAGCGTCCTTCTCGCACTGTTTAGCGTTCTGGAGTATCGCACAGCTCCCTGCCCTATCCAAGTTGTTCAGCAATAAATACAGAAAAAGGCAACTATTTATTGAGCCAAAAGAGTGAATGCTGCTTCTGCGCTAGTGGGGGGGAGGAGCCTGGGACAAATTAGCGACCCTTTTGGGGTTGAGCCCTACACGGGCATGAGCAATAGCCCAGAGCAGCTTCAGAGGTCCACCCGATTTTTTTTTTTTTAAAGTCAGCAGCTACAAATACTGCAGCTGCTGACTTTTAATAAATGGACACTTACCTGTTCCAGCGATGTCGGCAGAAGATCGATTGTCTCTCGGCTGCCCCGCCGCCATCCTCTGTCAGGGAATCAGGAAGTGAAGCTTGCGGCTTCACTGCCCGGTTCCCTACTGCGCATGCGCGAGTCGCGCTGCGCGTCTTTATTGGTCCCCGTTGTGTCCTGGGAACTGTGTGTTTCCCAAGACACAACGGGAACCCTCGGATATGGGCGGGCATCCTCGGATAGGGGCGGGGGCAGCCAGTCCCGGAAGTGGGTGCAGATACCTGTATTATACAGGTATCTGCACCCCCCTCCCCCCTGAAAGGTGCCAATTGTGGCACCGGAGGGGGGGAGGAATCCGATAAGCGGAAGTTCCACTTTAGGGTGGAGCTCCGCTTTAAATAGGCAAAACTGCCAAATAAATTCTAAAGAAAATAATGGCAAAACCGCCATTCTGACCTTTAATATTTATTTTTCAGAAATATTTGGGGTATCAGAAAAGATAGTCTCACTTTCCACAGTAAAGCATCTAGCAAGTATAGAAAACACAGAAGCCTTATGACTAACTGAGCAGAGTGACGCTTTCATTCTGCTGTCGGTTTGCTATATTCCTGCAGAGTAGCTAAATAACAGAAGTTGCATTGTACGGCATGCCTGCCTCTCTGCCCCCAGGCTTGGCACACGCTGCCAGTGCGCATGGTTACTCTGGGGAGTTTTTCAAAGCTTCAAGTCCAGAGGAGCAGAGCATGTTTCTGTAATTAGTCAGAACATTAATTAATGCTGACTAAACCGCGCCGTGTTTGTTCACGGGAGACACACCAATATTCCAAGACTTTCCCAGAATTCTGTTCTTAAGAGCAACCTGTTCAGAAGATGTATGTGGTCTACCACTGCTGAGCTCTCCTTAAAATAAAAAAAAAAGTTAACCACTTAAGGACCGAGCCTCTTTTTGAGATTTGTTGTTTACAAGTTAAAATACGTTTTTTTTTTGCTAGAAAATTACTTATAACCCCCAAACATATATTTTTTCTAATACCCTAGAGAATAAAATGGGGGTTGTTGAAATACTTTATATCACACCGTATTCGCGCAGGGGTCTTACAAGTGCAACTTTTTTGGAAAAAATACACTTTTTAAAATTAAAAAATAAGACAACAGTAAAGTTAGCCCGATTTTTTTTCTATATTGTGAAAGATAACGTTACGCCGAGTAAATTGATACCCAACATGTCACGCTTCAAAATTGCGCCCGCTCGTGGAATGGCGACAAACTTTGGCACTTAAAAATCTCCATTGCCGACCAGTTTTGAGTTACAGAGGAGGTCTAGTGCTAGAATTATTGCTCTCGCTCTAACGATCGCCATTGAACACCATTTTCATATGCAGGCGCGACTTACGTATGCGATTGCCTCTGCGTGTGAGCTCGGCGGGACGGGGCGCTTTCAATTATTTTATTTTATTTTCTTACTTATTTTACTTTTTATTTTGGATTTTTACACTGTCCTTTTAAAAACAACATTTTGGGTCATTTTTATTCCTATTACAAGGAATGTAAACATCCCTTGTAATGGACAAAAAGCATGACAGGTCCTCTTAAATGTACGATCTGGGGGTCAAAAAGACTTCAGATCTCATATTTACACTAAAATCCAATAAAAAATAAATAAACAAATAATTGTTATTTTTACAAAAAAAATAAAAAAATCCCCTTTAAGAGTATTGGTGAAAGCGACGTTTGACGTCACTTCTGCCCTCCAATGCTATGGAGCCGAGTGGGGACCATCTTTCCCTCACTCGGCATCCAGCCTGTGAGGGAAGCAGATGCCATTGTCTCCGCCGCTACCGATGGATCCTGTAAGTGGCAGTGACAACGGGAGCACATTAGGAGGATTGTCTCCCACCCCCCATAAAATTGATCTTGCGGCAAATCTGCCGCTGAGACCACTTTTATCTGAAAGAGGACTGCTGGCCGTTTTTAAAAATACTTGCTATCTGATGCCATAACAATATTTAGCGTCAAAGTACCAACGTAAAACGACAGCGGGCGGTCCTTAAAGAGGAAGTAAACCCTCATGGGTTTTACGTCCTCTTTATTTCCCTGAAAAGGTAAAGCATAATGGGCTAGTATGCATTACAAGTATCAGTAATTGTTATTGGCGAGTACTTGAAAAAATGAATCGGTACTTGTACTCGGTCTTAAAAAAGTGGTATTGGTGCAACCCTAGTCTTACTGGAGGGATAGAGACAGATATAGAGTTCTACTTCGAAGAAACATAGGCAGTCAGTGAGTGCTTAAGTTGAGCAGATTCCATCTTTAACTAAACATCACTTTTTAATAGGGCTGTTACTGATTAAAATTTTCGTGTTCGATTAATCGATTTTTTTTAAAATCGATTAATCGACTAATTTCGATTAATTAGAACACACATACAGATCCAACTACTTTTAGCTGATCTCCTTTCATTGCATCTCTGCATTAGTCAGTGGTAAATGTGGTATACACTATATACAATCACCCGACACTAGTTAGTTTCCACAATCCATGACTTAACTTCACAGTTCACACAAATACGTTTTAAATTCAAACTGTAGCACTGACGTAAGTCATTTTATTTTTTCCACAGTAGCGTGACAATCCCTCCACCTCCGGTCTAACTAATCACTCTCACCTCATGGCATGGACCCCTGTGTGCAAACAGGTGGTCATGCAAGCGGGTATCGAAAGGGTTAACACGGACCATAAACTTCTCTCACGTCTCCTTAGATCTTTGCAAGGACGCAGGTCATGGGTAGAAAGAAAAGATCTAAGTGCTCACCGCTTAAGTATAAGGTAAAATGTTTGTGTTCAAAACACAAACTACTCACATAAAGATGATAAAAACACAGCATGTAAAGCCGACAATCGTGTTAGTTCCGTAGGGCAGCAGCGGAGGACGCCATGCGTAGCTCCTCACCCGTACGCGTTACGTTCAATCAGAACTTCGATGTCTCCGGACTCCTCCCCCCCTTCCCTTCGTTAGCAGACGGAGGCACTTGGGGAAGGGGGGAGGAGTCCGGTGATGTCGATGTCTGTGACGTCACCGGATCTCCCCCTTTCCCTTCGTTAGCAGACGGAGGCACTGGGGAAGGGGGAGGAGTCCAGTGACGTTGATGCTGGTGACGTCACCGGACCCCCCCCCCTTCCCTTCATTAGCAGACGCAGGCACTTTGGGAAGGGGGGAGGTGTCCGGTGACCTTGATGTCGGTGACATCACCGGTTCTCTGACGGAACTCCCTGAAGACCCGGAATTAACGATTAATCAAGGAATTAATCTTTATTTCCACAGCCCTAGTTTTTAACAGATTGATAATTATGTGAAGCTAAAAGTTTGTTTGATTTTTGAAAGTTACAAAAAAAAAATCTTTTTTTTTCTTACAGGTATTCTGTCCATGTCACTCTATTTGTATGAAGATACAGAAGGAAACGTTTACAAAAGACTGATTTTACAGTGTTATTCTTACAAACTAAATATTGTGGATTTTTTTTTTTTTTGTGGATGCTTCAGTTCGCATTTTTTCAAAAAATAAAAACGAAAAAAATAACTTTTTAATGTGGGCAGAGAACCGCCTTGCTGCTACTGCCACCCCTGCTCCTAATTAATACGGAATATATGACATGAAGAGCCAGTAAGGAGGAGGAAGCAGAAAAGAAGCCAGCTCTTCTCTCTGAGTGAAACATATGTTGGTTCTTCCTCAGACATATGGGTCTCCGTACCAAAGCTAATTAAGATGTTCTCACCGCCCAACGCGCCATCAAACGTACGACACTTGCTAATCAAGCTTCCATACGAAGGACCAGAAATTTCTCTGTGTTTTTTCTTTTCTTTTTTTTTTTTTTAGAAGGGTAGGCTTATGTTACATCTGACATAACAGATTTTGCTGACGATAATTAAAAAACATAAAATGGCACACTGACAATAAAAAAAAAAAAAAAGTTTTCCTGTTTTTATTCTGGTGAACTTTCAGGTCATCTTTGTTGGTATCCGTCTTTTGGTGCCTTTTAATGAAAGCATATGCTCAGAGGTCAATACAAGTGTTTACTAAAACCGTACCTTCGGATCAATTTAAACGGACAAATTCACTGTTGGCAAAGATGTCCTTCAAATATACCCACAGATCTGTTTCAAATGGCACTTTATGCATTGTGCTACAAACACAAAAGATAAATGTACCGTATACACTTGAGTATAAGCCGACCCAAATATAAGCCGAGGCATCTAATTTTACCACAAAAAAACTGGGGAAACTTATTGACTAGACATGTGCGATTCGTTTCGTTTTTTTTCGTTATTTTCGTTTGTTCGTTTTCGTACGAATGAACGAATCGTTCGAATCGAACGAGTCCGATTAACGAATCGTTCGAATCGAACGAATCCGAAAAACAACGAAAATACGAAAAAAACGAATTAGAAACAACGAATGTACGAATGAAGAAAATCCGAAAAACAAAAACAGGAACAACGAAAATGAACGAAAAAATTCGTACATTCGTAACTTTTTTGTTTTTTGTTGAATTGGTCATTTTCCGTGTCTCTTACAATGGTGCTGCTTAACGTGCTTCAAATAGATTGAACGAAAAAATTTGTACATTCGTAACTTTTTTTTTTTTTTTTCGATTCGTAATTTTCCGTGTCTCTTACAATAGCGTTGCTTAACGTGCTTCGAATGGATTGAACAAAAAAAATTCGTACATTCGTAACTTTTTTTTTTTTCGATTCGTAACTTTTTTTTCCGATTCGTAACTTTTTTTTCGATTCGTAACTTTTTTTTTCGATTCGTAATTTTCCGTGTCTCTTAAAATGTAATAATAGCATACACATTACATAAAATTATGAATTATGCTCCGAATCTACGAATGTTACGAATGTACGAATGCGTCCGAATTTCAAAAGAAAATTAAACTAACGAAAAAACGAATCAACGAAAAAATAACTCTTACAAATGTACGAATCGTTACGAATACGAACACCGACGACTTACGAATTTACGAATCGTTACGAATCAACGGAAACGAAACGAAAATAAACAAATTTTTTTCGGAAACGAAAAAAAACGAAACGAAATTAAATGAATTTTTTTGTTGTGCACATGTCTATTATTGACTCGAGTATAAGCCTAGGGTGAGAAATGCGCAGCTACTGTAAGTGGAAAAGAGGGTCAACAATGCCCATTTGCAGCCTCACTGTGCCCATTTGCAGCCATAGGTCCCCCGGACTTCAAACTTGGTAGTTAAGGGTTCCTAGATGCCCCCTAGCTGCTGCCAACATTTGGGGTCTCTGGACCCAAAGGGTCCTGAAATGACATTGCTGCAGATGGACACATTTGACCGAATTTGGGGCCCTGTATCTCGGGCCACTTGGTGCTAGGAACCCCAAATTTGGTGTGCAAACCCAGTGGAACCAAAACTACAACATATAAATTTGGGGTTCCTAGCAACAAGTGGCCCCGAGATAGGGGGCCCCAAAGTCGGGTCAGCAAATGTCATTCTCTGCTGCAGAAAAGTGCTTGACATTTTCCGACCCGACTTTGGAGCCCCGTATCTCGGGGCCACTTGGTGCTAGGAACCCTAAATTTATGTTGTAGTTTTGGTTCCACTGGGTTTGCACACCAAATTTGGGGTTCCTAGCACCAAGTGGCCCCGAGATGCGGGGCCCCAAATTCGGGTCGGAAAATGTCAAGCACTTTTCTGCGGCAGAGAATGACATTTTCTGATCCGACTTTGGGGCCCCCTATCTCGGGGCCACTTGGTGCTAGGAACCCCAAATTTGGATATGTTGTAGTGCTAGTTCCACAGGGTATGCATACCAACTTTTTGCACTAAGCACTATTTGGACCCAAGATACGGGGCCCCAAAGTCGGGTCGGAAAATGTCATTCTCTGCTGCAGAAAAATGCTTGACTCCAGTATAAGCCGAGGGGGGCATTTTCAGCACACAAAAAATGTGCTGAAAAACTCGGCTTATACTTGAGTATATACGGTATATGGCCTCCACCCCTCACCTAGGGTATCAGTAGAAGTATGGCCCTTCACACAACAGTTTTTTGGTCCAAAAAATGAAACAAACCACATAACTTATGAAATATTAAATATGACATCTCCCAATTGTAAAGAAATATATAAATATCTTTATTCATTCTATTGAAATACATAGACTCCTACAAATAGACAAACAATGTTGAAATGGCCTGCTGCCCAACCAGACAAGATCGGTCCACCAACCAAGAATGGCCATGCACCACCACCGACAGAATTGAGAAAGAGCTATTGATCTGTCAATCTAGTGAAAAAATATATAATCAGCGCAATAATCAATATAATATTGTGAAATCAATATATAATGTAATTAGCCTACTAATAGGTTTAATGTGATTGCTGCCCACACCACTTAGATGAAACATAGAAAGTTTGACACTACCTAAAATTATAACAGTAGTAAAACCCAAACCACATCCCACAATGAAGAAAAAGATTGAGAGGGATGCCCCAGGGATTGTATGGGTAAGGGTTTAGTTGAGAGTAAGGTGGTGAAAAAGCAAGTATAAAGAAAAATATTCAAAATTTATTTAAGCAATAATATACATAGAAAAAATTATTCTAAAAACAATGATGATGGTCATATATACAATTTGATATACAGCTAAGTTCTGGAGCATAAGAGAAGGTCTCCAGGTGAGAGGCCCAAATCAATCATATGGTTTTCAGAAGACCCAACATGTTTCGGAAAGTAATTGCTAAATTCCTTCTTCAGGGGTTGAACATAGGCTGTATCTCAGGGATCCTCAAACTACGGCCCTCCAGCTGTTGCAGAACTAGTGGTGTGGGAAAAAGATTGGGAGGGATGACCCAGGGATTGTATGGGTAAGGGTTTAGTTTAGTTTGGTAAGGTGGTGAAAAAGCAAGTATATAGAAAAATATTGAAAATTTCTAAAGCATAAGAGAAGGTCTCCGGGTGAGAGGCCCAAATCAATCATATGGTTTTCAGAAGACCACGGTCGGAATTTCCGATGGAAACAGTCCGATGGGAGCTTTTCATCTGATTTTCCGACCGTGTGTACGCCCATCGGTCTTTTTCTGTCGGCATTTCCGACGGACTTTGGATCGAGAACCTCTTCTTAATTTTTCAGATGGAAAACCTCTCTATCGGATTTTCCGATCGTGTGTATGTAATTCCGACACGCAAAATTCCGAGGCATGCTCGGAAACAATTTGACGCATGCTCGGAAGCATTAAACTTCCCTTTTATAGTGCCGTCGAACATGTTGTATGTCGCGGTATTATTGACAGTCGGAATTTGGTGTGACCGTGTGTAGGCAAGACAGTTTAAGCGAAATTCCGTCGGAGTTCCGATGGGAAAACCATCAGAGCTTTTTCCGACGAGAATTCCGATCGTGTGTCGGCAGCATTAGAGTGTATTCACATGTGACTTTCAATATATCAAACAAAAGTAGCGCAACCAAAAACAAATACAAATAAACAAGTCCAAATATAACAAACATCCACCGTTGTGCAACATTCAGTGACAGTTCATAAATTTCCAGTGACTTCAGTGACCACCACCTCCAGCTGGAATGCCTGCTCACCTCCAAAAGTTGACCCCACTACAGAGTCACACACGCCTGTGATTATACAGTATCTCTCAGGATGCCTTGGGAAAACAACTCCTCCTCCCGGGGTTCCTGGACAAGACAGACGTCCTCCCGGGATCTCACTATGTAGACCCCATTGCAGAGTCACACACGCTAAAGCCCCATACACACGGTCGGACTTTTTCATGGATTCTGTCCGATCGGACAATGTTGTTGAAAAATCAGACCGTGTGTATGCACCATCGGACAGTGTACGTCGGATTGTCCGACGGACAAAGTCTTATCTCCTGCTGGATAGGTTTGCCGACAACACGGTCCGATCACACCAAATCCGATCGTGTGTACGGTTGTCCGACCGGACAAAGTGCTACGCATGCTCAGATCACATTACAAGACCAAAGCTATTGGCTACTAGCCTCTACGTAGTCCCGTCGTAGGCAACAAACGTCACCACGTTCAGAATGATCGGATTTTCCGACAACTTTGTCCGACCGTGTGTACGCAACACCAACATCGGACAAAGTACGACGGACAGGATCCGACCGACCTGGTCCGCGGATAGTCCGACCGTGTGTATGGGGCTTTAGTGTAATACCTCTCAGGATTTTTCGGGAACACGAATCCTCATCACAGTGCGCCTAGAAAGCTCAGACCTCCTCCCGGGATCTCATTCATTCATGTGTGGCCATATAAAACAAAGGCAAACATAGTGCTCTCTGCTAATAACATTTATTAAAACTGTAACTTAGGGATAAAATACTCACATACAAATGTGAAAAACATGCATATCATCAATCATGATGTGAACAGAGAAAACGTCCTGAATGGCGACACCTCACACCTGTACGTGTGATGCTCTCTGATGAGCTTCTTCAGCAGGTGAGGAGCCATCAGAAATGAGAGGAATAAATAAACTTCTACCTTAGCATCAATCATCACACAAGTGCGGACACCTGTACACTCAGCTAAAGGGGGATCATCAAAAGTGACCTGGTTACATAGTTACATATAGTAGGTGAGGTGGAAAAAAGACACAAGTCCATCAAATCCGACCTACAGTCCAAGTGTACAGGTAGAAGTTTATTTATTCCTCTTGTAGCAAGGTCCCAGGCCTCCTTTAGTCTAATGAGATCCTCCAAGGCCAGAGATAACTGACATCCTTCCGTGTATAGTGGGTTGTGAGGCATGGTGGGTGCAAGATGATTAAAGTCATTGGGCGCCAGACACTTCTTAAATGCAAAAGAGAGTTTATTTCTCTTAACAAACTTTTGGGGGAAAGAGGGTTAGGGCCACGACACCCTTAGGTAGTTGCAAGTTCAATTGGCAGACTCTGAGACTTCAACAGGAGGACAGCCATGCAGGGAAGGCATCCAGCAAGACGCCACATCTGCATGTGCAGGATTGCTGTCTCCTATGGCAACATTCTTTAACAGTTCCTAACACAAACGCAACAGTTCTTTTATCTTTCACTACAATCACTCCTTGTAGTTCTTCAGCTCACTGAGCTCCCGGTCATTCACTAGACCCTCTAATTAAAGTGATGGGCCACCCTGAAAAAAAAAACTTTAAAAAAATGTTAATAACAATTTAAAATGAAAAAAAAAAAAAAAAATTTTTTTTTTACTTACCAGAAATGGCTGTTGCTAGGCAGATCGTCCTAATCTGCCTCTTCTTGCTCCGCTGTGATGTTCTCTCCTCTGCTCCGAGCGCCGTCTTCTAGCGAATGGGGCGCAGTGTGTTATGGGAACTGTGTCCTACAACACATCGCGTTCCCCATTCTCAAATTCGACTCGCGCATGCACAGTAGGCCGCGCGCCGACTCGCGCATGCGCAGTAGGAAACGGGCAGCGCTCCCTGCTCGTTTCCCTTACTGAGGATGGCGGTGCTGGAACCGGATCGACGAGGGACATCTCGGCCTCCACGACCGACATCGCTGGCGCCCTGGGAGGGTAAGTGTACTTATTAAAAGTCAGCAGCTACTTTTTTTTTAGCTGCTGACTTTTAAAAAAAATTTTTTTTTAGGTGAAACACCGCTTTAACTGAATCCCTTGAGCTCCTCCAATCTTTACGGTAGTATCTTCCTCAAGCGTCACCCCCGCTTCTCTGCTGGGTCCCTAGCTTGGCACTAGAGTTGCCGCCTCATCCCTTTAAAACCAAACACATATGAATTACACGGGTTCTGAGGCTGATTAAGGTGGTAATTAAACTCACTTGGTGTCTTATATGCATTAAATTAGCCTCAAAACTTGAGAATGTGTAATTCATATGTGTTCGTGTTTACAGGGATGAGGTGGCAACTCTACTTGGCACTCAAGATACTTTTCAAGCTTCACCCCACTGGCCTGCTCGGCCCCTGGCTTAACACACAAAGCTGCTCTGCAAGCGTCACCTCTGCTGGCTGAGTCCCTGGCTTGAGACCCACTGAAATTTCCCGATTCTTTACCGTCCCCGGTTGGTGAGAATACTGCTCCGGTACTTGCTTCAGTTACTCACTGTGGTCCCTGGTAATAAGGTGTTTGGTCCCTGTCCAGGTGGCACACAACATGGATCACCTGACTCCACCCGAATATACAGGCTCTCCCAGCAGGCCAAGGGATTCAAGAAAACCCCTGCCCATTGGCTGAGGTACCCCATATGCCCATAACCTGACCTTAGCTTACCCTTCTCGTATCTAGTACCGCCAAGTACCCGGCCACCTAGTGGCAGAAGAGAAAAGTGCAACAAGGCCAAACTTAGGGAGAAATCAATAGATCTCTAACAATCAACCATGATAGTTATTCCTGGCAACTAAATTTGTGAGGAGCAACCCTGCCTAAACTCCAGGGTGCTACGCTCTCATTTCTGATGGCTCCTCACCTGCGAAAGAAGCTCATCAGAGATGTTTTCTCCGTTCACATCAGGATTGATGCTATGCATCTTTTTCACATTTGTATGTGAGTATTTTATCCCTAAGTTACAGTTTTAATAAATGTTATTAGCAGAGAGCACTATGGTTTGCCTTTGTTTTATATGGCCAAACATGAATAAATGAGATCCCAGGAGAAGGTCTGAGCTGTCTAGGTGAGCTGTGATGAGGATTTGTGTTCCCGAAAAATCCTGAGAGATATTACACTAAGCGTGTGTGACTCTGCTATGGGGTCTACATAGTGATAACCTGGGAGGGGGTCTGTCTTGTCCAGGAACACCGGGAGGAGGAGTTGTTTTCCCAAGGCATCCTGAGAGATATAATCACAGGCGTGTGTCACTCTGTAGTGGGCATGGGAGTCCGCAGGTAGGGGCAAGGGGGGTCAAGTGCCCCCCCTTGGAATCAGGGATCGGATCAACACATTCAGCACAGTGGCGTTACTATAGGGGTGCGGGCAGCCAGTGGGGTGACACATCAAGGTGCTGTCAAGCCCCCCATCATTGTAGTATGACTGCAGTCTCTTTTCCCTGCTCAGTCCAGCAGAGAACGCAGCGGCGCTGTGTCAGGAGAAAGGCGAGCTGCGGGCTGTCGAAAGTAGATTGGCAGCTCCATTTTCCACAGGAAGGAGGCTACAGCCTGATCAAGAGAGAGATTGAGAGACTGCAGCCTAGAAAAAAGCTGAGGGAGAGAGTGCTACAGGACAAAGAAAGAGGCGTATTCTGGGTGGAAGCCAGAGAGAGAGCCACTTTACCCAGCGCCAACCAGAGAGAGCCACGCTACCCAGCGCCACCAGAGAAAGCCACGCTACCCAGCGCCACCAGAGAGCCACGCTACCCAGTGCCACCAGAGAGAGCCACGCTACCCTGCCCCACCAGAGAGAGAGCCATGCTACTCAGCACCAGAGAGAGAGCCACGCTACCCAGCGCCACCAGAGAGAGAGCCACACTACCCAGCACCACCAGAGAGAGCCATGCTACCCAGAGCCACCAGAGAGAGAGTCACGCTACCCAGCACCACCAGAGAGAGAGCCACATTACCTGGCGCAACTTGAGAGAGGCACGTCCCTAGCGCCACCAGAGAGTGCCACGCTGCCCAACGCCACCAGAGAGAGAAAGACTGAGCCACTGCCAGGGTACAGACATGCTACACTACTGACCAGAATCGCCCCCGGGGGAACCCAGAGTGAACCATTATCCAGCCGCAGGGATCACTGCTGTAGTTTCAATGGGTCTGGTAAGAGGGCGGCCATTATCCATTACTTATCCTAGGGACTGTACTACGCCTGCTGTCTCTGACCATGACAATGTGATAATGACATTGTCGAAAAGGGGCAGCGCATGGGTGACCCTAAAATGATGCCCCCCCCCTGAAAAAAGTTCATGCGGACGCCCGTGGTAGTGGGGTCAAATTTGAAGGTGAGCAGGCATTCCAGCTGGGGGTGGTGGTCACTGAAGTCACTGGAAATGTATAAACTGTCACTGAAAGTTGCACATTGGTGAAATTTTGTTATATTTAGACTTGTTTTATTTGTTTTTGGTTGCGCTACACTATATTTTGGTTTGATCTGTCAATCTATTCCGTGTCTGAGACTCATCCATGCTAACTAACTAGACGACCCACAGTGTATACTTAAGCACGTTGGAAGTACTTTGCTATATATATCTGTGAGAGGGAGGTGACCAAGGATTACCAACATGGGCATTCTTTGATGCCTTTTGGCTTGTTTTTCGCCCTTCCCTCTGTGTTGCCTCCTCTGGACCAGTTTTGTGAGCTTACCGGCCTTACCAAGGAGTCTACTATTCATATGTTGCATTCTTGAATGAGGATAAAAATGGTGTTTGTTTCCAAAGATTTCATGTGTGCGTCAAGACTACACAGCCAAGGACACTTGAATGATATATAATTGCTCATAGGAATATACTGTACCTACAGGAAAAATACTAACATATCCATTTCAATTTGCTCATACTTGGCGTTCTTAGACCATATACATCTTTCATGAACTGAAAAATATGAAAGTGATGGCATGTTTGAATTTCAATTCATGATGGTGTTTCATCCTTAGTGTAAAATACTGTATTCCCGTATAACACTTCATTGGAAGCTCGATAGGGTCTTACCCCATTATTATATCTGGTGATTCTCTGGTGGCCATCTATACCTTATGATACAGTGTCTTGAAAAAGTATTGAAAAAGTATTCAAACCCCAGAACCAGGAACCAAGACTGCGCCCGAACCCCGAACACGTGACTTGTACCCCTTCCCAGACTACGCAACAGGGCCAGATGCACCCACTGATTGGCTCCGGAAAAAAATTGGTACCTAAGACGTCCAACCAGACCTGGTTCTTGGCCTGTCATGGGTGCCTCACTGCACCCATGACCAGGCAGAACCCTAGCACAGTCCAGCCAAACTGATGCCAAAGTAAACCTGTACAATTAACCCTCAGAATCCCATTACTGTTTTGAGGAAAAAACTAAATTTCCACCTGTTAAAAGTGTGACCGCTACATACTCCCCCTGGTTGTTTAGACGATGTCCTCATAGTCTAGGCTAAAACAAGGAAAAAATCCTAACATATTTTACAAAAAAACATGCGGTGCCTGAGTTTTTTAAGTGGGTGCTGGGATAGGGAAAGGAGGGAAATAAACACAGTTAAATGTTTGACAATTTTCACAATGTTTTACATACTGTACACATATACCACACAGACTAACTGACTACTCCACCCAATCTCCGGTGAGCTTGACAGTCGATCTCGGTGCATCCTGAAAAAAAAAAAACAACAGACAAATGCAATGCTGTTCCTTTAGAAAGCGAAATTTCATCCCATTCTCAATGAAATCTCCTTCTCTAAAGACACATAAACTTTTTTTTTTTTTTAACTACTTTTTTTACTACTACTTTTTCTAAAATCACTAACCACTATCTAAAAATGGAAAAAAGTTCTCACTACTCCTGTCCCTTTTCTGCCGACTCATTCCACCTAGTGGTTAGAGCCGCTGTAACTACAAGTCCTCATGAAACCAAGTACTGTGGTCCGGCATGGTAGATCTTGACGCGTAGTCCTCTCCCCAGCAACTACCTGTCTGTCTAACCCCCACAGTTCTGTAATTCTGTAATTTCAGCAGAAAATCACAAAAAGATTAAGACCCGAAGAAGTTCTTCTTGCAAGATTCAAAGGCTTGACTCAGGAACAGTTCACCAATAGAAACGTGGGTCGGGCAAAACCAAGTCTTTACCCGTCTGAACATCATAAGTAGTAATGTAATACACAGCACTGTCTTTATCCGGTCTGCAGATCACAACCTTGTCACAATAGATGTGCCGACCATAACTCCAATGCAACAGACATCCTTGGAATCGATCAAACATCTCACGGGAAAATGCTTTCTTTCGCAGTGGCTTTGGGACCTCAAGGTAGTCCCAGACATCTTCCGCATACCCCTTTTCCCGATTCTCCTCTATAATGTCCATGACTTCCCTAGGCACGTAAGGGAACTCAAGTCCATACTCTGTTGCCACCCACTTATGCAACAGTCTCTGAGACCTGGCTAGTCTTGGTAAATTGCGGGTGACTCCGTCCCCAGGGGGTATACAAGAGTTTGGGGACCTCTTCACCAGGCCTGTGGCACTACTCAAGATCACTGGCAGATTTTCAAGCTTAGGCATCAGTGCACTTAGGGCTGAAGGGGTTCTCCACTCGTGGCGCCTCGTCCCCCTCGATAAGGGCTAGCCAACCTGAAACATCACCACAAGCAGCGGCAACATCATCCCCACATGACCACAACAACTCATCAGACATTGCATCGAACATCTCCTCAGCCTCTTCAGCCGTATATACTTGAGTATAAGCCGACCCCAATATAAGCAGAGGCACCTAATTTTACCACAAAAAACTGGGAAAACTTATTGACTCGAGTATAAGCCTAGGGTGAAAAATGCGCAGCTACTGTAAGTAGAAAAGAGGGTCAATAATCCTCACTGTGCCCATTTGCAGCCATAGGTCCCCCGAACCTCAAACTCGGTAGTTAAAGGTTCCTAGAGGCCCCCTAGCTGCAGCCTCTCTGAACCCAAATGCCGCTTACACACGATCGGAATTCTCGTCGGAAAAAACTCTGATGGTTTTTCCGACGGAATTCCGCGCAAGCTGTGTTGCCTACACACGGTCACACCAAATTCCGACAGTCAATAACACAGCGGCATAAAACACGTTCGACAGCACTATAAAAGGGAAGTTTAATGCTTCCGAGCATGCGTCGGAATTTTGCGTGTCGGAATTGCATACACACGATCGGAAAATCCGATAGAAAGGTTTTCCGTCAGAAAAATTGAGAACAGGTTCTCAATTCAAAGTCCGTCGGAAATTCCGACAGAAAAAGACCGATGGGCATACACACGGTCGGAAAATTCGATGAAAAGCTCCCATCGGACTGTTTCCATCGGAAATTCCGACCGTGTGTACGCCGCAAAAGGGTCCCGAAATGACATTGCTGAAAGTGGACACAGTTTATCGAATTTGGGGCCCCGTATCTTGGGGCCACTTGGTGCTAGGAACCCCAAATTTGGTTTGCAAACCCAGTAGAACTAGCACTACAACATTTTCAAAGATGGGGTTCCTAGCACCAAGTGGCCCCGAGATACGGAGCGCCAAAATCGGTTCAGAAAATGTCAAGCACTTTTCTGCAGCAGAGAATGACATTTTCTGAACTGATTTTGGGGCCCCGTATCTCAGGGCCACTTGGTGCTAGGAACCCCATCGTTGGATATGTTGTAGTGCTAGTTCCACTGGGTTTGCACACCAAATTGCACACCAAGTGGCTCCCAAGATACGGGGCCCCAAACTCGGTTCGGAAAATGTCATTCTCTGCTGCAGAAAAATGCTTGACTCGAGTATAAGCCGAGGGGGGCATTTTCAGCACAAAAAAATGTGCTGGAAAACTCGGCTTATACTCGAGTATATACGATAGGCGTCCCTCATTCCCATCTCAAAATTTTGGGAGGTATGCTACTAGGCAGGGCATGGGGATCTGACGTCACTCACACTGCACAGCCTAGCAAGGAGAGCTGAGTGTAATCTGAGGCCTGAGTGGAGGGAATGGGCACACCTCCCTCTACACAGTCCCATAGAAAAACCTGAACAGCTGAGGCTGTCAATCACCTGCTGTGTGCTGGAGGGGGGGCAAGGCTGCCTCCAGAGATTCTGTGGTGCAGACAGTAGAGAAATTACAAAGCAGACAGAAATCACACTCTTGTAGTGCTTTGGATTGGGGCAAGTACACACTATAGAAGGATGTGCTTTGTTCGTTTATAATATCAGAGGTTTACAACCACTTTAAATGTAATTGCATGAACCCCTATATAACACGGAGTATGTGCAGTAGGCAAACTGGACGAACTTGTAAATATCCAGGGTTCCCCCTTAGATTTGATGTAAAGTTGCTGTCTGTACGGTGTGCATGTTAAGCGTCTTCCTGAACCACTGAAGCTCAACCGAGACAAACAGCCCGGGGCAGTGACATATGGAGAGCCCTTGTCATTGGCCGGTGCCTGGGGGGGGACATTGTAGGCAACTAGTGGAATGCGACTCGACTGGCAGATCCTCTTTTTAAGGGGTCTTTAGCACATATTATAATGGTGACTTCTGTTCTGAATTAGCAGCATAACGATCCCCGTGAGGTTTACAGCAAGACGACCGCTCAGGCGTGAAACAACTTCAGAGATGGCCGACTTATATAACAGTCTATGAAACTTTGTAGCATGCAGAAGTATTGGACACCCAACAGGGGCTTTTCCACCATCGTGAAAGGAAAATCTGAGCCCCGCTACCAACACTGCTTACTGATCGAAAAACACCTCGCCACCACAAGGGGGCGCCGTCCAGGTTCGCTGATCCCTTTTCTATGGCCACCTGATGCCGGGTCCAAATGGTCTCAAAGTGTACGGAAACCCTAAGGCCCCATTCACACCTCTGCGTTTTGTAGCTCGAAGCTCCATAACGCTGGAGCTGGAAGAAAATCAATGATTCCCTACGGAGACGGTTCACATCTCGACTCCAAGTCACCCGAAGCTCTAAAAAGTTCTGGAGATTTTTTTTGCAGCTCAAATTTGGCAGATTTGCGTGTTTTTGGCGCGTTTTTATTCCCGTAGAAACGTTTTTATGTGAATTTTTGCTTGACTTTCTGTTTAACCACTTCAATACTGGGCACTTTCCCCCCGTCCTGCCCAGGCCAATTTTCAGCTTTCAGCGCTGTCGCTGTTTGAATGACAGTTGCGCGGTCATGCTACGCTGTACCCAAACCTCTGCGGTTTTTATTTTTTGCTAAACAAAAAAAAAAAAAGATTATAAAAAGATTATTATAAGGCGGCACCGATGAGGTGGCACCAATGACATGGCACTGTTGAGGTGGCACTGATGGACACTAACTATGTGCACTGATAGGCAGCACTGATATGCAGCCTGGATGGGTATTGATAGGCAGCAGTGATGGGCACTGAAAGGCTGCACTGATGGGTACTTATGAGTGGCATTGATAGGCGGCACTGATGGACATTGATGGGCACTGATGGGCACTGATGGGTGACACTGATAGATGGCAATGATAGGCATCACTGATGGCACTGGCACTGATGGGCATCTGCCTGGGCACTAATTGGCTTATCCCTGGTGGTCCTGGCATCCGCGGGGGGGGGGGGGGCTGCGCTGATAATCAGCAATGCCCCCCCCTGTCAGCAGAGAAGCCGATCGGCTCTCCTCTACTCGCGTCTGTCAGACGCGGATGATGAAAAGCCGATACGCGACTCTTCCTGTTTACACTGTGATTGGACACGGCTGATCACGTGGTAAAGAGTCTCCGTCAGAGGCTCATTATTGAGATCGGTGTTGCGGTGTGTCACACTGACACACCACAACAGTAATCGTTGCGCTACTTCCCCCCTACACAAATAACTAAAAATGATCATAAATAAAAAATAAATAGATAGAATAATTTAATAATATGTAATAATCTATAAATAAATATTATTAACTCCTAACCTTAAAAAATATATTAAATACATTATTATGATTATTAATAGTCATAATAATATATAAATACCCAAACAAAAAAGTAGTAAATGTAGTAGTAGTAGTAGTAGAAGAAGTAGTAGTAAAAGTAGCAGTAGTAGAAAAAGGTGTAAAAGTAGTAGTAGTAGAAAGAGTAGTAAAAGTAGTAGTAGTAGAAAGAGTAGTAAAAGTAGTAGTAGTAGAAAAAGTATAAAAAGTAGCAGAAGTAGAAAAAAGTCGTAGCAAAAGTAGTAGTAGTAGAAAAAGTAGTAGTAAAGTAGTAGTAGTAGAAAAAGTAGTAGTAGTGGTAGTAGTAGTAGTAAAAGTAGTAGTAGTAGTAGTAAAAGTAGTAGTAGTAGTAGTAAAAGTAGTAGTAGTAATAATAGTAAAAGTAGTAGTAGTAGTAGTAGTAGTAGTGTTAACACCCTAACAATAAAATAGGTAAATAATAGAAAACCCTAACCCTAACCCTAATATAACCTTAAAGGGGTTGTAAAGATACATGTTTTTTTGATAGCAGCACAGCCATTGGCTCCAGCTGCAGTCAATCAAATCAATGACGCAGCGCACCGGGGGTGGGGCCGAATGATACAGTCGGCAGCTATAGCCGCCGACTGTATCACTGTATCACGGGAGCAAGCCGCAAGCTAACCCCCTTGGGAGAGCGCTTCCCAGAACGGAGGTTAGCTGATGCGGGGAGGAGCCGAGACAGCCGCCGAGGGACCCCAGAAGACGATGTTCGGGGCCAATCTGTGCAAAATGAGCTGCACAGTGGAGGTAAATATGATATGTTTGTTTTATTTTGTTTTTTTAAATGAACCTTTACAACCCCTTTAGGCTCGATTCACATCTATGCATTTTGCTTTTGAGCGTTTTTGCAGTGCTTTTTGCGGTGCTTGCCGCGTTTTTGGAGACGCGTTTTTACTGCGATTTTGCTACGTTTTGCATTTTGCATTTTTTTTTTCTTTTTATTTATATTTTTACTTTTTTTATTTACACTGTGGTTGCTTAGCAACCAGCTATATACAGTGTAAAAAAAATAAAAAAATAATAAAATAAAAAACCGCAAATCGCGGCAAAATCGCGGTAAAAACTTGCGTTTTGGATGCAGGTCCATTGACTTCTATTACATGCAAAACGCGGCATTTTGCATGAAAAAAAAGTCCCCGACCCTTTCCAAAAACGCAGAGGCACAAAAATGCATTGATGTGAACATGTTCCA
Organism: Lithobates sylvaticus; assembly: GCA_028564925.1. Taxonomy (NCBI): domain Eukaryota; kingdom Metazoa; phylum Chordata; class Amphibia; order Anura; family Ranidae; genus Lithobates; species Lithobates sylvaticus. The sequence continues at coordinate 28,287,375 of CM053027.1, forward strand.
TAGGAACCCACGTTAAAAAATTTCCCTGCATTTCTGCAAAGTGCATCAAAAAACGCATTAGTGTGAATGGAGCCTTAAAGCAGAACTCCGGCCAAAAATGTTTTCCATGTCCTTGTTGCTGATCTCCTACCTTCACCAACTTTGCCATCCATGTTCTTCTGAGCTCTGTAGTTCCTCTGTAATAGGCTGCTGAACTTGCTGGAAAAAACGTTATTGGCTGCTGACATCCGGTTTGTAAGACCGCTGGCTTCTATCCCTCTCCTGAGCTCAGCCAGCGGTCTGACATACCCCATTGTTGTCCTCTGTAAAGCCCAGCAGGGAGGAACCAGACATGTTGTGGGCGGAGGGAGTCTCAAAGCCCCCCCCCCGGTCTGTGCCGCCCATGGGGGAGGTGTCCCCCTCCTCCTCTCTCCTCCTCCTCTGCTCCCTGACACTCATGCAGCCCCAGACCATGACACTCCCACCACCATGCTGGACTGTAGGCAAGACACACTTGTCTTTGTCCTCCTCACCTGGTTGCCCCCACACACGCTTGTCACCATCTGACACCAAATACGTTTATCTTGGTCTCATCAGACCACAGGACATGGTTCCAGTAATCCATGTCCTTAGTCTGCTTGTCTTCAGCAAACTGTTTGCGGGCTTTCTTGTGCATCATCTTTAGAAGAGGCTTCCTTCTGGAACGACAGCCATGCAGACCAATTTGATGCAGTGTGCGGCGTATGGTCTGAGCACTGACAGGCTGACTCCCCACCCCTTCAACCTCTGCAGCAATGCTGGCAGCACTCATACTTCTATTTCCCAAAGACAACCTCTGGATATGACGCTGAGCACGTGACCTCAACTTCTTTGGTCGATCATGGCATGGCCTGTTCTGAGTGGAACCTGTCCTGTTATACCGCTGTATGGTCTTGGCCACTGTGCTGCAGCTCAGTTTCAGGGTCTTGGAAATCTTCTTATATCCCTAGGCCAGTGATGGTGAACCTTGGCATCCCAGATGTTTTGGAACTACATTTCCAATGATGCTCATGCACTCTCTAATGTAGTTGAGCATCATGGGAAATGTAGTTCCAAAACATCTGGGGTGCCAAGGTTCACCATCACTGGCGTAGGCCATCTTTATGTAGAGCAACATTTTTTTTTTTTAGATCCTCAGAGAGTTCTTTGCCATGAGGTGCCATGTTGAATTTCCAGTGACCAGTATGAGAGAGTGAGAGCGATAACACCGAATTGAACACACCTGCTCCCCATTCACACCTGAGACCTTGTAACACTAACGAGTCACATGACACCGGGGAAGGGAAAATGGCTAATTGGGCCCAATTTGGACATTTTCACTTAGGGGTGTACTCACTTTTGTTGCCAGCGGTTTAGACATTGATGGCTGTGTGTTGAGTTCTTTTGAGGGGACAGAAAATTTACACTGTTATACAAGCTGTACACTCACTACTTTACATTGTAGACAAGTGTCATTTCTTCAGTGTTGTCACATGAAAAGATAGAAGAAAATATTTACAAAAATGTGAGGGGTGTACTTACTTCTGTATCTCTTAAATGGTACGAAATGTCACAAATATAATAACTGTTATGTATTTTGTGTGTGTGGGGGTGTACTAATGTGGTATTTTTTAACTCTAACCCACTATACTAAAAAAAAAAAAAAATAATAATAGTAATAAAAAAATAAATAAAAGCTGATATTGTAAAGCTAAAAAAGGTGAAAACCCTAGCAACAAATGATGCAACAGATGATAATTTTCTCTATTGGCTAATAAAAAAAAAATCTTAAGCTCAAAAACACTGTATAAGAACGCACATGTCGGGCATAAAAATGTGTCAATAACTCACAAAAAAAAAAAAGTGCAAAAAACACTGTAAAAATGCTCAAAGACGCTACACTCAGGTGCAGCATAACAATGAACTTCTCTAATTTGCTTGCTGTACATAGCCGGTGCAGAGAGCAGAGCGCAGCAGTCTCCACCCATCACAGGCTGCCTGCAGAAAACTACAGGAGGGGGCGGAGACAAGACCAGTCACCCTGCACAAGGAGAGCGCAGAGCGGTGGGAGGGGCCCAGCAGGCTCCACCCACTACAGGCTGCCTGCAGAAAACTACAGGAGGGGGCGGAGACAAGACCAGTCACCCTGCACAAGGAGAGCGCAGAGCGGTGGGAGGGGCCCAGCAGGCTCCACCCATCACAGGCTGCCTGCAGAAAACTACAGGAGGGGGCGGAGACAAGACCAGTCACCCTGCACAAGGAGAGAGCAGAGCGGTGGGAGGGGCCCAGCAGGCTCCACCCACTACAGGCTGCCTGCAGAAAACGACAGGAGGGGGCAGAGACAAGACCAGTCACCCTGCACAAGGAGAGAGCAGAGCGGTGGAAGGGGCACAGCAGGCTCCACCCATCACAGGCTGCCTGCAGAAAACTACAGGAGGGGGCGGAGACAAGACCAGTCACCCTGCACAAGGAGAGAGCAGAGCGGTGGGAGGGGCCCAGCAGGCTCCACCCACTACAGGCTGCCTGCAGAAAACGACAGGAGGGGGCAGAGACAAGACCAGTCACCCTGCACAAGGAGAGAGCAGAGCGGTGGAAGGGGCACAGCAGGCTCCACCCACTACAGGCTGCCTGCAGAAAACTACAGGAGGGGGCGGAGACAAGACCAGTCACCCTGCACAAGGAGAGCGCAGAGCGGTGGGAGGGGCCCAGCAGGCTCCACCCATCACAGGCTGCCTGCAGAAAACTACAGGAGGGGCGGAGACAAGACCAGTCACCCTGCACAAGGAGAGAGCAGAGCGGTGGGAGGGGCCCAGCAGGCTCCACCCATCACAGGCTGCCTGCAGAAAACTACAGGAGGGGGCAGAGACAAGACCAGTCACCCTACACAAGGAGAGAGCAGAGCGGTGGAAGGGGCACAGCAGGCTCCACCCACTACAGGCTGCCTGCAGAAAACTACAGGAGGGGGCGGAGACAAGACCAGTCACCCTGCACAAGGAGAGAGCAGAGCGGTGGAAGGGGCACAGCAGGCTCCACCCATCACAGGCTGCCTGCAGAAAACTACAGGAGGGGGCGGAGACAAGACCAGTCACCCTGCACAAGGAGAGAGCAGAGCGGTGGAAGGGGCACAGCAGGCTCCACCCACTACAGGCTGCCTGCAGAAAACTACAGGAGGGGGCGGAGACAAGACCAGTCACCCTACACAAGGAGAGAGCAGAGCTGTGGGAGGGGCCCAGCAGGCTCCATCCATCACAGGATGCCTGCAGAAAACTACAGGAGGGGGCGGAGACAAGACCAGTCACCCTGCACAAGCCAACTATGACAGGGGCGTCTATCTGTGTGACCCCTGTCATGCTAAAAGAAGCATTCCATTGGGAACGTATTCTAAAGAAATAAAAGTATTTGTGCGTCTGATGACCCAGCTTTGCACTTCTCTGCTCTGGCGTGTGTGCATTTAAAGCTCTACTGACTGTAAGGCAGGAATCTCAATCTCAGCAAGTGCATCTAGCCATTCAGAGCTAATTAAAATGGTTGTAAACCCTACATAAGTTGTACCTGTTTATCTACAGCTGTCTTTACCCTACAGCCATTCAAAGTGCAGAATTCACATGGAATCTCTCAGCTCTGAAAAGCAGGGGGCGGAGAGCGATCCCTATTCCTATCCCTGTCCCTATCTTACTCACACCACCAAATGATATTTATGAAATTCAAGTCAAGATGGCTGCTTAAAGTGATCGTTGATAGACATGTGCAGAACGAAAAAAATAATTGTTTAGTTTTGTTTCATTTCGGTTCACTATTTACATAAGTTTGTTCAATTTGTTTTCAGAATTTGTTTTGATTTTTCAAATCCGAATCAATTGAATTTTTCACATTACACTTGAATTCAAATCAAATTCCGTTCGAAAACAAATTTATTCTATTGGAAATTCGAATTTTGAAAGACGGTTCTATTCTTTCTATTCCATTCTATTCTATTCTAATGTTTTTTTTTCTATTCTATTCGTCTATTTTCTATTAAATTCTATTTTAATTCAAATTTAACCACTTAAGGGCCGAGCCTCTTTTTGAGATTTGGTGTTTACAAGTTAAAAACTATTTTTTTTTGCTAGAAAATTACTTAGAACCCCCAAGTATTATACATTATTTTTTCAAACACCCTAGAGAATAAAATGGCGGTCGTTGCAATACTTTGTCACTAGACATGTGCAATTCGTTTCGTTTTTTTCTCGTTTTTCGTTATTTTCGTTCGTCCGTTTTCGTACGAATGAACGAATCATTCGAATCGAACGAATCCGAAAAACAACGAAAATCCGAAAAAACAAACAAATTAGAAACAATGAATGTACTAATGAAGAAAATCCGAAATACGAAAACGAACGAAAAAATTTGTACATTCGTAACTTTTTTTTTTTTTGTTGAATTGGTAATTTTCCGTGTCCCTTACAATGGTGCTGCTTAATGTGCTTCGAATGGATTGAACAAAAAAATTCGTACATTCGTAATTTTTTTTTCGATTCGTAACTTTTTTTTTCAATTCGTAAATTAAAATGTAATAATAGTATACACATTACATAAAATTATGAATTATGCTCCGATTACGAATCTACGAATGTTACGAATGTACGAATAAATACGAATGCGTCCGAAAATTAAACTAACGAAAAAACGAATCAACGGAAAAATAACTCTTACGAATGTACGAATCGTTACGAATACGAACACCGACTACTTACGAATGTACGAATCGTTACGAATCAACGGAAACGAAAAAAACGAAACGAAAATAAACGAAAGTCTTTCGGAAACGAAAAAAACGAAACGAAAATAAACAAATTTTTTTGTTGTGCACATGTCTATTTGTCCCACCGTATTTGCGCAGCGGTCTTATGCCGCGTACACACGATCGGAATTCTCAACGGAAAAAGCTCTGATGGTTTTCCCGTCGGAATTCCAATGGAATTTTGCTCAAACTGTCTTGCCTACACACGGTCACACCAAATTCTGACGGTCAATAACACAGCGACATACAACACGTTCGACGGCACTATAAAAAGGGAAGTTTAATGCTTCCGAGCATGCGTCAATTTTTTTCCGAACATGCGTCGGAATTTTGCGTGTCAGAATTGCATACACGCGATAGATTGCAAAATCCGATAGAAAGGTTTTCCGTCGGAAAAATTAAGAACCGGCTCTCAATCTAAAGTCCAACAAAAAAAGACTGATGGGCATACACACGGTCGGAAAGCTCCCATCGGACTGTTTCCATCGGAAATTCCGACCGCGTACGCGGCATTACAAGTGCACTTTTTTTAGGAAAAAATACACTTTTTTGAATTAAAAAATAAGACAAAAGTAAAGTTCTTCCCACTGACAGCAGTTGGTGAAAGTGGGAAGAATAGTGCCTAATAGTACACACGATCGGAAATGCCGCCAGCAAAACTCAGATGAGAGCTTTTTGTCGGAAAATGGACCGTGTGTATGCTCCATCGGACTTTTGCTGGCGGAATTCCAGCCAGCAAAAGTTTGAGAGCAGGTTCTCTTTTTTTCAGTCAGGAAAAGTTCCTATCCGAAAATGCGATCGTCTGTATGCAATTCAGACGTGCAAAAAATCACGCATGCTCGGAAACAATTTGACGCATGCTCGGAAGCATTGAACTTAATTTTCTCGGCTCCTCATAGTGTTGTACATCACCGCGTTCTTGACCAGTGTAGCCAAGATATGACCCCTTAGCTTGACCAAAACTCCCAATAACATAACTTATTTAATAAAATAAGAGACCACACCATTTCCTTGGAGTTAAATGGCCATAACAGCTATTTATTAAATCCAAAATAAGAACTCCAATTTTTCTAATTTACCAATAAAACATAAATAAAACATAAATAACCATAAATAACATAATAAAATTAACCCCTTCAGATCCCTTCTGAAAACTGGAAAACAAACAGGTTAACACCCACTTATTATTGGTCAGTGACGGCGCTAAGTGCTATATACCATAACCATGATATCAATCGATATCAACCACCAGGGGGCACTGCGGGATATACAGACCCATGGGTCTCACTCATAACCAACTTTCCCGCAGTGCACAATACCATTAAACATTACCATTAAACATCAACAACGTTTGATGTACCAGGAGGGGCCATCTATTGATGAGCCCCCCACCCACTTACCACCTGTATAACTGCTGCCGTCACTGACCAACAAAAACAACCAACGCCAACCCCCCTTCTGCTGTCATGACGAATTCCTTTCAACGACCTGAAACGACAATGAGAACATTAACACATCCAATAAACATCCTTAAAATAAGGGAGGGTGGGTGGGAAAAACTGCCTCCTCAAGCTCTGTCTCTTCCCGCACTGACCTCCCGAGCTCCGCCCCTCCTCTTCAGCAAACTTTTGTGTGACCGTGTGTATGCAAGACCAGCTTGAGCGGAATTCCGTCGGAAAAAACCATCCAAGATTTTTCGGACGGAAATTCCGCTCGTGTGTACGCGGCATTATTGTTGTTGTCAGTGGGAGGAATAGTGTCCCAAGGGCCGGATAAAGGCAAGCAAAGGGCCACAGGTCTACAAGATAGCAAGAAAACAAGTGAGGCCATGCCTATCAGTCTTTGGATGGTACTAATGCATTTTTTCTTAGTACCCCAACCTGGAAGTTTTCTTTGAAGTTAATCTATGCAATAACATCAAGGAGTTGTGTGTGGCGGTTATTGGGCATCTTATTGATTGAAAACAAAAAAAAGCGTGAAATCCTCCCTGTTGGGCGCCTGTGGAGCCAAAGCCATAGATTGCCTCCATTTTATATATAGCCTTCCCGCAACAGACTGTATTTCTCTATGAAAGTACAACAGTGGCACGGCTGGAGACGTCAGTTCATGCTAATAATTCCCAGGAATGGGAGATATTTACTGCCAAGTCACATCTAATTATCTTTTTTTATCACATTTGTCAGGCCTTGTCAGCGTTTTACAGGCAGATTATCAGGTCAGATTCCTCTTGGCAGGGAGTACGCAAAGTCATAAACAGGGGGAAAATAGTGAATCATTCTGCAAAGGACATGTCCCGGCTTTACGAGAGGTGATTATGTTCCTGCCTTGGGTTGTCTAACAGTTCAGAGCAATTTCACTGTATTAGCCCATCATGTGCGCTGATTGCTTCTGTGGGCAATAAAGAGGACCTGTAGTTTAGAACACGCTGTAGCTGTAAACGCCAAATTAAAGTGCATTTATGGTCAAAATGTAAAATGATATATTCATTTCCAGATTGTTTTTCAATTATTTATAGTCTACTCCTATTAATCTGAATGATCTTGAAGTTTGTAAACTTTGTGAAGATCCCAACGCATTCACTTCCTGGAGTTGTTATTAGAAGCTAGGTTTCCTCTATGTATATGCTAATTAACTTGTTGGACTGGTTCGTGAAGCTTAGGCAACAGGAAGTGGTGTTGGCAGGAAGTAGGGGAGGGAAAAGGACTTGAACACGGCCATGTCTGGTAAGTAGGCACTGCTGTGTCACATGTTGTACAGAGCCTGCCTTCTAAACTACAGAGATGCTGAGAGGAGGAGTTTCAGGAGGCAGAGTCATTACAGTAATCACAGGAATAAGTATCACCGCTTCAGGAAGGTCAAACAATAGTAAACCTCTTCACCAGTTGAGAAGCCACAGGTGCTGGCAATGCTTATAGCAATGGATAGAAGATATATCTGGACAGCCGCACTCCGAAAAAATTGCCTTTTATTCAAAAACACACACGGTGAAAAGTACATGCCGCAGCAAACAGGAAAGCTAACACGTTTCACACTTACAACCAGTGCTTACTTATAGCTATTGAGTACTTATCGAGGTCTATTTTTGTTATTTTGTAGTTTCACCTGGCTTGTTCTAATAAAACTGAGATCAAAGAAATATGGTATCTGAAGTTTATGGGACAAGAAGGTTTAGCTATATGTCCTTGAGACAGAACAATGACACAGGTGGACACTAATGAGAGGCACTGATGAAGCAGGATCTCCCATTCTATGGATAGTGTAGGACCCACTAACCATGGGGTACTTTGTTGCAGTAAGTGGGCTTAAGCACCATATAGCAATATGGTGTGACCAAATCCCCATATTTTTTGATAATGTCTTTTGAAAATGTTTAGGTGTTTTAAATAGCCTTGCAGGAAGGTAAATGTCTTTTTTGCACGTGTGCGCTGTAATATTTTGTTCTGCTGTATGGTCTTACGGCAGCACCATCTTTAATGCATCTTTTAGTCGATAGTTACCTGCATTCCATAATTAGAAATGCCACCTAGTGGAAAGAATAGGTACTACTGCTGAAAACAGCACACATACTGTATATTAATGATGTCTGATACATCATTGGAGCGAGGATAAAAAAAGGAAAGGAGCCCGAGGCCGTGTTGCACAGAAAAAATTATTACACACAACAAAATACCCAAAGTTACAAATACATACAGCCACACATAATTATAAGGAGGGACTAGACTAGCAAGCACAGAAACATCCAATGAAAGACACCCAAGCATTGTTGTCCAAAAAAGTGATGATGGTAGTGGGCTGCTACTTTTCCATTCCTCCTGAAGAAAAATCCTCCAGGAAGGGTTTGAAGCAGACAGCCTCATTCAAACCCGAGGGCTGGGTATAAGGTTGCCACCTCATCCCTTTAAACCCAAACACGTATTAATTACCCAGGTTCTGTGGCTGATTAAGGTGGTAATTAAACTCACTTGGTGCCTTATCTGCATTTAATTAGCCTCAGAACCTGTGTAATTCAAAGATGTGTGGGTTTAAAGGGAGGAGGTGGCAACCCTAGCTGGGTAGCCCTAAGGGTATAGATCCACCGGAGTTCCAGCTGGAGGAGAACCTTGTTCCAGTGTCCGCCCCTGAAGCTTGGTTGGAACTGATCAAGGATGAAATACTTGATTTTAGGGAACTGTCCATTAGGTACTCTTTTGGTATGACGGCCCAGAGGCAGATCAGGGCTGCTGACTTGCATACTCCTCATGTGCCTGTAGGCTCTTTTCCAAAATTCTAATTTAGTCTTGCCAATGTAGAAACATCCGCAGTCGCACATTAACATGTAAATGACTCCAGGTGTCCTACAATTGGCGAAATGTTTAGGTCTGAAAAGTTGTCCATTTGGAAATATGGGTTTCTTTGTAACGTACATGAATTTGCAATATCCGCACATGTATGTGCCCCTGTATTTACAGGGGTCCTTTCCAAAATTGCCCTCTTACTCACTTTTAACCAGTCTGTCCCTCAATGAGGTAGCTTTTCTAAAGGTGAAAAGGGGAGTATTGGGGACAAAACGACCCAACGAGCCAATATTTTCCTATGAACATTTTAACCTGCCGATGTTCGGTTCAAATATTTTGTGATGATCCTTAATGGGTTCTCCTGATCCTTAGGTTTATGCGAGTATAAAAGATTATGATGAGTATGTGAAGTAGCTTGTTTGAATGATTTTTTTGAGGGAGGTGTGGGGATAGCCCCTGAGCAGCAGTCTGTCACGTAGTATGCCAGCCTCCTGTGCGTGTAAATGCAGTGTCCCAATACTTTTGATAATATATATATATGCAGCACAGTGGCTTAGTAGTTAATTCTCCTGCCTTGCACCACCAGGGTCCTTGGTTTGAATCCCAACCGGGACAATGCCTGCGTGGAGTTTGCATGTTCTCCCTGTGCTTGTGTAGGTTTCTGCTCACACTCCAATGACATGCTGGTGCATTAGACTTTCTAAATTGGCTCTAGTATGTATATGTATGTGGGATAGAGAACTTGTCAGGACCTGTATTACCTACTGGTGGCACTGTGGTTCCCTGGGCGGAGGGTTGTAATTCCAGTGTCCACCAGCTGGTGCCTCCCAGCCGACCCAGTAATCAGTTTCCACCTGATGCTGGCTGCTGGGAGGGTATTTAGATCCTCCCCTTATCATGTTTCTCACTCCAGTGTTCTGCTTGCTGTCAGATACTGCTAGCCATTATCCTGTTTCTGCTCCTGCCCTGTACCCTGTATCCTGATGCATTGTACCTGCTCCCCCTTGTTTCCGAACCCCAGTTTTGTTACTTGCTTTCCCATCTGCTCCCTGCACTTCTAGTTTTCCCTGCTTTTCAGTGTTCCTCATTGTGTATATAGTTAGTTGTTAGTTAGGCTTCTGTTTGTAGGGTTGATTAGTTGGGTATTCTGTTGCTGGGTTTTTGGTTCACTTATATTTTCACGTTTGCTGTGTGCTGGTGTTTGGATGGATTTTGTTTCCCTGTAAATAAATCCCAATTAAATCATATACTGTACAGTCTGGGCCCAGTCCCCTTAATGTAGCCATGCAGATCGGGGCATCCCTGCTGCTGATTCCTGACACTTAGCTTATGAACTCCTCGAGGGCAGGAACAAATGTGCATGAATAGTATGGAAAGTGCTGAGATGAATGTTAGCGCTACGGATGCACCGATACCACTTTTTTTAGTAACGAGTATGAGTACCGATACTTTTTTTAAGTACTCACCGATACCTATTTCCGGCATTTAGGGCGATCAAGATGAGGAGAAGCAGGGAGGGAGATCTCCATCATCTATCAGTGTAATATTACCATCTGGATGAGACCAAGTGATGAAGAAACACAGCACTCCCAACACTCAGCATTGTTGGACCCACAACTACGTTGACCGTGCTGTCATCCTATGTCCTTCTCCTCCTCTAATCCCACTGACAACAGAGCCAGAAGGTATCCATTTTAAGTATCGGTGCATTTTCACGAGTACCAATACTTGTGTAAATGCCTAGTGTCGGCAACGATACCAATACCAGTATCAGTATCGGTGCAACCCTAGTTAGCGCTATGTAAATGCCTTAAATAAATATAGGAGGTCTATGTATAAAATGTTGACTGTGCAGAAGTGACAAACATCTGCACAAGGAGAATGAAAAATCACTGTATTTTTTCTAATATGTGTAGTTCCTATATCGTCTGCGCCATCTAGTGTCCATAATGTGTATTTTTACTGATTAAGTAATTTTTTTGGGGGTGAAAGCTATTATTGCCACTAGATGGCGCTGATGTTATTAAATGTATTTGAGAAAATACTGCAGATTTGTTTTCCACTGTGCGGATGTTTGTCGCATCTGCACAGAAAAAGTTTTAGCAACTATACATTGGGGGACAGAGGGCCAGCTCAAATAATTGGACTGGGGCCCAGAAGAGTCCAGCTACACCACTTCAGTCCCAGAAATTAAATAAAAGTTCACCGGGCCCCATCAATTCAGCAGCAGGGGCCAGGTACCAGGAGGTGACTATTCATTTTTCGGTGCAGGTCAGTGGCGAAACTACCAGAGTCGCAATGGTTGCCCTTGCATCTTGCCAATGGGGGGACCCCAAGATGGTCAAACAGAACATGGTTGACGTGACATCACAATATAACCTCCGTTGTGATTTTTAGGGAGTTGAACTCCTTTTTTTTGCTGCAATTTTGAGAAAAACGCATGTTGTATAGAAATTCATGTTTTCTCACCAGAGGGAGATTGATATAGGCCTGCTCTAACCAGGGGTCAATTATCTTTCTCTCACTCACCATTAGGGTGAATCACTTGCTATTTCCCCTTACATTGTATCATTTTGTTACTGTTTTGTTCCCACTACTGTAACACTACCTTTTTGGAATTTGTTTGCACATACCAGTGGAGAAATCCTACTGGCACCCCCACTCACGGGGGCACTGACCAAAGAAATTCCTGCCTCACAGTACTGCCCACAGGCTGCTGTTTTTTCCTGTGTGGCTGCTTGTGAAAATCAGGGACATTTTATTTGATTATTTGAGCGCTGCACTTGTTTCTACTTTTTCTTTGTACAATTCACGTCTAATTGTTGTGCTAGCTGCTACACTGTATTCAGGTTTGGCGCAATATTTTCCCACATAACTTTAGAACATGTGAAAGGGTCCCCCTGCGGGAGCCTAAGCTCAGTTCACACTGCTAGACATGTGCAATTTGTTTTATTCCGAATACGTTTTTAGTCAAAATTCAGCATATTCGTTTATTTGGAACCATCCAAATAAACAAAAAACTATTTTATGAATTTGTTCAAAAACAAATTTTCTAAAAGAACGAAAATTCGAAAATTCAAAAATCTGAAAATCAGAAAGATTAAATATAAAAATGAAAATCTGAAAATAAGAACGATAATCCGAAAATTTGAAAATCCGAAAGAACGAAAAGCATTTGGATAATTTTTTTTTTTTTGTATTTTCTAATATAATTAAATGATTAACCATTATTATAGTTTTTTTAATTATTATTATTATTATGTATTAACCGATTGCCGACCAGCCGCCGCAGTTTTACTGCGGCAGAATGGCACGGCTGGGCGAAACAACGTTACCTTACATCGCTTCACCTTTTGGCCACTAGGGGCCCGCAGCATGTGCCCGGAGCCGATGCGAATGACTGCCGGGCTCCCGCGATCGCTCGTGACAGAGCAAGAACCGGGATCTGTGTGTGGGGAGTAGAGACAGATCGCGTGTTCATGCTATGTATGAACACCGATCTCTCTCCTCCTAGACAGTTCGAACCCCCCTACAGTTAGAACACACACTAGGGAACACAATTAACCCCTTGATCGCCTCTAGTGTTAACCCCTTCCCTGCCAGTGACATTTATACAGTAATCAGTGCATTTTAGTAGCACTGATCGCTGTATAATTGTCAATGGTCCCAAAGATGTGTCCAATTTGTCCACCGCAATATCGCAGTCCCGATAAAAATCGCATATAAAATATAAAACTAGAAAAAATACAATTTCTGGGGAAATTGTGTGACGTGTTCTTGCCTCCACCTACTGGAGTGGGCGGAGTACCTGGGTGGAGTGGCTTGAGTAACTAAACATTTATTTATTTTTTTCAAAAATAATTATTTTTTTTTAATGATTTTTTTTAAATGATTTTTTAGATGTTTATTCAATTTTTTCTAAAAATACATTTTTCAAAATTATTTTTTTCAAAAAAAATTTTTTCACATTTTTTTTTCAAATTTCCTAATTTTCATTTTTTTTCTAAAATGATTGATTTTTTTTTATAAAAATATTTTTTTTCGAAAATAATTTTTTTTTTCAAAAATAATTTTTTTTTTCAAATTTCCTAATTTTCATTTTTTTTTCTAAAATTATTGATTCTTTTTTTTTTTATAAAAAATATTTTTTTCAAAAATTATTTTTTTTTAATGATTTTTTTTAATTATTATTATTTTTTTTATATTATATATTTTTTCTAAAATTATTTTTTTTTTCAAAAAAGATTTTTTTTCAAATTTCCAAATTTTCATTTTTTTTTCTAAAATTATTTTATTTTTATTTTTTTTATTATTATTTTTTTTTTTATTATTTTTTTTTTCAAATTTCATAATTCCCCTCAGAGATGTGTGGGACTAACTATAATCCCCCTCAGAGCTGTGTGGGACTACCTATAATCGCCCTCAGAGCTGTGTGGGACTACCTATAATCCACCTCAGATGTGTGGGACTACCTATAATCCCCCTCAGAGCTGTGTGGGACTACCTACAATCCCCCTCAGAGCTGTGTGGGACTACCTATAATCCCAGTCAGAGCTGTGTGGGACTACCTATAATCCCCCTCAGAGCTGTGTGGGACTACCTATAATTCCCCTCAGAGCTGTGTGGGACTACCTATAATCCCCCTCAGAGCTGTGTGGGACTAGCTATAATTCCCCTCAGAGCTGTGTAGGACTACCTATAATCCCCCTCAGAGCTGTGTGGGACTACCTATAATTCCCCTCAGCTGTGTGGGACTACCTATAATTCCCCTCTGAGCTTTTGTCACCTCCCACTCTAGTTTTGATCATTTCTCCATTCATTCCTATGGGACAAATTTCGCCGCAAAAATGATGATATTTCGTAAACCATTCGGCGAAACGACGAAGACTACCTATAATTGCCCTCAGAGCTATGTGGGAGGAGCTATAATTCCCCTCAGAGCTTTTGTCACCTCCCACTAGTTTTGAACATTTCTCCATTCATTCCTATGGGACAAATTTCGCCGCAAAAATGTCGATATTTCGTGAACCATTCGGAAAAACGTTCCACAAAGTAATAGCACACCATTCGGGAACAATCCGCACGTTTTGGTATATATTCGGTGTATGTAGCATAAAAACTGTGGGAGGAGTTAGCGTGCAAAATTTGGCTATAAGAATAATAATAATAATAATAATAACTAGAAAAGATACAATTTCTGGGGAAATTGTGACGTGTTCTTGCCTCCACCTACTGGAGTGGGCGGAGTAACTGGGTGGAGTGGCTTGAGTAACTAAACTTTTATTTATTTTTTTCAAAAATGATTATTTATTTTTTTTTAATGATTTTTTTTTTAAATGTTTTTTTTTTATTTTTATTTAATTATTTCTAAAAAAAAAATATTTTTCAAAAATTTTTTTTTTTTCCAAGAAGATATTTTTTTCAAATTTCCTAATTTTCATTTTTTTTTTTCTAAAATGATTGATTTTTTTTTTTTATAAAAAATTTTTTTTTTTTAATTATTTTTTTTAATTATTATTTTTTTTTAAAAGAAAAAATAATATTTTTAAAAAAATATTTTTTTTCAAAGAATATTATTTTTTTTCAAATTTCCTAATTTTATTTTTCTAAAATTATTTTTTTTTTTTTATAAATTTTTTTTTTTTTTCAAAAATGTTTTTTTTTTTAAAAAATGTTTTTTTTTTAAAAAAAATGTTTTTTTTTTCAAAAATGTTTTTTTTTTTTTTTTTTTTAATGATTTTTTGGGGGGACTAGTTATAATTCTCCTCAGAGCTGTGTGGGACTACCTATAATCCCCCTCAGAGCCGTGCGGGACTACCTATAATCCCCCTCAGAGCTGTGTGGGACTACCTATAATCCCCCTCAGAGATGTGTGGGACTACCTATAATCTCCCTCAGAGATGTGTGGGACTACCTATAATCTCCCTCAGAGATGTGTGGGACTACCTATAATCCCCTCAGAGCTGTGTGGGACTACCTATAATCCCCCTCAGAGCTGTGTGGGACTACCTATAATTCCCCTCAGAGCTGTGTGGGACTACCTATAATCTCCCTCAGAGATGTGTGGGATTACCTATAATCCCCCTCAGCTGTGTGGGACTACCTATAACCCCCCTCAGCTGTGTGGGACTACCTATAACCCACCTCAGAGCTGTGTGGGACTACCTATAATTCCCCTCAGCTGTGTGGGACTACCTATAATTCCCCTCAGCTGTGTGGGACTACCTATAATTCCCCTCAGCTGTGTGGGACTACCTATAATTCCCCTCAGCTGTGTGGGACTACCTATAATTCCCCTGAGCTGTGTGGGACTACCTATAATTCCCCTGAGCTGTGTGGGACTACCTATAATCCCCCTCAGCTGTGTGGGACTACCTATAATTCCCCTCAGCTGTGTGGGACTACCTATAATTCCCCTCAGCTGTGTGGGACTACCTATAATTCCCCTCAGAGCTGTGTTGGAGGAGCTATAATTCCCCTCAGAGCTGTGTGGGACTACCTGTAACCCCCCTCAGAGCTGTGTGGGACTACCTATAATCCCCCTCAGCTGTGTGGGACTACCTATAATCCCCCTCAGCTGTGTGGGACTACCTATAATTCCCCTCAGCTGTGTGGGACTACCTATAATTCCCCTCAGCTGTGTGGGACTACCTATAATTCCCCTCAGCGATGTGTGGGACTACCTATAATCCCCCTCAGAGATGTGTGGGACTACCTATAATCCCCCTCAGAGATGTGTGGGACTACCTATAATTCCCCTCAGAGATGTGTGGGACTACCTATAATCCCCCTCAGAGATGTGTGGGACTACCTATAATTCCCCTCAGAGCTGTGTGGGACTACCTATAATTCTCCTCAGAGCTGTGTGGGACTACCTATAACCCCCCTCAGAGCTGTGTGGGACTACCTATAATCCCCTCAGCTGTGTGGGACTACCTATAATCCCCTCAGCTGTGTGGTACTACCTATAATTGCCCTCAGGGCTCTGTGGGAGGAGCTATAATTCCCCTCAGAGCTTTTGTCACCTCCCACTCTAGTTTTGAACATTTCTCCATTCATTCCTATGGGACAAATTTCGCCGCAAAAATGACGATATTTCGTGAACCATTCGGAAAAATGTTCCACAAAGTAATAGCACACCATTCGGGAACAATCCGCACGTTTTGGTATATATTCGGTATATGTAGCGTAAAAACTGTGGGAGGAGTTAGGGTGGTAAATTTGGCTATAAGAATAATAATAATAACTAGAAAAAATACAATTTCTGGGGAAATTGTGTGACGTGTTCTTGCCTCCACCTACTGGAGTGGGCGGAGAAACTGGGTGGAGTGGCTTGAGTAACTAAACATTTATTTATTTTTTTCAAAAATAATTATTTTTTTTTTCATGATTTTTTTTAAATGATTTTTTAGATGTTTATTCAATTTTTTCTAAAAATACATTTTTCAAAATTATTTTTTTCAAAATTTTTTTTTTCACATTTTTTTTTTTCAAATTTCCTAATTTTCATTTTTTTTTATAAAAATTTTTTTTTTTCGAAAATAATTTTTTTTTTCGAAAATAATTTTTTTTTTTTCAAAAATAATTTTTTTTTTCAAAAAATAATTTTTTTCAAAAATAATTTTTTTTTTTCAAAAATAATTTTTTTTTTTCAAAAATAATTTTTTTTTTCAAAAATAATTTTTTTTCTTCAAATTTCCTAAATTTTCATTTTTTTTCTAAAATTATTGATTTTTTTTTTTTTTATAAAAAATATTTTTTTCAAAAATAATTTTTTTTTTAATGATTTTTTTTAATTATTATTATTTTTTTTTATATTATATATTTTTTTCTAAAATTATTTTTTTTTTCAAAAAAGATTTTTTTTCAAATTTCCAAATTTTCATTTTTTTTTCTAAAATTATTTTATTTTTATTTTTTTTATTATTATTATTTTTTTTTTTTTATTATTTTTTTTTTCAAATTTCATAATTCCCCTCAGAGCTGTGTGGGACTAACTATAATCCCCCTCAGAGCTGTGTGGGACTACCTATAATCGCCCTCAGAGCTGTGTGGGACTACCTATAATCGCCCTCAGAGCTGTGTGGGACTACCTATAATCCACCTCAGATGTGTGGGACTACCTATAATCCCCCTCAGAGCTGTGTGGGACTACCTACAATCCCCCTCAGAGCTGTGTGGGACTACCTATAATCCCAGTCAGAGCTGTGTGGGACTACCTATAATTCCCCTCAGAGCTGTGTGGGACTACCTATAATCCCCCTCAGAGCTGTGTGGGACTAGCTATAATTCCCCTCAGAGCTGTGTGGGACTACCTATAATCCCCCTCAGAGCTGTGTGGGACTACCTATAATTCCCCTCAGCTGTGTGGGACTACCTATAATTCCCCTCTGAGCTTTTGTCACCTCCCACTCTAGTTTTGATCATTTCTCCATTCATTCCTATGGGACAAATTTCGCCGCAAAAATGACGATATTTCGTAAACCATTCGGCGAAACGACGAAGACTACCTATAATTGCCCTCAGAGCTATGTGGGAGGAGCTATAATTCCCCTCAGAGCTTTTGTCACCTCCCACTAGTTTTGAACATTTCTCCATTCATTCCTATGGGACAAATTTCGCCGCAAAAATGACGATATTTCGTGAACCATTCGGAAAAACGTTCCACAAAGTAATAGCACACCATTCGGGAACAATCCGCACGTTTTGGTATATATTCGGTATATGTAGCGTAAAAAATGTGGGAGGAGTTAGCGTGCAAAATTTGGCTATAAGAATAATAATAATAATAATAATAATAATAATATATATGTGAGATAACAATAAGTGATCTTGCTATGCAAGAACACTTAATAATAATAATAATATATATGTGAGATAACAATAAGTGATCTTGCTATGCAAGAACACTTAATTATAAATAATAATACACGACCGCGCAATTGTCAGTTAAATCGACGCAGTGCCGTATGACAAAATGGCCTGGTCATTGAGCAGCCAAATCTTAATAATACATAATAATAACTATAATAATGGTTATAAACTATTAAATTATAGGTATTGGAATTTCCTTTCAAATTTGGCTAACTGTTAGTTAATATAACGAATTTATCCGAAATAACGAATTGCGCATCTAAACGAATGCAACGTAACGAATACGAATGCATCCGAAGTTACGTATGATCCGAAGTAATGAATGCTGATCATAACGAATGATCGGTAAACGAAAAAAAAAAAAGAAAACATATGAAACAAAAACTAAAAAAATTATAAAAAATGTTGGTCGTGCATATGTCTACACACTGCCGCGACCCCCAAAGTCATGCAACTTGCTTGTGATTTCCTTTACGACTTGCCTCCAACTTTTGTGATTTAACATGGCAGTATATAGGACTCAAATCGCACCAAAGTCGCAGAAAGTAGCGAAGGAACCTTTTTTTTTGTGACTGATTAAGATGGCACCCACTGAAATGAATGTGTTTTGACTTGTCATGCGACTTTGTGTGTGTAAAGGGCCCCCAAGATCAGTGGAAAGGGCCCCCCAATTCTGGAGAGAAGGGCTCGGAGGGAAGGTCCCGGGGACCGATGGAAAGGGCCCCCGATTATGGAGAGAAGGGCTCGGAGGGGAGGGCCCGGGGGACCGATGGAAAGGGCCCCCGGCAGTCGGGGGGTGGCCCTTCATAGTTTCTTGCACTGGAGTTCTGAAGGTTCTAGTTGAGCCCCTGGAGAAGGTGGTGCCATGGCCAGGGCCATCTTAAGAGCATTATAGGCCCCCGGGCAATACAGTGCACTGGGGCCCTGTCTACACGATCACGCACGAGAATAAAAATGCAAATTATCAATAAGGCTATATTTATTGGTACTCCCAACAAAATCAGTGTTTAAACATTAACACAACATTTGGACAATATAACACGAGTTTGATGGGCACAGTGGCAGCGTTTGATGGGCACAGCGGCAGCGTTTGGGTACAGTGGCAGCGTTTGATCGGCATTGTGGCTGCGTTTAATGGGCACAGTGGCAGCTTTTGATGGGTACAGTGGCAGATTTGATGGGCACAGTGGCTGTGTTTGATGGGCACAGTGGCTGTGTTTGATGGGCACAGTGGCTGTTTGATGGGCAAAGTGGCTGTTTGATGGGCACAGTGACTGTGTTTCATGGGCACAGTGGCAGCTTTTGAGGGGCACAGACAGTGGCTGTGTTTGATGCATAACTTGAACTTACTTAAGTAGACATTGTTAGACTTACTTGAGGCCACCGGCCTGGTGCAGTACAGTGTGTCACTCACAGCAGCAAGGCAGCGCCAGCTATCAAGGGCCGTCTTTCCGCTCCGCTCCCTCTCCATGCTGTCTGAAGAACATGGCAGAGGTGGGTGGAGCCTGTTCACTAGCCACTGGGGCAGCCGCGGTGCGCTATGAATTCTGGGGCGGCCGGGGCCTCTGATTGATGTCCCTGGTTGCTAGCTAGATGCCGGCCGGTGAAGTGAGCAACCAATGCAGTCAGTCAATTTAAGCAGCAGATTGCAGCGCTGAGGATCAGCGCTGAGGATCAGACAAGTGGGGCCCCTGGGCAACTGCCCAGCATGCCCAGTGGAAAAAACGGCCCTGGCGGTGGCTCCCAAAAATGTAATTAACGTTGTTAGCTTTACTTTTACATCAGTCCACTGGGGCAGGTCGGTAGCCGTGCCATGGAAGATAACTATGCCTGATCCCGAAAATGAGTAAATAGTCCCCTCCCTGCCCCCAATGTGCAATAAGGTGTTTAAAAGGCAGGTGCTGTCAGACGTCAGCCCTGTCAGTATGGGGCCCCATGATATCCAATGGCCCAACACATGCAGTTCTCAGTGTGACCCAATAAGCAGCTATCCTAATGGATTCCTAGAATTAATACATACAAAAACCTTATATACACAGTAGCAGCTTGTTTGAGTGCAACGCTTTAAAGTAATAGAGAAACAGATGTTTCATTTAAGGCAACATGGGGGGAAAAAAAATCAAAAAGAATCGAGAACCTTTTTATCTGTTAGATCTCAATTTTCCAAAGCGTTGCCAATTTCGGTGAATATTAATGATTTTCTTGTTATCTATTGGGCTATATTTGCTACAGACGGCGACTCTCTGGCGCCATCATGTGTCAGTAAAAAAGAAGACGGGTTAAAGGGTTTTAAAGGGCAACGTAGAATAGGTGCTATGAATCTGGTTTTCGAATCAAATTGTATTAAAGGTACACAGTTTTTTCAATGTTGGGCAGATGCTAGAAATTTATATCACCGAAACCGATTCTCTGTCTCTGGATTGGAAGTTCTCACGTCTGCACCACTCAGGGATGGCACCATGTGGACACATAGGGATGCAGTGCCTTTTCAAAATGAGTCGCGTGCCCCCCTCTCCCCGGCATATCCTGCATATCGGATTATGTCATTATTTAGTCCGTAGACAGTGAAAATTTAATAAATACATTTTTATTTCACTAGAGTGTGAGCAGCTTCTGAGCGTGGACCCTCCTTTTGTCCTTTTGCCACACAGTCTCTCTTACATCAGTGTCCCCAGAGGGCCCAGTCCTTACATTAGTGTCTCCAGAGAGCCCCCCTCTTACATTAGTGTCCTTAGAGAGCCCCCCTCTTACACCAGGGTCCCCAGAGAGCCTCCCCTCTTACATTAGTGTCCCCAGAGGGCCCCCTCTTACATCAGTGTCCCCAGAGAGCCCCGTACACTGAGAGCACTACAAGCCCCAGGGAGATCCTGCCGCCCACTCAGGCACCATAGAGCTGCCGATCGCCGCCTTCCACCTCTCCCCACTGCACTAAACAGCCAGCCAGAGGTGCAGGGGGGATGCTGGGTCTTGGGGGGCCCCCACAGCGGCGGGGCCCTATGCAGCTTGCATAGTGTGCATATAGGGCGGATCGGCTCTGATTAGCAGGGCTCTCAAACTAGTGGCTCTCCAGCTGTTGCAAAACTACAATTCCCATGAGGCATTGCAAGGCTGACAGTTATAAGAATGACTCCCATAGGCATGATGGGATTTGTAGTTCCGCAACAGCTTGAGACCCCCTGCATTAGAGTGT
Organism: Lithobates sylvaticus; assembly: GCA_028564925.1. Lineage (NCBI taxonomy): Eukaryota > Metazoa > Chordata > Amphibia > Anura > Ranidae > Lithobates > Lithobates sylvaticus. Next base: position 28,308,490 of record CM053027.1, read on the forward strand.
GCACCCCAGAGCATAAACACACATGCGTGTATATCAAGAGAGCAGTGGATGGTGTCAGTAGAGCAGAGATTGGTGTCAGTAATTTGTTATTTTTATATAAAAAAAATGTTTTTAATTTTTTTTACAATATTAATTTTTAATCATTTTTTTTTGCACTTTTTTTTTTTAGGAGCCCCACAGTTTACTATGCTTCAGTGCAGAATGAACACAGGGGCGATCGGTACAGATCGCCCACTGTGTTCATTCAGAAAAGGAAGGGGCCAGTAAATTAAATATTTACTGGCCCCTTCCCCTGCTTTCCATCCTGAAACATCCCCTGCAGCACCCGGCGGGAGAGGAGAGGAGGGAAGCTGGCAGCACTACAAGGGGGGGGGGGGGAGGAGACAGGGGGTGCCAGGAAGCAGGAGGAATCGGCACCGCCGGGGGGGTGATTAGGGTGTGCCCACGCCTATGTGCTCACCCCCTCATCCGATGAATACATGAATGAGAATAACGGTCGCCTGCTAATATCATGAAGTATTACTAACCTTAATCCACAGTCCCGCGGTTTTCCTCCTTAAAGTTAGCTCGAGGTTGTGACCGCTGGTTCCCCGAAGCCGCGGAAAGAAGAAAGAATTGGCTGCACATCCAGAACTTCCGATTGGTGTTATCTTTGTGAAACAAAACAAAAGGCAAAGACATCAAACTGTGGTCACGTAGCTGGGTTTCACACATACATCTTGTGCTTAATCATTCCTAGTAATGATTAAGCACAAGATGTATGTGTGAAACGCATCTACATGACCACAGTTTGGAGTTATCTTTGTGAAACAAAATAAAAGGCAATCGGAAGTTCTGGCTGTGTAGCCATTTCTTTCTTCTTTCCAAGTTTCCCACGGAGGTGGGCCGGGGCCGGCACTCTGCAAGATACTCCAATCAGCCTTATCTCTATACACCTGGAGCAGCGGTTCTTTTTCTTGTATTCCCCAAAGCCGCGCTTCTTGCCGGTCTCTGACTGTTATATGTCGATGCTCCTCTTGCTGAAGTCATCACATAAAAAGGCACCGTGCATGATGAAATTGGGATCGGTCTGCGTTTTTTTTTTTTTTTTTCAAAAGGTAATTTTTTTAACCACTTGCCATTTCTGACACTTCGCTCCTACATGTAAAAATCGACTTTTTTGCTAGAAAATTACTTAGAACCTATATATATATATATATATATATATATATATATATATATAATATATATATATATATATATATATATATATATTTAAAAATTTTTTTTTTTTTAAGCAGAGACCCTAAAGAATGAAATGGTGGATGTTGCAATTGTTTTTGTCACGCGGTATTTGCGCAGCGTTTTTATCAAACGCAATTTCTTCGGGAAAAAAAAAAAAAGATGAATTAAAAAAACACTAAAGTTAGCCTAATTTTTTTTGTATAAGGTGAAAGATGATGTTACACCGAGTAAATCGATACCTAACATGTCGCGCTTTAAAATTGCATCTGCCTGTGGAATGGCGGCAAATTACGGTGTAGACATGTGCAATTCGTTTCGTTTTTTTTTAGTTTATTTTCGTTATATTCGTTCATTCGTTATGTACGAATGAGCGAACGATTCGCTAAAAATTTTAACGAATAACGAATCGTTCGAATCAAACGAATACGAAAACAACAACGAAAATCCGATATAACCAAATTAGAAACAACGAAACTACGAAAGAAGAAAATCTGAAAAACGAAAACAGGAACAACGAAAATAAAAATGAACGAAAAAAATCGTACATTCGTAACTTTTTTTTTTTCGATTCGTAATTTTCCGTGTCTCTTACAATGGCGCTGCTTAACGTGCTTCGAATGGATTGAACGAAAAAATTTGTACAATCGTAACTTTTTTTCGATTTTCCGTGTCTCTTACAATGTAATAATATCATACACATTACATAAAATTATGAATTATGCTCCGATTACGAATCTACGAAAACAATGTTACCAAAGTACGAATAAATCAATCTAACGAAAGTACGAATGTAACTAAATCTACGAAAATATGAATGCGTCCGAATTTCGAATAAACGAAAATTAAACTAACAGAAAAACGAATCAACGAAAAAATAACTCTTACGAAAATACGAATCGTTACGAATACGAACACCGACGACTTACGAATTTACGAATCGTTACGAATCAACGGAAACGAAAGAAAAACGAAATGAAAATATTGTGCACATGTCTATTACGGTGCTTTAAATTCTCCATAAGCGACGCTTTCAATGCCTTTACAGGTTACCAGTTTAGGGATACATGAGAGGTCTGGTGCTAGAATTATTGCTCTCGCTCTGACGTAGCCTCACATCCATGTGAATACCTTGCATGTGCGGTGCGATCAACGTTTACATACGCGTGCGGAAGTAAGGCATGTGTTCGCCTTTGCACGTAAGCATGGTGGGACGAGGCGCTTTAAAACATTTTTTAATATTATTTATTTATTTTATACAAAAAAAATTTTATTTCCACTTTTCTTTTTTTTTTTTTTACTAACTTTATTGCTATCACAAGGGACGAACAACATCCCTTGTAACAGCATAGCCCGTGACAGGTCCTCTTTAAGGAGATATTTCGGGCCTATTAGACCCCAAATCTCTCCCTTTAGCCTCCCATGCAGCTGATCCGACAGAGATCGGTCTGATCGGTCTGATCGGCTGCTTTCCAGGCAGCAGGTGGCCAGGTAAACAAAGGGGCGGAAACGGAAGTCACGAACTACGCGTCGCTCCCAGTTTCTGGGGTTACAGAGAGAGGAGAACAACGTCAGTTCCTTGCTCTCTGTACAGGACGGCCATTGCAGCATCGCTCCCGGGCACCGCGATGGGACAGGAGAGCGTGGGAGAGGCGGCGGGAAGGAGAGGGGTGGGAACCCCTTCCGCCCGCCACCTGCAGAAGTGATTGAGCGGCTAAGTAGCCACTCGGATCACTTCTGCATGTTCCATGTACTAACCTTGGCGGGAAGTGTTTAATACATTTTTTTGCACACAATCACAATATAATACCCAATTCTTTAGGTAAAATTTTAAATATGATGTTACGCCGAGTAAATAGATACCTAAAATGTCACACTTTTAAATTGCGCATGCCCGTGCAATGGCGCCAAACTACGGTCCCTGAAAATCTCCATAGGTGACGCTTCAAACATCTTTACAGGTTACCAGTTTGAAGTTACACAGGAGGTCGGGAGCTGAAATTATTGCTCCCGCTCTGACACTTGCCACCATACCTCACTTGTGTGATGCGATCACCGTTTACATATGCGCGTGGGACGTACAGTGCCTTGAAAAAGTATTCACCCCCCTTGGCATTTTTCGTGTTTTGTTGCCTCACAACCTGGAATTAACATGGATTGTTTGAGGATTTGCATCATTTAATTTACAGAACATGCCCACAACTTTGATGATGTTTTTTTATTGTGAAGCAAACAACAAATAGGACAAAATAACAGAAAAAGTCAATGTGCATAACTATTCACCCCCCTAAAGTCAATACTTTGTAGAGCCACCTTTTGCGGCTATCACAGCTCCAAGTCTCTATGAGTCTTGCCACATCTTACCACTGTGAGTTTTGCCCTCCTTGCAAAACTGCTCCGGCTCCTTCAAGTCGGATGGTTTGCGCTTGTGAACAGCAATCTTTAAGTTTGACCACAGATTTTCTATTGGATTGAGGTCTGTGCTTTGACTAGGCCATTCCAACACATTTACATGTTTCCCCTTAAAGCACTCAAGTGTTGATTTAGCAGTGTGTTTGGGGTCATTGTCCTGCTGGAAGGTGACCCTCCGTCCTAGCCTCAAATCACACAGAGTGCTACAGGTGTTTCTCAAGAATATCCCTTAGCACCATCCATCTTTCCCTCAACTCTGAAAAGTTTCCCAGTCCTGACTGCTGAAAAACATCCCCACAGCATGATGCTGCCACCACCATGTTTCACAGTGGGGATGGTGTTCTTTGGGTGATGTGATGTGTTGGGTTTGCGCCAGACATATCGTTTTCTTTGATGGCCAAAAAGTTACATTTTAGCCTCATCAGACCAGATCACCTTCCTCCATACATTTTGGGAGTCTCCCACATGCCTTTTCAGAAACTCAGAACGCGCCATTTATTTTTTTGCTGAAAGTAATGTCTTTCTTCTGGCCACTCTGCCATAAAGCCCAACTCTATGGAGCGTACGGCTTATTGTGGTCCTATGTACAGATACTCCAGTCTCTGCTGTGGAACTCTGCAGCTCCTCCAGGGTTACCTTAGGTCTCTGTGCTGCCTCTCTGATTAATGCCCTCCTTGCCCGGTCCGTGAGTTTTGGTGTGCGGCCGTCTCTTGGCAGGTTTGCTGTTGTGCCATCTTCTTTCCATTTGGTTATGATAGATTTGATGGTGCTCCTAGGGATTATCAAAGATTTGGATATTTTTTTATAACCTAACCCTGACTTGTACTTCTCAACAAACATTGTCCCTTACTTGTCTGGAGAGTTCCTTGGTCTTCATGGCAGTGTTTGGTTAGTGGTGCCTCTTGCTTAGGTGTTGCCGCCTCTGGGGCCTTTCAGAAAGGTGTGTATATGTAATGACAGATCATGTGACACTTAGATTGCACACAGGTGGACCTCATTTCACTAATCATGTGACTTCTGAAGGTAATTGGTGGCACCAGAGCTTTTTATGGGCTTCATAACAAAGGCGGTGAATACATACGCACATGACCATTATCATTTTTTTATTTCTGAAAAATAGTTTTATGTATATATTTTACTTCACCAACTTAGACTATTGTGTTCTGATCCATCACATATAATTCAGATTAAAAAAACTTCGAACTAAAGGCTGTAATGTAACAAAATAGGTAAAAAGCCAAGGGGGCAGGGGTACTTTTGCAAGGCACTGTACATATGCATTTGCATGTGAGCACGGGGAGACGCTTTAAATTTTTTATTCTTAAATTATTATTTAATTTATTTAAGACTTTTTTACACTCTCTTTATTTATAGGGCCACATGGGGGGGGGGGGGGGATTTGTCACAGTAATTGCACCCACTCCCACAGATCTGGGTCCTTCTTTTGAACTTATGGGGCCTAGGCTCTGTACAGGAGGGCTGGTAATACCCCTTTATTGGCAGTCCTGCTCGTGATGGAGCACTAGATGAACTCAATGGGGTCAGTTTGCTAAAGGCAAATAAACTGTTCACTTTGCAAAGGAGTTTTTACTAAAAAACTAAAAATTACATGCAAAGAGCAAAAAAAAAAAAGCATTTTTGCTTGCACATGATTGGATGATGGTAGTTAGCAGAGCTTTCCTTCATTCACTAAGCTAAGGAAATATCCTTGTGCAAAATTAAAATGCCTTTGCAACAGCCTGTTTGGTTTTAATAAAACATTAAAACCACCTAGCGTAACAAACTCAGCATTTTCCCGTGGCTGTGGAGCGGAAAATAGGGGCATAAGGCCAGCCATAGAAGTGAATGGCTGTATGCACCTGCACTTATGTAAACGCTGATGGTTCATTGCATTGGTGTCTACTTGCACATGAGTGCACCACGTATTTTCAATTATGCCGTAAACGCATGTGCAGGTAAAGGCTGATGCGGACGGATTGCTGCCCCGCCCGCCCCCCCCTAAAAATATACCACCCATCATAGTCATTTAAGCAGGGCTCTTTTCTCAGGGAATAGGTGCAGGTACTCCGTCCTTCCGAATCACCCCTTGTCTCCGCCCCCTACCACCTCCAAGCCCCATCCCTTGGTTCCACCCCCTACCCATCTCCAAGTACCATCCCTTGGTTCCACCCCCTACCCACCTCCAAGTACCATCCCTTGATTCCACCCCCTACCCACCTTCAAGCACCATCCCTTGGTTCCACCCCCTACCCACCTCCAAGCACCATCGCTTGGTTCCACCCCCTACCCACCTCCAAGCACCATCCCTTGGTTCCACCTCCTACCCACCTCCAAGTACCATCCCTTGGTTCCACCCCCTACCCACCTCCAAGTACCATCCCTTGGTTCCACCCCCTACCCACCTCCAAGCCCCATCCCTTGGTTCCACCCCCTACCCATCTCCAAGTACCATCCCTTGGTTCCACCCCCTACCCACCTCCAAGCACCATCCCTTGGTTCCACCCCCTACCCACCTCCAAGCACCATCCCTTGGTTCCACCCCCTACTCATCTCCCAGTACTGTCCCTTTTATAGAACACAGAACCAAGTGATTTGTATGTAATTTAATACTGATAATAAGAAAAGCAATAAAATAGATCTACTGCAGTCAACAATAGACCTCCCCCATCAACAAAAGACCCCCCCCCCCAGCAACAATAGACCCCCCCCCATCAACAATAGACCCCCCCGTCAAAAATAGACCTCCCCTTCAACAATAGACCCCCCATCAATAGACCCCCCCATCAACAATAGACCCCCATCAATAGACCCCCCCCCATCAACAATAGACCCCCCAGCAACAATAGACTTCCAATCAACAATAGACCCTCCAGCAACAATAGACCCCACCCATCAACAATAGACCCCCCCATCAACAATAGACCCCCATCAACAATAGACCCCCATCAATAGACCCCCCATCAACAATAGACCCCCCCATCAACAATAGACCCCCCCATCAACAATAGATTCATCCAGAAACAATAGAGCCATCACAAAAAATACCCCCATTCTAGCAACACAACAATTGATCTCCCAGCAACCAGCAACAATAGACTCCTCCCTCAACAGTAGATCCATCACAACAACAATTGACCCACCCCCCCCCCCCCCAGCAACAAATGATCCTCTGCCAACACCAATAAACCTCTCGAGCAACATTAGAGACCATGGATCCCCCAGCAGGTGCCGGTGTTCTGTCAGAAATAGTCCGGCTATCATAGGCGCCGTTCATCTTCGGCTATTTTCGGGAATATGGGTGTCCTGTGTACTGCGCATGCGCAGTACACAGCGGACACTTTCCGATGGGGGACACAATATGATACAATACCGGAACTGCATTCTCCAACGTTCCTGCTGAAAAAAAGCTCTGTATTTAAGTAGGTGAAAGTTCACAGCTAGTATGCTGTATATATATATATATATATATATATATATTACACACACAATATCTATAAACCATTGTAACTATTTTCCTTGTAAATCAGTTACCACTAATAACATGTTATTCATTCCATCACTTGGATTTACAAGGTACAAAGTTCATAACTTCAGGCTAGATAAATCTTACAATGGTTGACATCAAAGTCTGATTTACTTATGAACAGCAGTGCCCATATAGACCCTTAGGCCCCTTTCACACTGGGGCGGTTTTCAGGCGGTACAGCGCTAAAAATAGCGCCTGTACACCGCCTGAAAAAAAAAAAACGGCCCCATTCACTCCAGTGTGAAAGCCGGAGGGCTTTCACACTGGAGCGGTGCGCTAGCAGGACCGCAACAAAAGTCCTGCTAGCAGCATCTTTGGAGCGGTGAAGGAGCGGTGTATTTACCGCTCCTATACCGCTCCTTCCCATTGAAATCAATGGGAAACCGCGGGGATACCGCCCGCAAACCGCCGCTGCAGCGGCGCTTTGCGGAGGTTTTAACCCTTTTGCGGCCGCTAGCGGGGGTTAAAACCACCCCGCTAGCGGCCGCATACCGCGGGTAAAACGATGGTAAAGCAGCGCTAACTATAGCGCTGCTTTACCGTCGCCGCCCCGCACCGCCCCAGTGTGAAAGGGGCCTTAGAGATTTCTGCCGAGGAAAACTAGGGGGGGGGGGTGTCCATTTACTAAAGGTAAATAACCTGTTTACAGGGGAAATTGCACTTTGCAAGTGAATTTCCCCAGAGCTTGGTGAATGTAGCAAAATTTCACTTTGCAAAGAATGCCCAACCACAAGCAAGAGAAAAAATATATACCTAATTTATCGGCGTATAACACGCACCCCAAGTTTAGGAGGGAATTTTAAGGAAAAAAAGTTTTAGGAGAGAAGTTTAGGGGAAAAAAAAAAAACCTTAAATTTAAGCGTCATTTGCAGCTTGCCCAGCGTCTTTTGCAGCTTGCCCGGCGTCATTTGCAGCTTGCCCAGCGTCATTTACAGCTTGCCCAGCGTCATTTGCAGCTTGCCCAGCGTCATTTGCAGCTTGCCCAGCGTCATTTACAGCTTGCCCAGCGTCATTTGCAGCTTGCCCAGCGTCTTTTGCAGCTTGCCCAGCATCTTTTGCAGCCTTGCCCAGTGTCATTTGCAGCCTTGCCCAGTGTCATTTGCAGCTTGCCAGCGTCATTTGTAGTTTGCCCAGTGTCATTTGCAGCATTGTCAGCGTCATTTGCCCTGCCCACGTTTTAAATTTCCCGCCGCGAGACAAACCGCGCATGTGCCGCCGAAAAAGACCGAACCGCGGCCGAAAAAGACCGAGCCGACTGTTCGGCTCCGCTTGGAGTCCCGCCTCCCTGCTGTTTCGGGAGCGAGCGCAGGGAGGCGGGTCTACGAGCAGAGCTGAACAGTCAGCTTCGGCCTTTTTCGGCGGCGGTTCGGTCTTTTTTCGGCGGCGGTCGCCATTTTTGGCATTTTTTTGGGGGGTATCGGCGTATAACACGCACCCACGACTTTCCCCCGATTTGAAGGGGGAAAAAGTGCGTGTTATACACCGATAAATACGGTATATATTTATTTTTTGCTTGCACGTGATTGGATGGTGGAAGTCAGCAGAGCTTCACCTAATTTCCTAAGCTCTGGGGCAAATTCCCATGCAAAGTGCAACTTCTCTTGCAAAGCGAATAAACAAACAAAATTGCTGAAAGTAATGGGGATCGCAAGGGCGTCCCGTGATTTGCGGCGATTGGGAATCACAGGCGATCCGGAACGCCATAGTGTGGATGAAGCCTAAAAAAAAAAGGCTGAGAGCAGGATCTAAAATTTTCTGACCACAAAATCCGATCAGACTTTTTTTCGATCGTGTGTAGAGAATTCCGAGCATACTCATAAGAAATTTGGAGATGAAAGCTATTGACTACTGCCCTGTACGCAGTCCCGTCGTACGTTTTATACGTCACCTCGTTCGGAACGATCAGATTTTCCGACAGCTTTGTCCGACCGCATGTGTGCAACACAAGTTTCGGACAAAATCCGTCGGAAAAAATCTGACGGATTTTGTGGTCGGAATGTCCGACAGTGTGTACGGAGCATTAGACTTTACTGGTGCCGGACTGTGGCCAGTGGGAGTAGAAAATGTCTCAGGCTTTGTGGTCAATGGGAGTAAGTAAATTACAAAGTGCTACATCATTGGTGTCAGTGGGAGCAATAGTGCTCCATCATTGGTGTCAGCCTGAGAAATAGTGCTCCATCATTGGTGTCAGCCTGAGAAATAGTGTCCAATCATTGGTGTCAGTGGGAGGAATAGTGCCCCATCATTGGTGTCAGTGGGAGGAATAGTGCCCCATCATTGGTCTCAGTTGAAGGAATAGTGCCCCATCATTGGTGTCAGTGGGAGGAATAGTGCCCCATCATTGGTATCAGTGGGAGGAATAGTGTCCCATCATTAGTATCAGTTAAAGGAATAGTGCCCCATTATTGGTATCAGTGGGAGGAATAGTGCCCCATCATTGGTGTCAGTGGGAGGAATAGTGCCCCATCATTGGTCTCAGTTGAAGGAATAGTGCCCCATCATTGGTATCAGTGGGAGGAATAGTGCCCCATCATTGGTATTAGTGGGAGGAATAGTGTCCCATCATTAGTATCAGTTAAAGGAATAGTGCCCCATTATTGGTATCAGTGGGAGGAATAGTGCCCCATCATTGGTGTGAGTGGGAGGAATAGTGGTCCATCATTGGTATCAGTGGGAGGAATGGTGCCCCATCAGTGGTGTCAGTGGGAGGAATAGTGCCCCATCATTGGTATCAGTGGGAGGAATGGTGCCCCATCATTGGTGTCAGTGGGAGGAATAGTGGCCCATCATTGGTATCAGTGGGAGGAATAGTGCCCCATCATTGGTGTCAGTGGGAGGAATAGTGCCCCATCATTGGTGTCAGTGGGAGGAATAGTGCCCCATCATTGGTCTCAGTTGAAGGAATAGTGCCCCATCATTGGTATCAGTGGGAGGAATAGTGTCCCATCATTGGTATCAGTTAAAGGAATAGTGCCCCATTATTGGTATCAGTGGGAGGAATAGTGCCCCATCATTGGTGTCAGTGGGAGGAATAGTGGCCCATCAGTGGTGTCAGTGGGAGGAATAGTGTCCCATCATTGGTATCAGTGGGAGGAATAGTGGCCCATCATTGGTATCAGTGGGAGGAATAGTGGCCCATCATTGGTGTCAGTGGGAGGAATAGTGGCCCATCATTGGTATCAGTGGGAGGAATAGTGGCCCATCATTGGTGTCAGTGGGATGAATAGTGCCCCATCATTGGTATCAGTGGGATGAATAGTGGCCCATCATTGGTATCAGTGGGAGGAATAGTGCCCCATCATTGGTATCAGTGGGAGGAATAGTGGCCCATCATTGGTATCAGTGGGAGGAATAGTGGCCCATCATTGGTGTCAGTGGGAGGAATAGTGGCCCATCATTGGTGTCAGTGGGAGGAATAGTGGCCCATCATTGGTGTCAGTGGGAGGAATAGTGGCCCATCATTGGTATCAGTGGGAGGAATAGTGGCCCATCATTGGTATCAGTGGGAGGAATAGTGGCCCATCATTGGTGTCAGTGGGAGGAATAGTGGCCCATCATTGGTATCAGTGGGAGGAATAGTGTCCCATCATTGGTGTCAGTGGGAGGAATAGTGTCCCATCATTGGTGTCAGTGGGAGGAATAGTGGCCCATCATTATTGTTAGTGGTTTCTGACACAACAATAAAAACCGAAGGGTTCTAATCCCTCTCTGAGTTGTTGAATTATTGAGCTAATTTCACCCATCTGGAAGGTTAAAGGGTCACTAAAGGAAAAACATATTTTTTTTTTTTTTAAAACAAACATGTTATACTTACCTCCACTGTGCAGCTCGTTTTGCACAGAGTGGCCCCCGAACCTGCTCTTCTGGGGTCCCTCGGCGGCTGTCTCAGCTCCCTCCCGCAAGGACTCCACAACTTCATGTGAGCTCCCTCGCTTAGTGTGGAGTGCTTGCGGGCGCACTCCCGTGATACATCAGGCGGCCATAGCCGCTCACTGTATCACTCGGCCCCGCGCCCCCCCCCCGGCGCGCCGCGTCATCGGATGTGATTGACAGCAGCGCGAGCCAATGGCTGCGCTGCTTTCAATCCGTCCACTCTAGTTAATCAACGGCCAGGGTGAGCGGCGAAGAGGACGTCGGGGGCAAGCGTGGGACTTTCGAGGGGTCGGGTAAGTAAAACGGGGGGCTGGGGGGGCATTAAGGTGAAAGAACTTTTACCTTTACAACCCCTGTGAGCAGATTAAACCAGCTGTCATCACGTAAAGAAGTAATAAAGTTTATCGCTGCAACACGGCTTCAGTTAATTTAGATACAAAGTAGTACACATGTTATGGTGTTACATTTGTGGCATGATTGTGGAACAGACAACAATTGTCTACAAGCCATTAATCAGGAACAGTGGCGGCTGGTGCTTCTTTAGTCGGGGGGTGGGGTGTCAGACACACCTGACCCGAAACACCCCCCCCCCCCCCTACCGTTGCTTCTACTCCCGGACAATTGGGTCTTCAGACTCCCGGCCAATGGGGTCTTAGGACTCCCGGCCAATCCAAGTTCTGGGAGGACGTCCTCCCAGAACCTCGCCCCCTGCACGAATCCTGCGGTGTGCATCGGGTGCGCTCTGCAGATCACAGATCAGGGTAAAGGGCCAATCACTGTGGCCCTTTACCATGTGATCAGTTGTGTCCATATCTGATCACATGTAAACAAACTTGCTGGGTATTGGCAGTCCTTTCCTCCCACGCTGTGTCTGTAGGAGGAAAGGTGAGCACTGTCAGCACATCGTTTACACTGATAATCAGGGCACTGCTCGTCAGTGCCCTCATTATCAATGCAGCCCCATCAGTGCCCATCAGTGCAGCCTTTTAATGCCTCCTCCTCAGTGTCCATCAATGCCTCCTCATCAGTGTCCATTAGTGCCCTGATTATCAGTGCTGCCCCATCAGTACCAATCAGTGCCTCCTTATCAGTGTCCATCAGTGCAGTCTCATCAATGTCCATCAGTGCCTCCTCATCAGTGCTGCCTATCAGTACCCATCAGTGCCGCCTCATCATTGCCTCGTCATCAATGTTTATCAGTGCCGCCTCATCATTGCCTCCTCATCAGTGTTCATCAGTGCCGCCTCATCAGTGTTCATCAGTGCAGCCTATCAGTGCAGCCTATCAGTGCCCCCTCATCAGTGCCCATCAGTGCAGTCTATCAGTGCCTCCTCATCAGTGCAGCCTATAATTGCCCACTCATCAGAGTCCATCAGTGTAGCATATAAGTGCCCCTCTACTGTGCCCATCAGTGCAGCCTATCAGTGCCCCCTCATCAGTGCCCATCAGTGCAGCCTATCAGTGCCTCCTCATCAGTGTCCATCAGTGCCCTGATTATCAGTGCTGCCCCATCAGTACCCATCAGTGCCTCCTTATCAGTGTCCATCAGTGCAATATCATCAATGTCCATCAGTGCCTCCTTATCAGTGGCCATCAGTGCAGTCTCATCAATGTCCATCAGTGCCTCCTCATCAGTGCCGCCTATCAGTACCCATCAGTGCCACCTCATCATTGCCTTGTCATCAGTGTTTATCAGTGCCGCCTCATCATTGCCTCCCTATCAGTGTCCATCAGTGCCCCCTCATCAGTGCCCATCAGTGCAGCCTATCAGTGCCTCCTCATCAGTGCAGCCTATAATTGCCCACTCATCAGTGTCCATCAGTGCCCCCTCATCAGTGCAGCATATCAGTGACCCTCTACTATGCCCATCAGTGCAGCCTATCAGTGCCCCCTCATCAGTGCCCATCAGTGCAGCCTATCATTCCCTTCTCATCAGTGTCCATCAGTGCCCTGATTATCAGTGCTGCCCCATCAGTACCCATCAGTGCCTCCTTATCAGTGTCCATCTCATCAATGTCCATCAGTGCTCCCTCATCAGTGCCGCCTATCAGTACCCATCAGTGCCACCTCATCAATGCCTCCTCATCAGTGTTCATCAGTGCCGCCTCATCAGTGTCCATCACTGCAGCCTATCAGTGCCCCCTCATTAGTGCCCATCAGTGCAGCCTATCAGTGCCTCCTCATCAGTGCAGCCTATAATTGCCACCTCATCAGTGTCCATCAGTGCCCCATCATCAGTGTAGCATATCAGTGCCCCCTCTACTATGCCCATCAGTGCAGCCTATCAGCGCCCCCTCATCAGTGCCCATCAGTGCCGCCTATCAGTGCCACCTAGAAAACAATAAAAAACCCAGTGATGATTTAATACTACCAAAAGAAAGCTCTATTTATCTAAAACAAATGCTAAAAAGTAGTATGACCGCGCAATTGTCATTCAAAGTGTGACAGCGCTGAAAGCTGAAAATTGGCCTGGGCAGGAAGGGGGTTAAAGTGCCCGGTAGGCAAGTGGTCTCCATAAAGTCTCCATGCTTTATTTGGCTGGGAAATCACTTTGAAGCACACCCCACCCCCCCCCCCCCCAGGCATTTCTGGCCGTGGCCATCTTAAGTAAGGGCAAATGATTCATGTAGCACTTACTTACTGGAATCCATCTGCCCTTAGCTCAGTCATGCATTAAGGAGAGTGCGCTTAGCTGAGAAAACCCTTCCTCCCCTCCTGAAGACTTCTGGGATGTAGGACATAATTTGCCTAGGTAAGAAAACAGGAAGCAACAGAAATAATGTAAAAAAATAAAAGTTTAAAACAAGTAAATAGGATGTACATTCCTATCTATCTTTTACAAATGTCTTGTGAAGTCTGATGGGAACTTGAGATTAAAGATGCTTTAGATTTCTTCACCATCTGACAGCCAACCCCGGGGCAATCTTGTCCAACAAGTTCCTGGAGTATTGTGTGGAGTAAGAATAGGACAATTTTAGAAATAAAGGTGTAAGATATACATTCAGAATGAGTCACAGTATCACCCAGTCCGGTGATTATATTGGGAGCAGCGGCATTAATATTCTATTTTGTCTGGTGCTGCAATATGGGAAAGTCCCATTAAGGTTGGGGGTTGGGTTCAAATTAAGAGTTAAAAGGTCAGTGTTCTATCCTAGGGAGTGAGGTCAGAGGTTACATTTCAGGGTTAGGTTAAGTGGTACCTGTAAGGGGGAGGTTAGGTGAGGGTTCGGGGGTTCGTTTTAGAGTTTAGGTTTAGAGGTTGGGTATGGGGATCTGTCTAATGCCGCGTACACACGAGCGGACTTTTCGACGGAACGAATCCGCCGGACAATTCGACCGTGTGTGTGTGGGCTTCATCGGATCTTTGCTGTCGATAAAATCAGACGGACTTTAGATTTAAAACATGTTTCAAATCTTTCCGACGGACTCGTGTCCGATCGAAAAATACGTTCGTCTGTGTGCTGGTCCGACGGACGAAAACCGACGCTAGGGCAGCTATTGGCTACTGGCTATGAACTTCCTTATTCTAGACCGGTCGTACGTCATCGCGTTCGAATCCATCGGACTTTGGTGTGCTTGTGTGTGGCCAAGTCCGTTCGTTCGGAAAGTCCGTCGGAACTCCACCCAAAGTCCGTCAGGAAGACCGTCGGACCTAGTCCGTCGAAAAAGTCGATAGATATATATATTTTTTTTTTTGTTACTTTTTTTGCACTGTAAACTAAGAAAAGACGACAATTTAAAAAAACAATATAGATATATATCTATATATCTATGTATATATATATATATATATATATATATATATATATATATATATATATATATATATATATATATATATATATATTTATATATTTTTTTTTTTTAGTTGCTTTTTTTTTGCACTGTAAACCAAAAAAGGACGACAATTTAAAAAAAAAAAACAATATATATATATATATATATATATATATATATATATATATATATATATATATATATATATATATAGATAGATAGATAGATATCTATATATATGTATTTATCTATATATATATGTATGTATCTATATATATATATATATATATGTATGGATATCTATATATATATATATTTTATTTTGTTTTTTTGTTTTTTGTTCCTTTTTTTTGCACTGTAAACCAAAAAAGGACGACAATTTAAAAAAAAAAAAAAATAAAATATATATTTTTTTATTTTTATTATTTTTTTTTATATAAATAAATTTTTTTTTTTTTTTAAAAAACTTTATTTATATAAATATATACCAAAAATATATACATATATATATATATAGAGATATATATATATATATATATATATATATATATATATATATATATATATATATATATATATATATATATATATATATATATATACATATCTATATTTTTTTTGGTACTTTTTTTTGCACTGTAAACCAAAAAAGGACGACAATTTAAAAAAAAAATATATATATATATATATATATAAAAATGCACTGATTACTGTATAAATGTGACTGGCAGGGACCACTAGGGGGCGCTGCAGGGGTTAATATGTTCCCTGGGAGTGATTCTTACTGTGGGGGGAGGGGACTCACAAGGGGAGGAGACCGATCGGTGTTCCTCTGTACTGGGAACACACCATCGTCTCCTCTCCTCTGACAGGACCGTGGATCTGTGTGTTTACATACACAGATCCATGTCCTGCTCTGTTACTGGGCAATCGCGGGTGCCCAGCGGACATCGCGGCCGCCGGGCACGCGCATTGGGTCCCCAGCTATGCGGCGGGCACGCGCGCGCCTCCTGCGGCGCGCGCGCGCCCCCTAGTGGCCAAAATGTAGACAACTTCATATGACGGCGTCCCGCCACAAGAGCCGCACCGCTCTGCCGTCAATAGACAGTGGGCGGTTGGCTAGAGGTTAAAGAACACAACATAAAGGGATATGGGAAATAATTATGGACACTGACACACCTACACCTACACAGGTTGAACTGGATGGACTATTGTCTTTATTAAACCTTGCCTACTATGAAACTATGAAACACTGTTTATAAACATTGCTCAGACTGGAGATAGACAATAAAAGTAACGTTGTTTATAAATATTACTCAGACTGGAGACAGAGAGCTACAAAGTAACATTGTTTATAAACATTGCTCAGACTAGAGATAAAGAGAGAATAAATGTAACATTGTTTATAAATATTACTCAGATTGGAGACAGAGAGCTACAAAGTAACATGGTTTATAAACATTGCTCAGACTGAAGATAAAATGTATTGTAAATATAAAATTTGAACTTTTTTGTTACAATTTTGTCTACCTGTTTGAATAAAAAATACAATAATGTTTGGAAGGCAATTTTACTTGAAGAAAGTCTAATGCCCCATACACAAGGTCGGAAATTCCGACCACAAAATCCGTCTGATTTTTTCCGATGGATTTTGTCCGACACTGGTGTTGCGTACACATGGTCGGACAAAGTTGTCGGAAAATCCGATCATCCTGAACGTGGTGACGTTCGTTGCGTACGACTGGACCACGTAGAGGCTAGTAGCCAATAGCTTTGGTCTTGTAATGTGATCTGAGCGTGCGTGGCACTTTGTCCGTCAGAATTCGCTACACGCGATCGGAAAAAGTCCGATAGGACTTTGTTGTCGGAAAATTTGAGAGCAGGATCTCAAACTTTTTCCGTCGGAAATTCCGACGGAAAAAGTCCGATGGAGCCCACACACGGTCTGAATTCCCGACCATGTGTACGGGGCATTATAGAGAACAAGAAATTGGGAGATTTGCGACTTTATGGGTGCTTTTAAAAGATAAATACATAAACCAAAATTATATAAAAATGTATAAATTGTATTAAATGAACAATATCATAAAAGCAATGCAAACAATACAACCACATCCACTGGCGTGTAGAAACATCATAATGGTAATATTGATTCACTGTATCCACGTTCGTATTTCTACATGTTTCGCCATACGGCTTCTTCAGGAAAAAATGTGGAATTCATCTACTAAATTTATAGACAAATGTATCAATCATAGCTTAACAGAAAAAGAAAACAAAATATTAGTAATATATATGTATAAGGAAAATCATAATATCAAACTTTTACAGCATTACAGATATGGTTGCAATCAAACACATGGCGAATATCACCAGATTGTTGGTTCCTACCTCAATGTGACTTCATTGAATTTCACTCCTCATTCGTCTCTTTAGTCTCCACCTGGCTCCCATGCTCAAACATTGAGGTAGGAACCAACAATCTGGTGATATTCGCCATGTGTTTGATTGCAACCATATCTGTAATGCTGTAAAAGTTTGATATTATGATTTTCCTGTCGCATCATGGCAGCATACACTCTGTGTTGTGACTCCGCCTCCACAACCTGATAGGACCACATAACTATAAGATGAATCTACGGCCCCCGCCCCAGCATTCTCTTATTTTTCCTCACCTGTTGGGACCGCACGGAACATCACCCCCTTACCGCTTCGCCCCAGCCAGGTTCTAGCCTCTCCTGGTTTGGAAGTCCTTACCGGTACAGCCTCTAAACGAAGCTAAATGGAAGGAACCCCACTCTGGTGATCTCAGGGGTATGTTACAACTCTCTCTGTGACTTTGGATTAACAGCCTTAACCACTTCAATACAGGGCTTTTAAACACCCTTCCTTACCAGAGCACTTTTTGCGATTCGGCACTGCGTCGCTTTAACTAACAATTGCGCGGTCGTGCGTCGTTACACCCAAACAAAATTGACGTTTCTTTTGGTGGTATTTGATCGCCCCTGCGGTTTTTATTTTTTGCGCTATAAACAAAAGAAGACCGACAATTTTGAAAAAAAACACAATATTTTTTACTTTTTGCTATAATAAATATCCCATTTTTTTTTTTAAAAAACTATTTTTTTCCTCAGTTTAGGCCGATACGTATTCTTCTACATATTTTTGGTAAAAAAAATCGCAATAAGCGTATATTGATTGGTTTGCGCAAAAGTTATAGCGTCTACAAAATAGGGGATAGATTTATTGAATTTTTTTTTTTTTTTTTTTTTACTAGTAATGGCGGCGATCTGCGATTTTTTTTTCGTGACTGCGACATTGCGGCGGACACTTCGGACACTTTTGACACATTTTTGGAACCATTCACATTTACACAGCGATCGTTGCTATAAAATTGCATTGATTACTGTGTAAATGTGACTGGCAGGGAAGGGGTTAACACTAGAGGGCGCTGGAGGGGTTAATGTGTTCCCTAATAGACGTGATTCTAACTGTAGGGGGAGGGGACTTAAGGGGAGGAGACCGATCATGTGTTCCTCCGTGCTGGATCACATGATCGGTCTCCTCCCCGCTGACAGGACGTGGAGCTGTGTGTTTACACACACAGCTCCACGGTCCCGCCCGGTCCCGTTGTTTTAACGGGCAATCGCGGGTGCCTGGCGGACATCGCGGCCGCCGGGCACTCGCACCGGGTCCTAAGCGAAGCCGCGGGCGCACGCGCGCGCGCGCCCCCCAGGCGGCCGGGAATCCGATGACGTCATATGACGCCCACCCAGGATGGGAGATCCACCTTGTGGACGTCATATGACGGCGGGCGGTGTTGAAGCGGTTAAACAGGCTCAAGCTGTTTTGATTTGTCTCCTGCATGAGTTTTAAATTAGCTCTGATATTGCTGCCTCAATGTATATACTAAAGCCTTAAACAGGCTTACCATCATGCCTCAAACACCCTGGCATATAAACCTTAAATAGGTTTAGCCAAATTGCAGTGGTCTCCCTTTCTCTTTTCCTTTCCTTCCTACCTGTGTGCCTGGGCTCTCTCCTGGGCTCTGTTGTCCTCCTAGGGGCGCTGGGATGTGTTCTGAGGAAAATTGAATGAACCTGTTTCTGTTCCTTGTATCTTGAACCAGAGATCGCTGAATTGCTGCAGTTTGTTTGCCTGTCTTACAACAAAGCTCCTATTTCATCCTACTGAGGTAAAAGCCTGTTTTTTTTCTCTGCATCTACTTCCTGCATAAGCTGCTGTGTTTTACCTCACCTGTGCTTCCTATGTCAATTAGTATGTGTCAATTAGTATCTCCTAAAGCCCCATACACACGGTCGGATTTTTGCATGGATTCTGTCCGATCGGACAATGTTGTTGAAAAATCCGACCATGTGTAGGCACCATCGGACAGTGTACGTCGGATTGTCCGACGGACAAAGTCCTATCTCCTGCTGGATAGATTTTCCGACAACACAGTCCGATCACACCAAATCCGATTGTGTGTACGGTTGTCCGACGGACAAAGTGCTACGCATGCTCAGATCACATTACAAGACCAAAGCTATTGGCTACTAGCCTCTACGTAGTCCCGTCGTAGGCAACAAACGTCACCACGTTCAGAATGATCGGATTTTCCGACAACTTTGTCTGACCGTGTGTACGCAAAACCAACATCGGACAAAGTATGACGGACATGATCCGACGGACCTGGTCCTCGGATAATCCGAGCGTGTGTATGGGGCTTTAGGCTTGCCTTATTCCTTGCTATGGAGACCACTGCCCTAGCAGATCACCGCCAGCTATTAGGTAAGGGGGGGAGGATTTTTGGTAAGTAGTGAAGATTGAAAAAAAGAGAGCAATCCAAACGCTGCCTATATGGTTAGCCCTACCAGGTCCGCAAAATCTCCTGATTCAAGGCACAGAGAGACTTCACGCAGGAGAAGCCATTCTGGCCACAGACGGAGCCGCTCCAGTCGCAGGAGAAGTCGCTCAGGCCACAGAGGGAGTCGCAGGAGAAGTCGCTCAGGCCACAGAGGGAGTCGCAGGAGAAGTCGCTCAGGCCACAGAGGGAGTCGCAGGAGAAGTCGCTCAGGCCACAGAGTGAGTCGCAGGAGAAGTCGCTCAGGCCACAGAGTGAGTCGCAGGAGAAGTCGCTCAGGCCACAGAGGGAGTCGCAGGAGAAGTCGCTCCAGTTCTTACTCCAGACACAGCCGCTCCCATCATAGAGGATCTTCTGTCCATAGACAGCGATCACCAGTGCGACCCTCTGGAAACGCATGTTGGATATGCGGGGCCGCAGCCCTTCCCGATAATTAGCCTGCCGTAGATGCTTTGAGGAGGCTACTAGGGAAAAAGAATCGCAGTTTAGAGAGCCTGTAGCTCCACAGATTCTTACTCCGGAGACAGCGTTATCAACGCGAAGTGACTCACCTGCTCCTCCCAGCACGTCAAAAGAGCAGGATTCCCCGTCTGACAATGAGGGGTTGGAAGCAACTGCAGGGTTTGATTTTTTGCTAATTGAACCGTGTGTCAAATCGGTCAAGGAAGCGATCGGATGGAAGGAACCCCAGGAAGTCCAACCAAAGCGGAAAAAATACTTCCCAAACCTTAAATGGGACTCAGAGGCCTTTCCGTTGAGGAATTGGATGATTTAATTAAAGAGGAATGGCAAGGACCCGAGAAGAGATCGAGTCTGAATAACAGGCTTTCCAAATTACATCCCTTGAAGGAACCTAAAGTGAGTCCTCTTGTCTCTCCTCCCGTCGTAGACGTATCTCTCATGCGGTTAGTCAGGCATGTGACATTGCCGATCGAAGATGCAATGACATATCTTGGATAGGAGGATCGACACTGATATGAAGAGGGCCTACCTTGCAGCAGACTGGCTGTGGCACTTGCAGCTGTAGGCAGGGATATTTCCAGCTTGTCATCAAACACTGAGAGGTTGGTCTCAGTAGGCGTGGACCAGGAGAGCATAATAAAAGCTCTACAGGAGTTAAGTCTCGCGGGGGACTTTTGTGGCAGAGGCTTCGGTGGATGCGATTAAATCGTCATCAAGGGCCATGTTGGCCTCCGTAATGGCCAGGCGGGCACTGTGGCTGAAACCCTGGTCAGCGGATCCTGTCTCCAAATCAAATTGGTGCCGCATTCCATATGACGGCGAGAACCTTTTCGGTGCAAAGCTGGACTCCGCAATTTCAAAGGTGACCGGTGGGAAGTCGGGACTGATTCCATCGGACAGAAAACCGAAACAGCAGAGGCCTCCTCCCTTCAGACATAATCTGCCAGACATATACAGGGATGCTAAATCCTATAGGCCAGGAAAATAATACAGGAGGGGCTGGAAGAACCCCCAGACTTCCTTTATGAAGTTTCAGAAGCCCAAGACTCCCGCTTCCAGTGACCAAAAGCCCAGCCAGCATTAGTGGGGGCAAGGCTTTCTAAATTCAAGCTGGTTTGGGCGGAAGCAATAAAGGACCCTTGGACAGTGGCTACTGTCCATTTCGGGCACAGATGGCCCTTCAAGAGACGTCCCCCAGGGGATCATTTTTGTCCCACCAGACTTCCACCTTCAGGGGATAAACGGTTACTGTTGACCAGTTACATCCAAGAGCTTCTCCAGAAGAAGGCGATAATAGAGGTGCCTGCATCACAGAGGGGTCAGGGATTCTACTCCCCATTATTTCTGGTCAAGAATAAATCTGGGGACCTTCAGCCAGTCTTGGTTCTAAAGAACCTCAATCGCTCCATTCGAGTGGAGTCGTTCAAGATGGAGAGTTTACAATCAATCCTCCAGGCCATAAATCTGGGAGACTGGATGCTCTCCATAGACCTCCAGGACGCATATCTTCACGTCCCGATCCATGTTGCTTTCCAGAAGTTCCTTCGGTTCTCGGTGAATCAGGGCCACTTCCAGTTTCAGGGTCTCCCGTTCGGGATCTCTACTGCCCCCAGAAATTTCACCAAGGTACTACTACCAATAATCGCATCCTTAAGGGAGAAAGGGTTGAGAGTCCATCACTACCTGGACGACGTCCTCCTCCTTTCAAGCAACCAGGAGTCCCTTGTCCAACATCGGGAGGTCCTAGTTTCCACACTACAAAGACTGGGCTGGTTGATAAACTGGAAAAAAAGCAATGCTCATCCCACCCAGAGGATGATCTTCCTGGGTGCGGAACTGGATACCCGGACAAACGCGGTGGAACTACCGGCAGAAAAGATTTCCCCACTGATTCAGAGGGTGAGAAGAGCAATCTCAGCAACATCCCTTCCAGCCAGAGCATGTCTCAGTCTCCTAGGCTCTCTGTCTGCGACCATTCCTATGGTCCAGTGGGCCCAATGGAACGCAAGACCCCTTCAAACGTCCTTTCTGCGCCAATGGGACAGCTTATCCATGACCCAACCGATCTACATCTCGGAGGAGGTCAAGCGATCCTTGCAGTGGTGGACTCGTCCCTGCAATCTGAGGAGATGCAAGCACATAGTTCCCCCCTCCTCAGGAAACGGTAACCTCAGATGCCAGTTTGGAGGGATGGGGGGCACACTACCTGCACTACGCGGCCCAAGGGCGCTGGCCATTCAGGATCCAGGACGCAGTCTCCAATGTGCTGGAGATGAAAGCAGCCTTTCAGGCACTCCTGGCCTTCAGTACTTACCTGAGGGGGAAGCAAGTCCTCCTGAAGATGGACAACAGGGTGGCCGTTGCCTACATCAACAGGCAGGGGGGCACCAGAAGCTCCTCCCTGATGTAGGAAGTTCGCCCCGTGATGGAGTGGGCACAATCGAACCTATTGGACCTGAGAGCGACCTATATCCCAGGGGTCGAGAATCTCCTAGCATTTGCGATAATAATTCAGACCTGGGGCTCACCAGACATAGACCTGGCGGCCACACCAGCCAATGCAAAGGTTCCTATCAAGAATCCCCTTTCCGTCAGCGGAGGGAGTAGATTGTCTACAACATCCCTGGAACTTCAACCTCCGGTACATTTTCCCTCCGACTCCCCTCATAGCGAGGTTCCTTCTGAGTAAGGATGGGCCCGGTGCTCGATGCGAACCCATGTTCGCATCGAGCACCGGGTGTTCGCTCGCTCGGCGAGCCCAGAACTATTTTGGCCGCTCGCATCACATTCGTGTGATGCGAGCGGCCCCGCAATGCATTGCGGCCGGCGCGGCCGGCGCGGCCGGCGCAGTGCATTGCTGGCTGATGATTGGCCAAGCATGCACTGTGACCCTGCATGCTTGGCCAATCACAGCGCCGGAAACTCGGAGAGCCATAATTGGCTACAGGCAGGACGCCTGTAGCCAATTACAGCTCAGGGGCTTTAGTACACGCCCCCTCTTATAAAAGGCCGCCACGCCGTCGGCGCCGGTCACATGCGTTCCGGCGTTAGGAGAGTGCAGGCTCATTCTGTGTCACTCTGCTAGATTGATTTAGAAAGATTCATTTAGAAAGATTCATTTAGAAAGATTCATTTAGAAAGATGGGCTTGTAGTGTGTTCGTGGCAGGCACTGGCAGCAAACAGAGCTCCTATATTTTGTTCCCAGAAGCACCCATAGGACTTGTAGTGTGTTAGTCCCATCACACAGAGATCCTATATTTTGTTCCCAGAAGCACCTATAGGACTTGAAGTGTGTTAGTCCCATCACACAGAGCTATATTTTCTTCCCAGAAGCACCCATAGGACTTGTAGTGTGTTAGTCCCATCACACAGAGATCATATATTTTGTTCCCAGAAGCACCTATAGGACTTGTAGTGTGTTCGTGGCAGGCACTGGCAGCAAACAGAGCTCCTATATTTTGTTCCCAGAAGCACCTATAGGACTTGTAGTGTGTTCGTGGCAGGCACTGGCAGCAAACAGAGCTCCTATATTTTGTTCCCAGAAGCACCTATAGGACTTGAAGTGTGTTAGTCCCATCACACAGAGCTATATTTTCTTCCAAGAAGCACCCATAGGACTTGAAGTGTGTTAGTCCCATCACACAGAGATCCTATATTTTGTTCCCAGAAGCACCTATAGGACTTGAAGTGTGTTAGTCCCATCACACAGACCTATATTTTCTTCCCAGAAGCACCTATAGGACTTGAAGTGTGTTAGTCCCATCACACAGAGATCCTATATTTTGTTCCCAGAAGCACCTATAGGACTTGAAGTGTGTTAGTCCCATCACACAGAGATCCTATATTTTGTTCCCAGAAGCACCTATAGGACTTGAAGTGTGTTAGTCCCATCACACAGAGATCCTATATTTTGTTCCCAGAAGCACCTATAGGACTTGAAGTGTGTTAGTCCCATCACACAGAGATCCTATATTTTGTTCCCAGAAGCACCTATAGGACTTCTAGTGTGTTAGTGGCATCACACAGAGCTCCTATATTTTCTTCTCAGCAGCACCCACAGGACTACCGACTACAATGGCTGGAAGACCGCCAAGGGGAGGCAGAGCGTGCAGAGCCAAGAACACAGGGCAGGCAGGCTCTGTTTCTAGTGGACGTGGCCGTGGACGTGGTCGTGCATCGTCATCAGCACGTGGCCATGGGACACGCGCGTCTTTGTTTTCGGCAGCTGGACATGTGGAGCCGCATCATGCTGAAGGCTTGGTAGAATGGATGACCAAGCCCTCCTCATCCTCCTCATCCTCTCTCACCCAGGCTCAGGGTACTGGCAGAGCAGCTGCCAACGCGTACTCAATGGCATCATCAGCCACCCCTTCCCTAGACCCACCATGTCCTCCTGAGGAGTCCCCCGAACTCTTTGAGCACAGTGTTGGGTACATGCTCCAGGAGGATGCCCAACGATTCGAAGGCTCGGATGATGATACCCAGCTTGAGGAAGTCAGTAGTGTGCGCGCAGAGAGAGGGGATGCTGAAGGACAGCAATCTGGCAGTACTGTTCCACCAGCTGCAGCTTACTGCCAGGTTTGCTCTAGTGGTGAAGAGGGAGGGGATGATGAGGTCACTGACTCCACGTGGGTGCCTGAAGGGAGAGAGGATGAGGAGGAGGACGAGGAGGAGGAGGATGCGGCGTCACATGTCCAACGAGGCAGGATGCCCCCTGGAGGCCAGCTAGAGGCCAGCACAGCAACTGTACAACATCGCAGAGCTCCGCCTGTGCAGGTCGCTGCCTCTGCACGTTATCAGAAAAGTTCTTTGGTGTGGGCCTTTTTTGAGACGAGTGCATCAGATCGCACCACTGCTATTTGCAATATTTGGCCAAAACATCAGCCGCTTGGGCACCACAAGCATGAGCAGACATATGTCGACCTGCCATGCAGCTCGTTGGCAGGCACACATAAAAGACCCACACCAAAGAACTAAGCGGACCTCTCCTTGCTCCTCATCAGCTGGGATCTCCATCCCCACTACACCTTCAGTCCTCTCTGAAAGCTGCTCTGAGAGGACTGAAGGTGTAGAATTAGGTGTGTCACAACCAAGTACTTGCAGTACACTGACGTCCGATTGTAGCAGGCAAATTTCCCTGCCCCAGCTGCTGGACCGTCGAAAGAAGTACACTCCCAGCCATCCACATGCCCAGTGGTTGAATGCTAGCTTGGCTAAATTGCTAGCACTTCAACTGCTGCCTTTTCAGTTGGTAGACTCGGCCCCCTTCCGTGAGTTTGTTCAATGTGCGGTTCCTCAGTGGCAGGTTCCCAAACGCCACTTTTTCTCACGGAAGGCGATTCCGTCTCTCTACCGGCATGTGGAAGGCAATGTCCATCAGGCATGGTCCAGCAGGCATGGACAGGGACGGTACCTTTCTTTCACGGCCCATTGGGTCACTCTATTGGCAGCTGGGAGGGATGCAGGACAAGGTGCAGTAGTGTTGGAGGTTGTTCCGCCACCACGCCTCCAAAACGCTACTACTGCTACTGGTTGTGACACACCTCTCTCCTCCACCCCCTCCTCTTCTTCTTCCTCCAGTGCTCTGTCCTCGGAACCAGCAGTGCTCCGTAGGCGTACAAGGGGCTACGCAAGTACGCAGGCAAAAAGATGCCATGCCGTGCTTGCGCTGGTGTGTTTGGGGGACAGGAGCCACACTGGGCCAGAGGTTCTGGCAGCTCTGCAGGGGCAGGCCGAGAGGTGGTTGACGCCACGTCAGCTTAAGCCAGGAATGGTCGTTTCTGACAATGGCACCAACCTCCTCTCCGCCCTGCGACAGGGCCAGCTCACCCATGTGCCCTGTATGGCTCACGTCCTCAACCTGGTGGTGCAGGGGTTCTTGGGCAGGTTCCCAGGCTTACAGGATGTCCTGAGGCAGGCCAGGAAAGTCTGTGTGCATTTCCGCCGATCTTATAATGCCAGTGCTCGGCTGACTGAGCTGCAAAAGGAGCTGAACCTGCCCAAGAACCGCCTAATATGTGACATGCCCACCAGGTGGAACTCAACGATGGCCATGCTGCAGCGACTGCACACGCAGCAGAGGGCCATCAATGAGTACCTTTGCGACTACGGCACCAGGACAGGGGAGCTTGTTTTTTTTCCCCACGTCAGTGGAGCATGATCAGGGATGCATGCACTGTCCTCTCACCATTTGAGGAGGCCACGAGGATGGTGAGCAGTGACAGTGCATGCATCAGTGACACTGTACCTCTTGTCCACCTGTTGGAGCATACGCTGCGTGGGATAATGGACAGGGCACTTGAGGCAGAACAGAGACAGGAAGAGGAGGACTTCCTTGCCTCTCAAGGCCCCCTTTATCCGGACAGTGTTCCTTCTGTCCCACCCATCACACAGGAAGAGGATGAGGATGAGGAGGAGGAGGAGGAGGAGGATTGTGTGAGCATGGAGGTGGAGCCTGGCACTCAGCATCAGCAGCAGCAGTCTTTTAGGGATGATGTACAGTCCCAACAAACCAGTGGACTTGTACGTGGCTGGGAGGAGGTGGCTGGCGATCATGTCATCCTCAGTGACCCAGAAGACTCCGGACCGAATGCCTCAGCTAACCTACGCTGCATGGCCTCCCTGATCCTGCAAAGCCTGCGGAAGGATCCTCGTGTTCTTCGGATCAAGGAGAGGGACCATTACTGGCTGGCCACTCTCCTTGATCCACGGTACAAGGGTAAGGTTGCGGACCTTATCTTGCCGTCGCAGAGGGAGCAGAGGATGAGACATCTCAGGGAGGCCTTGCAGAAAGGTTTGTGCAACGCATTCCCAGAAACTGGGAGGTTACAAACTCCTGGTCCTGGGCGACGAGTTGCTGAGGCTTCGGTCAGTAGCAGAAGGAGCGGTGGGGAAGGTGGACGTCTGACCGATGCGTTCAGACAATTTTTTAGTCCGCAGCCCCAAGGTATGATCGGTTCCAGCAACCATCGCCAGCGTCTGATATACATGGTTCAGGAATACCTTGGGGCAAGGTCAGACTTGGACACCTTTCCCACCGAAAATCCTCTGGCTTACTGGGTCCTGAGGATGGATCACTGGCCAGAGCTTGCACAGTATGCAATTGAGCTACTGGCCTGTCCTGCCTCCAGCGTTCTTTCCGAACGCACATTCAGTGATGCTGGAGGATTTGTCACCGATCATAGGGTGCGCCTGTCCACCGACTCGGTTGATCGACTGACCTTCATCAAAATGAATCAGTCTTGGATCACCACCAGCTACCAGGCACCTGAAGCGGATATAACGGAATAATTTATAATGTCACATCCCTTCAAGACTGCCTATGCTGATGCTGAGTGACTGTCCTCTTATGTTCACTGACTATCCTCTTCCTCCTCCTCAATGATCCATGCCACCACACCAGTGCCTAAGGCACAATTTTTCAGCCCCTGTATAACAGGGGCGTGTACTTACAATTTTAAAAAAAAATGCTTCGCAACACGTGTGACTGCTGTGCTCCAAGTACAGTATCTGTGAGGGGTTGCAGTGTTGTGGCACCAGCACCAGTGCCTAAGGCACAATTTTTCAGCCCCTGTTTAACAGGGGCGGGTAATTACAAATCTTGATCTAATAGTTCACAGCAGGGCCCATTCCTGCGCCCACCAAGAGTAACTATGAGGGTCTACAGTCTTGTGGCAACACCGTCCACCACCACCGCCAAAGGCCCAATTTTTCTGCCCTGTTCATCAGTGCTTGCAATTACAAATCTTGATCTATTAACTCACAGCAGGGCCCATTCCTGTGCCCACCAGTCTTGTGGCTACACCAACATCTAATAGGGCAAATTTCTGCAGAGTATATACGCCAGGCCCCTACTTTCAAACATCCAACTTACAAACGACTCCTACTTGCAAATGGAAAGAGAAAAGAGGAAGTGAGAGGAAATCTACCCCTAGGAAGGGAAATTCTATCCTGTTAGATTTAATTTGGGAAAAAGGCATCTCCTCTCTACTGATACTTTATCACCAATCCTTGTTTCAATTAAAACCCCACTTTTCCAAAAACATTTGTCATTGGGACAGAAAGTGAGGTGACATGTTCTGAACAGATGTGCAAAGACAGCAAATGTTACAGGGTGATAACCCCTCCCTATGTTCTCCAAAAAGCTTAAAAATAGAGTTTTTTTGGGATGGAGCTACACTTCATAATGTACCTGTTCAGATTCTACTTAAGAACAAACCTACAGTCCGTCTCTTGTTTGCACCGCCTATATACTGCTGTTCAGAGTATATAGGGTTGTAGGTATAGGGTTTTATTTTGGGTGCGGGGTCCCCCTTAATATCCATACAAGACCCAAAGGGCTGGGGTGGGGGGGGGGGTTGGGTGATGGGGTAGCCATGCCATTTTTCTCAAGGATTTTCAGCCATATGGCGGCCAGGACAAGACATGACATTAAAGCCGCAAGTGGTTTTAAATGGCTTCTTTTTTTCCTTTACAAATGTCATTTTGTGCAAGGATAGTTCTAAACACGGGAAACACATGCCACTTCACAGGCATACTTTAGACACCCCCCAGGTACCATATTTAAAGGAAAATTTCACTTTTTTTTTTTTCACTTTATGCATCATTAAAATGACTGCTCCCGAAAAAACGTTAGTTTTTAAAAGTTCTTTTTGCATTGATATATGTCCCCTGGGGCAGGACCCGGGTCCCCAAACCTGTTTTATGACATTAACATGCATATTGGCCGTTGTAATTAGCACTTTTGATTTCGAACGTTCGCGTCCATTATAACGTATAGGGTTCGAAAATTCGCGCAAACTTTCGGTCCGTTCGAAGGTTCTGGTGCGAACCGAACCCGGGGGTGTTCGGCTCATCCCTACCCAGAAGTAGGGATGAGCCGAACACCCCCTATTGGTGTGGTGGCATGGATCATTGAGGAGGAGGAAGAGGATAGTCAGTGAACATAAGAGGACAGTCACTCAGCATCAGCATAGGCAGTCTTGAAGGGATGTGACATTATAAATTATTCCGTTATATCCGCTTCAGGTGCCTGGTAGCTGGTGGTGATCCAAGACTGATTCATTTTGATGAAGGTCAGTCGATCAACCGAGGCGGTGGACAGGCGGACCCTATGATCGGTGACAAATCCTCCAGCAGCACTGAATGTGCGTTCGGAAAGAACGCTGGAGGCAGGACAGGCCAGTAGCTCAATTGCATACTGTGCAAGCTCTGGCCAGTGATCCATCCTCAGGACCCAGTAAGCCAGAGGATTTTCGGTGGGAAAGGTGTCCAAGTCTGACCTTGCCCCAAGGTATTCCTGCACCATGTATATCAGACGCTGGCGATGGTTGCTGGAACCGATCATACCTTGGGGCTGCGGACTAAAAAATTGTCTGAACGCATCGGTCAGACGTCCACCTTCCCCACCGCTCCTTCTGCTACTGACCGAAGCCTCAGCAACTCGTCGCCCAGGACCAGGAGTTTGTAACCTCCCAGTTTCTGGGAACGCGTTGCACAGACCTTTCTGCAAGGCCTCCCTGAGATGTCTCATCCTCTGCTCCCTCTGTGACGGCAAGATAAGGTCCGCAACCTTACCCTTGTACCGTGGATCAAGGAGAGTGGCCAGCCAGTAATGGTCCCTCTCCTTGATCCGAAGAACACGAGGATCCTTCCGCAGGCTTTGCAGGATCAGGGAGGCCATGCAGCGTAGGTTAGCTGAGGCATTCGGTCCGGAGTCTTCTGGGTCACTGAGGATGACATGATCGCCAGCCACCTCCTCCCAGCCACGTACAAGTCCACTGGTTTGTTGGGACTGTACATCATCCCTAAAAGACTGCTGCTGCTGCTGATGCTGAGTGCCAGGCTCCACCTCCATGCTCACACAATCCTCCTCCTCCTCCTCCTCCTCATTCTCATCCTCTTCCTGTGTGATGGGTGGGACAGAAGGAACACTGTCCGGATAAAGGGGGCCTTGAGAGGCAAGGAAGTCCTCCTCTTCCTGCCTCTGTTCTGCCTCAAGTGCCCTGTCCATTATCCCACGCAGCGTATGCTCCAACAGGTGGACAAGAGGTACAGTGTCACTGATGCATGCACTGTCACTGCTCACCATCCTCGTGGCCTCCTCAAATGGTGAGAGGACAGTGCATGCATCCCTGATCATGCTCCACTGACGTGGGGAAAAAAAACCAAGCTCCCCTGACCCTGTCCTGGTGCCGTAGTCGCAAAGGTACTCATTGATGGCCCTCTGCTGCGTGTGCAGTCGCTGCAGCATGGCCAACGTTGAGTTCCACCTGGTGGGCATGTCACATATTAGGCGGTTCTTGGGCAGGTTCAGCTCCTTTTGCAGCTCAGTCAGCCGAGCACTGGCATTATAAGATCGGCGGAAATGCACACAGACTTTCCTGGCCTGCCTCAGGACATCCTGTAAGCCTGGGAACCTGCCCAAGAACCGCTGCACCACCAGGTTGAGGACGTGAGCCATGCAGGGCACATGGGTGAGGAGGTTGGTGCCATTGTCAGAAACGACCATTCCTGGCTTAAGCTGACGTGGCGTCAACCACCTCTCGGCCTGCCCCTGCAGAGCTGCCAGAACCTCTGGCCCAGTGTGGCTCCTGTCCCCCAAACACACCAGCGCAAGCACGGCATGGCATCTTTTTGCCTGCGTACTTGCGTAGCCCCTTGTACGCCTACGGAGCACCGCTGGTTCCAAGGACAGAGCACTGGAGGAAGAAGAAGAGGAGGGGGTGGAGGAGAGAGGTGTGTCACAACCAGTAGCAGTAGTAGCGTTTTGGAGGCGTGGTGGCGGAACAACCTCCAACACTACTGCACCTTGTCCTGCATCCCTCCCAGCTGCCAATAGAGTGACCCAATGGGCCGTGAAAGAAAGGTACCGTCCCTGTCCATGCCTGCTGGACCATGAGTCAGCGGTAATATGCACCTTACCGCTGACCGCCCTGTCCAGCGAGGCATGGACATTGCCTTCCACATTCCGGTAGAGAGACGGAATCGCCTTCCGTGAGAAAAAGTGGCGTTTGGGAACCTGCCACTGAGGAACCGCACATTGAACAAACTCACGGAAGGGGCCGAGTCTACCAACTGAAAAGGCAGCAGTTGAAGTGCTAGCAATTTAGCCAAGCTAGCATTCAACCGCTGGGCATGTGGATGGCTGGGAGTGTACTTCTTTCTACGGTCCAGCAGCTGGGGCAGGGAAATTTGCCTGCTGCAATCGGACGTCGGTGTACTGCAAGTACTTGGTTGTGACACACCTAATTCTACACCTTCAGTCCTCTCAGAGCAGCTTTCAGAGAGGACTGAAGGTGTAGTGGGGATGGAGATCCCAGCTGATGAGGAGCAAGGAGAGGTCCGCTTAGTTCTTTGGTGTGGGTCTTTTATGTGTGCCTGCCAACGAGCTGCATGGCAGGTCGACATATGTCTGGTCATGCTTGTGGTGCCCAAGCGGCTGATGTTTTGGCCACGCGAGATACGCTTGAGACAAATATTGCAAATAGCAGTGGTGCGATCTGATGCACTCGTCTCAAAAAAGGCCCACACCAAAGAACTTTTCTGATAACGTGCAGAGGCAGCGCCCTGCACAGGCGGAGCTCTGCGGTGTTGTACAGTTGCTGTGCTGGCCTCTACCTGGCCTCCAGGGGGCATCCTGCCTCGTTGGACATGTGACGCCGCATCCTCCTCCTCCTCGTCCTCCTCCTCATCCTCTCTCCCTTCAGGCACCCACGTGGAGTCAGTGACCTCATCATCCCCTCCCTCTTCACCACTAGAGCAAACCTGGCAGTAAGCTGCAGCTGGTGGAACAGTACTGCCAGATTCCTCAAGCTGGGTATCATCATCCGAGCCTTCGAATCGTTGGGCATCCTCCTGGAGCATGTACCCAACACTGTGCTCAAAGAGTTCGGGGGACTCCTCAGGAGGACATGGTGGGTCTAGGGAAGGGGTGGCTGATGATGCCATTGAGTACGCGTTGGCAGCTGCTCTGCCAGTACCCTGAGCCTGGGTGAGAGAGGATGAGGAGGATGAGGAGGGCTTGGTCATCCATTCTACCTTCAGCATGATGCGGCTCCACATGTCCAGCTGCCGAAAACAAAGACGCGCGTGTCCCATGGCCACGTGCTGATGACGATGCACGACCACGGCCACGTCCACTAGAAACAGAGCCTGCCTGCCCTGTGTTCTTGGCTCTGCACGCTCTGCCTCCCCTTGGCGGTCTTCCAGCCATTGTAGTCGGTAGTCCTGTGGGTGCTGCTGAGAAGAATATATAGGAGCTCTGTGTGATGCCACTAACACACTAGAAGTCATATGGGTGCTTCTGCAAAGAGAATATAGGAGCTCTGTGTGATGCCACTAACACACTAGAAGTCCTGTGGGTGCTGCTGAGAAGAAAATATAGGAGCTCTGTGTGATGCCACTAACACACTAGAAGTCCTATGGGTGCTTCTGCAAAGAAAAAAGAGGATCTCTGTGTGATGGGACTAACACACTTCAAGTCCTATAGGTGCTTCTGGGAACAAAATATAGGATCTCTGTGTGATGGGACTAACACACTTCAAGTCCTATAGGTGCTTCTGGGAACAAAATATAGGATCTCTGTGTGATGGGACTAACACACTTCAAGTCCTATAGGTGCTTCTGGGAACAAAATATAGGTCTGTGTGATGGACTAACACACTTCAAGTCCTATAGGTGCTTCTGGGAACAAAATATAGGATCTCTGTGTGATGGGACTAACACACTTCAAGTCCTATAGGTGCTTCTGGGAACAAAATATAGCTCTGTGTGATGGGACTAACACACTTCAAGTCCTATAGGTGCTTCTGGGAACAAAATATAGGATCTCTGTGTGATGGGACTAACACACTTCAAGTCCTATGGGTGCTTCTTGGAAGAAAATATAGGTCTGTGTGATGGGACTAACACACTTCAAGTCCTATAGGTGCTTCTGGGAACAAAATATAGGATCTCTGTGTGATGGGACTAACACACTTCAAGTCCTATGGGTGCTTCTGGGAAGAAAATATAGGTCTGTGTGATGGGACTAACACACTTCAAGTCCTATAGGTGCTTCTGGGAACAAAATATAGGATCTCTGTGTGATGAGACTAACACACTTCAAGTCCTATAGGTGCTTCTGGGAACAAAATATAGCTCTGTGTGATGGGACTAACACACTTCAAGTCCTATAGGTGCTTCTGGGAACAAAATATAGGATCTCTGTGTGATGGGACTAACACACTTCAAGTCCTATAGGTGCTTCTGGGAACAAAATATAGCTCTGTGTGATGGGACTAACACACTTCAAGTCCTATAGGTGCTTCTGGGAACAAAATATAGGATCTCTGTGTGATGGGACTAACACACTTCAAGTCCTATAGGTGCTTCTGGGAACAAAATATAGGTCTGTGTGATGGGACTAACACACTTCAAGTCCTATAGGTGCTTCTGGGAACAAAATATAGGATCTCTGTGTGATGGGGCTAACACACTACAAGTCCAATGGGTGCTTCTGGGAAGAAAATATAGCTCTGTGTGATGGGACTAACACACTTCAAGTCCTATAGGTGCTTCTGGGAACAAAATATATGATCTCTGTGTGATGGGACTAACACACTACAAGTCCTATGGGTGCTTCTGGGAAGAAAATATAGCTCTGTGTGATGGCACTAACACACTTCAAGTCCTATAGGTGCTTCTGGGAACAAAATATAGGATCTCTGTGTGATGGGACTAACACACTTCAAGTCCTATAGGTGCTTCTGGGAACAAAATATAGGTCTGTGTGATGGGACTAACACACTTCAAGTCCTATAGGTGCTTCTGGGAACAAAATATATGATCTCTGTGTGATGGGACTAACACACTTCAAGTCCTAT
Organism: Lithobates sylvaticus; assembly: GCA_028564925.1. Taxonomy (NCBI): domain Eukaryota; kingdom Metazoa; phylum Chordata; class Amphibia; order Anura; family Ranidae; genus Lithobates; species Lithobates sylvaticus. The sequence goes on from CM053027.1 coordinate 28,342,491, forward strand.
AGGTGCTTCTGGGAACAAAATATATGATCTCTGTGTGATGGGACTAACACACTACAAGTCCTATAGGTGCTTCTGGGAACAAAATATATGATCTCTGTGTGATGGGACTAACACACTTCAAGTCCTATAGGTGCTTCTGGGAAGAAAATATAGCTCTGTGTGATGGGACTAACACACTTCAAGTCCTATAGGTGCTTCTGGGAACAAAATATAGGAGCTCTGTTTGCTGCCACTGCCTGCCTGCCACGAACACACTACAAGTCCTATAGGTGCTTCTGGGAACAAAATATAGGAGCTCTGTTTGCTGCCACTGCCTGCCAGTGCCTGCTTGCCACGAACACACTACAAGCCCCTCTTTCTAAATGAATCTTTCTAAATGAATCTTTCTAACTAAATCTCTCTAACTAAATCTTTCTAACTGAATCTAGCAGAGTGACACAGAATGATCCTGCTCTCTCTAACGCCGGAACGCATGTGACCGGCGCCGACGGCGTGGCGGCCTTTTATAAGAGGGGGCGTGTACTAAAGCCCCTGAGCTGTAATTGTCTACAGGCGTCCTGCCTGTAGCCAATTATGGCTCTTCGAGTTTCCGGCGCTGTGATTGGCCAAGCATGCGGGGTCACAGTGCATGCTTGGCCAATCATCAGCCAGCAATGCACTGCGCCGGCCACGCAGGCCGCAATGCATTGCGGGGCCGCTCGCATCACACGAACGTGATGCGAGCGGCCAAAATTGTTCTGGGCTCGCCGAGCGAGCGAACACCCAGGGCTCGATGCGAACATGGGTTCGCATCGAGCACCGGGCCCATCCCTACTTCTGAGGCTCAAGAGGTCGACGGCACTAGTAGTGGCGGTGATCCCTTTCTGGCCGAGGAGGCCTTGGTTCACTACTCTCCTTCAGTTGAACACAACGGATCCTCTCCCTCTTCCGCTGTCAGCAGATATGCTCTCTCAGGACCAACATCCGAACCCGGAGAGGCTACATCTGATGGCCTGGAGGCTGAGAGGTCTAGGTACCTAGAACAGGGTTGTTCTCAGAGGATAGTGGAAACATTACTCCAGGCTAGGAAGCAGACTACCAACAACACCTACAGAAGGATCTGGGAGAAGTTTACCGCCTTCTCTCAACAACAAGGTTGGGACATATCTTCTCTGACAGCTCCTCAAATCCTTGAATTTCTGCAGTCAGGTCTAGAGAAGGGTCTTCGATCGGGGTCAAATGGGCACATGATCCTCTGGTTATCCAATTTCAGAGGGCCTGTCTTAAACTAAGGCCATCTAGGAAACCATCATTCCCAGCATGGGACCTCTCAGTCGTCCTGGAAATACTGTCTAATGATCCATTCTCTCCACTCGACAACATTTCCCTTTGGAACCTGACGCTTAAAGTCTCATTTCTGATTGCTATCACTTCAGAAAAGAGGGTCTCAGAGATGCAAGCCTTGATGGCGAAAGAACCGTATCTAGTCGTCTACCCGGACAGGATAGTATTAAACCTTCAGATCGTTTCGTACCTAAGGTATCCTCATTTCACTTTAATCAGGAGATCAACCTTCCAGCCCTTATCACAGATCAAGGTGATCCTCATCCTCTGGATGTCAGGGGCAACATCCTGAAGTACCTCTCAGCAACAGAATTGATCAGGAGATCGGAGAAAAGGTCAGGCGGCCTCGGCTCACACCATCGCTTCATGGCTGGTGAAGACTATCAAAAAGGCATACTCACTGAGTGAGAAACAGATTCCGGAGGGCTTAAAGGCACATTCCACCAGGGCAGTGGCAACTTCTTGGGCAACCTATTGTAGGGTCTCGGCAGAGACTATTTGTAAGGCGGCTACCTGGTCTTCCAGAAACCCCTTTATGTCACATTTATAGGGTGGATTCTGCACAACTTTCAACAGTAGATTTGGGAAGGGCCGTAATTCAGGCCAACTCCTGTTTCTTGTTAATTTAATTTTCTTGCATTCCCACCCAGTCTGCGAGTTACTCCCCAGAGTGTGTGCTGCCATGATGCGACAGGAAAACGGAAAATTGTATACTTACCTTTCCGTAATTTTCCTTTTCCTGTCGCATCTTCATGGCAGCATACAATAAACCCACCCATAGAAGGTGATTAATATATATATACGGAGAATGCTGGGGCGGGGGCCATGTCTTCATCTTATAGTTATGTGGTCCTATCAGGTTGTGGAGGCGGAGTCACAACCCAGAGTGTATGCTGCCATGAAGATGCGACAGGAAAGGAAAATTACGGAAAGGTAAGTATACAATTTTCCGTTTTCCTTATACATATATACAGTATTACTAATATTTTGTTTTCTTTTTCTGTTAAGCTATGATTGATACGTTTGTTTATATATTTAGTAGATGAATTCCACGTTTTTTCCTGAAGAAGCCGTATGGCGAAACATGTAGAAATACGAACGTGGATACTAGACATGTGCACAATAGAAAAATTTGTTTAGTTTCGTTTCGTTTCTGTTCGTTTCCGTTGATTCGTAACGATTCGTATTTTCGTAAGAGTTATTTTTTCGTTGATTCGTTTTTCGGTTTGGTTAATTTTCGTTTATTCGAAATTCGGACGCATTCGTATTGTCGTAGATTTAGTTACATTCGTAAGATTGATTTATTCGTACTTTCGTAACATTGTTTTCGTAGATTCGTAATCGGAGCATAATTCATAATTTTATGTAATGTGTATGCTATTATTACATTGTAAGAGACACGGAAAATTACGAATCTAAAAAAAAAGTTACGAATGTACGAATTTTTTCGTTCAATCCATTCGAAGCACGTTAAGCAGCGCCATTGTAAGGGACAAGGAAAATTACCAATTCAACAAAAAAAAAAAAGTTACGAATGTACGAATTTTTTCGTTCAATCCATTTGAAGCACGTTAAGCAGCGCCATTGTAAGAGAGACAGAAAATTACGAATCGCAAAAAAAAAAAGTTACGAATGTACGAATTTTTTCATTCAATCCATTTGAAGCACGTTAAGCAGCGCCATTGTAAGAGACACGGAAAATTACGAATCGCAAAAAAAAAAGTTACGAATGTACGAATTTTTTCGTTCATTTTGATTTTCGTTGTTCCTGTTTTCGTTTTTCGGATTTTCTTCTTTCATTGTTTCTAATTTGGTTATTTCGGATTTTCGTTGTTTTTCATATTCGTTCGATTCGATAATTCGTTACTCGTTAAAAATTTTAGCGAATCATTCGTTCATTCGTATGATAACGAATGAACGAATATAACGAATTTTAACGGAAAACTAATAAAAACGAAACAAATTGCACATGTCTAGTGGATACAGTGAATCAATATTACCACACACCAGTGGATATGGTTGTATTGTTTGCATTGCTTTTATGATATTGTTCATTTAAGAAAATGTATACATTTTTATATAATTTTGGTTTATGTACCGTTTTTTTTTTTTTTTTAAAGCACCCATAAAGTCCCAATTTCTTGTTCTCCGTATACAAATAAGGGATGTTGGTGCCATATATATTAAAGTGTTCGATACTCACCTTTGACCACACAACCTTCTATACTGAAAGAAAGTCTTGTTTTCCTGAAAATCTATTACTGAATTATCTTAACCTCTAGCCGACTCTAGCTCTTGTGGCGGGACGCCGTCATATGACGTCGTCTACATTTTGGCCACTAGGGAGCGGGAGGCGCACGCGCGTGCCCGCCGCGTAGCTGGGGAGCCAATGCGCGTGCCCGGCGGCCGCGATGTCCGCTGGGCACCCGCGATTGCCTGGTAATCGAGCAGGACGTGGATCTGTGTATGCAAACACACAGATCCACGTCCTGTCACTGGAGAGGAGACCGATGGTGTGTCCCTTGTACATAGGGACACCGATCGGTCCCCTCCCCAATCAGTCCCCTCCCCCGAACGTTAGAATCACTAACATAGGGAACACATTAACCCCTGCAGCGCCCCCTAGTGTTAACCCCTTCCCTGCCAGTCACATTTATACAGTAATCAATGCATTTTTATAGCACGGATCGCTGTATAAATGTGAATGGTCCCAAAAATGTGTCAAAAGTGTCCGATATGTCCGCCGCAATAGTCATGATAAAAATCGCAGATCGCCGCCATTACTAGTAAAAAAATAATAATAATAAAAATGCTATAAATCTTTCCCCTATTTTGTAGACGCTATAACTTTTGCGCAAACCAATCAATATACTCTTATTGCGATTTTTTTTTACCAAAAATATGTAGAAGAATACGTATCGGCCTAAACTGAGGAAAAAAATTGTTTAATAAAAATAAAAAAAATTGGATATTTATTATAATAAAAAGTAAAAAATATTATGTTTTTTCAAACTTGTTGCTCTTCTTTTGTTTATAGCGCAAGAAATAAAAACTGCAGAGGTGATCAAATACCACCAAAATAAAGCTCTATCTGTGGGGAAAAAATGATAAAAAATTTATTTGGGTACAGCGTTGCACGACCGCGCCATTGTCATTCAAAATGCGACAGCGCTGAAAGCTGAAAAATGGCCTGGTCAGGAAGGAGGTGTTCGTGCCTGGTAGGCAAGTGGTTAAGTAATGACAAATTTATTGCCAAATCAATAGGCATCAAGTTTGCTGTGGTTCATATGCGGTATATAGGCGTGAGCTCAGGTGGTTAAATATAAAACATGAAACTAAATCAAGATGTGCTCTATTTTATATACTCCATATCATTACTCATCACATTATTGACATAATAATAGTCAGAAGATAATTGTACTACTGTATTCTATCACCTCAACAAACAGGTACACTCTGACTGGTTAGCCGCTGGAGTTCCTGCAGGTCTATACCTTTGAGCCTCATTCACAGGGGTCAAGTCCTGGGGAAAAAAGTGTGGGAACTCCCACCCAAGATCCACTCCCCCACCGAAAAAAAAAAAAATGATACGCTCATATGCACGAACGCTTCAAAAGTGGTATTTTTCATCCAATTTTCGTATTGTGTGTATGAAGCTTAACTGTTAGTACATAAAAAAAAAAAAAATCCTCAATAAACATAAATACGGTAATTCTCTGAATAATCAGCATTCATTCAATTGTGCTTCCATACAAATGTGGACATCATGTTCTGATCTTTATTGGGGAATGTTATTTTGTATATAGAGTGTTTATGTGGTGAGTTTACACTTTTCAATGAACAGAGTTTGGATAACACAGGGTTAAACGGAAAGGTCATAAATGAACTGCACATTATCTGGACAGAATGCTTGGAGAGATAGTGATGTGTTCCTGCTTAGGAGATGTATGTTAGCTTGGGGGGGGGGGGGGCTGCAAACTCTGCAGGACTCCAACACACACTCGCTGCTATTCCAACCCTTCACTTTTTTCCACATAAACTTCCCTCCTGGCATTAAACTTTGCCAGGTATTGTGCTCAGCTTACCACCCCAAACTGATGTTCCTCCCTCAGCTCACCTCTCTCCCTGCATGTCCTGTGAGCAGAATAGCTGTGCTCCTCCTCTGGGTTCTCTCATCATATGGCACTGAAGATAGAGGGGGGGGGGGATTCAGCGGGACACACAGAGGAAGTATGCAGGAGACTGATGGGGGAGGATGAGGAGACAGAAAATCAGGAGGGGCCGGCGGGGAGGAGCGCATCATGAGTGGTCTGACTAAACACAATCTCTTAGCAGCAGGGACCTGATCTACCCGTCAGCTAGCTGTGATTGACAGGTAGATCGAAGCGGAAGCTGTCATGGGGCCCCCTACTGGCAATGCCTGAATGGTCAGGTGTGCGTCACTATTGCGAGCTGTGTCGGCGGCTGCTGGTGTAGCACCTGCCACACAGCTCGCATACTTCAAAGTCTTGCAGGACACGGCTGCTAACAGGAACTGAGTTCCTGTTGTGGAAAAAGTACAGGAACTCCGTTCCCATGCGTTCCCGCAGGACTTGAGCCCTGCTCATTCACGTGGTCACAGAGGTCCATCCACCATCAAGAAGGAGCATACTTCTGCACAGGTGTTTGTGTACAGCCATGGCCAGCAGTCTCTACCAATCAGTGAGGGTCTGACACACATCCCAACAGTTATGCATAAAGAGATGGAGGAGTGGCCTGAATGCAAATTGTAAATGGTCTCTCAAAAAGTATTTTATTTTCTATGCAATCTAAAAAACATACCAAAATTTTTTGGAATATCACTGTTCACTGTTTTCTAGCTTGACCAGGGTTAGTTTCAAAATGACTTGGCTTATTGCCAATCACTTCAAAACCAAAATCGACACTATTCGTGATGAGATATTCAGCATCCAGCTTCCTCCACCAACCAACACATCAGGTCCAACACTACACTTAAAGCGGGGTTTCACCTTAAAAAAAATTTTTTTTTAAAAGTCAGCAGCTAAAAAAAAAGTCGCTGCTGACTTTTAATAAGTACACTTACCCTCCCAGGGCGCCCGCGATGTCGTTCGTGGAGGCCGAGATGTCCCTCGGCTATCCGGATCCAGCGCCACCATCCTCAGTAAGGGAAACGGCTTCCCGTTTCCTACTGCGCATGCGCGAGTCGGCGCACGGCCTACTGCGCATGCGCGAGTCAGCGCGGCCTACTGCGCATGCGCGAGTCTTATTTGTGAATGGGGGACGCGGTGTGTTTTGGGACACAGTTCTCATAACACACTGCGCCCCATTCACCTGAAGACGGAAGAAGAGAAGATCACTGCGGCGCTGGAGGAGGCAGATTAGGACGATCTGCCTAGCAACAGCCATTTCTGGTAATTTTTTTTTTTTTAAATTGTTACTAACATTTTTTCAAGTTTTCATTTTCAGGGTGTCCCACCACTTTAACACTTTCCTTCTTTAACCCTGTTACCACTGAGGAAATTGTCAAACTCCTTTCCACAGCCCACCTCACCACCTGTCCCCTGGACCCAGTCCCCTTGGAATTACTGCAACCACCTTCCTGAGCTATCCCTAAACTCTCTAACCCACATCTTCAACCTCTCCCTCTCCTGTGGTATTTTTCCCTCCCCACTCAAACATGCACTGGTTACCCCCATACTTAAAAAACCCTCACTGGACCCCACCTGTTTGAATAACTTAAGACCCATCTCCCTGCTCCCGTTTGCCTCCAAGCTTCTTGAACTCCTTGTCCACAACCGTATGAGTTGCTGCCTCGCTGACAACAACCTTCCCGATTTCCTACTGTCCGGCTTCCACCCACAACATTCCACTGAAACTGTCCTACTAAAACTCACCAACGACCTATTACCTGCTAAATCCAATGGCCAGTACACCATACTCGTTGACCTTTCTGCTGCCTTTGACACAGTTGTCCACCCACTCCTCCTCAATAAACTTCACTCCCTTGGACTCCATGATTCTGCTCTTTCCTGGTTCTCCTCTTATCTATCTCAGTGCACTTTGTGTGTTACATACAACACCATCTCCTCCGCTCCTCTTCCTCTTTCTGTTGGGGTACCCCAAGGCTCTGTCCTTGGGCCCCTCCTATTCTCGCTCTATACCTCTTTCCTGGGCCAGTTGATAACCTCCCATGGCTTCCAAAACCACCTCTATGCTGATGACACCCAGATCTATCTCTCCACTCCTCAACTCACCCCCTCGATCTCCTCACAGATCACAAAAACTTACTGAGTGACATATCAGTATGGATGTCACACAACTTCCTCAAACTCAATCTTTCTAAAACTGAGCTTGTATAATTTCCTTCTCCCCAATCCCCTCCCCATGATTTTACCATTGAGATCAACGGCACAACCGGGGGTCCCCCCACACATGCCAGGGTGCTGGGTGTAATCCTAGACTCTGACCTCTCCTACACCCCCCCCCCAAGCATTAAAGTGGTTGTAAACCCTCAGATACAAGTTAATCTTAGCAGCAACTACATAACACAGGCAGCTGATCGCTGCCTGTGAAAGTGCACTTACTTGTGTAGTTTCGATATAAATCATCTTTTTATTGTCGATGACGTCATGCGCGATTGCACAGTATGCACTTTCCTTAGCGGCGTGTATATTATGCCATTTGTTTATTCCTTGCTTGTCTAGAATTTACTGTGTGTGAGATTCTCCTCTGAACGGCACAGAGGAGAACTCTCGCGATGCAGAAATAACTACAGCCTTGATAGTCATTTCATGTTGTTTCCGAATGCTCTGTTGCCGTAGTAATGGCAATCGAGATCGAGGCTTGGTTACGACGCTATGGCGCATGCGCGAGATTTCGTCAGGGATACGAACTAAGGGCGTAAATGACCCGGAAGATACTGAAAAATAAAACTACTAAAAAAGGTACTACTAGCGCTCGTTTTGGAGTACTTTATATATCTTTTGCTTGGATAAGTAAAAAAAACATAGAAATATTTGAAAAAGAAAAATTTTTTTGGCGGGGTTTACTTCATCTTTAACCTTCACAATATTTCCAGAATACGCCCCTTCCTGACTAACGACACCACAAAGCAACTTATTCACTCCTTGGTTATTTCTCACCTTGACTACTGCAACTCCCTCCTCACTGGCCTACCCTTACACAGGCTCCTCCCCCCTTCAGTATATTATGAATGCTGCTGCCAGACTAATACACCTCACTAACCGATCCGTGACTGCTCCTCTCTGCCAATCTCTTCACTGGCTTCCTCTCCCCTAACCAAATAAAATTCAAAATACTAACCAGAACATACAAGACCATCCACAACATCACCCCCAGCTACACCACCAACCTCATCTGCAGATATCGCCCAAATCGTCCCCTCCGCTCCTCCCAAGACCTCCACCTCTCTAGCTCCCTTGTTATTTCCTCCTATGCTTGCCTCCAGGACTTCTCCAGAGCCTCTCCCATCCTCTGGATCTCCCTGCCCCAGTATGTCCAGTCAGTCCCTACTCTGTTCGCTTTTAGGCGATCCTTGAAAACTCACTTATTCAGGGAAGCCTAGCCTACCTCCACCTAAGAACTGTACATGCCTTCAAACTAAACCTGAGAGTGTGCACTTTCAGGCCATATCCATTATATAACTATAGCTTGAATATGTTTTGGTAAATACCTGAAAAATACAAAAATTGTGCCTCAAATAGATATGGACATAACTGTATGTATATATATATATATATATATATATATATATATATATAATATACATATACACACACACACACACACACACAGGAAGCACACGCTTGTTATTTTATTTTTTAGGAACCAGGGACAGAGCAAAAGATGGAAAAAACTTGAAAACTCTATAATTTCCTTTGAATTGTATAGAAAGTTATTTTTTGCAGTGACAGCGAAACGCATCCTACAACCGGCAATGGAATAGATGGACGGAGAGATCCTCTTACAGTCATAACCCAGCAATGTGACACGGGATCATTACAAGGCACGTTCCCACTGTAATCATATATGTCCGGCACCTGAGCTGCACCTTGCAACAATGCAATATTAACTTACATCGCAGGTGGTAGAAGTAAAGGTGTCACCATTCATTATCTTTGTGTTCCATACTCCTTTGCATCATGATTATCCCTAATGGCGCGTACACACGGCCGGAACTTGCCGACGGACTAAGCTCAGTCAGCATTTCCAACGGAAAGATTTAGAACATGCTTTATATCCAAGTCTGTCGGAAATTCCGGGAGAAAAAGTCCGATAGGGCATACACACAGTCGGAATGTCCGATGAAAAGCTCCCATCAGACTTTTTCTGCCGGAAAAAAAGGCTCATTTCACATTTGTACGACTTCAAAGTTGCGCCAACTTTGGAGTGCAACTTTGACGCAACTTTGGATGGGTGCAACTTGGATATGATTTTGGCTTTGACCAGTGATAATGGACAACTGTTGCATTGTATACCATTCAAGTACGACTTTCATGCAACTTTTGAAAGTTAACATAGAAATCTATGGCCCAACAGTTGCATGAAAGTCGGGACCAAAGTAGTGAATGAACTACTTTGAAGTCACTGCAACTTTAAGTCGCACATATATGAATGGTTATCATTGCTAAACATGAGGAACGACTTGTCATGCGACTTTAATGTCCAAAGTTGCATGACAAGTCGCACAAGTGTGAATGGAGCCTAAAGCGAAAGTTTATTCTCTTTATATTTTGCCTTAATACTCCCTCCCCCTCCCATCAACACACTTATGAGGTCTTAACCACTTTAGCCCCGGAAGGATTTACAGTGAGGGGAAAAAAGTATTTGATCCCCTGCTGATTTTGTACGTTTGCCCACTGACAAAGAAATGATCAGTCTATAATTTTATTGGTCCGTTTATTTTAACAGTGAGAGACAGAATAACAACAAAAATAACCAGAAAAATGCATTTCAAAAAAGTTATAAATTGATTTGCATTTTAACGGCTTCCCGACGGGCGCACGACAATGTACATCGACAGAATGGCACGGACAGGCATAAGGGCGTACAGGTACGTCCCCTTTAAGATGCCGCCGTGCCATCGAGCGTCGCGCATATGCGCCGGTCGGGACCCCCGTGAGTCCGGCCGCGGGTCCCGCGGACTCGATCACTGCGGGGATACCGGCGATCGTCTCACGGGATGGCTGAACGAGGAGATGCGGAAGTAAACAGCATCTTCACCGTTCTGCCGAGCAACTAGTGACAACGATCTCTGCTCCCTGTGATTGGAGCAGAGATCAGTGTTCACTAGCTCACAGCAACGCCCCCCCACAGTTAGAAACACGCCTCTAGGAACACTTAACCCCTACACTGCCACCTAGTGGTTAACCCCTTCACTGCCAGTGTCATTTACCCAGGAATCACTGCATTTAAATAGCACTGATTGCTGTATAAATGACAATGGTCCCAAAAAGGTCTAAAAATGTCCGATGTGTCCGCCATAATGTCACAATAAAAATCGCTGATCGCCGCCATTACTGGTAAAAAAAAATTATTAATAAAAATGCTATAAAACTATCCCCTAGTTTGTAAACGCTATAACTTCTGCGCAAACCAATCAATAATCACTTATTGCGATTTTTTTTTTACCAAAAATATGTAGAAGAATACGTATTGGCCTAAACTGAGAATTTTTTTTTTATAAATTTTTGGGGGATATTTATTATAGCAAAAAGTAAAAAATAATGTGTTTTTTTTCAATATTGACGCTCGTTTTTTGTTTATAGCGCAAAAAATAAAAACCGCAGGGGTGATCAAATACCACCAAAAGAAAGCTCTATTTGTTGGGGAAAAAAAGGACGTAAATTTTGTTTGGGAGCCACGTCGCACAACCGCGCAATTGTCAGTTAAAGCGACGCAGTGCCGAATCGCAAAAAGTGGTCTGGTCTTAAGCCAGAAAAATGGTCCGGTCTGAAAGTGGTTAATGAGTGAAATAAGTATTTGACCCCTTCGCAAAACATGACTTGGTACTTGGTGGCAAAAACCTTGTTGGCAATTACAGAGGTCAGACGTTTCTTGTAGTTGGTCACCAGGTTTGCTCAAATCTCAGTAGGGATTTTGTCCTCTTTGCAGATCCTCTCCAAGTCATTAAGATTTCGAGGCTGACAATTTGTAACTCGAACCTTCAGCTCCCTCCACATATTTTCTATGGGATTAAGGTCTGGAGACTGGCTAGGCCTTAATGTGCTTCTTCTTGAGCCACTCCTTTGTTGCCTTGGCCGTGTGATTTGGGTAATTTTCATGCTGGAATACCCATTTACGACCCATTTTCAATGCCCTGGCTGAGGGAAGGAGGTTCTCACCCAAGATTTGATGGTACATGGCCCCGTCCATCGTCCCTTTGATGCAGTGAAGTTGTTCTGTCCCCTTAGCAGAAAAACACCCCCAAAGCATAATGTTTCCACCTCCATGTTTTACGGTAGGGATGGTGTTCTTGGAGTCATAGGCAGCATTCCTCCTCCTCCAAACATGGCGAGTTGAGTTGATGCCAAAAAGCTTGATTTTGGTCTCATCTGACCACAACACTTTCACCCAGTTCTCCTCTGAATCATTCAGATGTTCATTAGCAAACTTCCGACTGGCCTGTACATGTGATTTCTTGAGCAGGGGGACCTTGCCGGTAAGGACAGGCCAACAGTTCAGCCCGAGCATAAGTTCGGGCTAAACTTTTGTTGTTTCGGTCATTTGGCGAACATCCGAACAAACGGGTCGTTCAATGCATTGCGGAGCTGAACAGTCCATTGCAAGCCCTGATTGGCTGAAGCAGTGAAAGCTTCAACCAATCAAGGCAACAGAGCACTGTCAGAGTCATGATTGGGCACTGTCATCATGACTTTATCCAATCATGGCTCATTCCCTCCCCACAGTAAAAAAGTATTCTTTCATTGGCAGCCATTTTCAGTGTGATCTTGCCGTGGAGAGAGATAGAACAGGGCTCTGTTCAGTGCTATTAGCTGTTAGTTTGTGTGCTATACTGTGCTTTTTTGCTTCAATTGTCAGTGTAGAATAATAGTTTAGTGCCAGTCTAGAGATAGTGTGAGTGTAGTGAGGAGGACCATCATTCAGCTTTGCAGCTAGAGTAGGGACAGCTCAGATAGTTGCACTGTAGTGTAGTAAGACCATGCCAGTAATCTTTACATTAGTGTATAGCTAGAGTAGGAACAGTTCAGATAGCATCAGTGTAGTGACGGTCTATTTGATTGCGTTTGTTTGCCATTTGATTGCCAGTTTAATGCCATATAGTTTTTTGTGCGTTACTGCCAGTTTAACGCCATATAGTTCTGTGTGCTTTACTGACAGTTTAACCCCATTTACTTCTGTGTGCGTTACTGCCAGTTTAACTTCATATCGTTTTGTGCGTTACTGCAAGTTTAACGCCATTTACTTCTGTGTGTGTTACTGCCAGTTTAACGCCATATAGTTTTGTATGCGTTACTCCCAGTTTAACGCCATATAGTTTTTTGTGCGTTATTGCCAGTTTAACGTCATATAGTTTTGTGTGTTGCTGCCAGTTTAACGCCATATACTTTTGTGTGCGTTACTGCCAGTTTAATGCCATATAGTTCTGTGTGCATTACTGCCAGTTTAACGCCATATAGTTTTTTGTGCGTTACTGCCAGTTTAACGCCATATAGTTCTGTGTGCGCTACTGCCAGTTTAATGCCATATTGTTTTTTGTGCGTTACTGCCAGTTTAACGCCATATAGTTTTGTGTGCATTACTGCCAGTTTAACGCCATATAGTTCTGTGCGTCACTGTAAGTTTAGCGCATTATATGGCAGTATATTATAGTGTATCTGCGGAGTGTGTCTGTGTAGTGTGAGTACTCAAATTAAAGTGCACCAAACACGCCTTTACATTGATTAAAGTGCATCTACGTACAGATTTCCATTTCTTCTTTACATTGTCACAGTCCTGCTAAAAATCGCTGATCGCTGCTATTACTAGTGGAAAAAAAAAATTCCATAAATATATCCCATAGTTTGTAGACGCTATAATTTTTGCGCAAACCAATCAATATACACTTATTGTGATTTTTTTTTTTTTATATAATACAAAAAACATGTCGCGGAATACATATTGGCCTAAATTGATGAAGACAAGGTCCATAAAGACATGGATGAGTGAGTTTGGGGTGGAGGAACTTGACTGGCCTGCACAGAGTCCTGACCTCAACCCGATAGAAAACCTTTGGGATGAATAAGTGCGGAGACTGCGAGCCAGGCCTTATACACCCCTGAGGAAAGAATGAACTTCTGAAACGCGTCAGTTTCAGTCACAGTATCCTTATTGCGGCTGCTTCTGGAATGTGTAGAACTGTAATCCATGATTTGCATATTGTTGGCCTGACTGCACACCAGCCCTAATATGTTTTTAAAGAATTTTGTGAGTAAAACTTGTATTCAATACTCTTATAAATGCGTTTTGCCAATTTATACTACATAGTGATGTACTAATATGGCACAGGCCTTAAAAGACCCATTAGGGGGTTCTCTCTTCTCGTTCTTATTAAATTGGAATGTTGGCCTGACTCTCCTGTCGACCATACCCCCATCTTCTTTCATATCTAGACATGTGCAATTCGTTTAGTTACAAATTCGTTTTCCGTTCAAATTCGTTATATTCGTTCATTCGTTATCGTACGAATGAACGAATGGTTTACTAAAAATTCTAATCGAAAAGAACGAATATGAAAAAACAACGAAAATACGAAATAATTAAATTAGAAACAACGAATGAAAATCCGAAAAACTAAAACAGAAACAACGAAAATACCGAAAATAGATTCAAAAATACCAAAAATCTAAATGAACGAAAAATCGAAATTACGAATATTCGGAAAAAAGGAAATCAAAACAATGAAAATACGAAATAACGAAAATCCTGCGGATCGAGAATTCGAAAGAACGAATTTGTTAGTTCTGATTCTGAAAAATATTCCATCCAGAGTCCAGATAGGGTGTGGTTGGGTCGGAGGCACTGTGTTTTGGTGGATTTTTGAGTTAAGTTCTGACTTGTGAGAGAGAAATTCTTTGTTTCTTAACCACTTCACTACCGCCCATAGTCATATGACGCCCACAAGGTGGATCTACCATCCTGGGTGGGCGTCATATGACGTCCTCGCATTCCCGGCCGCCTGGGGGGCGCGCGCGCGCGCGCCCGCGGCATCGCTCGGAACATGGTGCGAGTGCCCGGCGGCCGCGATGTCCGCCGGGCACCCGCGATTGCCCGTTAAAACAACGGGACCGTGCGGGACCGTGGAGCTGTGTGTGTAAACACACAGCTCCACGTCCTGTCAGTGGAGAGGAGACCGATCATGTGATCCCAGTACGGAGGAACACATGATCGGTCTCCTCCCTTGAGTCCCCTCCCCCCACAGTTAGAATCACTTCTATTAGGCTACTTTCACACTGGAGCGGTGGGGGCGCTGGCGGTAAAGCGGCGCTATATTTAGCGCCGCTTTACCGGTGTTTTAGCGGCGCATTGCGGCCGCTCGCGGGGTGTTTTTTACCCCCCGCGAGCGGCCGAAAAAGGGTCAATACCGCCCGCAAACCGCCGCTATAGCGGCGTTTTGCGGGCGGGTTCGGCGCGCTCCCCCCATTGTTTTCAATGGGACCGGGCGCTATAGGAGCGGTAAATATACCGCTCCTATAGCGAGCCAAAGATGCGGCTTGCAGGACATTTTTGAGCGTCCTGCAAGCGCACCGCTTCAGTGTGAAAGCCCTCGGGCTTTCACACTGAAGGAACAGCAACAGCTGTTTCGGGTCGGTTTGCAGGCGCTATTCTTAGCGCAATAGCGCTTGCAAACCGCCCCAGTGTGAAAGGGGCCTTAGGGAACACATTAACCCCTCCAGCGCCCCCTAGAGTTAACCCCTTCCCTGCCAGTCACATTTACACAGTAATCATTGCAATTTTATAGCAACGATCGCTGTGTAAATGTGAATGGTTCCAAAAATGTGTCAAAAGTGTCCGAAGTGTCCGCCGCAATGTCGCAGTCACGAAAAAAAAAAAAATCGCAGATCGCCGCCATTACTAGTAAAAAAAAAAAAAAAAAAATTCAATAAATCTATCCCCTATTTTTGTAGACGCTATAACTTTTGCGCAAACCGATCAATATACGCCTATTGCGATTTTTTTTACCAAAAATATGTAGAAGAATACGTATCGGCCTAAACTGAGGAAAATTTTTTTTTTTTTAAAAAAAAATGGGATATTTATTATAGCAAAAAGTAAAAAATATTGTGTTTTTTTTCAAAATTGTCGCTCTTCTTTTGTTTATAGCGCAAAAAATAAAAACCGCAGAGGTGATCAAATACCACCAAAAGAAAGCTCTATTTGTGGGAAAAAAGGACGTCAATTTTGTTTGGGTGTAACGTCGCACGACCGCGCAATTGTTAGTTAAAGCGACGCAGTGCCGAATCGCAAAAAGTGCTCTGGTAAGGAAGGGTGTTTAAAAGCCCTGTATTGAAGTGGTTAAACATATAAATAACATACACATTACATAAAATTATGAATTATGCTCCGCTTACTAATCTATGAAAACAATGTTACGAAAGTACGAATAAATCAATCTCACGAAAGTACGAATGTAACTAAATCTACGAATTTTGAATCAACGAAAATTTGATTAACGGAAATACGAATCATTTCAAATCAACAAAAATATAGCTCTTCCGAAAATACGAATGCGTCCGAATACGAAATATACCGAAAATACGAATTTCGAATAAACGAAAATTAGACTAACGGTAATACGAATCAACGAAAAAATAACTCTTACGAAAATACGAACGAGTCCGAATAGGAACACCGACAACTTACGAAATTACAAATCGTTACGAATCAACGGAAATGAACAGAAACAAAACTAAACAAATTTTTCTATTGTGCACATGTCTATTCATATCTGGTTGAGGTCAGGATTCTGTGCAGGCCAGTCAGGTTCCTCCAGCCCACTGGTGCGCAGTCATGTTGGAACAAGAAGGGGCCATCCCCAAACTGTTCCCACAATGTTGGGGGCATGAAATTGTCCAAAATATCTTGGTATGTTGACGCCTCAAGAGTTCTCTTCACTGGAACTAAGGGGCCAAACCCAACCCCTGAAAAACAACCCCCACACCATAATCCCCCCTCCACCAAATGATTTGGTCCAGTGCACAAATCAAAGTCCATAAAGACATGGATGATCGAGTTTGGGGTGGAGGAACTTGCTGGCCTGCACAGAGTCCTGACCTCAACCTGATAGAACACCTTTGGGATGAATCAGAGCGGAGACTGTGAGCCAGGACTTCTCGTCCAACATCAGTGCCTGACCTCTGAAATGTGCTTCTGGAAGAATGGTCAAACATTCCCATAGACACACTCCTAAACCTTGTGGACGGCCTTCCCAGAGGAGTTGAAGCTGTTATAGCTGTAAAGGGTGGGCCAACTCAATACTGAACCCTACGGACTAAGACTGGGATGCCATTATTATTATTATTATACAGGATTTATATAGCACCAACAGTTTATGCAGCGCATCACAATATAAAAAGGAGACACTACAGTTATAATACAATAAAATACAAGAGGATTAACCTCCCTGGCCGTATGATTATGTCAGGAATTTTGTACCAAAAGCGGTACAATTATTTTGCATGGAAATTTGGCGTTTTATATTGTAGGCCTGCAGCTCTTATGAAATAACTCTTAAATCTGTCCAAAGCAGAGTCTAGTAGACATCCCGGGTACGATAAAGTCTGAAACACAAAATTATAAATTATAATTGTAGCGGGGTCGTACCCCTTTTAGGGGAAAAGACTACATTCCCCATAATCCCCCAGGCTCCCGGGAGGATTGTTTCCGCCCGAGAGGCTTCTAGAGGAAGGTGATAAAAGGGAAGAGGAGGGACCGCCTCTTCCTCTTCTGACTGAGCTGGTGGCGCGGAGATTGGTTCCTGAGGAGACACCTGTGCGGACCGGGACTGCTGAAGGCCTGAAGCCTGGGCCTTGCAGCAGGTGGAGAGAGACTCTCACCCCTCAGTGTCAGCAGCAGCGGAGCGGAGACTTTTCCCTACAGTCGGTCGGTCGGAGACAGGACCGGAACGCAGGGGCTGTGACGGAGGAGACCGGACGCCGCCATTGGAGGGACCGGAGCTGAGGACGGTACCCCAGGATTGGTGAGAGAGCTGAAAGGCTCATCCTGCATTGCTACACACACTTTCATGCCTATTGAACTGCCTAGGCACAATTTACCTCAGAGCAGCAAATGTTACTTTCTGTGGATTACAAATACACCATTTAAAGCTACATGTGCACCACCTCTACAGATTTATTGCCGGTGAAGAACACTGTACTAGTACAAGGACTGAGCTCTATTGCTAGGGATCAGGCCTGGTCCGTTAGGTAGGCGCAGATAGATTTATTGCACCTCAGGGGTGCATAGCAGACGGTCGCACACTTGGCGCTCCGTTCCCCATTGCTATTTTGAGTCATATATGTGTGTACATGTTAAAGTGCATATTGCAGGGACCTGCTAAAGTGTTATAAGTCAAATGTTTGATGCATGTTACTATTTCTTTTTCTTACTGCCAAAGTAAAGCCAGTTATTCTTATCTCAGCAGTCTGCTTGTGAGTTTGAATCCATCACACTAAAGCCCCATACACACGGTCGGACTTTTTCATGGATTCTGTCCGATCGGACAATGTTGTTGAAAAATCAGACCGTGTGTATGCACCATCGGACAGTGTTCGTCGGTTTGTCCGACAGACAAAGTCTTATCTCCTGCTGGAAAGATTTGCCGTCAACCCGGTCCGATCACACCAAACCCGATCGTGTGTACGCTTGTCCGACCGGACAAAGTGCTACGCATGCTCAGATCACATTACAAGACCAAAGCTATTGGCTACTAGCCTCTACGTAGTCCCGTCGTAGGCAACAAACGTCACCACGTTCAGAATGATCGGATTTTCCGACAACTTTGTCCGACCGTGTGTACGCAACACCAACATCGGACAAAGTACGACGGACATGATCCAACGGACCTGGTCCGCGGATAATCCGAGCGTGTGTATGGGGCTTAAGAGTATAAGTGATGTTTATATGTGCATAGATACATACCCCTTTACTAACTGTGCCAGAGTGGGTAGAGCAAATTGCCGGGGGTTGGTGGAGCTGTACTCAGGGACCCAAAACAAACCAGCGGCCCTCTTAACTGGGGGTATCGCTACATAATATAATAAATAACTATAAAAATGATTCAATAATGTAATCAAATCAAAAACACTGAAATTTGCTCAGTTGCAGAATTGCTTTCATTAGATTTAGTGTTTGTTGACGAATTTCCCCACAAATCGCTATCGCTCAATTCTGCAAGTGATTCTAATTTATTATCGCTGTTTTCTAGCTGGTCTAAAATCACTTTTGACATAAAGGGACACTTTTTGGTTGCTATGGACAATCTCCAGTTTCCAGGCAGAAAAAAAAATGTATTTATAATATAAAAGTGCATGCAGGGCACTGGACAGACCACTAGGGACAAAGGGGATGTGTCATTTTTTTATACAGTACTGTATATGTATCCTGTGTTTTTTACTTTTTTGAATTTGGCGCCGATCTCCGCTCCCGTGCGCCGCAACTTCGCAGGGAACGGAGCTCAGCGGCACTCGGGCACTGTGTGAATCTAGCGGAGGAGCACGCACACACGGCGGGGAGACATCGCAGGATCCCTGCTGTGTGTGTGTGAGCTCCTCCGCTCGATTCACACAGGGCCCGAGTGCCGCTGAGCTCCGTTCCCTGCGACCCCGAGTGCGATCCCGAGTCTGGCTCGGGGGTTACCGCTTATGGTACTGAAGTTCCACCCCGAGCCAGACTCGGGAATATCGCCAGGGGGGTTAAAAGGGCCCTGCTCAGAAGAGCTTACAATCTAATAAGGTGGGGCAGGTGGTACAAAAGGTTGTAACTGTTGGGGAATGAGCTGATGGAAGTGGTAGAAGATTAGTTGGAGACATGATAGGCTTCCCTGAAGAGATGAGTTTTCATGGGGTCGCCTGAAGGTAGCTAGAGTAGGGGATAGCCGGACCGGTGGAGGTAGCGAGTTCCAGAGGATGGGAGAGGCTCTGGAGAAATCCTGGAGACGAGCATGGGAGGAGGAAACGAGAGAGCTTGAGAGTAGGAGGTCTTGAGAAGAGCGGAGAGGACGGTTTGGGTGAAATTTGGTGACAAGATTGTTCATGTCCATTAAAGTTCATGTGTGTGTAAACTAATGCGGCGTACACACGGTCGGAATTTCCGATGGAAACAGTCTGATGGGAGCTTTTCATCAGATTTTCCGACCGTGTGTACGCCCATCGGTCTTTTTCTGTCGGAATTTCCGAAGGACTTTGGATTGAGTACCTGTTCTTAATTTTTCAGACGGAAAACCTTTCTATCGGATTTTCTGATCATGTGTATGCAATTCCGACACGCAGAATTCCGACGCATGCTCGGAAACAATTCTACGCATGCTCGGGAGCATTAAACTTCTCTTTTA
Source organism: Lithobates sylvaticus (assembly GCA_028564925.1). Lineage (NCBI taxonomy): Eukaryota > Metazoa > Chordata > Amphibia > Anura > Ranidae > Lithobates > Lithobates sylvaticus. The sequence continues at coordinate 28,362,385 of CM053027.1, forward strand.
TAGTGCCGTCGAATGTGTTGTATGTCGCTGTGTTATTGACCGTCGGAATTTGACGTGACCGTGTGTAGTCAAGACAGTTTGAGCGAAATGAAATAGGCAGACGTCCCAATACTTTTGACGATATAGCGTATGAACAATTTTACTAACACATGCCAAAGTTGCCAAACGGCATCCAGACGTTGAGATTTGTTTTACCTTCAGTCATTAAGGGGTTAAGCTACGAAGGCCGCTCTGTTTTTATACTGGATGGATTCAGAAATATGTGCAAAACGATCGTTTCTTATCTCTTGCGTGTTAATTCTGTGTTGCCACCGGCGTGCCGCTGAATTGCGGCGGGTATTACAGAACCGTTTATCTGGCGTGGCCTTTGTTTCGATCTCCTGTGGTTTGCAGTAGAAGCCGTACATTGCAGATCACCCCTCGCACCCTAATTAACGTGGAGAAATGTTGAATAAATGAATAATAAACACCAGAATGCTGAATGAGTGATTCTCGTTGTTCCTCGATATATATTCCAGCTGTGGATCTTCACCCCCCCCCCCCCATTTTTTTTTTCTTTAAATCCAACCCCCCCCCCCCCCCCCCCATATGTTATGTGTTTGAGAATGGTGGCCATGGGGCTGTGCGGACTAAAAAAAAAAAGGTAAAGAACTCGAAAAATATTAAAATTCTGCCAATTTAGATTGCAGAGGGGGCATCCGACATAAAAACTCCTAATTATTTATCTAGAAACAAATATAAACCAGTGTACCCTTGTAGCCGGGGGGATATTAAAAATAAGCAGCTGAGTCACTGATTAACAACCTTCCAACCGCCCCCTTAACTCAGCACAGAAACCGAAAGGGGCTGTGCCCAGGGCTGGGACAAGGTCTTTTAGGCCCCTTTCACACCGGGGCGTTTTTCATGCGGTGCAGCGCTAAAAATAGCGCCTGTTCACCGCATGAAAAAATCCGGCCCCTTTAACTCCAGTGTGAAAGCCGGCGGGCTTTCACACTGGAGCGGTGCGCTAGCAGGATGACAAAAAAAAAGTCCTGCTAGCAGCATCTTTGGAGCGGGATAGGAGCGGTGTGCTCCTATACCGCTCCTTCCCATTGAAAAGAATGGGAGACCGCGGTAAAACCGGCGGCGCTCTGCGGGGGGTGTTTAACCCTTTTTCGGCCGCTCGCGGGGGGTAAAACCGCACCGCGAGCGGCCGAAAACCGCGGTGAAAACGACGGTAAAGCAGCGCTAAATATAGCGCTGCTTTACCGTCACCGCGGCTCACCGCCCCAGTGTGAAAGGGGCCTAGAGCTGGGCGGGGGGGGGGAAATATGCCAAGCTGCGCCCCCACTCCCAAGGTGTATGAGCATTATGTGTCAGCAACCCCCCCCCCCCCCCCCCAAAAAAAACTGAGAACAAATCTGCATGCATACCCTATAAGCATAAAGTCTCCCTCCTCCTATTACCAATCCTCCTTCCCTGCTGAAATCCCCCCCCCCCCCCACAGCACAAATGCCCCTCCAAAAAAAATCACCCCCTTTTAGCACAAATCCCCCCCCCACCTGCCTCTTAGCACAACCCACACCCCTACTAATAAAAAAAAATATTAATAAAAATGCCATAAAACTATCCCCTATTTTGTAGACGCTATAACTTTTGCCTAAAGCAATCAATATACGCTTATTGCGATTTTTTTTTTTTTTTTTTACCAAAATACGTATCGGCCTAAACTGTAGAAGAAATTCGTTTTTTTATATATATTTTTTGGGGATATTTATTATAGAAAAAAGTAAAAAATATTGCTTTTTTTTTTTTTTTTTTAAATTGATTGCTTTTTTTTTTTTTTTTTTTTAAATTGACGCACCCCCCACACCCGCCTAGCAACGCCACTGATTAGGATTAAAACAGGTAGTGAGGAAATGACATATCACCTTCCCTGATGCCTGTCAAACGCTCTCTAAAAAGGGGTCGCTTTTCAGAGGATGACAACAGATGCCGCACTAGAAAACGACTCTTTAACCACTTGCCTACTGGCCACTTTCACCTTCTTCCTGCCCAGCCCAATTTTCACCTTTCAGCTGTCACACTTTGAATGACAATTGCGCGGTCGTGCAACACTGTACCCATATGAAATTTTTATAATTTTTTTTTTTCACACAAATAGAGCTTTCTTTTGATGGTATTTAATCACCACTGGGTTTTTTTGTTTTTTTTTTTTGCTTTACAAACAAAAAAAGACCAAAAATTTGGAAAAAAAAAACAAAAAAGCCGCGGCTTCTTTTTCCTTCACGCTGACAACCGCTGTTTTTTTATTTTTTGCTAAACAAACGAAAAAAAGACCAAAAGTTTAAAAAAAAAAAAAAGTTTTTCATATTTTGTTATAACATTTTGCAAAACAGGTAATTTTTCTGTGAAAGGAGAGTGGATAATAGGGATTATGGCAGCGCAAAGGTCAAAAGAAAATAAGGGTTGTTGACAATTCAATGCTTATTTGAGAAAATATATAATTTTATTTAGAATATTTTTGACAAAAAAAGAGGAAAATCAATGAAAAATAAATTTAACATTGAAAAATGCCTAGTGGCAAAAATACAAATGCTCAAAGGCCCCAATATTGAACAAATATTTACATTAAAGTTATAAACATGATTCGCTTAGTTCAAGGTACATGGTATTAACAAGAACAGATTATTCAATTATGTTGTATGGAAAAACCTGAATAGGTAATGCAGGCCATTTTAATATCCGACATGTTTCGCCATGAAAATGGCTTCCTCAGGGCTGGCCTGCTAGGCAAAGAATTATATCTGTATAAAGGAAATAACAAAAGTTACTGATAGTACATGGACCAGAAATTCCATACTCTGGATAAGGGGCAGGGAAGAGGAGGTGAGGAGGAGGGCAGGAGAGTGCATCCATTTATCCACCCAGTCAGTCCAAACTAGAATGGACTAACATACCTCAAAACCCCGGCTTACCCTGAATTCACTAGCAGGTGGTATGAGAGATGGGGATCGGCAAGAACCAAGACTGGGTAGCCCGATGGACGCCTTTCAGTAGGTAGCAGAAGACATACTAGACCTAGCAATAAGTGTCAGAATTAGATTACATATACTAGAGATAATCGTTATTTCAAAATGATGAGTTAAGCACAGTGTTGCCCAATTGTGGAGAAATAATCCACAAGTGTATGGCATATCACTGTGAGAGGACTAAAGTCTCAGTGCTTACTTTAATTTTTTAAAACAAGAAGCTAAAATTAGGTAGACTCGGACAAAATAGGGCATGGATGGTAAGGAGGCACTTGAAAAGGGTTAATATATGGAGTATTAGCATGGATTAATTAGTAACAATTCGTTGGTCATTAGAGTATGGCTAGGGTGGAGAGCAACATACCTGCATATGGTTAGGTTGATATAAACTGAGGGACTGGCTAGTAGTCTGTTCCAAAGGGATTTAAAGTTGGTAGGTATAGGCAGGGTATTATCCCCTAGGAGCAATGGGGAGTATTGAATACATTTTAGAGAGCTACGGATGAGTATGTAAAGAAGCGAGTAATGTGAATTAAATTGGAATAAAGAGGAACTTACTTTTAGAAATAGGTGTAACAACATCAGGCGCCTCCAATGTCCGGTACTCGAATGAGTGCCGGTGCCGGCTATAAGTAATGTCTCCCAGATTGGAGGGCGTGGTAGCTCTCGAACCAGGGCCGGTCCGTCCCGGGGTGCACGGGGTGCAGTGCACCCAGGCGCCACAGAGGTGGGGGCGCTGGAGCGCCAGAGTGCTCCGCTCCCTCCTCCTCTCCTTGTCCGTAGGCGGCGCGGCTCTCTCCGCCCGTCGCGGCCGCGGTCGCGGGAGCGGCCGCGCAGTGACGCCACGGAGGGGAGGAGGGGAGGGGAGGAGGGGAGGAGGGGAGGGGGTGGGGCGCGGCGCTCCGTGGCCGAGCCCGACTTGAACAGAGCGTGTGTGATGCTGGTGCTTGTGGGCAGGAGGCGGAAGTTAAACACAGGAGGAGTCCTGTGTTTAACTTCCGCCTTCTGCCCACAAGCACCAGCATCACACACGCTCTGTTCTCCACCCGGGCGGCGCGGCTGCACACTGTCCTCTCCAGCTGCCGCCCGGGTGGTTTTAATTAGCCTAGTGGTGGGGGGGTGGTTTGTCTAGGGGGGGTCTATACCAATGTGGGGGGGGGTAGTTTGTCTAGGGGGGGTCTATACTAATGGGGGGGGGGTTGTCCTGGGGGGGTCTATACTAATGTGGGGGGGGTTGTCCTAAGGGGTCTATACTAATGTGGAGGGGTTGTCCTGGGGGGTCTATACTAATGGGGGGGGGGGGGTGGTTTGTCCTGGGGGGGGGGGGTCTATACTAATGTGGGGGGGTTTGTCCTGGGGGGTCTATACTAATGTGGGGGGGGGGGGGTTTGTCCTGGGGGTCTATATCAATGTGGGGTGGGGGGGGTTGGGGGGGGTTTGTCCTGGGGGTCTATACTAATGTGGGGGGGTGGTTTGTCCTGGGGGGGTCTATACCAATGTGGGGGGTGGTTTGTCCTGGGGGGGTCTATACTAATGTGGGGGGGGTTTGTCCTGGGGGGGGGGGGTCTATACTAATGTGTGGGGGGGGGGTGTCCTGGGGGGTCTATACTAATGTGGGGGGGGTTTGTCCTGGGGGGTCTATACTAATGTGTGGGGGGGGTTGTCCTGGGGGGTCTATACTAATGTGGGGGGGTTGTCCTGGGGGGTCTATACTAATGTGGGGGGGGGGGGTTGTCCTGGGGGGTCTATACTAATGTGGGGGGTTTGTCCTGGGGGGTCTATACTAATGTGGGGGGGGGTTGTCCTGGGGGGTCTATACTAATGTGGGGGGGTTTGTCCTGGGGGGGTCTATACTAATGTGGGGGGGTTTGTCCTGGGGGTTCTATACTAATGTGGGGGGTCTATACTAATGTGGGGGGGGGTTTGTCCTGGGGGGTCTATACCAATGTGGGGTGGGGGGGTTTGTCCCGGGGGGTCTATACTAATGTGGGGGGGGTGGTTTGTCCTGGGGGGGTCTATACCAATGTGGGGGGGTGGTTTGTCCTGGGGGGTCTATACTAATGTGGGGGGGGGGGTTTGTCCTGGGGGGTCTATACTAATGTGGGGGGGGGGTTTGTCCTGGGGGGTCTATACTAATGTGGGGGGGTTGTCCTGGGGGGTCTATACTAATGTGGGGGGGGGGGTTGTCCTGAGGGGTCTATACTAATGTGGGGGGTTTGTCCTGGGGGGTCTATACTAATGTGCGGGGGTCTGTACTAATGTGGGGGGGGGGGTTGTCCTGGGGGGTCTATACGAATGGAGGGGGTGGTTTGTTCTGGGTTGGGGGGGGGGGTCTGTACTAATGGGGGGGGGGGGGGTGGTTTGTTCTGGGGGGTTTGTACTAATGTAGGGGGGAAAGGTTTGTCCTGAGGGGGGGTCTATACTGATAAAGGGGGGTGTTTTGTCCTGGGGGTCTATACTAATGGGGGGGGTCTGTCCTGAGGGAGGTATTTATACTTAGTGAAGGGTCTGCACTGACGGAGGGGGGGTCTATACTTAATGGAGTGGGGTCTGTACTGAGGGACGACTATAGTTGGTGGAGGGGGTGATACCATGTTTTACTGCACCAGGTGACACCAACCCTAGTGATGCCACTGCAGCTGCGGGCTCTTATTTCCCCTCTCCCTCACCTCCTCGTGCGCTGCTGTACTAATGAGCGGCGCACTATGTTTCTTCCCCCGCCTTCATAACGGCCAGGGAAGAAAAAACAAAGGAGCAAAGAAAAGGATTGTGGGACATGTGGTCCCAAGGACTGGCAGCCCCACTGTAACACAGAAACTGCAGCCCACACAGCATGCTCAGCTGAATGGGAGAGAGAAAGCCAGGAGCCCGGGGAAGCTTTCAGGGAAGGGCACCCAGGACTCCAGAGGGAGAGGGCAGTGCTGAGAGGACACCATCAGAGAGAGAAAAAGCCACACAGCCTGGCGCCATCCCTGGTGGAGAAAGGAATGGAGTCATTGCAGGAATACAGATCTGGGCTCTACCCAGCGGAGTCACCACGGGCAATTCAGAGTGAGCTGACTCCTGATCAGAGGAACCGTTGTTGCTGTATCGCTGGGTCAGGTGAGAGGGCCGATCGGCCATTATTTACTACCATCTCTTGTAACATGTCTGCAGTCTCTGACCGTCTCCTGTATTGTGTGCAGCCTGACCATCTCCTGTACTATGATTGCAGTCTCTGACTGTCTCTAGTATCATGTCTACAGTCTCTGACCATCTCCTGTACTATGTCTGGGGGCTCTTTCTAATAGACTCTCTAACAGAAGCCCCCTCTGTGTGCATCAGAGAGACTCCCCTCCAGGTCTCATTAGTGTACGCTCTTCCTGTATTTTATTTATTGGTAAAAGATCATGGGAGGATCCCAGGGTAACGAAGACTTCTTACGGGAACATCTCTGTGTTGAAGTCGTTGTCATAGAAACATTTGTAAAGGGGAGGAGTTGGTAAGATGACCACGCCCACGTGGGGGCGCCAGAAATATTTCTGCATCCAGGCGTCTGTGACCCTAGGATCGGCCCTGTCTCGAACACACATTTTCCTTCCTACCACTGCGATCTCTGCCTTGGACCTCAAGCCAGCATACCCCACGGAACCCATTGATACGACACTCAGTTATTTCAAGGAAACTTGCCGAAAACTGCACATCTCCTCTAACCCTGGACCCCTTACATCTGTAAAACTCAATCCAACATTCCCACCCGGTATGTCCTTACACTTTTTGTCAGACACCTGGTAAACACACAGAGGTTCTAGCCTACCACTTCTTCCATCTGGGCCTACATCTGGAGTGTTCCCCCCTACCAGCTAGCACAGATAATTATGCCTTTCCTCTCTGGACATATTTCAAGATCAGACATTTCCTAAAAGAAGCTGTCGTGTCTCCTCCGTCTCTCGTCCGCTCACCCCTTTCAAACAGATATGATCTCACTCTACACCCCTACAGCATGTGATCTCCATCATCTATAACATACTCTCCTCAGATAGCTTGATGAAAACTAACAAAGCCTATTTAAGCTTGGAAAGAGACCTGCAAAATAGAGGTGACAGAGGCACAATGGGAAAACATACAGTGGTGTGAAAAAGTGTTTGCCCCCTTCCTCATTTCCTGATCCTTTGCATGTTTGTCACACTAATGTCACAATAGTCAAGGACAACACAAGTAAACACAAAATGCAATTTGTAAATGAAGGTGTTTATTATTAAAGGTGAAAAAAAATCCAAACCATCATGGCCCTGTGTGAAAAAGTGATTGCCCCCTAAACCTAATAACTGGTTGGGCCACCCTTAGCAGCAACAACTGCAACCAAGCGTTTGCGATAACGTGCAATGAGGCTTTTACAGCGTCCTGGAGGAATTTTGGCCCACTCATCTTTGCAGAATTGTCCTAATTCAGTTACATTAGAGGGTTTTCGAGCATGAACGGCCTTTTTAAGGTCATACCACAACATCTCAATAGGATTCAGGTCAGGACTTTGGCTAGGCCACTCCAAAGTCTTCATTTTGTTTTTCTTCAGCCATTCGGTGGTGGACTTGCTGGTGTGTTTAGGATCATTGTCTTGCTGCAGAACCCAAGTTCGTTTCAGCTTGAGTACACGAACAGATGGTCGGACATTCTCCTTCAGGATCTCTTGGTAGACAGCAGAATTCATAGTTCCTTTTATCACGGCAAGTCTTCCAGGTCCTGAAGCAGCAAAACAGCCCCAGACCATCACACTACCACCACCATATTTTACTGTTGGTATAATGTTCTTTTTCTGAAATGCAGTGTTCCTTCTACGCCAGATATACTTGGACACACACCTTCCAAAGAGTTCCACTTGTGTCTCATCGGTCCACAGAATGTTGTCCCAAAAGTCTTGGGGATCATCAAGATGTGTTGTGGAGAAATTGAGACGAGCTTTGATGTTCTTTTTGCTCAGCAGTGGTTTTTCTCCTTGGAACTCTGCCATGCAGGCCATTTTTGCCCAGTCTTTTCCTGATGGTGGAGGCATGAACGCTGACCTTAACTGAGGCAAGTGAGGCCTGCAGTTCCTTGGACGTTGTTGTGGGGTCTTTTTCTGACCTCTTGGATGAGTCGTCGCTGCGCTCTTGGGGTAATTTTGGGCGGCCGGCCACTCCTGGGAAGGTTCACCACTGTTCCATGTCTTCGCCATTTGTGGATAATGGCTCTCACTGTGGTTCGCTGGATTCCCAAAGCTTTGGAAATGGCTTTATAACCCTTTCCAGACTGATAGATCTCAATTACTTTCTTTCTCAATTGTTCCTGAATTTCTTTGGGTCTCGGCATGATGTGTAGCTTTTAAGGATCTTCTGGTGGACCTTACTGTGTCAAGCAGCTCCTATTTAAGTGATGCCTTGATTGTGAACAGGTGTGGCAATAATCAGGCCTGGGTGTGGCTAGAGAAATTGAACTCAGGTGTGGACAACCACAGTTATAGTATGTTTTAACAAGGGGGGCAATCACTTTTTCACACAGGGCCATGATGGTTTGGATTTTTTTTCACCTTTAATAATAAACACCTTCATTTACAAATTGCATTTTGTATTTACTTGTGTTGTCCTTGACTATTGTTTAAATTTGGTTTGATGTTCCGAAAAACACTTAAGTGTGACAAACATGCAAAGGAACAGGAAATGAGGAAGGGGGCAAACACTTTTTCACACCACTGTATCTACAATAACACATAAAGGCTCCCTCAATGTCTCGATCCAGGAAAACAATTATAAAATCCTAATGCGCTGGTACAGAACATATATAATCCTGCCCTTTCTGAAAAATGCTGGAGATGTTCCAGGGAAACAGGCACTTTAGCACACATATGGTGGTCCTGCCCCCAAATCCAGCCGTTCTGAACCCAAATCCGAGAACTGACGTCACGAATCTCTACATACACTCTAGGACACACCCCAACACAGTTCCTCTTTCACCCTTCAAACACATTAATACACATTAATACAGCAAAACGCTAATACCACCCCTAATAAACGCGGCCAAAATGTGTATCCCTCTTCATTGGGGTACAACCCATGTTCCGACCGTCTCTGAATGGCTCAAACAAGTGGAAAAAATTGCGGAAATGGAAAAACTAATCTCCATAGCCAAAGACTGTCCAACCAAATTTTCACATACATGGGCCTGTTGGACCCACTTTCACACCACAGCCAAATACAAACTATTGACAAGCCAAACCCCTACGAACCACACACCCCAAGACAGTTGCAACCCTTAACGACTCTACTCCTATATTCCAAAAGCTGACCCCATCATAACATGAAACAACTGGCCTCCCCCTCCTACACAAAGGCAGATTGAGGGAGAACCACTCTCGATTTATCTAAGTAAACACCCAAATACCTACAAACCAGGCTTTTCTACCCATCCTACGCCAATCCTTCAGGAATGACAGCGGAGACTGGCAGGTAAGTAACATACCCCCTCTTTTTAACCCAACCCCCCACCCCTTACTCCCTCCCCTCCAACCCCCCCCCCTTTTTTTTTATATCTCTCTCCGCTACCCTCCCCTCCCTGCTCCCCTTCGCCCCTTCTCCCTCCTCTCTTCTTGGGTTTACAACCTAAACCACTCCCTATATCCAACAGAACTCTATCCCACCTAACAACAATATTTAGCCGACTTTGGTTTTGTAGCTGTTATGCCCCATACACACGGTCGGATTTTCCGACGGAAAATGTCCTATCGGACCATGTTGTCGGAAATTCCGACCGTGTGTGGGCTCTATCGGACTTTTTCCGTCGGAATTTCCGACGGAAAAAGTTTGAGATCCTGCTCTCACATTTTCCGACAACAAAGTCCTATCGGACTTTTTCCGATCGTGTGTAGCGAATTCCGATGGACAAAGTGCCACGGATGCTCAGATCACATTACAAGACCAAAGATATTGGCTACTAGCCTCTACGTAGTCCCGTCGTACGCAACGAATGTCACCACGTTCAGGATGATTGGATTTTCCGACAACTTTGTCCGACCGTGTGTATGCAACACCAGTGTCGGACAAAATCCGACGGATTTTGTGGTCGGAATTTCCGACCGTGTGTATGGGGCATTAGAAGGAATTAATTACACAAAGTTTGCCATTACCTCACGAGCAAGCAAATCCCAGATTCTACCCACGAAAAACACACTCAAACCTATATTAGCACCAGATTGAAGAACTGTAATGAAGAAACATGGTCGGAAATTCCGACCAAAAAATACGTTGGATTTTTTCTGACGGATTTTGTCAGACACTGGTGTTGCATACACACGGTCGGACAAAGTTGTCGGAAAACCCGATCATTCTGAACTTGGTGACGTTCGTTGCGTACGACGGAACTACGTAGAGGCTATTAGCCAATAGGTTTGGTCTCCTAATTTGATCTGAGCATGCGTGGTACTTTGTCCGTTGGAATACTCTACACACGATCGGAAAAAGTCAGATCGGATTTTGTTGTCGGAAAATTTGAGAGCAGGATCTCAAATTTTTTCCGTCGGAAATTCCGACGGAAAAAGTCAGATGGAGCCCACACACGGTCGGATTTTCCGACAACATGGTCCGATAGGACATTTTCCGTTGGAATTTCCGACCGTGTGTACTAACAGCAACCGAACCTCATGTCTTCATCATTGTTCACTCTGTTGACTTTCTTTACAACTATTATTGCCAACTAGTTCTGATCACCAGTGTTGTTAAACCTATTGTAATGGATATTACCGCCTCAGGCACTTTTTTCAATAGCAATGTAAACCTTTTCTTTATTTACCAATAAAATACTATGGAACAGAAAACATTTAAAATAATAAAATATTTACACAAATGTTGTGAGGGGTGTACTCACTTTTGTGAGATGCTGTACATCTACACAATGAAGTGTAGCCTACAAAAGCATTGTAGCAATAATATTAATAATGCAGCAACTGCTGTTTTCACATATTCATGCGTATACCTTTTAAAGGAATTACTTCATCATATATACACCTTCCCTCTTTTTTTTCCTACCGGAGCGCACCATTTATTTACACTCCCTTCTCCCTGGCGTGCACCCTGGCAGGTCTTGTCGAAAACCTCACTTGGGGGCTTCATCACCATCAAACTTTCCTTCTCTCTGGCAATGGGATGGGCATCAGTGATTGTCTTTTTAACTATTTTTGCCGATGTATGTAAGTTCTATTTACTTTCCCCTCAAGGGATCTAGCTGGGATCTAGCTGTGTCGGGATAGGGGGTCAGCCCCCCTCCCCCCCCCCGAAGATGGTGAATCAAGAAATAGGATTGATATAGGTTAATTCCAAGACAACGTCAGAATAGACCAGTTTCAATTGCAGAGTGTATGTGGGGTGGTCGTGAAAATGGTCATCCTAGAGTCGGATTAGGAGACCCAACAAGCTTTAGGTAAATCACACGTAGTAATCGTGTTGTAGATCACAGGTGTGGTGACAACTGTGCCCATAAGAAAAGGACGTAGGTACACCCCATGTGACGGCAATGCCAAGGCACCCCGACTGTCTGTTGTGAACCAGAGGAAGTCGTATATGTGGGTGTCTAATAACCAGAAGGTGTTAGGCTGAGAGTCGAGGTGTCGGCCAAACTGCGGTTAAAGGTAAGTACTATTTACTGTCAACATGTAAGTGCAATGTCTACTCTTTCCACAAGCTCGATGATAATGGCTTTTTACAATTATAGTTGCTTATATACCCTTTGCTTCATTTGTAGAAGTTACTCATTCTACAAATATATACACCCCTGAGGAAAGAATGAACTTCTGAAACACGCCGGGTATCAGTCACAGTATCCTTATCGCGGCTGCTTCTGGAATGTGTAGAACTGTAATCCATGATTTGCATATTGTTGGCCTGACTGCACACCGGCCCTTATTTGTTTTTAAAGAATTTTGTGAGTAAAACTTGTATTAAATACTTTTATAAATACGTTTTGGCGATTTATACTACATAGTGATGTACTAATACGGCACAGGCCTTAAAAGTCCCATTAGGGGGTTCTCTCTTCTCGTTCTTATTGAATTGGGATGTTGGCCTGACTCTCCTGTCAACCATACCCCCATCTTCTTTCATATCGGGTTGAGGTCAGGACTTTGTGCAGGCCAGTCAGGTTCCTCCACCCCACTGGTGCGCAGTCATGTTGTAACAGGAAAGGGCTATCCCCAAACTGTTCCCACAAAGTTGGGAGCGTGAAATTGTCCAAAATGTCTTGGTATGCTGACACCTTAAGAGTTCCCTTCACTGGAATTAAGGGGCCAAGCCCAACCCCTGAAAAACCACCCCACATCATACTCCCCCCCTCCACCAAATGATTTGGACCAGTGCACAAAGAAAGGTCCATAAAGACATGGATGAGCGTGTTTGGGGTGGAGGAACTTGCTGGCCTGCACAGAGCCCTGACCTCAACCTGATAGAACACCTTTGGGATGAAATAGAGTGAAGACTGCAAGCCAGGCCTTCTTGTCCAACATTAGTGCCTGATCTCACAAATGTGCTTCTGGAAGAATGGTCAAACATTCCCTTAAGCACACTCCTAAACCTTGTGGCCAGCCTTCCCAGAAGAGTTGAAGCTGTTATAGCTGCAAAGGGTGGGCCAACTCATAATTTGAACACTACGGACTAAGACTGGGATGCCATTAAAGTTCATGTGTGTGTAAAGGCAGGTGTCCCAATACTTTTGGTAATATAGTGTATGTGTGATGTCGGTGGCAATGGGTTAAATCTAAAATGTTATTTTACTTTAGTTTTGTTTTTTTCCAATAAAAAAATTATATCAAAAGGCAACAACATTTTTTGTGCTCTGATAAAATGTATCAAATAGTATACATAAATAGGAAGTAAATCTAAAATCAGAAAAAAATATTTCCGTGCAGAGAGTTGGGGGTGGTTTGGTGTCAGTCTGGAGTGTCAGTGGTAGGGTGGTTGGGTGTCAGTGGCTAAAGGTGAGTGGGTGTCAGTCTTGGGTCTCAGTCTGAAATGTCACTGACTAGGGGTGGTTAGGTGTTAGTGGCTGGAGGCGAGTGGGTGTCAGTCTTGGGTCTAAGTGGTTGGGGTGGTAGGGTCTCAATCTGGAGTGTCAGTTGTGGGGTGGTTGGGTGTCAGTCTGAGGTGTCAGTGGCTGGAGTTGAGTGGGTGCCAGTCTTGGGTCTCAGTGGTTGGGCTGGTTGAGTGTCAGTCCGAAATGTCAATAACTGGGGATGGCCGGGTGTCAGTCTGAGGTGTCAGTGGCTGGAAGTGAGTGGGTGTCAGTCTTGGTTTTCAATGGTTGGGGTGGGTGGGTATCATTCTGAAATGTCAATGACTGGGGGTGGTTGGGTGTCAGTGGCTGGAAGCGAGTGGGTGTCAGTCTTGGGTTTAAGTAGTTGGGTCTCAATTTGGAGTGTCAGTGATGGGGTGGTTGGGTGTCAGTCTGAGGTGTCAGTGGCTGGAGTTGAGTGTGTGCCAATATTGGGTCTCAGTGGTTGGGGTGGGTGGGTGGGTGTCAGTTTGGAGTCTCAGTGGTTGGGCTGGTTGAGTGTCAGTCCGAAATGTCAATAACTGGGGGTGGCCAGGTGTCAGTCTGAGGTGTCAGTGGTTGGAAGTGAGTGGGTGTCAGTCTTCGGTCTAGGTGGTTGAGGTGGTTGGGTCTCAATCTGGCGTGTCAGTGGTGGGGTGGTTGGGTGTTAGTCTGAGGTGTCAGTGGCTGGAGTTGAGTGGGTCCCAGTTGTGGGTCTCAGTGGTTGGGGTGGGTGGGTATTAGTCTGAAATGTCAATGACGGGGGGTGGTTGGGTGTCAGTCTGAAATGTCAATGACAGGGGGTGGTTGGGTGTCAGTCTGAAATGTCAATGACTAGGGGTGATTGGGTGTCAGTGGCTGGAGCCGAGTGGGTGTCAGTCTTGGGTCTAAGTGGTTGGGTCTCAATCTGTAGTGTCAGTGGTGGGGTGGTTGGGTGTCAGTGCCTGTAGTTGAGTGGGTGTCAGACTTGGGTCTCAGTCATTGAGGTGGGTGGGTGTCAGTCTGGAGTCCCATTGGTTGGGCTGGTTGAGTCAATCCGAAATGTCAATAACTGGCTGGAAGTGAGTGGGTGTCAGTCTTGGGTCTCAGTGGTCGGGGTGGTTGGGTGTCAGTCTGAGGTGTCAGTGGCTGGAGGTGAGTGGGTGTCAGTCTTGGGTCTCAGTGGTCGGGGTGGTTGGGTGTCAGTCTGAGGTGTCAGTGGCTGGAGGTGAGTGGGTGTCAGTCTTGGGTCTCAGTGGTTGGGGTGGTTGGGTGTCAGTATGGGGTTTCAGTGGCCGGAGGTGAGTGGGTGTCAGTCTTATGGCTCAGCGGTTGTGGTGGTTGTATTTCATTCTGGGGTGTCAGTGGCTGGCGGTGGGTATCAGTATTTTGTGTTTACAATACAACAGAGAGGTCACTTAACAGGGGACCCAGTAGTATCTAGTGGAGATCACTGTAATAGCCATGTATATTACAGTGATTTCCAGTGGGGATCCCACAGGTATAGCACATACATACTTACATTGGCCCAGGTTGGAACAATGTAACTATGTAAAAATGACCATACCTGGCTCTCAGCTTTACAGCAGTATTAAACCCAAAAGCAAACATTTATACAATTGCAGCTTACCAATTTTTAGATGTGATGGCTGCATTACGTGGATGTAAACCCAATGTCATCCTTTCTAAACTAATGCCATAGGGGTTATCTATAAGGATATACGTGCCTCCTGCATTGTATCTTTACCTGTCAAATATCTCCTCTCTGTCTGTTATGAGACCCGAAAAACTGCAGATTCTGTGGGTGGGTCTGTTGTCTGGAGCTTGGTGGGTGGAGTCGTGATGTCAGTAGTCTCCCCGCCCACCTCTACACTCCCTTATCAACATGCATTTCTCCTGTGTATTTCTTACACTGAACTTCTGCTATGATCTCTAACATCCAGTGAAAAGACAGGAAAGTAACCACATGACTTCAGCATGCCCAATTATGCTGAGGTGTGGAACATCCAATCCTGGCAGAGCAGCAGAAGAAAGGAGTAGGAGGGAATTAAAAAATAATGCATGTCTCTTAGGCTAGTGAACGAGATATGTAAATCACGTGTCACTCACAGCAAGGGGGAGGATTTGACAAAGTTTTTCTCTGTTTGTCAAGATTTATCTCACTGAACAATAAAAGAGGATTGCTCAGAGCTGGATTAACTCTTTTGCCGCGTAAACACGATCGGAATTTCCGATGGAAACAGTGCGATGGGAGCTTTTCATCGTATTTTCCGACCGTGTGTATGCCCATCGGTCTTTTTCTGTGGGAATTTCCGACGGACTTTGGATTGAGAACCTGTTCTTAATTTTTCCGACGGAAAACCTTTCTATCGGATTTTCCGATCGTGTGTATGCAATTCCGACACGCAAAATTTCCGACGCATGCTCGGAAACAATTCAACGTATGCTCGGAAGCATTAAACTTCCCTTTTATAGTGCCGTCGAATGTGTTGTATGTCGCGGTGTTATTAACCGTCGGAATTTGGTGTGACTGTGTGTAGGCAAGACAGTTTGAGCGAAATTCCGTCGGAATTCCGTCGGGAAAACCATCAGAGCTTTTTCCCACGAGAATTCCGACCGTGTGTACGCGGCATAAGTGGCAAGACTGGGCTCAAATGATAGGAAATCTTATACTCTACATTATGAAATTAAAAAAAAAAAAAAATTCGGGTTTACATCCACTTTAGGTTTATTTTTTGTGCTTTTTTTTCCCTTTATCTTCACCTGGTGATCCTGCCAGTATGTCTGTTTTTTTTTCAACTTTAACAGACCAACCATTCAGGGTGGTGACGCCATATATGTTTGTTACTGGCAGGATCACCAGGTGAAATAAAGCCTAAAAAAATTAATAAAAATGATGCAGCCACACACATTCTGCAATATATTATATTACATTTTTATTTTTGGGTTTAATACCGCTTTAAGTATGCATGAAATAAATCATTATTTCAGCGCTGTTAGATTGTAGTGACTCATCACATGTTGCGCACCATTATGTTCTCTTCGCTCCTCGTCTGTCACTCTGAGACAATCAGGAATACCATTCATGCAATTTTAATGTTCGGAGAGAAAATGGTCCCATTAGCCCAAATCCTGCGGGATTAACCTGCCTCTCCTCATTGCGTTTTTTTTTTTTTTGTAATGGGGCTGTTTAATTTCCCCGATGTCGGTAAAATTTCCATCCTCCGAGCTACACAAAGTAAATTTATTTTTACACATAAAACATCTTGTTTACTGCATTATTTATGTCCTGACATCCCCTTTACAATCACTTAAAGAACAAACGTGTTTTAAATCACTTAAGTCCCAGCGCGGGCGACCAGAGGGTGAGAAATGTGTAGTGAGTGGCGGGATTCTCCCCACTCCCGCTAACGCTTAGTAAATTGCTTTCCTAAAAGGACTAGGCGTCTACGCTGCGGACTGTGAAATTGGAGTTTTATGCAACTCTTCCATGGCTTGGTTATAAACCGCGGAGCCGATATGGCGATATTTTTTGACTGCCGTGCGCATTTAGGAACTCTGTACACTTCTGTTATATTATCAGCCAAAGAAAACTGCAAGACAACAATACAAATTATTGATACTCCTACTAAGCAGATACTATGTATACAGTATTATATCATTTAAAGCTGAATATTAGGGAAACAGCTAAATACAAAGATTAAAATATAAAATACAGTGTGTGTGTGTGTATGTGTATATGTGTATATATATATATATATATATATATATATATATATATATATTTATATATATATATATATATATACACATGGGGGGTGGGGGCCCCCATGTTGAGGGCATGCGGCCTGGTGCGGTTCAGGAGGAGGGGGGCGCTTGCTCGTCCCCACCCCTTTTCCTGACCAGCCGGGCTGCGTGCTCGGATAAGGTTTTTTTTTGGCGTTGGGGGTTCCCCTTAACCACTTGCCGACCGGCGCACAACGATATATGTCGGCAGAATGGCACGTACAGGCAGGAGGGCGTATATATAAGTCCCTCCTCAATGCCTGTCCGTGCCATCGGGAGCGCGCCGGGAGCGCGCCGGGAGCGGCGCGCTCCCGTGCCGGTCAGAACCCCCGTGAGTCTGGTCGCGGGAAGGCTGAATGGGGAGATGCCGAGATAAACAGCATCTCCCCGTTCTGCCTAGCAACTAGTGACGCCGATCTCTGCTCCCTGTGATTGGAGCAGAGATCAGCATTCACTATCTGACAGCCACGCTCCCCCACAGTAAGAAACACACCCCTAGGCATACTTAACCCCTACACTGCCCCTTGTGGTTAACCCATTCACTGCCAGTGTAATTTATACAGGAATCAATGCATTTAAATAGCATTGATTGCTGTATAAATGACAATGGTCCCAAAAATGTGTCAAAAATGTCCGATGTGTCCGCCATAATGTCGCGGTCACAAAAAAAATTGCAGATCGCCGCCATTACTAATAAAAAAAAATTATTAATAAAAATGCTATAAAACTATCCCCTATCTTGTAAACACTATAACTTCTGCGCAAACCGATCAATAATCGCTTATTGCGATTTTTTTTACCAAAAATATGTAGAAGAATACGTATCGGCCTAAACTGAGGAAAAAAAATGTTTTTTTTTATATTTTTTGGGGGACATTTATTATAGCAAAAAAAAAAAAATAATGCGTTTTTTTTCAAAATTGTCGCCCTTTTTTGTTTATAGCGCAAAAAATAAAAACCGCAGGGGCGATCAAATACCATCAAAAGAAAGCTCTATTTGTGGGAAAAAAAAGGACGTCAATTTTGTTTGGAAGCCACGTCGCACAACCGTACAATTGTCAGTTAAAGCGACGCAGTGCTGAATCGCAAAAAAGGGGCCTGGTCCTTTGGCTGCAAATTGGTCCGGTCTGAAAGTGGTTAAAATCTATATCAGACCGAAGGGCCTTGTATGCTCTTGGAGGGGGAACCCATGCCCTTTATTTAAAATTTAGCGTGGAGTTCCCGCTCAAGATTCATACCAAACACAGTGCCGTTTATTGAAGTCGGACGCGTCTCTGACTTCATGTCGCAGGGCAAAGTCCGATCCAAAGTAAGATTAGTGTTGTGTTGCACCAGTGTAAACCCGGCCTGATACCCCTAATACCCCGTACACACGGTCGGATATTCCGATGGAAAAAGTCAAATCGGATTATGTTGTCGGAAAATCCGATCGTGTGTGGGCTCTAGCGGGCTTTTTCCATCGGAAATTGAGAGCAGGATCTAAATATTTCTGACAACAAAATCCGATCTGACTTTTTCTGATCGTATGTAGAGAATTCCTACGCACAAAGTGCCACGCATGCTCAGAAGAAATTTGGAGACGAAAGCTATTGGCTGCTGGCCTCTACGTAGTCCCGTCGTACGTTTTATATGTCACCTCGACACGGAACGATCGGATTTTCCGACAACTTTGTCCGACCGTGTGTGTGCAACACCAGTTTCGGCCAAAATACGTCTGAAAAAATCTGACGGATTTTATGGTCGGAATGTTTTACTTCCTCTTTGTTTCCTTGCAAAGGTAAAGCATAATGGGCTACTATGCATTGCATCACATCGCATAGTAGCCCATTGTGTCACTTGCCTGAAACCGAAGCCTGCGATGTCCCCGATTTCCTCACTGGCAGGAAGTGCCCATTCTTTACCCCTGCGCAAGGGCCGAATACATCGGCGCATGCGCAGAAGACGGTATCGTTCGGGGACATAGTAAATATCTCCTAAACCATGTAGGTTTAGGAGATATTTCTTGGACCTACAGGTAAGCCTTAATCTAGGCTTACCTGTAGGTGAAAGTGGTCTGTAAGGGTTTACAACCACTTTAAAGAGGAAGTAAAGCCGATTTAAAAAAAAAACAAAAAAAACGGAACCTGCAAGGCAAAGGCATAATGAGCTAGTATGCATAGCATACTAGCTCATTATGAATGACTTACCTGAGAACGAAACCCCCGAAGCGGTCCTCATCCACGATCTTCTGCGCCGCCATCAAACCCAGAGTGACTTCCAGGTCTCGCCGCTCCAGCGCTGTCATTCGCTGGAGCGGCGATGACGTCACTCCCGCGCATGCGCACGAGAGTGGCATATCGCCGTTATCTCGGCATGCGCAGTGCGCCTGCGCGCCGCTGTCTACGAACGATACCTATTATTTCAGAGCCAGCAGGGAGGGGCAGGGCCGGAGCGCCAGTGATGCTCTGACCCTGCCGCGTGCAGCTTGAATGCTCAGGGCTCGAAGGCTGTGGGGTAGGAGCTGGAGTGGGAGCTGCTGTGTCGGCAGCACTGAGAGCCCACCTGCGGAAGTGGCATTGTGGATGGTGTCATGGTGAACCCAGCTGTCCAGCACTGTTTGCATCGAAGGGCTTGGAATGCCCAGAGGGATGCTCCCTCCTCCGCCCCTCCTACAGCCGAGTCCAGGGCTGGAGGTGGGCAGATAGCCAAAAGTTTACATGCACTGTATCTCCACTGGAAAAGGGGGTACTACATGGATGAAATAATGGTGCTGGGGGATATCAAGGGTGTATGGGGGAAAACAATGCTGAGGGGGGATCTGGGGTGTATAGGGGGTAGCAATGCTTGGGGTAGCTTGTGTGGCTAACGTGCTAGAGGTATCAGGGATCTAGAAAGGCCACAGTGTAGGGAGTATCAGGGATGTAGTGGGGTCACAATACAAGGGGTATCTTATGGTATATGGTAACAGTGCCGGGAGAATATATAGGGTGTAGATGGGTCAGAGTTCTGGGGGGATATCTAGGGTGTAGAGGGGTCAGAGTGCTGGGGGGGATATCTGGGTTGTAGAGGGGTCAGAGTGCTGGGGGGATATCTGGGTTGTAGAGGGGTCAGAGTACTGGGGGATATCTGGGGTGTAGAGGGGTCCGAGTGCTGGGGGGATATTTAGGGTGTAGAGGGGTCAAAGTGCTGGGGGTATATATGGGATGTAGAGGGGTCAGAGTGCTGGGGGGATATCTGGGGTGTAGAGGGATCAGAGTGCTGGGGGGGGGGTATTTAGGGTGTAGAGGGGTAAGAGTGCTGGAGGGATATCTGGGGTGTAGAGGGGTCAGAGTGCTGGAGGGATATCTGGGGTGTAGAGGGGTCAGAGTGCTGGGGGTATATATGGGATGTAGAGGGGTCAGAGTGCTGGGGGGGATATCTGGTGTGTAGAGGGGTCAGAGTGTTGGGGGATATCTGGGGTGTAGAGGGGTAAGAGTGCTGGAGGGATATCTGGGGTGTAGAGGGGACAGAGTGCTGGGGGTATATATGGGATGTAGAGGGGTCAGAGTGCTGGGGGGGATATCTGGGGTGTAGAGGGGTCAGAGTGCTGGGGAATATTTAGGGTGTATATGGGTAAGAGTGCTGGAGGGATATCTGGGGTGTAGAGGGGTCAGAGTGCTCGGGGTATATATGGGATGTAGAGGGGTCAGAGTGCTGGGGGGGATATATGGGGTGTAGAGGGGTCAGAGTGCTGGGGGGATATCTGGGGTGTAGAGGGGTCAGAGTGCTGGGGGGGATATCTGGGGTGTAGAGGGGTCAGAGTGCTGGGGGGGATATCTGGGGTGTAGAGGGGTCAGAGTGCTGGGGGGGATATATGGGGTGTAGAGGGGTCAGAGTGCTGGGGGGGATATATGGGGTGTAGAGGGGTCAGAGTGCTGGGGGGGATATATGGGATGTAGAGGGGTCAGAGTGCTGGGGGGATATCTGGGGTGTAGAAGGGTCAGAGTGCTGGGGGGGATATATGGGGTGTAGAGGGGTCAGAGTGCTGGGGGGGATATATGGGGTGTAGAGGGGTCAGAGTGCTGGGGGGGATATATGGGATGTAGAGGGGTCAGAGTGCTGGGGGGATATATGGGGTGTAGAGGGGTCAGAGTGCTGGGGGGATATCTGGGGTGTAGAGGGGTCAGAGTGCTGGGGGGATATCTGGGGTGTAGAGGTGCCATAGTGCTGGTGAGGCATGAATCTAGCAGGTATATTATATGCACATGGCAGCTTTGTTACTTTATGTATGTAGTATTTTCCCACTGTTTCTTTGCTGTACAGAATGACTGTTCATATAGTTAATGCGGAGCTCCACCCAAAAGGGGAAACTCCGCTTGTCTGCCTCCTACCTACTTGATGTCTGCTTACCTGCGCTGTCTCCATTGTAGGGGCCCCAGAGCATTACTTTGCCCAGGGGCCCATGATGCTATTAAGTTGGCCCTGCCCTCAGATCTTGGAACCTTGCTGTCGGTGGAAGAACTGGCCAAACCTCTTTCAGTGACCTACAAGGAATTTTTCAAAAAAACACTGCAGGCCGTATCAAGGTGTAGAATATAAATCTGAGGAATTTGGGACTTTAAATGAGGCTATGGACAGCGTGAAAGTAACTATTCATAGTACATGTTTATTAGATCAAACGATACACATGCCAATATCAAAAATAGAGACCTTATAGAGAGAGACACTATAGTGAGCATTAATAGCTGCTCACAAACACATGAATATGTGCGTGTACAATACAGACATCAGGAATACATCAGAGTATAGCAAACCCGCTGCCACTAAATGGTCTCATAAAATCAACTGTACATACAGACATTTGTCTACATACATGTAACAATGTAGCGACACTTGTAGATGCACTTGCAGGCATCACTCCAGTACCGTTTTTTAGAGCCAACGGGCAGTTTTTTTGTAATAGCAACCGGAGTGGCTACTGGCCACTCGATTGCTATTACAAGCAGTGGGAGGGGACTCCCCCCCCCCTCTCCTGCCGCCATCCAAGATTTTTTCCGATGGAAATTCCGCTCGTGTGTACGGGGCATAAGTGTTTTTGAACTGCAACACATAAAAAAATAAAAATAAAATCAGGGCACCTGCCCTGCTAGACAGAAAATTTTACTTTCAGGAGATGAACAGAAATAGAAACAACTCCTATACATATACAGATATATATATATATATATATATATATATATATATATATATATATATATATTAGACATGTGCGATTAGTTTCGGACGAATCGCAAATTCATACGAATTTTTCGAAATTCGTACATTCGTACGAATCCAAATTACAAATTTTTACGAATACGAATTCTGTACGAAATACGAAATTTCGTTTACGAATTTCGGATCCAAATTATCCGAATCCAAACTACCAAATGATGAATTTCAACTAATATGAAAGAAATTATAGCGGATATAACGAATGATTCGAATGAATTCGAGATTTAGTATAACGAATATCGTCACTCTACGAATAATAATGAATTATCCAAAAATGTATTAACGTTACATAACACAAGTCTATAATGTCTATTGTTCACCAATCACTCAGAGGAAGTACGAAATTTCGTATTCGTAAAGTAATTTTGGATTTGTACTTCCTCTGAGTGATTGGTGAACAATAGATAATAGACTTGTGTTACTTATGTAACGTTAATACGTTTTTGGATAATTCGTTATTATTCATAGAGTGTCGTTATTCGTAACAATATTAATGATTTGTAACGATTCGTACGAAATTCGTATTTCGTACGAATCCGAATTAAATTTCGTACACGAATTACGATATTTTTTTTTATACAAAACGTAACGGAACAAAACAAAACAAATTTTTTGATGGCTTCCATGTCTAATACATATATATACAGTGGTGTGAAAAAGTGTTTGCCCCCTTCCTCATTTCCTGTTCCTTTGCATGTTTGTCACACTTAAGTGTTTCGGAACATCAAACCAATTTAAACAATAGTCAAGGACAACACAAGTAAACACAAAATGCAATTTGTAAATGAAGGTGTTTATTATTAAAGGTGAAAAAAAATCCAAACCATCATGGCCCTGTGTGAAAAAGTGATTGCCCCCTAAACCTAATAACTGGTTGGGCCACCCTTAGCAGCAACAACTGCAACCAAGCGTTTGCGATAACGTGCAATGAGGCTTTTACAGCGTCCTGGAGGAATTTTGGCCCACTCATCTTTGCAGAATTGTCCTAATTCAGTTACATTAGAGGGTTTTCGAGCATGAACGGCCTTTTTAAGGTCATACCACAACATCTCAATAGGATTCAGGTCAGGACTTTGGCTAGGCCACTCCAAAGTCTTCATTTTGTTTTTCTTCAGCCATTCGGTGGTGGACTTGCTGGTGTGTTTAGGATCATTGTCCTGCTGCAGAACCCAAGTTCGTTTCAGCTTGAGTACACGAACAGATGGTCGGACATTCTCCTTCAGGATCTCTTGGTAGACAGCAGAATTCATAGTTCCTTTTATCACGGCAAGTCTTCCAGGTCCTTGGAACTCTGCCATGCAGGCCATTTTTGCCCAGTCTTTTCCTGATGGTGGAGGCATGAACGCTGACCTTAACTGAGGCAAGTGAGGCCTGCAGTTCCTTGGACATTGTTGTGGGGTCTTTTGTGACCTCTTGGATGAGTCGTCGCTGCGCTCTTGGGGTAATTTTGGGCGGCCGGCCACTCCTGGGAAGGTTCACCACTGTTCCATGTCTTCGCCATTTGTGGATAATGGCTCTCACTGTGGTTCGCTGGATTCCCAAAGCTTGGAAATGGCTTTATAACCTTTCCAGACTGATAGATCTCAATTACTTTCTTTCTCAATTGTTCCTGAATTTCTTTGGGTCTCGGCATGATGTGTAGCTTTTAAGGATCTTCTGGTGGACCTTACTGTGTCAAGCAGCTCCTATTTAAGTGATGCCTTGATTGTGAACAGGTGTGGCAATAATCAGGCCTGGGTGTGGCTAGAGAAATTGAACTCAGGTGTGGACAACCACAGTTATAGTATGTTTTAACAAGGGGGGCAATCACTTTTTCACACAGGGCCATGATGGTTTGGATTTTTTTTCACCTTTAATAATGAACACCTTCATTTACAAATTGCATTTTGTGTTTACTTGTGTTGTCCTTGACTATTGTTTAAATTGGTTTGATGTTCCGAAACACTTAAGTGTGACAAACATGCAAAGGAACAGGAAATGAGGAAGGGGGCAAACACTTTTTCACACCACTGTATATATATATATATATATATATATATATATATATATATATATACATATACATATACATATATATATATATATATATATATATATATATATATATATATATATATATATTGTGGCAGAGCGTTGCCCTGCCAGGGTCTAGAAGCAGGATGTGACCCAGAATTCTCAACCAGACGGGTTGAGGGGCTCCAGGGAGCATGTAACATGAAGAGGAAACTGGCTTTTCAGTTTCCTCAGTGTTTTGTAAAGTCCACTTTGGGACCTGGAGCTCAGGGATTTCTGAGAGATCTGGGGGGGATGAAATCCCTTGTCCTGGGTCCTGATTTTGAAAACAGCCAGCACACTGATTGGTCAGGTGTGTGCTGGGCTTTTAATAGTAACCTGACCATAGTTCTGGGCTCCACCCCAGAGAGACAGGAGGTCTCCAGGAGTCCAGAGAGTGCAGGTGTGCACCAGGGGCGGACTGACCATTCGGCAATTCGGGCACTTCCCGATGGCCCCGGGCCACTAGGGGGCCCCATCAGGGTTGCCAGCCTCAGTAAAACCAGGGACAGTATGTAAAAATCAGTTTTTTTTTTTAACGTCTGTTTCTGAAATGTCCCTTACCGACATCCTTTTGGTCTAAAAATCCAGAGATTATAGCCCCACCTCTCCAGTACCTTCTCAGCCAATAGAAACATGTCTGTGTATACTTTGTGTACATGTATGTGTATACTGTGTGATTGTATACTGTGTGTGTGTGTATACTGTGTGGCCCGATAATCTCTGATTGCCTGGGGGCCCCATAATTGCCGATTGCCCGGAGACCCCATGAGTTGTCAGTCCGCCCCCGGTGTGCACTAATCAAAGCCAGAGACCCAAGTCTGAGGATCAGTGCAGCAAGAGGCTATAAGCTGGGTGCACCAAGGTGTTTGCTGAAAAATTCTGTAGGAGACAGACGAGGGCCTGGAGGGTAAGGCCAGAGCAGCAGTGCTGCTATTGAGAGCCAACTAGGCTGAATGTCATTTTGTTGACGGAAAGGAATGCTGAAACCCCTGCGAAGGAAACCTATCTTTGTTTATTCAACTTTATTTTAATAAAAATGGGCAAACAAAGCCCTTAAAAAGAAGAACCAGCGAGTGGCGGAGTCCTTCAAGCTCTACATTTGATGCTGATCCTTTACAATATATATATATACATACAGTAATACCTCGGATTGTGAGTAACGCGGCAACGTTTCGCAATATGAGCTTTTTAAAAATCCTGGCTCAGTTTGCAAGCGTTGTCTCACAAAACGAGCAGGATTCAAGCCTCTGGGGTGTGCAGTACCGTATTTGGCCAGAGGTGCCACTCGGAGCCATCCAAAGCTGTTCCCACTGCCTCCGTTCCCGGTGTCTCCGAGCCTCTCCGAGTGCATCTGAGCGGCTCCAAGTGCTCTCCGAGTGTTTCCGGATGTCTCTGGCACCCCCCCTCCCACCTCTGGTTACATGCGGTACTGCATACACTAGCAGTGCCACTGGAATGGATTATCTGAGTTTCCATTATTTCCTATGGGGAATCTTGCCTTGATATATGAGTGCTTTGGATTACAAGCATTCTTCTGGAACGAATTTTGCTCACAATCCGAGGTACCACTATATATATATATATAATTATATATAGGCAAAAAGTGTGGCGCTAAATAAAACATGTGAGAACACACTTTACAGACGAAAATATGAAATCTCGACCATTGTTGGGTGTTCAAATATAATGTGAAAAAATAAGAGGACATTAGTCCTATGTGCACTACGTAAAGAAACGTGTATCACTTACAAACAATAATCATCTGGTGCACATTGTGAGATCAGCAAAATCAACCGATCTTCATGAACGGAGAGGGTGACGCTGATATGTACGCTAGACAATAGCAAAATGTACTAATCTTAAAATCACGTGATAGCAAATAACTAAAACGTATGGACCATAAAAGCCACAGTGGGGATCAGGCGCTCTAAACAAGCGGTGGTGGTGATCTCAGTAGGAGTCAAGTGCTCTTACGAGCAAGTGGGGACGATCACAGCCTAATGGGTATAGAGGTCCACACCAAATAATAAGGTGAATCGGCAAAAATTGAAATCTTACTGGCACAAATTAGTAGACATGGAATATACAGTGGTGTGAAAAAGTGTTTGCCCCCTTCCTCATTTCCTGTTCCTTTGCATGTTTGTCACACTTAAGTGTTTCGGAACATCAAACCAATTTAAACAATAGTCAAGGACAACACAAGTAAACACAAAATGCAATTTGTAAATGAAGGTGTTTATTATTAAAGGTGAAAAAAAATCCAAACCATCATGGCCCTGTGTGAAAAAGTGATTGCCCCCCTTGTTAAAACATACTATAACTGTGGTTGTCCACACCTGAGTTCAATTTCTCTAGCCACACCCAGGCCTGATTATTGCCACACCTGTTCACAATCAAGGTATCACTTAAATAGGAGCTGCTTGACACAGTAAGGTCCACCAGAAGATCCTTAAAAGCTACACATCATGCCGAGACCCAAAGAAATTCAGGAACAATTGAGAAAGAAAGTAATTGAGATCTATCAGTCTGGAAAGGGTTATAAAGCCATTTCCAAAGCTTTGGGAATCCAGCGAACCACAGTGAGAGCCATTATCCACAAATGGCGAAGACATGGAACAGTGGTGAACCTTCCCAGGAGTGGCCGGCCGCCCAAAATTACCCCAAGAGCGCAGCGACGACTCATCCAAGAGGTCACAAAAGACCCCACAACAACGTCCAAGGAACTGCAGGCCTCACTTGCCTCAGTTAAGGTCAGCGTTCATGCCTCCACCATCAGGAAAAGACTGGGCAAAAATGGCCTGCATGGCAGAGTTCCAAGGAGAAAACCACTGCTGAGCAAAAAGAACATCAAAGCTCGTCTCAATTTCTCCACAACACATCTTGATGATCCCCAAGACTTTTGGGACAACATTCTGTGGACCGATGAGACAAAAGTGGAACTCTTTGGAAGGTGTGTGTCCAAGTATATCTGGCGTAGAAGGAACACTGCATTTCAGAAAAAGAACATTATACCAACAGTAAAATATGGTGGTGGTAGTGTGATGGTCTGGGGCTGTTTTGCTGCTTCAGGACCTGGAAGACTTGCCGTGATAAAAGGAACTATGAATTCTGCTGTCTACCAAGAGATCCTGAAGGAGAATGTCCGACCATCTGTTCGTGTACTCAAGCTGAAACGAACTTGGGTTCTGCAGCAGGACAATGATCCTAAAACACACCAGCAAGTCCACCACCGAATGGCTGAAGAAAAACAAAATGAAGACTTTGGAGTGGCCTAGCCAAAGTCCTGACCTGAATCCTATTGAGATGTTGTGGTATGACCTTTAAAAAGGCCGTTCATGCTCGAAAACCCTCTAATGTAACTGAATTAGGACAATTCTGCAAAGATGAGTGGGCCAAAACTCCTCCAGGACGCTGTAAAAGCCTCATTGCACGTTATCGCAAACGCTTGGTTGCAGTTGTTGCTGCTAAGGGTGGCCCAACCAGTTATTAGGTTTAGGGGGCAATCACTTTTTCACACAGGGCCATGATGGTTTGGATTTTTTTTCACCTTTAATAATAAACACCTTCATTTACAAATTGCATTTTGGATTTACTTGTGTTGTCCTTGACTATTGTTTAAATTGGTTTGATGTTCCGAAACACTTAAGTGTGACAAACATGCAAAGGAACAGGAAATGAGGAAGGGGGCAAACACTTTTTCACACCACTGTAGTGCTGGTGTGCATGTTAAACAATATTCATAAAGTCATACTGGGTGATACCAGGAAAGACTTATACGTGAAAATGGGGACAAACACCCAAAGGCAGGCATATATATGTAAATTAAAACTATGAACAAACACACCAAATTGGACATAAGTGTATACGATATCTCATAGAGAACTAATCAGACACCAATTAGGTTAATAAAGAAGTCCATAGCATATCTGGGTTCAGATAGTTTCCCTTAAAGGAAGCTTGAAAACCGTATCCTCTTGATGTCGGATTCAGTTGCAAACCAGAAGGTATAGAAATGAACTCAATACGCTTACCACATCCGGTGGACCCACTAACCGGTGGTGAGGGGTCAAACGAGCTTTAGACTGTGAGGCTTACGCCTGTACTGGATCGATGCTTGAAGTGAAGCTCAGCAGGAGATGTCACTCTACACTCACCGAACATCAATGGATCACCAGAACGCATTCAGCAGGTAAACTTTCACCGCCGCGCGCAGATCATCACAGCATGTGGAGGTATGTGGATAAAGAAAAAAAGAGAGAGGGCCTCCTCATCGTGCAAAAAGTCCAGGACAGGACTCAATTTATTGCTAAAAAGTTGCATTTTCTTCCAGAATACATTTCAATAAAAATATTTTTAAAAGCAAAACAAAAACGTAAAGACGCACTAGAGTCGGTTTATCTGCAAGGTTTCCCCGGCGCGTTTCGTCTGATATTTTTATTGAAATGTATTCCGGAAGCAAATGCAACTTTTTAGCAATAAATTGAGTCCTGTCCTGGACTTTTTACACGATGAGGAGGCCCTCTCTCTTTTTTTCTTTATCCACATACCTCCACATGCTGTGATGATCTGCGCGCGGCGGTGAAAGTTTACCTGCTGAATGCGTTCTGGTGATCCATTGCTGTTCGGTGAGTGTAGAGTGACATCTCCTGCTGAGCTTCACTTCAAGCATCGATCCAGTACAGGCGTAAGCCTCACAGTCTAAAGCTCGTTTGACCCCTCACCACCGGTTAGTGGGTCCACCGGATGTGGTAAGCGTATTGAATTCATTTCTATACCTTCTGGTTTGCAACTGAATCCGACATCAAGAGGATACGGTTTTCAAGCTTCCTTTAAGGGAAACTATCTGAACCCAGATATGCTATGGACTTCTTTATTAACCTAATTGGTGTCTGATTAGTTCTCTATGAGATATTGTATACACTTATGTCCAATTTGGTGTGTTTGTTCATAGTTTTAATTTACATATATATGCCTGCCTTTGGGTGTTTATGGTCTAGAGCCCTACGGACGACATGAGTAACGATGACACATAGGAACAACACAAAACTCACCAACATGAAATAGACCTGAAAGTGTGCCTTGGTCTACCGTATGGTACACCAAAATAAGGGGGCATACCCTAGATAAAGAATGATAAGAAGTAGTTATGGAATAATGTGGAATGAGTATTCAGTCTGGGGTAAGAATACTTGGAAGAGGCTTTTAAAAGGGGAGGGTGGGTGGGTATCACGCACAGGAAACCGACAAAGACCGGCGGCCTTTGGGCTGCTTAAATACCCTCCGGGCTCCTCCCATAACTTCAGGCCGGTACCCGGCCTTCCAATTTATGGTCTAGAGCCCTACGGACGACATGAGTAACGATGACACATAGGAACAACACAAAACTCACCAACATGAAATAGACCTGAAAGTGTGCCTTGGTCTACCGTATGGTACACCAAAATAAGGGGGCAAAAACCTTCAGGTAGGGGATAATTATTTATTAAAGGTAATGTCACTGAGTAAGACGAGCAAAGGCCTGAGCCATCTCTAACTGTGGGTTAGGAATGTAGCGAGAGAAGCAGGCCGATTTCCACCGACCCAGTTTCTTGATCACATGGTCCGGAACCCCTGTCTTGAGGCCGTCGTGGCCGCCCTGATCCGGAATGAATGCCCGGAGTACTGGCTGGGGTCCAACTGAAGATTGCCGAGAAGGACCCGGACATGTTCCACGAACTGCGACGAGTTGAGGGGTTTTACCGGAAAGGGTAGAAGCGGACTGGACCCTGGGCGGTCGGATAGAAGTGCCGTCAAGCGGTTTAACACGGCAACTGGGCACCAGTTGTTGTGAGTCCTGTACAGGTGAACATCTACTCCGGAACCTCGCTGCTGAGTTTTGGATGTCGCCAAGTGAAGGACGTAGTGATCCTGGTGGCGGCAGAGACTACTTCTATGCAAGACTGGACCGGCTGGGTGGCTGCGAGTGAACTCGCTGGGCCGTAGAAACCCATAAAACGCCATGTGTATCGCAGCCTGCAGGATGGTGCTGAGGAGGAGACCGAAAGGGGACCTACCCAGGATGTCAGACATCCCCTTGAAGATCTCCCCCGTGATAGGCAGCCGCTTCGGGCTGACTGGCGGCTGGTGTTTCTGAACTCCACGCAGTAGAGCCCTCACTGCGTGGCAGGAGAACACCGAAGGCCTCGCGGGGTCTTGAAGTGACAAGTAGTGCGGCACCCCGGCCACGTACTGGCGTATCGTGCTGTGTGACAGTGCTAGGTGAGAATGACAATAAGCGATAAACGCTAGAACCTGCTTGAGGCTGGAAGACTCCCGAGGGCGATGGGGCAGGAATTTGTTAAACGCCCTCCAGGCCGTCCGGTAGGCCCGGCGGGTGTTGCGGGCAAGCGAGGCGTTAATGATGTTGGAAGCTGAGCGTAGATGTGGGGCTAGTCCAAGGTCAGTTGTGACCAATCCGGGATAGTGGCTGAAAGATGGTAGGCTCCTGGCATCTGTTCAAAGAAAGAAATAAAGTTAAAACGGGAGAGTGCGTCCGCTGCTGAGTTAAACTTCCCTGGAACGAATGAGCAGTAAACATTAAACTGATGCTGTAGGGATAGCTGGACCAGTCTGCGGAGGAAGGACATGACGGGCCTGGATTTAGACCTGCCCTTGCTGATGATCTTGGCTGTGGCTTGATTGTCTGTCGTGAAAGCCACAGTCTGTCCAGACCAATGGTGACCCCATAGGTGAGCGGCTGCTACGATGGGGAAGAGCTCAAAGAGGGCTGACGTGGTAGTGAAGCCTGGTGTGGCTAGTGCTTGAGGAGGCCAAGGGGCGGCGAACCACAAATGGCCAAAAATGGCGGCGCATCCTGTGGATGTCGCCGCATCGGTCACCACCTGAGGTGACTGCGTGGACACGACTGGGATGAACAGGGACCCACCGTTCCAATTACTAAGAAAGTGTTCCCACATGGCCATATCTGCCCTGGCTGCCCAAGGACTACTCTTAGACCCGAAGGTCAATTTGGTCGCGAAATAATATCGCTCCCTCCACTTGATGCCGTGCCAGCACCACAGGGAAGGATGAATGGGCAGCAGCTTGAAGGCGTCGGATATGTCCGCCTTCGAGAGCCAAGCACCCACCCCTGCCATTGAGAATGGCCTGGATAGCCATGTCTACCGAAGCGTACTTCAGCGAGAACTCCTCGGAGGGGATGAGCGAGTTGAGACTGGGAACGACGGAAGAATGAGGCGCTGACGGATCATACACCAGACGTTTTTAATTTGAAAACTTTCCCTGCACAAGCCCGATAGGGCTAACTGTCAAGGACTTTCCAGGCATTTCCGGGCCTTCCGTGCGCACATAGGTGCGCGGCGGGCGCGCGCGCGTGCACGTTAGCGTGCGCGTTAGCGCGCGCGGCGGCGCGCGCGTGCATGTGCGCATGCGCGGGAACGCAATTGCCGCCAAAACGGGCTTTAAAAGCCCAGCAGTGACACTCAGCCAGTGCTGTGTTGTCTTTAAGCTTCCTGCTTGTCAGCCACCCGAAAACCTGATCCGAAACCTGAACCTGTGATCTCCCGTTACCGACCCGGCTCTGTTTGGACTACTCTACCTTCTCCTACCCGACCCGGCCTGCCTGACCTTGCTACATCTGTCTTTGGTTACCGACTCCAGCCTGCCTACCGACTCTGCCATTGCCTGCTCCTATCATCTGATTGATCTGCTGTTGCCAACTGGACTGTCTGACCTTGCTCTGCTGATTCCCACTTGTTTGATCCACCTGTTGCCTGGTTCTTTTGTGTCCGGCTTCTACCACCTACAGCTGCAGTCTTACATCCTGCCATCCGCATACGGACGTTACTGGAGGACCTCCCTGTTGGTTCCAACACCTTCCTCTACAAACCAGGCACTCCTACCCCACTGTGCTCACGTCACCACTGTCCCCATCTCCAGTGGCACGTGAACCAGCGCTGTATGAGAGGTCTCCTCCTACAAAGTCAGGCTCTACGTCCAGGTACGTAACAGTACAACACAGCCATGACTGAGCCTGCAGGAGAGACCCCTCCCATGACAGATATCTGTTCACACCTGTCAGCCCTCACTCAAGCCGTAAAATCCTTACAAGACGGTTACACCAGATTGGAGGGACAAGTCCAGAACATCATCAACCCCATACACGTGGTTCCTGGGTCCGTTTCCGCCCCTGCTCAGGCTGCTTCCCCTCCTTCTGTCGTTATGCTTCCACCTGAGCCAAGGGTCCCCATACCTGAGAAGTTTTCAGGGGACCGAACTAAATTCCGGGCCTTCCGCAGTGCTTGTCGACTTTACTTCGCCCTGCAACCCCGGACTTTTTCACTTGAAGCCACTAAAGTGGGGTTTGTGGTCTCTCTACTGTTAGGAGAACCACAGATCTGGGCACACCGACTTCTCGAAGAGGACTCTGTTTTGATTCAATCACTGACGGCCTTCTTTGAAGCTATGTCCCAGCTTTATGAGGACCCTGAACGGTTCGCCACAGCAGAGGCCACCTTAACTACACTCCAGCAGGGTCGCCGGGCGGCTGAGGAGTACATTTCGGATTTTAGACGCTGGAGTGCGGACACTAAA
Organism: Lithobates sylvaticus; assembly: GCA_028564925.1. NCBI lineage: Eukaryota > Metazoa > Chordata > Amphibia > Anura > Ranidae > Lithobates > Lithobates sylvaticus. The sequence continues at coordinate 28,395,066 of CM053027.1, forward strand.
TGGAATGATGCAGCTCTACGGCATCAGTTCCGCATGGGCTTATCAGAAGGACTGAAAGATGAATTGGCCCGGGTGGGCATACCTGATACTCTTGAGGCCTTAATCACCCTAACCATCCAGATTGACCGCCGCCTTCGGGAACGTCGCACTGAACGGGCCTACCAACATAATCGCCCCCCTTGGATGACTGCTAAAGCCCCAATTCCGGCTGCCCGCTACTTACCACCACCCAACTTCCAGCCAATCCGCCCTGCACCAGACGCCTCCGAGCCGATGCAGTTGGGACTGATTCGACCCACCTTAACCCCGGAAGAGCGCACACGTCGCCATCAACTTAATCTCTGCCTGTACTGTGGAACAACAGGACACTACGTGCGCAACTGTCCGGTCAAGATGCGTAAGTGCTTTTCCTCTGTTCCTGCCAGTCTTTCAGCACTTTCTGCTAACACAACCCACATTGCTCTCCCTCTCTCATTGCAGCTCCAAGGAAGGACAATTCCAGTTAAAGCAATTATTGACTCCGGAGCATGCAGTTGCTTCATTGATTCTGCCTTCGCTAACCAACACAACATTCCCTTACGGAATAAGACCCATCGACTTTCAGTCTTCTTGGCCGATGGCTCCCGCATCAGCTCCGGACAGGTAACCCAAGAGACTTTTCCCGTACCTGCCATCACCTCCTTCCAGCATAAGGAGCTGCTGATCCTTGATGTGATCTCTTCCCCGTTGTTCCCAATCATCCTGGGCATTCCCTGGCTTCAGGCCCATAATCCCTCCATCAATTGGACTACCAGAGAAATCAGGTTCTTGTCCCCCTACTGCCAAGAACATTGTCAAAATGAGTCTACTCAATCCTCTGTCACCTTATTTTGCATGGACATTGATCAAAACCTACGCCAATCAGTACCCGAACCATATCATGGGTTCCTCGATGTTTTCAGTAAAAAGGGAGCAGACTCTCTTCCACCCCATCGGGCATATGACTGCCCAATTGAACTTTTACCCGGGGCCGAAATTCCCTTTGGGCGCATTTTTCCCCTGTCAGAAAAAGAACAGGAAGCACTAAAAATTTACATCAACGAAAACCTGGAAAAAGGATTCATCCGCCCATCTACATCTCCTGCTGGGGCTGGAATATTTTTTGTGACTAAGAAGGATCAGACTCTCCGCCCGTGTGTAGATTATCGGGAGTTGAATAAAATTACGGTTAAGAACCGCTATCCGTTGCCCTTAATACCCGAACTATTTCAAAAATTAAGGTCTGCTACTATTTTTACGAAGCTCGATCTAAGAGGGGCATATAATCTGGTCCGCATCCGGGCTGGGCATGAGTGGAAGACGGCATTCCGAACAAGGTTCGGGCATTATGAATACCTGGTCATGCCCTTTGGTCTATGTAATGCACCTGCCACGTTTCAACATCTGATTAACGATGTATTCAAGGACTTCTTAGATATTTTTGTAATTGTTTATTTGGATGATATTTTGGTTTTTTCTGAATCCCTCAGCCAACACCGGGAACACGTTTGCAGAGTCTTGGACCGTCTTCGCTTACATGGACTATACGCAAAAGCAGAAAAATGCGAGTTCGAGCAACAAGAGATCCAGTTTTTGGGTTTGATAATATCCGCGACTGGTATCAAGATGGACCCCCAAAAAGTGTCTGCTGTTCTGGATTGGCCTGCACCCATCGATAAAAAAGGTATTCAACGTTTCATTGGTTTCGCAAACTTTTACAGGAAATTTATCAAAGGATTCTCTGCCATCATAGCCCCTATTACACGGTTGACACAACAACATGTCAGGTTTCATTGGAGTACGGAGGCTCAAGAGGCATTCGAGAGACTTAAGAGACTTTTCACATCAGCTCCAATTCTCAGTCACCCTAACCCATCTTTACCTTTTTTATTAGAAGTTGATGCATCCGAAGTAGCGGTGTGAGCGGTCATTTCGCAAAGACAGGGTAAGGAGGATTTGATTCACCCTGTGGGCTTCTTCTCCCGAAAGTTATCTCCAGCTGAAAGAAATTACGACGTAGGGGATCGGGAGCTTCTTGCCATCAAGACCGCCTTGGAGGAGTGGAGGTATCTGTTAGAGGGTGCAGCTCACCCGGTATTAATATATACCGACCATAAAAATTTAGAATATCTAAGATCTGCCAAACGTTTGAGACCCCGACAAGCTCGTTGGGCCTTGTTTTTCACTCGCTTCTGTTTCCACATCACTTATCGGCCAGGATCAAAAAAACGTCAAACCAGACGCATTGTCACGCATGCATGATAACCCTAAGGACTCACCTGCTCCTGACACAATTTTACCCACAAACAGTTTTTTGCTTTTACACACAAATCTCTTATCTTTAATCAAGGAAGCCTCTTCCCACTCTCCAAGACCTCCAGGAACCACCTTGACATCTCGAGATGGCTTGCTATGGAAGGGAAGTCAAATCTTTGTCCCTGAAGGTATCCGAGTTAAGGTACTAACATTGCTTCATGATCATCCCTTAGCAGGACATTTCGGGGTACGGAAGACTCGTGAACTTGTACAGCGTACATTCTGGTGGCCCAATTTAAGGGAGTTTTGTGAAAAATACGTCAATTCCTGCTCCATCTGCTCACGGAACAAGACTTCAAGGAACCGAGCCTGGGGACTGCTTAAACCTTTACCTATACCAGACAGACCTTGGAAAATGATTTCTATGGACTTTATAGTCAAACTACCCCGCTCTGAGGGGCGCACAGCCATTTTTGTGGTTGTAGATCGCCTATCTAAGATGGCCCATTTTGTGCCCCTGAAGGGAAACCCATCTGCTACAGAGACAGCCCGTGTATTTATTAAGGAGATCGTCAGACTACACGGAGTACCTACAAATATAGTCTCCGACAGAGGGGTACAATTTACCTCACGCTTCTGGAAGGCACTTTGTGAAATCTTGAAGATTGAGCTTTCTCTCTCCTCAGCCTATCATCCACAGACTAATGGGCAGACAGAGAGAACCAACCAAACCCTCGAGCAATATATCCGATGTTTTACTTCCTTTTCTCAGGACAATTGGGTTTCCCTGCTGCCTCTAGCGGAATTCGCATACAATAATACCAGTCACTCAACCACTAACCAATCCCCCTTCTTTTCCAATTATGGTTTTCACTTGACTTTTTTACCAGATTTTGTTTCAGAATCCCCAGTTCCGGCAGTCCAGAAGACAGTGGAGTTCCTCAAACGCAACAATCAGGTTCTACAAGAAGCTATGTCCAAGGCCCAGGCAGATAGCAAGAGAAACTTCGACCAAAAAAGACGGGGGGAGCTGGTTCTGCAACCTGGAGATCAGGTATGGCTGTCTACATCCAATATCAAATTGATGTGCCCTTCTAAAAAACTTGCACCTAAATTTATGGGACCTTTTCCTGTTAAGAAGAAAATTAATGAAGTGGCCTATGAACTGTCTTTACCTGATTCTCTTAAAGTTCACCCGGTATTTCACGTGTCTTTGTTAAAACCTGCTGTGCCTAATCCCTTCCCTGACAGAGGAACTGACCCGCCTGAACCTGTTTTGGTGGATGGTAACCAGGAATATGAGGTGGAGGCTATCCTCAATTGTAGAAGAAGACATGGGCAAGTACAATTTTTGGTCAAATGGAAAGGGTACGGTCCAGAAAGTAATTCCTGGGAACCGGACAGTAACTTACATGCAAAACGGCTAGTTCGTACTTACCTGATTTCACACCCTGAGAAGGCAAGCCGCCTGGGCATCCGGAGGCTGCCCCTTGTGGGGGGGCAATGTCAAGGACTTTCCAGGCATTTCCGGGCCTTCCGTGCGCACATAGGTGCGCGGCGGGCGCGCGCGCGCGTGCACGTTAGCGTGCGCGTGCGCGTTAGCGCGCGTGCATGTGCGCATGCGCGGGAACGCAATTGGCGCCAAAACGGGCTTTAAAAGCCCAGCAGTGACACTCAGCCAGTGCTGTGTTGTCTTTAAGCTTCCTGCTTGTCAGCCACCCGAAAACCTGATCCGAAACCTGAACCTGTGATCTCCCGTTACCGACCCGGCTCTGTTTGGACTACTCTACCTTCTCCTACCCGACCCGGCCTGCCTGACCTTGCTACATCTGTCTTTGGTTACCGACTCCAGCCTGCCTACCGACTCTGCCATTGCCTGCTCCTATCATCTGATTGATCTGCTGTTGCCAACTGGACTGTCTGACCTTGCTCTGCTGATTCCCACTTGTTTGATCCACCTGTTGCCTGGTTCTTTTGTGTCCGGCTTCTACCACCTACAGCTGCAGTCTTACATCCTGCCATCCGCATACGGACGTTACTGGAGGACCTCCCTGTTGGTTCCAACACCTTCCTCTACAAACCAGGCACTCCTACCCCACTGTGCTCACGTCACCACTGTCCCCATCTCCAGTGGCACGTGAACCAGCGCTGTATGAGAGGTCTCCTCCTACAAAGTCAGGCTCTACGTCCAGGTACGTAACACTAACCCTCCAGATGCTGAAGGGAGATTGACAGAACGGGCCTATCATGAAGTCCCGATCCAACTCCGTCTGCAAAAGGACGTCAATCGCTGGCTCATCTGTTGCTGCTGAGCGCAGGTTCGGACATTCGTGGGTGGAGTGGGGCAGGGTGATGAGCCCGGTATGAAACCCATCAGTGAAGCCTCGGATGAGGTAGCTGGCGAGTGACGGAGTGGGGTGTGAGGTCAAGTAAACACCGAGCCAAAGGACATTGACCCGGCTTAGTCATGGTTTCTTCTGTTTGACCTCACACAGGATCCTGGGGTGCGCCCTCTGGCATAGGGTGCAAACGTGCAAGAGCCGGCACTGGCTGAAATTGCAGGAGCCGTAATTAAAATTGTTGCAAATGGCGGCTCCCCCAACCATCCGCACCGGACGTCCCAAATTGTCCACCTTTTGCCCATGCGCCGGGGCCTGCTGAGCCTGGCTCGTGCTGGTAGAGGCCGTGCTAGCTATCGGATGGACAGAGGCTATGTTGGCACACCAGACCGTGGTGTGGGACACTGACTGACAGACAGCACATAGCGGGGAGCGAAGGCCTGCGAAGTGGCGGCAGAACAACTCCGTGTCCACTACGCTCCAGTCCGTTGACAAATGAAACTGTGAGAATCTGGCTGCGGCTTTGGCCGAGAAGGACCGATGATAGTCGTAGAACGCTGAGCCACCGTATTCGTGGCCCAGGTCTACGATCAAATGGAGGTAGAGGTCCAGTTCCTCCCGTCTGCCGGGGGAGGCTGAGCACAGCACGTCTCTAAACATGCCGAAAGCGAGCGTGAACTCGGGCACCGTGAGCTTTCTGTTGAGCCTCGGATCCTTCGCTTTCAAAACCACCGAGACGTCCCCCCAGGTGTAGGCCTTGTTCTCGGCCAAGTCATGGACCGAGATCAAGAGTGAGGCCAGATTAACGTCTCTGCCCTCTAGAATGTCCTTCCTTACGCTGGGTGGCACCAGGTGGGAAGGGTGAACGGTAGTCGTGGCAAGCTCACTACCTGCGGCCGGTGCACTGATGGCTGGGACCACCGCAGGGTCCGGAACCGTGGCAGCCGGGCTGGCCTCTAGACGAGACACTCTGTCCTGGACCTCAACGATTGAGGAAGACAGGGAAGACACGAAGGTGTGTAGCTGAGCGACGGCGGCTGAAATCGATTCCAGAGACGCCTGCTGGCTGCTGGGGCTTGCTGCGGCCGGTGGTGGGAAGAGGAGCCTGAATAGCTCCGCCTTCCTGGCCGCGGACGAGAAGGGTATCCCTCTGCGTCTCAGCTCGGCGGACAGCCTGGGAATTGTCCATGCCCTAAGAGACTGGACACTGCCAGCCTCGGAGGCTGACGCCGGAGATAGCGGGGTGGTGAGGTCATCGCTGCCGACTGATGACATGGCGGCTGCCAAGACCTGTTACTTGGTAGACTGGTCACGTGTCTGCAGGCTGGGCCTATAAAAGGTGACAAGAAATGAGTTTGGACGTGTCACCTATGATATACATACCTGCCACGAGAAAGCAGGAGCCCCCCGTGCCCCTGCGTTTTTTTTTTTTTGTTTTTTTTACCTGCTGGAACCCTGATCAAGCTGGTGCAGGTGGACCTACTGAATCCGACTGACCTGAGAGAGTGTGAGAGAAAGTACCTATTTAAGAGCCTAAAACTGCTGCCGTCCAGAGCGACGGAACCCAACGTAGATGATAACAACAGGCGATAGTGACTTGAGTCGACTGCCGAGATCGCTGTGGGATCAAATGACAGATGACAACACGAATGACTGACTTGACATGTTGCCTTAACTGAATGAACTTCCCGTGACAGGGCCCGGCCCGTTCGTACCGTATGGGGGTGACTGTGGGCCGGACTCTGGAGCACGTACAGAAATGAGGCAACCATGAAACGAGGCCAACTGCCTGGGTACGCTGAGGCCGAACTGTGACATCCAGCTGCCACCGGGTCCGACTCCAAGCTCCCCTTTTTTTTTTCGTAGAAATGCGGCCGGCCTAGGGCACGCCGGCGCGAATTCGTACAGGCGGGTGACCAATTAACGCCGGGGCGTGGTAAGGTGACACAGAAATGATATAACATGACAAGGGCAAGAATCAAAGTTTTTTTTTTTTTTTTTTTTTTTTTTGCGACTCCGCCCCTGGCGCATGTATTGAAATGAGGCCGGGCCTAGGGCACGCCGACACGAATTAGTGCGGGGAAGTGACTGCATTCATGCCGGGCGTGGTAAGGTGACAGAAATGATATACCATGACAGGGGCAAGGATCAGGAATGTACGCAAACCAGTGATGCGATTCCGCCCTTGGCGCATGTATTGAAATGAGGCCGGGCCTAGGGCACGCCGACACGAATTAGTGCGGGGAAGTGACTGCATTCATGCCGGGCGTGGTAAGGTGACAGAAATGATATACCATGACAGGGGCAAGAATCAGGAATGTACGCAACCAGTGATGCGATTCCGCCCTTGGCGCATGTATTGAAATGAGGCCGGCCTGGGGCACGCCGACCCGAATCAGTGCAGGGAAGTGACTGCATTCGTGCCGGGCGTGGTAAGGTGACAGAAATGATATACCATGACAGGGGCAAGAATCAGGAATGTACGCAGCCAGTGATGTGATTCCGCCCTTGGCGCATGTATCGAAATGAGGCCGGGTAGTCGTGCATCTGGATCGCCCCGATTGGAGCATGCATGGATGCGACCGGACCAGGATCGAAGCGATGGCATGAACGCCCTGTTTAACTGATGCAAAATGATTTAGCATGACCGAATGGCCTGATACGTTAGCCATGTTTGAAATGATGAAATGATTGTCATGCTAACACGTGAAATGTTTCGACACGGTCGAAGTGATTCGTACAACTAGTATGCCAACAGTGCTACGGAATGTAAATAGCGATTCGGCACGCTCGCTGGCGCCACCGATTCGGATAATGGCAGGACATGAACGATACGTGTGAGTGCGAACGGCACCCGTGCGTGAGTCATGTTGAACGATTCGGAGACTGCGTAGCACGACCGCGTAAGGGAACCCTTGAGTGCCGGATGCGGCATTGGTCGGAGTGTTTGTGGCGGGCGGCCCTGAATGTGCGTGCCGCTAGATGGCTCCCGATCGTGTACAACAAAAAACGCGCGAGTAAGTGTTTAGGTTTCGAGACAAGCAGCGCGTGGTTCGTGAGCTACGCAGACCACAGTTTAGTGACATGATAAGCAGTGCATGAGAACGTAAAACATGGGAGCCGAAGCCCTACCTGCGACAGCCGAACCAGACTCTTTGTACGAACTGCGACTCCGCGACACGAGTGCGACACAAAGGGACAACACGACTTACGAACACGGAACGCGGGACTGCAACAAGAGGAGACGGACAGACGAAAACGGAGCTCACGAACCGGCACCAACAGCGCTTGTCTCGAACGAGTCGGTCCTAGATGTCTGACGTATCAGATATCACGCACAGGAAACCGACAAAGACCGGCGGCCTTTGGGCTGCTTAAATACCCTCCGGGCTCCTCCCATAACTTCAGGCCGGTACCCGGCCTTCCAATTTGTCCCCATTTTCACGTATAAGTCTTTCCTGGTATCACCCAGTATGACTTTATGAATATTGTTTAACATGCACACCAGCACTATATTCCATGTCTACTAATTTGTGCCAGTAAGATTTCAATTTTTGCCGATTCACCTTATTATTTGGTGTGGACCTCTATACCCATTAGGCTGTGATCGTCCCCACTTGCTCGTAAGAGCACTTGACTCCTACTGAGATCACCACCACCGCTTGTTTAGAGCGCCTGATCCCCACTGTGGCTTTTATGGTCCATACGTTTTAGTTATTTGCTATCACGTGATTTTAAGATTAGTACATTTTGCTATTGTCTAGCGTACATATCAGCGTCACCCTCTCCGTTCATGAAGATCGGTTGATTTTGCTGATCTCACAATGTGCACCAGATGATTATTGTTTGTAAGTGATACACGTTTCTTTACGTAGTGCACATAGGACTAATGTCCTCTTATTTTTTCACATTATATTTGAACACCCAACAATGGTCGAGATTTCATATTTTCGTCTGTAAAGTGTGTTCTCACATGTTTTATTTAGCGCCACACTTTTTGCCTATATATATCTGTTCACAATTTGTCACATTGTTGTGTTGGCAGCTTCACCCTCTGGGGGGCGCAGCTATTTACCCACACTCTTCACTGATATATATATAATTACACAGTATCTCACAAAAGTGAGTACACCCCTCACATTTTTGTAAATATTTTATTCTATCTTTTCATGTGACAACACTGAAGAAATGACACTTGTCTACAATGTAAAGTAGTGAGTGTACAGCTTGTATAACAGTGTAAATTTGCTGTCCCCTCAAAATAACTCAACACACAGCCATTAATGTCTAAACTGCTGGCAACAAAAGTAAGTACACCCCCTAAATGAAAATGTCCAAATTGGGCCCAATTGGCCATTTTCCCTCCCCGGTGTCATGTGACTCGTTAGTGTTACAAGGTGTGTTAAATTTAGTGTTATCGCTCTCACTCTCTCATACTGGTCACTGGAAGTTCAACATGGCACCTCATGGCAAAGAACTCTCTAACCTAACCCTGCTTTAAAACTTCTCCACAACTTTATCCCTAACTTGTCTGGTGTGTTCCTTGGCCTTCATGATGCTGTTTGTTCATTAGGCTCACTGAAGCTGATAAACTTTTTTTTTGAAAATTCGGTTTATTGAGATTTTATATAGAACATACAATAGTCGGGTTGTGTCAACGTGACACTAGCCCGCTCCTAGGCTATGCAAGGCCCAAAAATACAACAGTTTCATTCCTAACTAACATAGTCCACCTATCTATCATGTGCATTCCAAACCTCCCTTCACTGACACTAATGCCGCTTACACACGATCGGAATTTACGACAACAAATGTTCGATGGGAGCTTGTTGTCGGAAATTCCGACTGTGTGTAGGCTCCATCGGACATTTTTTATTTTTATTTTAAATTTTAATTCCCGACAACAAAAATTTGAGAGCTGGTACTCAAATTTTCCACCAAACAAAATCCGTTGTCGTAAATTCCGATCGTGTCTAGACAATTCCGACGCACAAAGTTGCACGCATGCTCGGAATCAAGCAGAAGAGCCGCACTGGCTATTGAACTTTATTTTCTTGGTTCGTCGTACGTGTTCTACGTCACCGCGTTCTTTACGTTCGGAATTTCCGACAACATTTGTGTGACCGTGTGTATGCAAGACAAGCTTGAGCCAACATCCGTCAGAAAAAAATCCCAGGATTTCGTTGTCGGAATGTCCGATCGTGTGTACGCAGCATAAATGTTTAAAGGGCTGGGCCCATAAGTCATCCCAATCCTCCCCCTGTATGTCAGGAACCTCAGCTTCCCATCTTCCCTACACCTTGATAAACAAAAAAAGGGGGGAATTGGGACTTTGAATGAGGTATATGGTGAATATGCCTCCATCCCTATTATGGAATATAAATCTGAGACATTTGGGACTTTAAATGAGGTTATGGACAGCGTGAAAGTAACTATTCATAGTACATGTTTATTACCCTTCAGGTCTGGTATGGATTTTAAGGGGAACCCCGCGCCAAAATAAAAAAAAATTGCATGGGGGTCCCCTTCAAAGTCCATACCAGACCCTTATCTGAGCATGCAACCTGGCAGGCCGCAGGAGAAGAGGGGGGACGAGAGAGCGCCCCCCCCCCTCCTGAACCATACCAGGCCACATGTCCTCAACATTGGGAGGGTGCTTTGCGGGTAGCCCCCCAAAGCACCTTGCCCCCATGTTGATAGGGACAAGGGCCTCATCCCCACAACCCTTGCCCGGGAGTTGTGGGCGTCTGCGGGCTGGGGGCTTATCGGAATCTGGAAGCCCCTTTAACAAGGGGACCCCCAAATCCCGCCCCCCCCTGTGTGAAATGGTACCCCTACCAAAAGTACCCCTACCATTTCACAAAAAAAGTGTCAAAAATTTTAAAAATGACAGTTTTTGACAATTCCTTTATTAAAGTCTTCTTCTTTCCATCTTCTTCGGGTCTTCTTCCTTCTTCCTTCCTTCATCCTTCGGTTTCTTCCTCCATCTTCTTCTTCCTCTGCTTCTTCCTCTGATCCTCTGCTTCTTGCTCCGGTGTTCTCGCCCGGCATCTTCCTCCATGACGTCTTCTTCCTCGCTTCGTTCTCAGGCCGCTCTGCATCAATGGGAGGTTCCCGCTGTGTGATGCTTCTCTTCTTCTGACACTTCTTATATAATGGAACCGTGCATCAGAGGGGGCGGGGTCACCGGGTGGCCCCGCCCTCCTTTATATAAGAAGTAAATCAAGGTGAGTAGAAAATTCTGGACAGCTGCACTCCAAATGAAATTTCTTGTGCCTTTATTAGAACATCAGGATCACACTGTACATGTCACAGCAAAGTAATACAGAACCAAAAACAACTGATGCGTTTCACACTAAACGTAGGGCTTACTCATAGCTACTCAGAGCCGCAAGGCTCCACTGCCTGTTTCCCTTAGATAGAATGGACGGACCCAAGAGCCGAGGGACGGGTCGGCCTCGGGCGGTCGACATCGCGGGGCACCCTGGACAGGTAAGTGTGCTTTTTAAAAGTACAGTGTTTGTAGATGCTGACTTTTGATAAAAAAAACATTTTCAGCTGGCCCACCACTTTAACCACCTTGCGACCGCCGGCTGTCAAATGACGGCCAGGCGGCGCAGCTCTCAGCGTGGGAGGGCGTCATATGACGTCCTCCCCTTCAGTGCACTCCAGGGAGCGTGCGCGCCGCCGGGAGCCGCCCGATGCGCGTGCCCAGCGACCGCGATGTCCGCTGGGCACCCGCGATTGCCCGGTAACACAGCGGGACCGTGGATCTGTGTGTGTAAACACACAGATCAACGGTCCTGTCAGAGGAGAGGAGCCGATGGTGTGTTCTCTGTACAGAGAAACACTGATCGGTCTCCTCCCCTTGTGAGTCCCCTCCCCCCACAGTAAGAATCACTCCCAGGGAACATAATTAACCCCTCCCCACCCCTAGTGGTTAACCCCTTCACTGCCAGTGTCATTTATACAGGAATCAATGCATTTAAATAGCATTGATTGCTGTATAAATGACAATGGTGCCAAAAATGTGTCAAAAATGTCCGATGTGTCCGCCATAATGTCGCAGTCACAATAAAAATCGCAGATCGCCGCCATAACTAGTAAAAAAAAAATATTAATAAAAATGCTATAGAACTATCCCCTATTTTGTAAACGCTATAACTTTTGCGCAAACTAATCAATAATCGCTAATTGCGTTTTTTTTTTACCAAAAATATGTAGAAGAATACGTTTCGGCCTAAACTGAGGAAAAAAAAATGTTTTTTTTATATATTTTTTTGGGGATATTTAGTATAGCAAAAAGTAAAAAATATTGTTTTTTTTTTTTAAAATTTGTCGCTCTTCTTTTGTTTATTGCGCAAAAAATAAATAACGCAGAGGTGATCAAATACCACCAAAAGAAAGCTCTATTTGTGGGGAAAAAATGATAACAATTTCATTTGGGTACAGTGTTGTATGACTACGCAATTGTCATTCAAAGTGCGACAGCGCTGAAAGCTGAAAAATGGCTTGGTCAGGAAGGGGGTGAAAATGCCCTGTACTGAGGTGGTTAAAGAGGAAGTAAAGCCTATATATAAAAAAAAAAAAAAAAAAAAAACGGAATAGCATACTAGCTCATTATGAATGACTTACCTGAGAACGAAGCCCCCGAAGCGGTCCTCATCCACGATCTTCTCCGCCGCCATCAAACCCGGAGTGACTTCCGGGTCTCGCCGCTCCAGCGCTGTCATTCGCTGGAGCGGCGATAACGTCACTCCCGCACATGCGCACGAGAGCGGCATATCGCTGTGATCTAGGCATGCGCAGTGCGCCTGCGCGCCGCTGTCTACGGCGCATGCGCCGTAGATAGCGGTGCTTTTTCTTTTCTAAATATCTCCTAAACCATGTAGGTTTAGGAGATATTTATTGGACCTACAGGTAAGCCTTAATCTAGGCTTACCTGTAGGTCAAAGTGGTTTGTAAGGGTTTACAACCACTTTAAGTATGGAGATAAGAGCGTCTTCTCCAATTGCTGCATTTCAGTTTCCATGGCCAGCTGTCAGGGATCATTCAGTAAATTAAAACTGATATTTTTGTACGTGGGCCAAGGTCGACTCTTATCTTGCTCTGCTGACTGTAGAAAGAGAAGAAAGTGAGAAAAAAAAAATCACATGTTTGCATCAGTGAAAGCAGGGAAGTTGTGGTTATAATTTACATATAGTGCCATTATTTTTGCTGAAGCTGAAGTTTAGGTATTAATATCATTGCATGGGAACATTGGTCCAGCTTGGCCCAATGTAAGCATGCATCTTCCATATTGTATTTGGTCGATCCTCGTGAAAATCATTGTAGTAGGCACCGACACCACAGTGATCAATGGCATCTTCCAAGTTTCCTGCCAAGTGGCTGCCCAGCAACTTAGTGAACACAGGGAGTTGTTCGTTTGGCACGGGCTTCATTCAGAGAACACTTTGTATTTTCTTAGTGAATGCAAAATGTTTACTGACTGGATGAGGTGAAGACCGTAACATCACCATTCCACCTCTTCCAATCAGAAAATGCTTTGCATTCATTATGAAAATCACTACAATCATTTCCAGCTCCAGGTATGGAAAATGCAGACTTACGTACTATAGGTACCAATGTACCTTTGCAACAAAAAAACAAGGTCCATAAAGACATGGATGAGCGAGTTTGGGGTGGAGGAACTTGACTGGCCTGACCTCAACCCGATAGAACACCTTTGGGATGAATTAGAGTGGAGACTGTGAGCCAGGCATTTGAGTCCAACATGAGTACCTGACCTCACAAATCTCCTTTTGGAAGAATGGTCCAACATTTCCATACCTTGTGGACGGCCTTCCCAGAAGAGTTGAAGCTGTTATAGCTGCAAAGGGTGGACCAACTCAATATTGAACCCTAAAGACTAATGCCGCGTACACGCGGTCGGAATTTCCGATGGAAACAGTCCGATGGGAGCTATTCAACGGATTTTCTGACCGTGTGTATGCCCATCGGTCTTTTTCTATCGGAATTTCCAACGGACTTTGGATTGAGAACCTGCTCGGAAACAATACTATTGTGCTGTCGAACGTGTTGTATGCCGTGGTGTTATTGACCATCGGAATTTGGTGTGACCGTGTGTAGGCAAGACAGTTTGAGCGAAATTCCGTCGGAATTCTGACGGGAAAACCATCAGTGTTTTTTCCGACGAGAATTCCGACCGTGTGTACACGGCATAAGACTGGGAAGCTAAGAAAATTTATGTGCGTGTAAAGGCAGGTGTCCCAATACTTTTGACCATATAATATATATGTAGTGTGTATATATATAAATATTTTCATTACAAATTTAATTTTCATTTCAAAGCTGCGTAGTACACAATGTTATTGTTGTATTTCCACATGGATCCACCTGACATCCTAATACACACCTGATGACAAAACACAGGCAGTTAAGTCTGTTTACGGGCAAACAAACTGACGTATTAAAGTCGCTATGCAACAATGTGAACCTCTTTATCTAGACAAAGCATAATTGTATAGCTAAATCAAGATAAAAAATATCAGACTTCTTATCCATACAAAACATACATAAGTTGGCCAATTATGTCTTTGCAAAACACTACTATGCAATAGTGCTGTATACAATAACACACCCTTTAGAAAAAGAAAGGGACAAAGCATAAATTAAACCACGCATACATTTTATAACTATAATCCTCGGTGTATATTATCATTGCTGGTATTTCCTTTTAACCTCCTGAGATCCGCGCTATAGCAGGAATGACGGCTACACCTCGGATCTAACTTGCTGGGACGACGTCTATTGACGTCTATTAAGTCATGGTGAAAGTCGTGTTGCACCTGTGTGAATGGACTCTAATGCCGTGTACACACGGTCGGAATTCTCGTCGGAAAAAGCTCTGATGGTTTTCCTGTCGGAATTCCGACGGAATTTTGCTCAAACTGTTTTGCCTACACACGGTCACACCGAATTCCGACGGTCAATAACACCGCGAAATACAACACATTTGACTGCACTATAAAAGGGAAGTTTAATGCTTCTGAGCATGCGTCGAATTGTTTCCGAGCATGCGTCGGAATTTTGCTTGTCGGAATTGCATACACACGATCGGAAAATCCGTCGGAAAAATTAAGAACAGGTTCTCAGTCCAAAGTCCGTTGGAAATTCCGACAGAAAAAGACCGATGGGCATACACACGGTCGGAAAATCCGATGAAAAGCTCCCATCGGACTATTTCCATCGGAAATTCCGACCGTGTGTACGCCGCATAGGAATACAATAAAACAGAGTTCTCCAGGGAATGGTTCTCCTGCAGCCCAAAGTGCGTGACACATACATCGCTATACCACTCATCTTATTGGCTTAAGCTACTTTTCATTCCTATATACACGTACGTTTATGGTGAGCTTTGGTCCTGTTGAATTTTTCTTCCTTATTGTTGGGTGATTAGTAACATAGTACACCTTTATCTTTATTTGTGTAGTAAAGAGATGTTTTTGAGGTCAAGGCTGTGAGTTAAAGGGGCTCTCCATGTTTCCGTCACTTTAATTTGTTTGTTTGGACCAAGCTGGGATCTTTCCAGAGTCTGGATTGGCTGAGGGCCACCAGAGGACTTTAGCCAACTGTTTACGGGAGTGCAGAACAATGTGCACTCCTGTGACCTACAGGAGAAGTATAGCCAAATAAGCCTTTTCCCTACTTCTCCTTTAATGCATTCTGTAACAGGAATGTGTTACAACAGACGGAGCCGCAGTTTACTACAGAGGGTGGGGGGGGGGGTTGCACATTGGAGAAACTCCAATGGCCAACTCCTCACTGTAAATATACTCACAGTACATACGTACATGTATGTTGCTGGCCTTCTTCTGGGTTTGGACTGGACACTAGACATGTGCAATTCGTTTAGTTACAAATTCGTTCTTCGTTAAAATTCATTATATTCGTTAATTCGTAAGCATTACGAATGAACGAACGGTTTACAAAAAATCCAAAGAAAAACGAATATGGAAAACAACGAAAATACGAAAGAATGAAAATCCGAAAAACGAAAACAGAAACAACGAAAATACCGAACAAAGATTCGAAATAACGAAAATCTAAATGAACGAAAAATCGAAATTACAAACATTCGGAAAACGGAAATCAAAACAACGAAAATACGAATTAACTAGGGCTGTTACTGATTAAAATTTTCGTGTTCAATTAATCGTTTTTTTTTTTTTTTTAATCGACTCATTTCGATTAATTATAAAGCACATACAGATCCAACTACTTTTAGCTGATCTCCTTGCATTGCAGCTCTGCATTAGTCAGTGGTAAATGTGGTATACACTATATACAATCACCCGACACTAGTTCGTTTCCACAATCCCTGACTCAACTTCACGGTTCACACAAATTCGTTTTAAATTCAAACTGTAGCACTGACCTAAGTCATATTTTTTTCCACAGTAGCGTGACAATCCCTCCACCTCGGGTCTAACTAATCACTCTCACCTTATGGCATCAAGCGGGTATCAAAAGGGTTAACACGGACCATAAACTTCTCTCACGTCTCCTTAGATCTCAGCAAGGACGCAGGTCATGGGTAGAAAGAAAAGATCTAAGTGCTCACCGACTAAGTATAAGATTTCATTTTTGCGTTCAAACACAAACTACTCACATAAAGATGATAAAAACACAGCATGTAAAGCCGGCAATCGTGTTAGTTCCATAGGGCAGCAGCGGGTGACGGCATTCGTAGCTCCTCCCCCATATGCGTTACGTTCAATCAGAACTTCAACGTCACGGACTCCTCCCCCCTTCCCTTCGTAAGCAAACGGAGGCACTTGGGGAAGGGGGGAGAAGTCCGGTGACGTCGATGTCTGTGACGTCACCGGATCTCCGATGGAACTCCCCGAAGACCCGGAAGCCGGCGGAGAGGTGAAGTTTGATCGATCAAAAAATTAATTGATTTATCAAAGAATTAATCTTTAATTTCCACAGCCCTTAAAAATTCTAACGAAAAACAAACTATCGAAAAGAACGAATATGGAAAAAAATTGAAATACTAAATAATTAATTTAGAAACAACGAAAATGCGAAAGAATGAAAATCCGAAAAACGAAAACAGAAACAACGAAAATACCGAACAAAGATTCAAAATAATGAAAATGAAAATGACCGAAAAATCTAATTTACGAACATTCAGAAAACGGAAATCAAAACAACGAAAATTCTGCTGATCGAGAATTCGAAAGAACGAATTTGTTAGTTCTGATTCTGAAAAATATTCCATCCAGAGTCCAGATAGGTCGGAGGCTCTGTGTTTTAGGGGAATTTTGAGTTAAGTTCTGACTTCTGAGAGAAATTCTTTGTTTCTTAAACATGTAAATAGCATTCACATTACATAAAATTATGAATTATGCTCCGATTACGAATCTACGAAAACAATGTTACGAACGTACGAATAAATGAGGCAGTCAATCTCACGAAAGTACCAATGTAATTAAATCTACGGAAATACGAATCATTTCAAATCAACGAAAATATAGCTCTTACGAAAATACGAACGCGTCCGAATATGAAATATAACAAAAATACGAATTTCGAATCGACGAAAAAATAACTCTTACGAACATACGAACGAGTCCGAATACGAAAACCCACGTCTTAGGAAATTATGAATCGTTACGAATCAACGGAAACGAACAGAAAACGAAACTAAACAAATTTTTCTGTTGTGCACATGTCTCCTGGACATAGCGCAAGTTTGTCAGCAGATTTCAGCCAATGATTTTGGCTGAAACCTGCTGATCAGCCGTTTCCAATCATACACAGAGTCCTGTGTGTACAAGCATGCAGAACTCTGTATACAGGGGACAGCAATCTGTTTCTTTTCCCTGAAAAGCAGGAGATTAGTAAATAAAAACTACACATATGCTATATTGTCAAAAGTATTGGGACGTCTGCCTTTACATGAACTTGAATGGCATCCTAGTCTTAAGCCTCGTACACACAATCCGATTGTTGGCCAACAGAGCGTGAGACTTTTGTCTGAAGGGCGTGTGTTTTTCATACAAACGGTACATAACTGTCGGCCAACAAACATACGTACTAGACAAACTACCAGCCGAGAAAGAGGAAGTTCAATTGTCAGGCGCCACCCTTTGGGCTCACTCTGCTAATTTCGTGTTAGTAGAAGTTTGGTGAGAATTGATTTGCGCTTTTTATTTTGCGCTTTTCATTTCCTGCTTTTCAGTTTGTTTCTGAACGGCCGTTCGTCAACCAGCCATGTTGCGGAATCGGAGGAGATAGCGTGTTATTTATTATTGGCCTTGGAGTTATGCCCTGTACACACGGTCGGAAATTCCAACGGAAAATGTCCGATCGGACCATGTTGTCAGTAAATCCGACCGTGTGTGGGCTTCATCTGACTTTTTTCGTCGGAATTTCCGCCGGAAAAAATTTGAGATCCTGCTCTCAAATTTTCCGACAACAAAATCCGATCGGACTTTTTCCGATCGCGTGTAGAGAATTCCGACGGACAAAGTGCCACGCATGCTCAGATCAAATTAGGAGACCAAACCTATTGGCTAATAGCCTCTACGTAGTCCCGTCGTACGCAACGAACGTCACCACGTTCAGAATGATTGGATTTTCCGACAACTTTGTCCGACCGTTTGTATGCAACACCAGTGTCGGACAAAATGCGTCGGAAAAAATCTGATGGATTTTGTGGTCGGAATGTCCGACCGTGTGTACAGGGCATCATTGCTTTGACCCAAGTCCAGTCCAGGAACAGGAGGAGGAGGAGTTCTTGGAGAAAAAATTGGTTGCTTTATTAATGGTGACCAATTATGTCATATGCCTTTGCTGCGGGAGCTCCAGGAGAATAATCCGGATGATTTTCAGAATTATCTCCAGATGACGGACCCCTGCTTTCACCAACTCTTGGTATTGTTGACCCTCCTATATTATGAAGCAGGACACAGGCATGAGGCTTTTATTTTATTTTTTTGGTTGAATAATGATTTGATTTGGTATATTTTCTATATTTTTGGATGCATAGAATGCACTTTTTGGTTAAGTTCTATTGGCAGATAGCATGTCTAATTTTATTTGTTTTCTTTTTTTTAATGCACAATAAAAAAATTGTGTAGAATAATACTTGGCTCTGTGTTTTACCTCAAATGACGGTTTGGGAGTCGGCAGTTACATTTTATAAAGTACAATGTAAAATTAACAAGGGACACCAACATAGTTGTATCTTTGAGATTAAAAACTCCGGGATAATGGTGTGTGGTAACTTGCCCAAATAAAATAAAAAAAGCATAATAATATTATTCTTGATATCACTAGAAAAAAAAAAAGCCTTTGAAAATTTGTTTGCAAAAACTCCATCAGTATCACCAGCAAAGCAGCTTCATTATTATCCCATTATAGAAGAAGAGAATTGTGCGCTGCATTTCGAGATTTCATAATTTGCCGCGTCATGAATGTTAATTCTCCATTACGAACGCTAGTTTACAAGACCGACCGTTTCCGGCTTGTCCTTGCTTCCGAGCATGCGTGTTTGTACTTTGGACTTTTGTCCGACGGACTTGTGTACACACGCTCGGAAAATCCGACAACAGACCACTGTCCGACGAAAACATACTAGCCTGCCATCCAACATTTATTGGTGGAAAGTTGGACAACAATTGTCAGAAGGAGCGTACTAACGGTCGGATTTTAGGCAGTCTGTCATCCCACAATTCCCGGCCGAAATTCCGATTGTGTGTACGAGGCCCAAGTCCATAGGGTTCAATATTGAGTTGGCCTTCCCTTTGCAGCTATAACAGCTTCAACTCTTCTGGGAAGGCCGTCCACAAGGTTTAGGAGTGTCTATGGGAATGTTTGACCATTCTTCCAGAAGCGCATTTTTGAGGTCAGGCACTGATGTTGGACAAGAAGGCCTGGCTCACAGTCTCTTCTCTAATTCATCCCAAAGGTGTTCTATCGGGTTGAGGTCAGGACTCTGTGCAGGCCAGTCAAGTTCCTCCACCCCAAACTCGCTCATCCATGTCTTTATGGACCTTGCTTTGTGCTCTGGTGCGCAGTCATGTTGGAACAGGAAGGGGCCATCTCCAAACTGTTCCCACAAAGTTGGGAGCATTAAATTGTCCAAAATGTCTTGGTATGCTGACGCCTTAAGTGTTCCCTTCACTGGAAATAAAGGGCCAAGCCCAACCCCTGAAAAGCAACCCCCACACCATAATCCCCCCTCCACCAAATGATTTGGACCAGTGCACAAAGCAAGGTCCATAAAGACATGGATGAGCGAGTTTGGGGTGGAGGAACTTGACTGTCCTGCACAGAGTCCTGACCTCAAGTCCGTCGGACAAAAGCCCAAAGTACGAACACGCATGCTCAGAAGCAAGGACGGGCCAGAAGCGGCCGGTCTTGTAAACTAGCGTTCGTAATGGAGAATTAACTATCGTAACGCGGCGAATTATGAATTGGCGAAAGGCAGCGCACAATTCTCTTCTTCTTTAATGGGATAATAATGAAGCTGCTTTGCTGGTGATACTGATGGAGTTCTGCTAAATGAATTTTCAAAGGCTTTTATTTTTCTAGTGATATCAAGAATAATATTATTGTGCTTTTCTTTATTGAACCCTACGGACTAATGCCCCGTACACACGGTCGGATTTTCCGACGGAAAATGTCCTATCGGACCATGTTGTCGGAAGATCAGACCGTGTGTGGGCGCCATCTGACTTTTTCCGTTGGAAAAAAAATTGAGATCCTGCTCTCAAATTTTCCGACAACAAAGTCCGATCGGACTTTTTCCGATCGTGTGTAGCGAATTCCGACGGACAAAGTGCCACTCATGCTCAGATCACATTACAAGACCAAAGCTATTGGCTAATAGCCTCTATGTAGTCCCGTCCTACGCAACGAACGTCACCGCGTTCAGGATGATCGGATTTTCCGACAACTTTGTCCGACCGCGTGTATGCAACACCAGCGTCGGACAAAATCCGTCGGAAAAAATCCGACCGATTTTGTGGTCGGAAATTCTAACCGTGTGTACGGGACATAAGACTGGGATGAAATTAACGTTCATGTGCGTGTAAAGGCAGGTGTCCCAATACTTTTGGCAATATAGTGAAATACAGGCATTACACTTGGTAGGCACACAATTAAACTCTTGCTTGCTCCTAAATGCTAACCCCAGCCAGTGTCATTAGTACAGTGACAGTGTATAGTATCAGCACTGATCACTGTGTTGGTGTTAGTAGTGATGTCAGTGTCAGTTAGCGCCAGATTTCCCACCACCCAATCACAGTCCCACTATAAGTCACTGATCACCGTCTTTACAGCATAGAGTCTATAGTTGATTAAATTCTAGTATATATATATATATATATATATTGTAGATACCATAGTCTGTAGATGCTATAACGCTCACACAAACTTATTAATATACACTTATTGGATTTTTTTTTTTTTTTTTTACCAAAGACATGTAGCAGAACACATTTTGGCCTCAATTTATTAGTTAGTTGGATATGTTTTATAACAGAAAGTAGAAAAATATGTTTTTTTTTTCCATGTGTTATAAAAAATAAAAACCCCAGTGGTGATTAATGTATCCGATGTAAACAAGCATCTCCCCGTTCTGCCTAGTGACACTGTCACTGACCTCTGCTCCCTGTGATCGGGTGATCAGTGACGTGTCACACACAGCCACGCCCCCCCCACAGTTAGAATCACTCCATAGGACACACTTAACCCCTTAACTGCCCCTAGTGGTTAACCCCTTCACTGTCAGTGTCATTTACACAGTAATCAGTGCATTTGTATAGCACTGATCGCTGTATAAATGTGAATGGTCCCAAAAATGTGTAAAAAATGTCCGATGTGTCCGCCATAATGTCGCAGTCACAATAAAAATCGCAGATCGGCTCCATTACTAGTAAAAAAAATAATTATTAATAAAAATGCCATATTCACTCCCCCCCCCATCACTCCGCAGACACTCCCCCTCCCCCCAAAAAAAAATCCCCTATTTTGTAGACGCTATAACTTTTGCGCAAACCAATCAATATTTGCTTATTGCGATTTTTTCAACCAAAAATATGTAGAAGAATACGTATCGGCCTAAACTGAGGAAAAAAATATTTGTTTATATATTTTTGGGGGATATTTATTATAGGAAATAGTAAAAAATAATGCGTTTTTTTCGAAATTGTCGCTCTTTTTTTGTTTATAGCGCAAAAAAATAAAAACCACAGAGTTGATCAAATACCACCAAAAGAAAGCTCTATTTGTGGGAAAAAAAGGACGCCAATTGTGTTTGGGTTCAGCTTTGCACGACCGCGCAATTGTCAGTTAAAGCGACGCAGTGCCGAATCGCAAAAAGTGCTCTGGTCAGGAGGGGGGGGGGGGGGGGGGGGGGAATTCTTTCAGGGCTGAAGTGGTTAAAGAGCCTTTTTTTTTTTTTTTTAAATGACAACATATTTTTTTTATTGCATTTTAGTGTAAATATGAGATGTGAGGTCTTTTTGACCCCCAGATCTCATTTTTAAGAGGACCTGTCATGCTTTTTTTCTGTTATAAGGGATGTTTACATTCCTTGTAATAAGAATAAAAGTGACACATTTTTATATATTTTTTTTTCAAACAGTGTAAAAAAAAAAAGTAAAAGGTAAAATAAATAAAATAATAAAAAAAAAAAAAAAAAAATGTAAACGCGCCCCGTCCGGCCGAGCTCGCGCACAGAAGCAAACGCATACGTGAGTAGCGCCCGCATATAAAAAAGGTGTTCAAACCACACATGTGAGGTATCGCGGCGATCGGTAGAGCGAGAGAAATAAATCTAGCCTTAGACCTCCTCTGTAACTCAAAACATGCAACCTGTAGAATTTTTTAAACGTCGCCTATGGAGTTTTTTAAGGGTAAAAGTTTGTCGCCATTCCACGAGCGGGCGCAACTTTGAAGCGTGACATGTTGGGGATCAATTTTACTCGGCGTAACATTATCTTTCACAATATAAAAAAAAACTAACTTTACTGTTGTCTTATTTTTTAATAAAAAAAAAAAGTGTGTTTTTTTTTTCCCAAAAAAAGAGCGCTTGTAAGACCGCTGCGCAAATACGGTGTGACGGAAAGTATTGCAACGACCGCCATTTTTTTCTGTAGGGTGTTAGAAAAAAAATGTATAATGTTTGGGGGTTATAAGTCATTTTCTAGCAAAAAAAAAAAACAGTTTTTAACTTGTTAGCAACAAAAAACCTCTTAACTTGTAAACAACAAATCTCAGAAAGAGGCTCGGTCCTTAAGTGGTTAAACATCTTAGTACCGCTGTATCGGTGAAAATCGGCGGGTGGGTAGACATGAATTTGTGGTGTGCGGTTCAACCACTTAAGGACCGGAAGATTTTACCCCCTTCCTGACCAGGCCTCTTTTTGCGATTCGGCACTGCGTCGCTTTAACTGACAATTGTGCGGTCGTGCGACGTGGCACCCAAACAAAATTGACGTCCTTTTTTCCCACATATAGAGCTTTATTTTGGTGGTATTTGATCACCTCTGCGGTTTTATTTTTTGCGCTATATAAAAAAAAAAGAGCGACAATTTTGATAAAAACAAAACAATATTTTTTACTTTTTGCTATAATAAAAAAATTATAAAAAAATATATTTTTCCTCAGTTTAGGCCAATACGTATTCTTCTACATATTTTTGGTAAAAAAAAATAGCAATAAGCGATTATTGATTAATTTGAGAAAAAGTTATTGCGTCTACAAAATAGGGGATAGTTTTATGGACTTTTTATTATTATTTTTTTTTTTTTTACTAGTAAAGGCGGCGAACAGCGTTTTTTTAAGCAGGACTGCAACATTGTGACAGACGGATCGGACACTTTTGAGACTTTTTGGGGAATTCGGCACTGCGTCGCTTTAACTGACAATTGCGCGGTCGTGGGATGCTGAACCCAAACAAAATTGGCATCCTTTTTTTTTTACCACAGATAGAGTTTTCTTTTGGTGGTATTTGATCCCCTCTACGTTTTTTATTTTTTGCGCTATAAACAAAAAAAGAGCGACAATTTTGAAAAAAACACAATATTTTTTACTATTTGCTATAATAAATATCTCCCAAAAATATATAAAAAAACATTTTGTTCCCTCAGTTTAGGCCGATACGTATTCTTCTACATATTTTTGTTAAAAAAAAATCGCAATAAGTGATTATTGATTGGTTTGACTTTGAGCAAAAGTTATTGCGTCTACAAAATACGGGATAGTTTTATGAACTTTTTATTATTATTATTTTTTTTTTACTAGTAATGGTGCGATCAGCGATTTTTTTTTAGCAGGACTGCGACATTGCGGTAGGCGAATTGGACAATTTTGACACTTTTTTGGGACCAGTGACATTATTAACCACTTAATCCCCGGAAGAATTGGCTGCTCAATGGCCAGGCCATTTTTTCTTTTTTTTTGGGATTCGGCGCGGCGTCGCTTTAACTGACAATTGCGCGGTCGTGCGACGCTGAACCCAAACAAAATTGACGTCCTTTTTTTCCCACAGATAGAGTTTTCTTTTGGTGGTATTTGATCCCCTCTACGGTTTTTATTTTTTGCGCTATAAACAAAAAAGGAGCGACAATTTAGAAAAAAAAAAATATATATTTTTTTTTACTTTTCGCTATAATAAATATATCCAAAAAATGTAAAAAATTATTTCTTCTTTAGGCCGATGAATGATTTGTATAGCGCTGCAAATGCGAACTGAATCGCGAATCGCAAACTGAATAATCGCAAACTGAATCGCCTCAAGGCGCCGATATATATTCTACATATTTTTGGTAAAAAAAAAACAATAAGCGTATATTGATTGGTTTGTGCAAAAGTTATAGCGTCTACAAAATAGGGGATAGATTTATAGCATTTTTATTATTATTATTTTTATTATTATTATTTTTTACTAGTAATGGAGATGATCTGCAATTTTTAGCGTGACTGCGACATTGTGGCGGACACATCGGACACCTAGCTGACATTTTTGACCTTTTTTTTTATGGAACCAGTGACATTATTACCGTGATCGGTGCTAAAAATATGCACTGTCACTGTACTAATGACACTGGCAGGGAAGGGGTTAATATCAGAGGGTGATCAAAGGGGTTAAATGTGTTCCCTGTTTGTGTTTTCTAACTGTATGGGGGATGGGCACTGAGTCAGCCGCACCCGCTGGTCGGCTCCCATGCTGCGCCGCTGGCACGTGCCCACAAATCGCCATGCACGAGCCGACGTACGTAACTGCAAATCTCACCAATTTATTCTCTAGGGCCTCTGCTTTGAAAAAAAAAAAATAATAATATCTATCTATCTATATATATATATAAATATAATATATATATATATATATATATATATATATTATATATATATATATATATAATGTTTGGCCGTTCTAAATAGTTTTCTAGCCCAAAAAAAATATTTTTACATGTGACCAAAAAGTGCCAAGATAAGTCCCGGATCTTGAAAGCCAGAGGATCAGCATGACAAACAGGCTGAAGGCCCCCCCCCCCCCCCATCACTCCGCAGACACTCCTCCTCCTCCCCCCCAAAAAAAGACTTTGCTGTAACTTTGGAACTTCTCCCCAGGCTGCTCCTGTGACGTCACCCAAAGCGGAGGTGGGCGGGGTCGCCCGTCCGTTTGACACTCAGCTGGGGATCTCGCGCAGCCTCAGGACAGCAGCTGCAGGCGAGTGCGCGGGCGCGGGAGCGCGCACTGAAGGGTAACAGGTGACTGACGCGGGTAGCGGATGGGACGGCCGGCCCGGGATACAGGTACTGGAGGGGGAGGGGGGGGACTCTACTTCTTATATTTGTTACTTTGTAACTTTTATAGATTGTACGTCTGACTCTCCAGGCATGCTGAGCCTTGTAGTCCCACAGCAGCTGGAGAGCGACGGTCCAGGGAGAGATCATTAGGCCAGGCAGAGGCAGCGCAGGGAGAAGGGAGGGACAAGCAGAAAGTGAGAAATAGTACAAAAATATATTACAGGGGGAGGGAGGGATATTATTATTATTATTATTATTATTACTATTTATTTTATATTTGCATTATTTTTATTGTTTTATAATTGTATTTTATTATAATTTATATTTGCATAATAAATTATTATTATTATTATTATTGTTGTTTTATAATTGTATTTTATTAATTATTATTTTTATATTTAATTATTATTATTATATTATTATTATTATTATTATTATACTTTATTATTGTTTTATAATTGTATTTTATTATAATTGCATTATTATTTTCTTCTTCTTATTTTATTGTTCTATAATTGTATTTTATTAATAAAAAAAAAATAAGAAGAATAATAATAAAATAATGCAATTATAATATAATTATATATAAAACAATAAAAAAATTATTGTTGTAATTGCATTATTATTTTTATTGTTTTATAATTGTATTTTATTATAATTATTTTATCTTTGCATTATTATTATTATTATTATTATTATTGTTGTTTTTTAAAAAATTATTTTATTGGAATTATTATTTTATTCTTCTTCTTCTATTATTATTATTATTATTATTATTTTTTATTTATATTATTATTATTTTATTATTCTTAATGATAAGAATAATAAAATGCAATTTATAGAATAATAATGCAATTGCAATATTATTATTATTATTATTATTATTATATTATAATTTTAATAAAATACAATTATAAACAATTATAATGTTTTTTTTTTAATAATTATTTAATATTTTTTTATTGTTCTTTTATTATAATTATTTTATTGTGTAAGGGGGGAAAAAACCCCATAAAACACTGAGGAGATCACACCATGTCTATTAACCACTTGCCGCCCGCCTTATAGCAGAATGACGGCGGCAAAGTGGTTTCAATAACCTGACTGGGCGTCATATGACGTCCTCAGGATATTGAGCCGCGGCGATCGTTGTTTCGGTCTGACACCCCGCAACACCGATCTAGAGGAGACTCTTTACCACGTGATCAGCCGTGTCCAATCACGGCTGATCACAGTGTAAATAGGAGGAGTCGGTGATCAGCTATTCCTCTCGCGTCTGACGCGAGTAGAGGAGAGCAGATCGGCGGCTCTCCTGACGGGGGGGGGGGGGGCCTGCGCTGATTGTTTATCAGCGCAGCCCCCCCTCGGATCCCGACCATGACCACCATAATGCCGCCCAGGATGGCCATCCACATTGGACCACCAGGTCCCCCCCCCCCCCCTAGACCCCCAGGGAAATGCACATCGGTGCCCAGGCAGCTGCCAATCAGTGCCCGCTGACAATGCCTACCACTGCCAGGGATGCCCATCAGTGCCACGTATCAATGCCCATCAGTGCCCAGTACTGCTGCCTATCAGTGCCACCCATAAGTACCCATCTTTTCAGCCTTTCAGTGTTGCCTATCAGTGCCCACCGGTGCCGCCTATTAATGCCCATCAGTGCTGCATATCAGTGCCTATCGTCAGTGCCCGCTCATTGGTGCCACCTCCTCGGTGCTGCCTTATCATTTCCCCGTCAGGGAAAGAGAAAACGTACTTATTTACAAAATTTTATAACGGCAACAAAAGCAAAACTTTTATTTTTTTATTTTTTTTTCAAAACTTTTTTTATTTGTTTAGCAAAAAATAAAAACCGCAGATCAAATACCACCAAAAGAAAGCTCTATTTGTGGGAACAAAATGATACAAATTTAGTCTGTGTACAGTGTTGTATGACCGCGCAATTGTCATTCAAAATGCGACAGCGCTGAAAGCTCAATTGTCCTGGGCAGGAAGGTGTCTAAGTGCCCGGTATTGAAGTGATTCAAATAATTTTATTAAAAAGAATAATTAAATCGCAAAAATATTCATATCTCATAATAAAGTTTATAACCTAGCATGATATACACACAGGGATGAGTATTCCACATGCTTGAAGACCGTTCATTTCAATAAAAAATTCCAACACGCTTCGCAAAGTAAATTTCGGGTTCTTCAGGGAATTTGATTCGTATCTAATTATCCTTTGGGTTGAAGAACAAACAATATAATATTTATTATCTCTCGATGCTGTTTTAACCACTTTGCGCCCGCGCTATAGCCGAAAGATGCATGCAGCGCGGACGCCAACTGCCGGGAGGGCGTCCCTGGACGTTCTCCTGTCTACTTCCGCAATGCGCGTTCCCGTGAGCGCGCATCGGGAAAGTTCTGTGCTGGCCCTTGGACACAGCCAGTCACAGATCGCTGTAAATGGCCAATCACAGCACCCGTTTGCAGCGCGATCGGCGTGTCCAATGATATAAACATATGAGATCGTCTCTCATCGCAGACTCTCCCTCCTCACACAGAGACAGCGTGTGAGGAGGGAGAGACTAATGGCTGCAGCGGTTAGTAAAAAAGAAAATAAAGTGCCCACCTGTCCCCAGTGCCACATCAGTGCCACGTGTCATCAGTGCCATATCAGTGTCACGTGCCATCTGTTATCAGTGTCATGTGTCATCAATGTGTCATCAATGCCACGTATCAGTGTCATTAGTGCCATCTGTCCTCAGTGCCACGTATTAGTGGCATCTGTCATTAATGTCACGTGTCCTCAGTGCCACGTATCAGTGTCACGTGTCCTCAGTGCCACGTATTAGTGCCATCTGTCCTCAGTGCCACGTATTAGTGGCATCTGTCATCAGTGTCACGTGTCATCAGTATCATCTGTCATCAGTGTCGCGTGTCATCAGTGCCACGTATCAGTACCGCCTGTCATCAGTGTCACGTGTCATTGTCCTGGTGCTCCAGGGCCTTCAAAAGTGTACTAGGTAGTCAACAAGTTAGATGTGTAATTTATGCTCCTAGAACACGTGATGGCGCTCCCTGCATGTTGGGCCTCTCTAAGTGGCCACGCTGTGTAAAAGTCCAACACATGTGGTATCGCCATACTCGGGAGGAGTAGCAGAATTTATTTTGGGGTGTCATTTGTGGTATACACATGCCATGTGAGAGAAATAACCTATTACAATGACAATTTTGTGGAAAAAAATAAAAAAATAATTCATTTTGCAAAGAATTGTGGGGAAAAAATGACAACATCAAAAAGCTCACCATGCCTCTTACTAAATACCTTGGAATGTCTACTTTCAAAAAAGGGGTCATTTGGGGGTATTTGTACTTTCCTGGCATGTTAGGGTCACAAGAAATGAGATCGGTCACCTGTACATCAGATGTGATCAATTTTTTGTATAATTTGCACCACAGATTGTAGAGTCTGTAACTTTCACAAAGACCAAATAATATCCACTAATTTGGGTTATTTTTTACCAAAGATATGTAGCAGTATAAATTGGGGCCAAAATTTATGAAGAAAAATTTAATAATTTGCTAAATTTTATCACAAAAACACAGAAAAATGCGTTTTTTTTCAAAATTTTCGGTCTTTTTTCATTTATAGCGCAAAAAATAAAAAACCCAGAGGTGATCAAAAATCACCAAAAGAAAGCTCTATTTGTGGGGGAAAAAAAGGACAAAAAAAAATAATTTGGGTACAGTGTTGCATGACTGAGTAATTGCCATTCAAAGTGTGAGAGAACCGAAAGCTGAAAAATTGGTCTGGGCAGGAGGGGGGTTTAAATGCCCAGTGGTTAAAGAATAAATCTATACTAGGGCTGCAACTAATACTTATTTTCATAATCGATTACTTGGCCAATTATCGTTTCGATTAATCGGATATGACCTTTAAAAAAAAGTGTGGTGTATAATTTAGTTAATAGGTGAAGGTTTTTATTTATTTATTTTTTATTTATTTTTATTTTTTTTAAAGGGGGGAATAAAAAAAAATGCAGATATAGTCTTAAATATCTATATGCAGTGATCTACGTGGCCAGCAAAAGTTTTGCTTTCGATCTGTTTCTGCCGTGCTTTTTGCTGTGCGTTTTGCCCACGCGATTTTGCTGCGTTTTGCATTTAATTTTTTATTGTTATGCTTTTTTTTTAATTTTTTTTTTTTTTTTTTTTTATGGCCAATTCGTTGTTGGGCAGATAAAAAAAAAAAAAAAAAAAAAAAAAAAAACAAATTGCGGCAAAAACGCACTACGTGCTTTTCTGCAGCTTCTCCATTGAAGTCTATTGAACCAAAAAAAAAAAAAAACCCTGACCCTCTCCGAATACTCAGCGGGCTGAAAAACGCACAGATGTGAACGTGCCCCGTAGGAAACCATGTAAAATGGACTGTAGTGCGTTTCTGCAAAAAGCACCAAAAAAAAAAAAAAAAAAACGCGTAGATGCGAACCGGGTCTATGATGTTTAGTAGCAGCAGAATGAACTAGGAGGGCTTAAGGCTTTGAGCCCGACGGCGTGGGGCATGCGGTCGCCCCCTCCCTTTACTATTAAGGGAATAAAAGCAATATTTTAAATATTTAAGGCTATATACAGGTTAATGTCCCTTTAAGAAGAATGGCAGATAGGGCTGGGGGGCGGGGTTAAAGGTTGCAAGGCTATTGGTGATTTCCCAAATGGTCTGTCACCCTGTAGGGGGGACGTTGGGTAAAAGATTTATGTATGATCGAGTCCTTTAAGACGGAGCTGTTTTGAAGTTGATCGTTTGAAATGATAAGAATTTTATGATGCAATAAAATTATCAGAATATGGTTATTATTTCTTTATTGATTTGAATACACCAATAAAGTGCTGCGGCCAGTTCTTTGCCAATAGGTGTGTTGAGTTATTATTTAAATAGGCTATATAAGTTTTAGTATTCAGGTGCGGCCTGCATTCCCATGCTTCTTTTTTTTTTTTTTTTTTTTTCGTATCACATGTCATAATGGGGGTTATAAAAATTAAATTGGCCCTTTATTTTATAGTACAAAAATAGCAGACTATAATCGCTACTATAAGGGGTTCATGTAATATATATATATGTAGTGGGGGTAGCACTCTCTCGCCTAGCAGTAAAAAAGGGTCGCTGGTTTGAATCCCAAGCACGATACGACCTGCCTGGAGTTTAAGTCCCTTAAGTAAAAAAATAAATCATTTTTTTATATATATATATATATATATATATATATATATATATATATATATATATATATATATATATATATATATATATATATATATATATTATATTTTATTTATTTTTTTTTTTTTTACTTAAGGGACTTGAACTCCAGGCAGGTCGTGTCGTGTTTGGGATTCAAATAAAAAAAAAAAAAAAATTTAAAATTCAGCAGCTACAATAAATAAATAGGACACTTTCCAGCGATGCGGGCGATCGAAGCCCTAATCGGCAGCGTCGTGATACGCCGCACAGTCATCTGGGACCTGTCACGTGTTCCAGGTGACTGACTATAAGTCATAATAAATATATATATTTTATATTTATTATGACTTATAGTCAGTCATCTGGAACACGTGACAGGTCCCAGATGACTATCGCGGCTCCGCCAAGTGAGGCTTCGATCCCCCGCATCGCTGGACCCCGGGACAGGTAAGTGTCCTATTTATTAAAAGTCAGCAGCTGCAGTATTTGTAGCTGCTGAATTTTTACATTTTTTTTTTTTTTTTTTTTTTTTTTTTTAAGGGGCACCCCACTTTAAATAACTTAGCCCACCACTCCTGGGTTTTTTTCCCCCTTTACGCATTTTTTACAGGTCAGGATGTGGCTGTCCCTAGAACTGGTAACATCAATCCTTTTACTATAATTATTTTAGTCGTTATTTTGTTATTTTTATTATTTTATTTTTTTTATTTTAGCACAATTATTATAATATTTATTATTAAAAATATTAAAAAATAATAATAATATTATACAGGATTTATATGGCACCAACAGTTTGAACAACACTTTTTAACTTATTTGTATGTAAAAAAAAAAAAAAAAAAAAAAAAACGTGGCTTGGGGGCATGCAGTGAGGTCACCTGTGCAGGGGGGGGGGGGGGGGGGGGGAACTTCCAGCAAGGGGGTGACTACAGATCAGGGGGGGGGGGGGCCCACAGCAAACATTTTTGATGGGACCACCTGGTGACCTCTGTCCTGTTATTGATATGACCAAAAAATGCGGGGGAGGGAGGGGTTTCGGGTCCCCGGGAGGGCGGGCAGTGTGGTCAGCACAGTATTAGGTGGAAGGATGTGGTCGGGGACCACGAGGAGCAGCAGTGCAGGGAGTAAACTTTTAGTTTAGGTTCACATCTATGCGGGCTGAGCTTGATGAGTTTTTCAGTTTGTGGCATTTATAACCCTGCTTTTTTTTTTTTTTTTTTTCTTTTTTTCTTCTCTCTTTAACCACTTCCGGACCACCTGACGCTGATATACGTCCTAAGTTTGAAGAGGAATATCGTTGTTATGGCAGCAGCTAGCTCTAGGGCCGAAACAACTAATCAATTAATTGATTATGAAATTAATCGATTACTGTTTTCACAATCGGCCAGTAACATAATGGGGTTAAAAAAATTATCCCTTTAGAGTACAAAAAGAGCAAATAATCGCTACTGTAAATATTACTTTCACTGTTGCACAGTAAAAAAAAGTTAACCCCTTACAGGAGCGATTATTTACTCTTTTTGTACTAATAAGGTTTTTTTTTTTTTTTTATATTTTTTATTTATTTTTTTTATTTTTTTAAACCCCATTATGTTACTAAGCGTCTCAGGCCTGGTTCATACCTATGTATTTTGTGTTGCTTTTTGCAGAAACACACTACAGTTCATCTAACGTTCACATCTGTTTTTTTCAGCTGCTGCGTATTCGGAAAGTGTCAGGGACTTTTTTCAACGCAAATAACTGTACTTTTTTGGTTCAATATACTTCAATGGAAAAGCTGCAGAAAAGCATGTAGTGCGTCTTTGCAGCAATTTGTGTTTATTTTTTATTTTTTTTTATCTGCCCAACAACAAATTGGCCAAAAAGGCATAACATTTTTTTGCTAAAAACGTAAATCGCCGCAAAATCACGTGAGAATATTCATATGAAAAATCTTTGTATATTCGCTGAATGAAAGAATTGTTGTTTGAAAATTTCACTTGCTTTTAACTTTCTGTTTTTAAAACGAATGGAGGAGAAAAAAAAAAAAAAAAAAAAATTATATATATATATATATATACATTTTTGGGGGATATTTATTCTAGCAAAAAGTAATAATGCGTTTTTTTTTTTTCAAAATTGTCGCTTTTTGTTTTTTTTTTTTTTTTTTTTTTTTTTTTGCGCTATAAAAAAAAAAAAAGAGGCAATCAAATACCACCAAAAGAAAGCTCTATTTGTGGGGATAAAAAGGACGTCAATTTTGTTTGGGAGTCACGTCGCATGACCGCGTAATTGTCAGTTAAAGCGGCGCAGTGCCGAATCGCAAAAAGTGCTCTGGTCTTAAGCCAGCAAAATGGTCCGGTCTGAAAGTGTTTAAACGCGCCCTGTCCCACCATGCTCGCGTGTAGAAGCAAACGCATATGTGAGTAGCGCCCACATATGAAAACGGTGTTCAAACCACACGTGAGGCATCACCGCGATTGGTAGAGCGAGAGCAATAATTCTAGCCTTAGAACTCCTCTGTAACTCAAAACATGCAACCTGTAGAATTTACTTTTAAACATCGACTATGGAGATTTTTAAGAGCCCGTTCACACTACCGCGACTTGGGGGGCGACTTGTGAGACCGCAAGTCGCCCCA
This sequence comes from Lithobates sylvaticus, assembly GCA_028564925.1. Classification (NCBI taxonomy): domain Eukaryota; kingdom Metazoa; phylum Chordata; class Amphibia; order Anura; family Ranidae; genus Lithobates; species Lithobates sylvaticus. The sequence continues at coordinate 28,428,354 of CM053027.1, forward strand.
AGTCGCTTGACATCAGAAATGACATGCAAGTGAATGAGAGCCGTCTTAATGAACGCTACTGAAGTCGCTCCGACTTCAGAAAAGGTTCCTGTACTACTTCAATCCGACTTCTAGGCGACTTGTACCCATTGATTTTAATGGAAGTCGCCTCCAAGTGGGATCTCCATCTATATGGACGCGACAGTGTCTCCTTGAGGAGGAACTCCACGCCAAATTTTAAATAAAAAACCGGCATGGGTTCCCCCTCCAGGAGAATACCAGGCCCTTATGTCTGGTATGGATTTTAAGGGCAACCCCCTACGCCGAAAAAAACAAAAAAAAAAAAAAAAAAAAAAAAAAAAACGGCGTGGGGGTCCCCCCAAAATCCATACCAGACCCTTATCCGAGCACGCAGTCTGGCTGGTCAGGAAAGGGGGTGGGGGAAGAGCGAGCTCCCCCCCCCCCCCCCCTGAACCGTACCAGGCCGCATGCCCTCAACATGGGTGGTGGGTGCTTTGGTGAAGGAGGGCGCCCTGCGGCCCCCCACCCCAAAGCACCTTGTCCCCATGTTGATGAGGACAAGGGCCTCTTCCCGACAACCCTGGCCGTTGGTTGTCGGGGGTCTGCGGGCGGGGGGGCTTATCGGAATCCAGGAGCCCCCTTTAATAAGAGGCCCCCCACCCTGTGTGAATGAGTATGGGATACGATGTACACCTACCCATTCACCTAAGGTGTAAAAGTGTAAATAAAAAAAAAAAAACACACAATTTTTATAAATATTTTATTGCACTGCTCCGGGGGTCTTCTTCCGTCTTGGGGGGTCTTCTCGCCGGACTCCTCCGCTCTCTTCTGCTCTTTTTTACCTAGCTCTTTCACGAGCGGAGGAGCCTTGCTTTCTTCGCCGCCGCCGCCGCCGTCGTCGTCTGGGTGTCTCGTTCCGCCTTCTGGGGTCTCCTCTGTTCTTGCCGATGTCGCCGTCTTCTTCTTCTGACTCTTCTGACTCGTCGCTCTCTCTGGCCAGAATGACAGAGACACGCTGTGTTGTGACTTGTATAGGGACAAGGGGCGGGGTCACATGCTCATGTCACATGGTGACCCCGCCCCCTTATGATGTCACAGTCCCAGCATCCTCCGTCTCTGCCATTCCGGCCAGAGAGAGCGACGAGTCAGAAGAAGAAGAAGAGTCAGAAGAAGAAGACCGGGCTCCTCTGCTCGTAAGAGCGGAGGAGTCCGGCGAGAAGACCCCCCAAGAAAATTGTGTTTTTTTTTTTTGTTTTTTTATTTTATTTTTTATTTATTTACACCTTAGGTGAATGGGTAGGGGTACATCTTACCCCATACTCATTCACATAGGGTGGGGGGGGGGCCCAGATCCCGATAAGCCCCCGCCCGCAGACCCCCGAAAACCAACGGCCAGGGTTGTCGGGGAAGAGGCCCTTGTCCTCATCAACATGTTGAGGGCAAGCACCCACCCCCCATGTTGAGGGCATGCGGCCTGGTACGGTTCAGGAGGGGGGGGGGGCGCTCGCTCGTCCCCACCCCCTTTCCTGAACGGCCGGGCTGCGTGCTCGGATAAGGGTCTGGTATGGATTTTTGGCGTAGGGGGTTGCCCTTAAAATCCATACCAGACCTAAGGGCCTGGTATTCTCCTGGAGGGGGAACCCATGCCGGTTTTTTATTTAAAATTTGGCGTGGAGTTCTCCCTCCAGAGCTGGTTATTCTCTGATTGGCCAAAATCGCCTGGCCTGGGGGCGACTTAAAGTTGTGTTGTAAGTTGCCCCAAGTCGTGTTGAAGTAGCTCCTCAAGTCGTGTCCAAGTTGCCTCCAAAAGTCGCTCTGGAAGTCGTGTCGCCCCTGTGTGAACCGGCACTAAGGGTAAAAGTTTGTCGCCATTCCACGAGCGGGCGCAATTTTGAAGCGTGACATGTTTGGGTATCAATTTACTCGGCGTAACATCTTTCACAATATAAAAAAAAATTGGGCTAACTTGACTGTTGTCTTGTTTTTTTTTTTTTTTTTTTTATTCAAAAAAGTGCGCTTGTAAGACTGTTGCGCAAATACAGTGTGACAAAGTATTGCAACAACTGCCATTTTATTCTCTAGGGTGTTATAAATATTTTTTTCTAATGTTTGGTGGTTTCTAAGTAATTTTCTAGCAAAAAAAAAATGTTTTTAATTTGTAAACAACAAATCTCAGAAAGAGGCTCGGTCCTTTAACCACCTGATTACTTTTGCACTTAAACCCCCCTCGTGACCAGACCAATTTTCAGCTTTTGGCGCTGACGCACTTGGAATGACAATTGCGCGGTCATACGACACTGTACCCAAATGAAATTGTTATCATTTTTTTCCCACAAATAGAGCTTTCTTTTGGTGGTATTTGATCACCTCTGCGTTTTTTATTTTTTGCGCAATAAACAAAAGAAGAGCGACAAATTTAAAAAAAAAAAAACAATATTTTTTTACTTTTTGCTATAATAAATATCCCCAAAAAATATATAAAAAAACGTTTTTTCCTCAGTTTAGGCCGAAACGTATTCTACATATTTTTGGTAAAAAAAAAAATCGCAATTAGCGATTATTGATTAGTTTGCGCAAAAGTTATAGCATTTACAAAATAGGGGATAGTTTTATAGCATTTTTATTAATATTTTTTTTTTTACTAGTAATGGCGGCGATCAGCGATTTTTTTTTTTTTTTTTTTTTTTTTTTTATTGTGACTGCGACATTATGGCGGACATGGCGGACACATCGGACATTTTTGGCACCGTTGTCATTTATACAGCAATCAATGCTATTTAAATGCATTGATTGCTGTATAAATGACACTGGCAGTGAAGGGGTTAACCTCTAGGGGGGGGGAGGGGTTAATTATGTTCCCTGTTAGTGTTTCTTACTGTGGGGGGAGGGGACTCACAAGGGGAGGAGACCGATCGGTGTTTCTCTGTACAGAGAACACACCATCGGCTCCTCTCCTCTGACAGGACCGTTGATCTGTGTGTTTACACACACAGATCCACGGTCCCGCTGTGTTACCGGGCAATCGCGGGTGCCCAGCGGACATCGCGGCCTCTGGGCACGCGCATCGGGTGCCCAGTGACACGGCGAGAGCGCGCGCGCCCCCGGCGGCGCGCGCGCGCTCCCTGGAGTGCACAGAAGGGGAGGACGTCATATGACGTGCTCCCGGCACAACAGATCCGCGCTGTAGCCGTCATTTGGCTATAGCGCGGATCTCAGCTGGTTAAAGTGACACTAAAGGTTCTTCTTCCTTTTTTTTAAAATAACAAACATATAATATTTACCTCCACTGTCCAGCTTGTTTTGCACAAAGTGGCCCCGAACCTGCTCTTCTGGGGTCCCCCGGCATCTCTCTCGGCTCCTCCCCACATCAGATAACCCCCTAAGAGACGTGCCCTCCCGAGGGGGTTACCTTGTGGGCGTACTCCCAAGTCCATCATTCGGCGTCCATAGGGGCCGAAAGCAGGACTCTGCCCACGCGTCATTGGATTTGATTGACAGCAGCAGGAGCCAATGGCTGTGCTGCTATCAATCTATCCAATCAACAGCCAAGATCCCTATGGAGAGAGGGACAGCACGTCCCCGTGAGTCAAGTTCGAGGGCTCAGGTAAGTAAAACAGGGGGCTGGGGGGGCCGGTCACTGACAGGTGTTTTTTCACCTTATTGCATAGGATGCATTAAGGTGAAAAAAACACGAACCTTTAAGTGGTTAAACACATTGGGGTTTATTTACAAAAGGCAAATCCAATGTGCACTTGGAAGTGCAGTCGCTGTAGATCTGAGGGGAAGCTCTGCTGATTTTATCCAATCGTGTGCAAGCAAAAATGCTTTTTTTTTTTTTTTTTTCTCGCATGTCCCCCTCAGATCTACAGCGACTGCACTGCAAAGTGGATTTGCCTTTAGTAAGTGACCCCCAGTTGTGTGTGTGTATATAGTTGTGTATAGCTGGTTGCTAAGGAGCGGGTCGTGAAGCTGGCTGTTGCCTCCTTAACCACTCTAAAGACCGAGCCTCTTTCTGAGATTTGTTGTTTACAAGTTAAAAAACGTTTTTTTTTTTTTGCTAGAAAATTACTTAGAACCCCAAACATTATACATTTTTTTTTCCTAACACCCTAGAGAATAAAATGGCGGTCGTTGCAATACTTTCTGTCGCACCGTATTTGCGCTGCAGGCTTACAAGCGCACTTTTTTTGGAAAAAATACACTTTTTTGAATTAAAAAAATAAATAAGACAACAGTAAAGTTAGCCCAATTTTTTCTTTTTTCTTTTTATATTGTGAAAGATAAGGCCCATACACACGATCAGACTTTTTGACAACCAACATGCAAATTAGCTGTTTTGGACCAACATCCGACCGTGTGTACGCTCCATCGGACCAACTTTTTCCAGGTTTCATAGGACTTTTGTTGGCTGTGCGAACGGACCAACTTTCTGCCAACAAAAGTCCAATGGACCAAAGTCCGACCGTGTGTACACAAAACCAACGGACTTTTGTACAAACCGATGCAGAACCAATGCAAAAGATCAGAAAACAATACAGAAGTTGACCAAAGGTGGCGGTAAAGAGCAGAAAAACCAAGTGATTTGGTGAAAGTTGGCTAAAAAAGTCCTGCCGTGTGTATGCAATACCAACTTGGGGCCAACGCCCTTTGGACAAAAATCCACGGGAAAGTTGGTCCACGGTCCGATCGTGTGTATGAGGCTATAGTGTTACGCCGAGTAAATTGATACCCAACATGTCACGCTTCAAAATTGCGCCCGCTCGTGGAATGGTGACAATTTTTTACCCTTAAAAATCTCTCCATAGGCGACGTTTAAAAAAAAATCCTACAGGTTGCATGTTTTAAGTTACAGAGAAGGTCCAGGGCTATAATTATTGCTCTCGCTCTACCGATCGCGGCAATACCTCACATGTGTGGTTTGACCACTGTTTTCATATGCGGGTGCTACTCGCGTATGCGTTCGCTTCTGCGCGCGAGCTCGTCGGGACGGGGCAATTTGAAATTTTGAATTTTTTTTTTTTTTTTTTTTGCTCTTATTTATTTAAAAAAAATATATATATTTTTACACTGTCCTTTTATAAAAAAATATATATTTTTGGGTCACTTTTATTCCTATTACAAGGAATGTAAACATCCCTTGTAATAGAAACAAGCATGACAGGACCTCTTAAATATGAGATTTGGGGTCAAAAAGACCTCACATCTCATATTTACATTAAAATGCAATAAAAAAAAAAAAAAATTAAAACATTTTATCATTTAAAAAAAAAAAGCTATGGGCGGAAGTGACGTTTTGATGTCGCTTCTGCCCTGCAGTGATATGGAGATGTGTGGGGGGCCATCTTCCCCCCCCTCACTCGTCTCCATACCCAGGCAGGGGACAGACGCGATCACCTCCGCCGCTGCCGACCAAGTGATCTTGTGGCGAATCCGCCGCAGAGACCACTTTTATCTTAAACCGGACTGAACCGGAGTCGCTGAAAAAGAGGATCCGGGGGTTATGGTAGCTAGCTGCTGCCATAACAACGATATCCTCCTTCAAATTACCGACGTATAGCGACGGTGGGCGGTCCAGAAGTGGTTAACAACCGATGAGTCATCCGCTATACCCCCCCCCCCAACCCCAAAGCACCTTGTCCCAATGTTGATAGAGGGGGCTGGATCTGGGGGGGGGGGGAGAGGTCCTTATCTTCATTAACATGGGGACAAGGTGCTTTGGGGGGTGCTGCGCTCAGTCGTCTGTCTGTCCTTCCCCTCCCTTTCCTGACCTGGCAGGCTGCATGCTCGGATAAGAGTCTGGTATGGTTTGTTTTTTTGGGGGGGGGCCCTTACACCTTTCTTCTTCTTCTTTTCTTCTTCTTCTTCTTCTTCTTCTTCTTCTTCTTCTTCTTCTTCTTCTTCTTCTTCTTCTTCTTCTTCTTCTTCTTCTTCTTCTTCTTCTTCTTCTTCTTCTTCTTCTTCTTCTTCTTCTTCTTCTTCTTCTTCTTCTTCTTCTTCTTCTTCTTCTTCTTCTTCTTCTTCCCCCCGCTGTTGACTCACGGGTTAAGGATCCGGCCTGCTCCTTAGCAACCAGCTTACACAGTGTGTTACAGTGAGAAAAATAAATAAATGGTAGACGCATCAAAAACGCAACACCTCTGGTGCAGCTATTTTTTTTTTTTTTTTTTTTTGTGTTTTGCGTCTACACGCAAAATGCAATTTGCTGTGGGGGGGGGGGGGGAACCTGACCCTTTCCAAAAACCGCATCGACTGAAAAATGCATTGAGGTGGACGTGTACCATAGGAAACCATGTTAAATGGACTGTAGCGTGTTTTGGCAAACTGCAAAAGCACTAAAAACGCATAGGTGTGATGTAGGGCTCATGCACATCGCTGTAAAAAAAAAAGCTTCCTTTTTTTGTTTTATATTATTATATTATTATTTTTTTTTATTTTTTAATTTAAAGCGGAGTTCCACTTAAAAATGGAACTCCAGCTTTAACCACTCCTCACCCCCTTACATGCCACATTTGGCATGTAATTTTTTGGGGGGGGGGAGTGGGGGCTTCATTAGGAGGGGGGCTTCCTGTCCCCCTTCCTCCTTCCGCCCAGTAACCGCCTAGGCGACTCCTCCCTCTAGGCGATCTCCTGGGACACGTGACAGGTCCCAGGAGATCGCCTATCCACTCCGGGAGCGCAGCGCGGCTCGCGCATGCGCCGTGCGTGCCCGGCCGTGAAGAGGAAAGCTGTCACGGCCGGGTGCCCAGAGTGGAAATGGCGGCGCCGACGAAGAGGAGGGGGAGAGGAGCGACACCCCGTTCGGCCGCATCGCTGGACCGTGGAACAGGTAAGTGTCATTTTTTTTTAAAAGTCAGCAACTACACTTTTTGTAGCTGCTGACTTTTAAAATGCCTGGAACTCCCCTTTAACCACTTCGACTTTGAAAAGGTTTCACCCCCTTCATGACCAGGCCATTTTCTGCTTTTTAGCACTGTGCTTCTTTTAACTGACAATTGCGCGGCCATGCAATGCTGTACACAAACACAATTTATATAATTTTTTCACACAAATATAGAGCTTTCTTTTAATGGTATTTGATCACCACTGGGTTTTTTTTTTATGCAATATAAACAAAGAAAGTGGAACATTTTTATTTAAATTTTTTTTTTTTTTTTTTTACTTTCTGCTATAAAACGTATCCAATACGAAAACAAAAAAAAAAAAAAAACGAATTTAATAAAGCTTCATACACTTTGGCCAAAATGTATTCTGCTGCATGTCTTTAACCATCTCAATACTGGGCCAATTCTGCACTTCTTGCATACATGTAAAAATGTGTTTGTTTGTTTGTGTTTGTTTGTTTGTTTGTTTGTTTTTTTTATTTATTTATTTTTTACTTGGAACCCCCAATAATTATATATTTCATTTTTTTTTTTGTTTTTTTTAAAGAAAAGGCCCTAGAGACTAAAATGGTGGGTGTTGCAATTTTTTTTTTTTTATGTCACACGGTATTTGTGCAGTGTTTTTTCAAACGCAATTGTTTTGGGGGAAAAAAAAAAATGCACATTTTAGTAAACGCCATATAATGCCACTTTTTATTGGGTAAAATACAAAAGATGATGTTTCACTGAGTAAATGGATACCAAATGTGTCGCACTTTAACATTTTGTACACTTGTGGAATGGCGACGAACTACAGTACTTTAAATTCTCTTATTTAATTTTTTAATTTAAAAAATGTTTTATTTTGTAAGGCTTTGCGGGTAACCAGTTTAGATTTACACAAGAGGTCCAGAATTATTGCTCTCGCTTTGACGTTGGTCACACCTCACATGTGTGGTGCCATCACTGTTTACATATGCGTGTGGGCTCGCCACGGGGTGACAGTAGCACTTAAGGCCCCTTTCACACTGGGGCGGGGAGCCGCGATGACGGTAAAACAGCGCTATATTTAGAGCTGCTTTACCGTCGTTTTAACCGCGGTTTTCGGCCGCTCGCGGTG